>CM034708.1:183789725-183814147 GCA_020142125.1 Phrynosoma platyrhinos | reverse complement strand
ATGGCCAATATGCACCATTTTATACTTGCTAACACTAAATCTAATTGCCATTTTAGTACCCATTTCCTAAATTTGGAGAGACTCTTCTGGAGTCCAATGCAATGCATTTCTGTCCTAGCCATGCAGAACTGGACATCATCATCAGACGTGACCCTCACTGCTCATATCTAATGTCAGATCATTAACAACTTAAACAACACTGGCCCCATATGGATCCCTAAGAACCCCAACACCTGCATAGCATATGAGCCTTTTAAATGAAAAAACAAAAAACCCAAGAGTCCAACTTTTATTGACAACAGTGTTTTATTCATACCTACAAAAGAAAACAAGATGGTATCAAAAGGACAATTTACCAACTAATAATAACATAGCTTTTTAGTATGCTGTGCCTGAACACCAGAGCTATGAATCTTTCCATTCAAGTCTTTGTTAATACAACAGGAATGTGTTCAAATACCAGCAAGGGTTGAAACTGAGCACTGATCCCACCCAAAGAAGCCTCTAAAGTTTAGAGTCTAAATATTTTCAACTGAACAAAGCCCAAGGTGACTTATCTGAAAGGAAAAAAAAAATGTTGGATTGGTACTTTTACAAAATGTTCACTATGGAAACAATGACATTACCATGTTGTCAGCAGGGCTCTTTAGCTGGTAAGTGGAACTAAGCAGCACCAGGCAGGTCATGAGTAGTATATGCCACTGAGCATTCAATGGTTGGCTAATACCCTGACAGAACATGTAAGATTCTGGGCTGTAGTTGACTTCAAACTATAAGAAAGCACTGCAAGACCTAACACAATTCAATTTAGCCTTCAAAGACTGCTAAATACTAAGACCACACAGCAGTCCTGACTTTCCTGAAACTCCTTTAAGGACAATAGGAACTATGTCTTCTTCCCACATACCCTGTGCTTGTAATTAAATTCCATATGAAATAAAAATTGCTCCACAATGTTTTTTTCAAGAAGGAAACAGATTAATGTTTCGAAAATGAATGTTCATTTCATATCTTATTAGCATTGAAGCTCACTGTCCAGACTTCTCCTTTTGCTAACTTACAATAACAGAAGTGATGCAAGAGGAATTTTAAAAACTGGCAAATGTTTCCCTCCCAGTTTGTGCCAACAACCTACCTGTATACTGTGAAAACAATCAACTGATTTATCATTCCCCAGGGGGCTCTCTAAGGAACCCAAATCAAAACCCCATTTTAATAAACCAGCTCCACATTGTTGTAACAGGGCTGTCTTATATGGCTAAGCTATATATTTACCAAAAGAGAGGGTAACGCTGCATCAAGAACATTATGCCTCTCATTCTCAATCACCAGCAATCTCTTCCCATGTTTTCTGAACATCCCAGGTGATGCATTATAAAAGCCAATTACTACCAACCCTTCTGCTAAGTCACAAGACATAACCCTTAATACTCAAAAGAGAATCCTGCCCCCACCCAGCCCCCAGCCCACCTAAAATCTTGCTTAGCTTGAAAAAAACACACACATTAAGATTGAATGGAAGTGTTTAAAGTTCCATCCTTCCCTAACATTTCCTACAATGCTACCTACCTGTAAAAGCTGAGCATAAAGACAGCTGAAGAAATTCAATTCAAAAGCCAAGGAAAGCCCTATTCAGATCAGGATATGAATGCAGCTCCAAGACATATTAGCCATCTCTTCCTCTACCCCAAGAAGAGGGGTTCAGATTCTATTCAGGCTAAATGAAATCTTTAAAATTTTAAACAGAAAAACGGAACCATTTTAGCCAATACCAGGTATTCTAGAAAGACAGCACCCAGGTAGTATTCCCTATACATTCTGCTGAAGTGCAAACTTAACCCCAGAAGCGGACACTTGGGGGAAGATTACTTGTGTGATCCCGAGTGAAATTCAATTGCTAGTAATTTAAGAGTCAAAGAGAAACCCAATAAACTTAAAAATACGATCTTATGTTTAAACCTAAAGTGAAAGTGCTTTACAACAGAAAGGAACATTCATCTCCAACACTCTTACATCCCTTCCCTAAAGGCCTGCAAGACATCCAGGAACTGCAGAAATGCTAGCCAAATTAAATGTTCCTTTGTGTTATTTCTGGGGAGTGGAAGTTTGGAACAACAGCATATTGTGCCACCAATTCTAAATCCAAAGCTTCCATTTGCTTATTTTTTTAGAAAATAAAGTCTCAAATTTAAATTGAGTAAGCAAAAATCACACCACCTTTAATATTCTGTTAAGGGAGCACTCTTTAGCACCATCTTTCTTGATGACTACAGCACGGAGAAGCTGTCCTCTCTGTAGCAAGTTTTCATACACAAGCCTCAGGCACAATGACAGTTGGACTGGGACGTATCTGCCCTGTAATAATTTTTCTTTTTGAGAGAGAAAATAAATCATTCCGGATTATATGACATGCAAGGCTAAAATATGTATAAAGTAACTTTTCCCAGTCAATGTTAATTATAAAAACAAAATTGGTAATGTGGACTGGACTCTTTATGGGTAGAATTTGGATGGTGAATTCTACATTTAACCTGCATAGGGAAAACATCACAATGGAGAGGGGGAAGGAGGTTCTTAATTGCAAATCTTGACTGGTAATCGCAAACGGTCTCATTTGCGTGAAGGGGGAGGAGGTGGTGGAGGAGGTGGATACTGGTAGTTAGCAGTCTGTCCCATATAGCCCATCACGTTGGTGCCTGGAGGCTGAGGAAACTGCTGCGACATGAGAGGCTGTGGCTGTTGGCCCGAACGGCCCATCCCTGCATACTGCTGTTGACTGGTGCTTTGTGAGTTTCTCCCAGCGTTGGCAGTGCTGGCTCCACCATACCCAGCAGCACCATATTCTGCCCCGTAGCTACTTGCACCATAAGTAGCTGTTCCATAGGTTCCCTGGGCATAACCATACTGGCCCTGCTGTGCCCCAAATGCAGAATTTGCACTCCCATATGCACCACCATAGCCCTTGTTGGCTCCATTGGCAAAACTGTCGCCACGATCACGGTCTCGGAAGCTACTTGAGTCTCTTCGGCCATCTTTAACACCCCGGAGCCTCCGTTCACACTCTTCCTGGTACATCAGATTAGGGTTGTTGGAAGAATTACTGGTACGGTAACGAGAACGGCCACCTGGGGATATAAAGGGCTGGGTTTAATATGGTGCTAAAAGAGTACAGTCAAAAACTCTTTAGGAGCAATTTTAATTTGCAACACTAGAGCTGTTTTGTCTACTCATGTAAACCATTTATTCTTTTTTCACATTATTCAGCCACCAATTCTAACCTCAAAAGATCTGCTTTTTCTTATGTAAAGGGAAAGAATGATAATCAAAAAAGAGTTGAATATTTGGTGTCAACAGTTATAGTCTAGAAAGGAGAAGAAATGTGTTGTAATATTTCAGAGGACTTTAGTCTTTTATGCAGATGTGCAAATATGCCCATCTGTGAGGAAGGTGACTTGAATTTGATCTTTTTCTGTACAATGGTAAAAAATTAACCCCATAAAATGAATAATGAATTGATTTTTAAAATAATACAGATTGGAGATCAGAAGTCCACATGACTGTCATGTTTGCGGTGTAATACAGACTACCAATTGTCCCTGTTCCAAGCTAATCTGGTAAAGAGCGTTCGATTGCACAGTATGGGCAGCTTGATTGTAAAGGCCTAACAGAACTTGAGGCCCTGTTCACTAGGAGGGCAGCAGGAATGCTGCCAGAAATCCAAACTGCCCCCTCTCAAATTTAGCTATTTCTCTGATACAACCATGTGTGTGGTTTGGACCAGTATCCCCAAATTATTTTTCTAAAATGACTGAAAATTCCCCAAATGATATGGGAACATTTCACAAAAGAGATTAATAACAGATTTCTTTAAATATCTATGATACTCTATTTATAATCAAAGCAAGCCTGAAAAATTTACATTCCTCTTGGCCACTAAAACAAGAGGCATAACCATATAGAATTCAGAGGCATAGGTCCAAAACATAGTACAGAAATAATCCAGTTTGAGACAACTTTAACTGCCCTGGCTCAACGCTACAATTCCCAGAATTCCCCAGCACTGAGCCAGGGCAGTTAAAGCTTTCTCAAACTGGATTATTTCTGCACTTTATTTTGGACCAGAGTCACGTTAGTCTGGAATTTCAGTATGGAAAGGGATCAGGTACCACCTCTGAGGCTAGTTAGGTGTTAGTCTCAAAGGTGCTAAAAGACCCCTTTGGATACGTAAGGAAATTTATTATTATATTTACTTATATCCTGCCTTTTCCAGTCCGGGACTCAAGGTGGTTTAACTAAAGTTAAAATAGATACAGGAAAGAATACAATGCAATGCCCCATAAAGAAGGAAGTCAGGTAAAGGTAAGGCACAAAGAAGCAAACATAAAAAATGATAGGAAAAACTGGAGTTGATTGAACTTCTGGAACAGATAAGTTACATAAATGTATAAATTATTATCATAATAGCTTCCAATCAAAGAAGGCATCACTTGATAGTACCATATTTAATGCAACCATAGCTAAATTCAGGCAATATATAAATAACAAAATCTATTACCTCCGCCACCGCCACCACCTCTATGGTCTACAAGCTGCATCAGTTTAGGATTGATAGCTTGATTGGCTTCCTCTAATACTTTTATTAGTTCTCTAGCCTGTTTCAGATTTCCTGGTGTGAAGAATGTATAGGCAGTGCCTTTGTTGGTGCTACGGGCAGTACGGCCAATTCTGTGCACATAATCCTCCGAACTGTTTGGATAGTCGTAGTTTATCACAAACTTTACATCTTCCACATCTTGTGAAGCAACCAAAGCACAGTGAAGGGTTCAGGAGAGGGTAGTGGAAGAAGGATGTGCCAACAGAAGGTGGGGAGCACAAATGCAAGTGACAGTAACAAGAGAAAAGAAAAAAAGTTAGTAATTGTTAAGAAAAATGACAGTACAGACTCTTCCCAACAGAGCAAAAGGCTAAATTGATATGCCCATGGGAAACATTAATTTGGGTTCCAAAGCTGACAAGCCAAAGCAGTTCACTATTCCTCTCAAATTCATCTTTGCTGCATGCACATCATGAAAACACACATTACATCGATGTCTGAACATCTGACTTGTGGAATACAGGCAATTTTACCCCACAACAGCCTATCAAAAAACAAAACAAATGTGCCACTCTTTTTACAGACACAGCAAACTGGACTGGCCAAGAAAGAGAACTGCCAAATGCCTTTAACTCTGTTAGGAGAAGTCTACAAATCTAGTAACACTTACCTTCCAATTGCCATAAAGTTTTAACAAACAACTTGTCAGAAAATTTTGTAACAGCTAAAAGAAGGTTTGTCTTTACCACCTAAGGTATCTCTGTTTTAGCTGAGGTAAAGGTTGCCAATTGGGGACAGTAAACAGCTGGACTGTTTAAATTTTCTGTTCAAAGGCTCATCATAGTAATTTTTGATCATAGCACCAATTTCATCTCAATTTGACTTCTATCATAGCACTGCCTGCAGTTAATTTAACTATAAGAAGATAATCTCAGATACAAATAATCAAAGCCTTAGGGGAAAAAACACCTGAGATTTCAAAAGCATCCAGGTCAGAAAAGAATAATGTGATGATAAAAACCTGTCATACAACATTCAGAAAAACCAATTTTACATTAAAAATTACAACTCGCACTTACAAAAACAAATCTGCATTTTACAGAGAATATTTAGATATATCCAAGATAAAACACAGATTGACTTTCCTTTTAAAAATGAGAAACATTCCCTGTTTTGTTACCAGACCGATGCACACTCCCTCCTCCTGTGGGAAATCGCTGCAGCCGATCCCGTCTCTTTGCCTTTTATTTTTGGCGGCCTCCTTTCGAAAACTCCGCCCTCTGACACGGGACCACTGGAGCGCGGGGAGCATGCATCAAGGGTCCAAGGCAGCGAGGAGAAGTCCCCACACACGCTCGCTCTGTGAACTGGCTTAGATGCTTCTCTGTAGCCCCATTTGGTTGTCAAGCGCCTGAGAACCTGGGTTCACGTAAATGTTTCAGGTCCTCCAACGCTTGCTGTCCCCTCACAGGGCTTAAAGGGGGCAATTGTCAAAAATGATGATGCTAAAAATTACATCCAAAAGATCAGGCTGCATCTATTGCCCAGACTGCTTCAATTTCAAATGAAAGGATGGGGACTGGGGTGGGAGAATAAGTGTGGGTTGCAGTAGTGGCAAATGGGTGTTATGTCTGTTTCTTATTACAGTGAGGGGGGGCTCCTCAATCTCTCCAGACTCCAAAGTCCTGAATCACACCAAAAAGTGAGAAGGCAGATTTCACAGGGGCAGCGCGAGTCTCCAGCTAGGGTGCGAATATTTCAAAGGGCAAGTGTTAACATAAGGGCACGATAATGTACTGAGTGCATTCACATCTTCACAGCTAGGATTTAACTGGAGTCTGACAAACAATAGGCTATGGGGCATCAGCAAATCCCATTCTGTACATCCATTAGCAAAGTCACTACAATGAGTATCAGGAAGCATATTCTTGTTTGAAAGCATAGAGATCATCAGTTAACAATGACGGCATCAGTGACTGGATTTTGGTAGGAAATCCATGGGAGGACAAGGAAGAGAAAGAAAAGAGGTGAGAGCAATTTCCACCTTAGAAAAGTGTGTTATCAGATCTACACTATCTGATGGGGGTGTGTGTGAAAGCACATACTAAAAAAGTTACTTGCTATCTATCTTCCACTGATGTCAAAATGTCATAATGTTTCTTCAGAGATTTACAGATTCAGTTCTTGATTATTCTATAAATAGATCTGGCTAATTGGGGATGCATACCCACTGAGATGCCCCCAGAAAAAGGACTGAACCTATGAATATTAACTGGGAGGGGCAGAAAACTAACAAACACCATCATCTAGAGAGCTGCTTCGACCACCAATGTAGATATGTCCCCAGACCTGCACTGAGTGATCGGCAGCTGATATCAAAGTTTCTGTTAAAGAAAACAAACAAAAAGAAATTTAATGATTTGACTTTAACAGAGTGAAGTGTAACCAATCTTTTTTTTTTTTTTAAAGTAAAAACACTGCAGAGGAGAAGTTCTTCTCGCCTGGGGATTATTCACAAAGAAGCCATTATGGGGGACTCAACTTACCTGGAAGAGTTTTCTGAGACCAATGTTCATTTGAGAAGAAGGAAAAACTCTGGTGACTCATCCAAAAAAGTGCGCGCCCCTGATCTATGTTTTAGGTAGAAGCCTTCACTTTCCAGGAACTTGGAGGAATTCGTCCAGAGGTTTGCAAATTAGGTATCATAAGGCAGCAAACTCCGGGCCCCAAAACAAGCCAAGACATTATTTAGTAACAAGAAACAGACTCTGGTACCTTTTCCCCACAGCCTCAGTGAAGTGGAGAAGGCAGAACGGGGAGACTGTTTTCTTTAAATAGTTTCCAAATGAGTTGTTTTGGGGAAATATGAGAAAGGGGCTGATTTTAAGTGTCTAGGCAAGATGCACAAAGAAGCTACCAGCACACAGCAAGCCTGCTTTAAAAAAACACTGCCAAGGAAAATCCTTCATTAAAACAAATCTGGCCTCACCCCTTCTCCTAACAGGTCCAAGTTCTACCTGCACAGATCCAGACATGACTCCAGAGGACAGAGACTGAAATCCACATGAACACCTCTACAGAAGGGACAATTCAAGGGATGGCATGGGGGAATTTACATTATGTGAGTGAAGGCTATCAACTTTTTTCATATGTTCATCACTTTTAAGGGGAACTAAAAATAAGCTGCCTTTAGTATTTAAAAATCAACATGAAAGCGACAAATGCTCATGTACTTAAAGTCCCTTTGAACAACCAAAGGGATTATTTCACTGATTCTGTGTGAGATGTGCCATGAAGTGTCAACCCACTCACATTACCAAACAGACCCCATTACTAAACATTAATTTCTTCCATATTTCTCAAGTATCTACAGTGACTGTAGAATCTATTGAAATTTCTGACAAGGGATGCAGATCTTAATGACTAGGATAAAAATATGAAAGTGGGTTTGTTTACTCAAGCATCCAAGAGAAATATCATCTGTAATATTGAAAGAAAACCCTTGCAGCTTTTATTAAACCTCAGCAGTCCAGTTTAGGAAGAAAAGTGAGGTAGAATACTTGTGTGTAAAAATACAAAATATGTTCACATGTGTGAAGCAGTGTTTCAGAGCTGGGGAAGGGTCTAATTATCTAACATGTTAAGGTGCAATTATGTTAGTAATGCATGTGGAGATAAAAGGGTTTTTTAAAAACTATATGCTCTGCTACCCAGTAATTACAAACAAGAACAGTGCTTAGCCATCCAGCCACAAAAGCTGGAGTTGGAAAAGGAGATAGGTGTGTTGAAACAATTGGGCTGAGTAATTGGACGTCTCTTCTCCCCATTGGCGATCGATTAGTCATGCCTAGGCCTTGCTGCAGACCAAAGCCTGTTCACTAGGAGCAGGAAGAGATTTTGAATATGAAAGAAAAAAAAGATCAATGTTAAAAAAAGGCATTTCACATGTTGGGGAAAGTCATGCTTTGTAACTCTTTGGTACAGAAGTGTCAATCTAAAGAAATGACCTGAAAAAGCAGGCCAAAGCAGCCCACGTGTACAAACCTAGCCCACGAGATGCAACATCCGTAGCAATGAGGATCGGAGCCTTTCCAGAACGGAACTCTGAAAGAAGAGATACTATTTTGAAGTACATTTACTAGCCATAAAACCATATTTAAAGCCATAGATTTTAAGTTTAACTCAGGGGATGTCCACACAGGCCAAAAAGTCCATGTTCCCTCTGGACTTTCATCCACAACCATAAGGCCAGGATTAGGCCAGATTCTGGCAGACTAGATATGGATACAGTAAACAAGACTTAATGTGGATTAAAATGACCCATCTGCTGCAAAGATTTCTGGAAACTCAATGGCAAACCCCAATTGATTAGACCCCAAACCACATTCCATATCTGGAGCTAGTTCTGAATAGTACTTTTCAAATCTCTGTTTGCTCCTTCCCAATACTATTTCCATCAAATAGTAGTACAATTTGAATAGCAAAACTAATATTTAAAAAAGCTAAACAAGCATGTTTAGTATTTATATAGTGTCACGATCAGCTTATAATATGATATTTTTCGCTGATCACACCACCCACAGACAAAACAAAGCATTGTTTGATAAATTAGCTAGCTCCTTCCTACTACTCACCATTAAGCACCCAATCTCGCTCTGGTTGACTCTTATCTCCATGAATACACATAGCTGGCCAACTAAAAAAAAACAAGTTTCCATTAGTTTTGGCTCATGCCTGCCCAAGTTCCAGAAATGTTAACGTATTACAACAAACTGAAAGAGACCGAATCAATAATTAGTACTGTAAGCAGTCAATTAACTAAGGGCCTTTACAGAGGGGCCCTTTGGGCCGTCCTGGAGGCAGGGATAGAGAGGGGTGGCTGCACGCCGGCCACCTCAACCCCGTCCTGACGCTGCTTGCCATTACACGCGATGCACAGCGTCAGGACATCCTTCTGGCACAGCCTTTTGATGCGCTGGCTCTGAAAGGAGTGGCATTTTTGCAGGTGTTTGGTTCCAGGGGCCCCCACAGATGAGAAAAAATGTGCATGCTCAAGCCCAATTATAGCCAATGGACGATAATATTGGTGTGACCACATGAACACAATATGCCATTGACAATAATGGGGTGGGGTGATCAATGGACACTTGAGTCCCTGGATGGGTAGCCTGCTGATTTAGCGAGTCCACTGTAAAAGATATGGCCAGAGACTAAAGGTAAAAAAGATAATATAAAGCTCCCTGTGAGGATGCCACCAAACAAATTTGGGAATCATGGGATGTTACAACCTTTATTGCTTGCACAGCAATTACAGCTTATGTGGTAAAAAGAACTCGTTATCTGTGTCAGCTTTCAAACATTCTTAATTATCTATCAGTGCACCTTCTTTATCAACAATTGTTTGATAAAACTGTATTAATGGGCATCATAATTAAAAGCTGCCTGTCTTCTCCAACATTCACTAGGCTGTCAACAAGATAACTGCATTATTTCTTTTATACACAAATTTTCATTACAAATCAAACAAAAAGGACGGGGATTGCAAAGATTAAGACTTATTACATCTTCAACTGGAAAAATGCCTGTTCAAATTAGGACAAAAGACCTACCCATCTCTACGCATTCTGCGAGTTAGGTCATCACATCTTCGTTTAGTTTCCACAAAAATAATTGTCTTGTTCTCTTTTTCAGCCATGATTTCTTCCATCAGTTGTATTAGCCTTTTTCCAAAAGATTTTACAAAAGCACAAATCATACAAATGAACAGATTATATACAAGAAAATGACTTAATGTCATTATTGCGATACGGTAATCATTGTTAAAATCCTATACTTTCATGGGTATAGTTATGCTGATTGAGGTGAAGGTAGTGGTAGTGAAAAAAATAAGGGAAAAGACAATAATCCCACTCTTACAAGTCAGACATTTAATAGGCATATTGGAGCTGACTCTGTGCTCATCTAATACATAAAACCAGCAGTGTGCCACAACAGGGTCTTGGCCTTTGATACTATTCAATAATTTATAAATAGTTAGGCACAATATTTAAATGGCATGTTAGAACTATCTCAGTCTAGTCAGCTGAGGCAAAATATCTTGCCTTTATTTCTCATATTAATAAACAATGAATATTTCAATGGGTGGCATCATTTTTTGTAGGTGTCTTGAAAGCCCAACAACAAAGAAAAAAGACGTAAAATCTATACCAAGTTATATCTGACGTTTCCCATCTCAACTTAAAAAGTGCTACACTTATAAAAATGTGTGTTATATAATTTACGAGCAAACTGAGCACAATGTAACAGCATCCATACTTATGATCCTTCTCGCTTTCCATGCATACATCCACTATTTGCAGGATATTATGATTGGCGCTTAGCTCCAGATTGCCCACGTTGATCTGGACATAGTCATGCAAGAAATCCTCAGCCAACTGGCGCACCTCCTTTGGCCAAGTGGCACTCCACATTAGAGTTTGTCTGTCAGGCTAAGAGAAAAGTTACATTATTTGGGTGATGCTCTTTAAAATGAGAATACCATAGAAACTAATATAGTAATATTTTGCTTACCCGTATTTGATCAACAATTTTACGAATCTGAGGTTCAAAACCCATATCCAGCATTCTGTCAGCTTCATCCAATACAAGGTATGTACATCGACGGAGGTTAGTTTTCCCTGCTTCCAAGAAATCAATTAGACGTCCAGGTGTAGCAATGCAAATTTCAACACCTTCAAGGAATATTTGGGCAAGGATACAGAAAAGTAAGCATTCAATTAGTCTTAGACCTTTCAAGTTAAAAATCTTAACAAATATTAAACTGCATACGTACATGCATTATATTCATCTACGGTATCAGAAGTGTCTACTTCCTAAAGCAAGGGTGGACAAAGTGTGGTCCATGGGCTGTATGTGGCCCTCAGGGCCCCTCACAGATTTAAAAACAACAACCCCTTTTTGCTCCAAATTTCTCCTAAATGAGCTCTACAGGGTATGGAGGGCCTTTTCACCATGTCTGGAGGCCCCCTAGACCTCTCCAGTGGTCAAAACAAAATTTTGCCAACTTTTTCAGAAAACCATTTTTGCTTCAAACCCCCCCCATGCCCACTAGGGAGCCAGGAATCGCCAAAAACACTTCAAAGGCTGGGGCAGGGGTAAAATTTTTGATTATTATTATTATTATTATTTTGCAGGAACAGGCACAGTGGCAGGGAGTGCAGACCTCCAAGGAGTTCTGTGGGTTTAGTCCTCTCACCTTCCACAGTTTCCCACCACTGTCTTACAGCATAGAGCAGGGGTAGGCAATCTAAGGCCTGGGGACAGGATGTGGCCCCCCGAGGCCTTTGGACTAGCCCCAGGCCTGTCCTGCCACCGCCCCCCACCGCCATGATGATATTGATTATTGTTGTTATTACTTTTCTTGGGGTTTTCTTAGCAAAATCTCCACAGGGGTTTTGCATGGCTTTTCTGGGGCTGAGAGAGTGTGCATGCATATTTTTAAATTTTTAAAAAATATTTTTAAATTTTTTAAAATGTATTTATTTATTGTGCTTCGGCCCCCCAATTGTCGGAGGGACAGCAACCTGGCCCCCGGCTCAAAAAGGTTGCCTACCCCTGGCATAGAGGTTGGGAAAATATGGCCCATAGGCCACATGTGGTTCCCTGAAGATCCTGGACTCCTTTTTTTAAAATATGGTCAATACATAGGAAAAGGACATTACAAACACAAAATGCCTCAAAAATATAGCTTTATCCCCGAGGTCCTGAACTACCTCCAAAGCAAAAAATTCACTGGAAATCCATTTTTTAGCCAATTTCAAAAACCAGATGTGATATCCTGTTACTTCCAGTTGTCCTGGAAGCAAGTATGAATGGCCTCCATCCTCACCTTTACCAACTGTTCATGTATATTTATCTTAACAGCACAAGTTTCTATTATCTTTTGAACTTGTTTGAATAAAACGTGGACAAACTGGGGATGAACCTACTGATCTGATATAACCAGCATGCACAACATCAACCCACAATTAATTACCTCTTTCTAAGTCCCTGATTTGGGGACCTTTGGGCGCTCCTCCATATATACAGGTACTCTTCAGTCTTGAACATTTCCCATAATCATCAGCCACCTGCTGGACTTGCTGGGCCAACTCTCGGGTAGGAGCTAAAACCAAGCACTGCAAAGGAAGCCATCCAAAATACCGCATGACACTTCACAGAAGACCCATGTGTGTAGTACCATGACAGAGAAGAATGAAATGTGTCTATAAAGAACTACTTAGAATAGAAATGGAACCAGACTCCATTAAAACTGCGTGGTAAAATGGCCCAAAGACTGTCAGGAAAATATTTGAATTGAAGAGTGGGAAGAAAACTGGCAGAAGAAAATAAAGTACACAGTCTGTACTGACTTAAGAGAACAGTAGTTTAAAATGCAGTTCAGATGGTACCTGACTCCAAGTAGATTATCTCTTATGTATAAAAATTTAAATGATAGATGCTAGAAATGTGATAAGGAGAAAAGTACTATGATACACATGTGGTGGTCCTGTACAAAGGCTAAACAATACTGGGAGTTAAGTCAAAAGATTTTTATGGAAATACTGCAAGTAAAGATGCCAAAAAAACCTAAAGTATTTCTACTGGGAATAACTAGCAAAGAGATAGAAAAAAGATACAAGTTTCATGTGATTTGTGCAGCTAGAAAGAGAGAGAGAGAGACCAGATGCACTAGATTGGATCTGGAAAATATATGACCTGATGGAAAATAATCAATTGACATATCTAATTAAATCTGGCTCAACAGGTAAATTTAAAGAATGGTCTCCTGTGAAAGAATATTCACAGGAGACAATCAAATATCCGAAAAAGAACAAAACAATGACAAACAACAGATAATTAAAATGATAACAACAAAATTGGTTTCAAGTATTAATGTTTCCATATCATATGAACAACCTATATAATATAGATATATATACATATATAATGTATAATGAATTATAATTTGTAATTTTATAACTTGTAAATAAAAAAATCATAGAAATGGGTAATACACACACACACGGAAAGGAGAAAAAGAAAAATTAGTGAATAAATTAATGATGTAATCTGAAACAATATCAATTCAACAAAGATATAGTTTACTTAGAAATACAGTTGCAGAAGGAGAAAAGAAACAATGATGATCAGATATTAATAGAAGAATGATTAAGAAACACAAACCACCACTACAGATTTGGAAGTCACTTTCTTTCAATATTTCTTTGTTGTTGTTGTTCTATGTTTTAGTTTGTTTATGTTTAGGCAATTAGTGTTTTATGTTTATATGTTTAAATTACAGTCTGTTATATGTCTGTATGTTTTTAAAGCAGTATTTTAAAAAAAAGAAAGAAATATGTATACAAAAAGCAAAGGCCCAAAAGGTACTCACAATTGGACCATCCCCTCTTTCCAAATATGGCTGATGATTGATGTGAACAATTGCTGGCAATAAGTACTATAACAGAGAGAAACAAATATATATTAGGGGAAATAAAAATGACCAAGGTAATGGTTGATTAATGGCTTTTAAGAGTGAATATATAATTGCAGTTGCCCATGAATACACTTTCAATGATAATTTACACCAGCTTTTCTCAACCTTTTAACCCTGAAGGAACTCTTTTAATAGCTTTCAGGTCTCAAGAAACCTCTGAATAAAAATTGTATCTATAGCTCAAAAATTTGTTTGTTTTTTTCAATCACAACTTCTTGTGGAGCCCTAGGTGGAAAAAATCCTTCTGATTTATACCTTCTACCTCTCTAAAAACAATTAAGCTATATTCAGAGCACTGTATTAATGGAGTATGATGGAAGCAAGGAGAAAAGTTCCAGTGTTCCATAATCCTCAGATCTACATAGGTTATGCACTGTCTAAGTTTTAGAGACCCCTTACTGAATCCTATTATGTGTTTAAGAGGTCATGGATACAAGAGCAACACCATCCTTCAGCCAACAAGACTCAAATACATAGACAGCACAGCAGGACTAATATGCTCTATCAGCAAAGCAGAGGATGCTGCTGTTATTGTCACACCTATGTGTACACTGACATATGAGGGAACATATGTATAATGAACATATATTTCCTTCATGATGACACTATTCAACCATAATAAGTGATAAACATCATACAATCTGTACTTTGTAAGTCAGAAGTAATGGGGTGCTTTCAAATGCTTCAAGTATGATGCCAGTCTAGGACTGCAATTCATCTGTGCTATCATGGACACAAGTTGAAATTAAAAAAGTGGGACTTATAAGATTTACAGACAAATTCAGCACATAGCCTTATGGAGAATTTATAGTTCACAATGCTATAACATGGATAAGGTTGTTCTGTAATTTGGCTCTTAAAAATGTATTAACTGTAACTGAGTTTTTTTTTCCATCAGAGGAGTGGACTCAGAATGGCCCATGGACCCCTTGTAGTCTTCCTACTTGCTACACCTTGGCCAAAAATGTCCACAACACTCTCTGGGGTGCAACAGAGCATTTTGCCCCATTCTGACTTCTGGCTCTGATTCTGACTTCTGGCTCTGAGAACAGACCTGTAAGTGGCTGAGAAGTGACAAAAAGCCATATCGTGAATGTCCCAAAGAGGGCAGAACTGGCTGGTTTTGGCCAGGACTCCAAGGACCTAGCAGTGGTGCTGGACACAAGCCTCAGATCTCTAGAAGTCATGAATCCCTGCTTTAAAGAGACATATAGACAAAAATGTTCCTACAAAAATACATACTGCCAGTGTTTTTCCGGAGCCAGTCTGTGCAATGCCCACCATATCACGACCACTAAGGGCCAACGGGAAGCCCTGACACTGAATTGGAGTTGGTTCTGTAAAATGCTGGTCCATCAAGACATCCATTACATATTCTACAAGTTAAAACAGATATGCAAACCAACAATCAGGACAGATAAATACATATATACAGAACATTTGTTATAAACTATTCTAATAAATTTGTGCCAATTAGGTCCAGAGAGTAGTTTCTCCAAGCTATATATCAAGATAATCTTTGGAGTGAATACATGCATTTTGTCTTGCCACCCAACCAACACTGGAGTTTAGCAATATGGCAAAATACTCACGTGGAAAGTTACACTGGTGGAAGGCAAATACTGGCTTAGGGCAACCATCTGATCCTCGAACAGTAATCTCTTTCTTTCTTCTCAGTTCATCCACCTCATACTATTTAGAGGAGTAAAAAAGCCAAGAAAACCTTGTGAATGATTGCCAGTAAAAGTAATATTTGATTTATTTTTATGCTGAGACACAAATGTAGTTCAAGTGGCATCCTGATATTTTTAAGAACTATACACATGACAATTCAGTCAGCTTTTTTTCTCGATCAACACATGACATTTTACCCTTTTGCAGCAAATAGTTTAAGAATATTCATTTCTAAGAATATTTAAGAATATTCTCTTAGACTGTTGCCACAAGACATTTTGTGTTAAAGAGTTTGAAACAAACTTATGCAAAGGTTAAGTCCAAAAATGCTCCTGTGAGTTTGTACACAAAAAGTTTTTTACAGAAAAGAAATCATGTAAAAGAAAAATGGATAACATGTTGAGATCTTTTGATTTTTTTACAAAGAGCAATACAGAATAATAAGAAACCAGGAACTGGAGTCAGAAGTTGTTAGTTTTCAATTGTTTTCATGTAGACTGATATATGAATGATTTAAAATGGATGAAAAATTATTTGGCTTTGACCTGAATAGGTATGATTTGGTAATACAACTGTATTGATTGGTAGAACAAATTAAAGAATATATGATAAAATGGATTCAAAATGTTGAACATAGTGTATCTATGGGGCAATGGGGTCAAAGGGACTGAAATTTACATTAAGTTTTAAGCTTAAAGCCAACTTTTGTAAGATGATGTATCTCCTTGGTATCTGACCCCATGAGACTCCTAAAGATATATAAAGGGAGTGATAATATATCCTTGAAGTGTGAACAACAACCAGGAACTTTCTACCATATGTGTTAAACATGTAATAACGCAAAAAAGTTTTGGATGTTGATTCATAGACTGATTGAAGATATACTGAAGATTAAATTGAAACTTGAACTTTCTTCTTTTGAGACTGTTAGATGAACAACTGAGACTAACCTCTGGACAATTATACAATATATGATCATGGCTGTGAGACTTCTATCCATGCAGAAATGGAAGAGCAAGATGATTCCAACACAGAAAGACTGGATACTGAAATTGTTTCATTTGGCTGAGAAGGATAGGTTGACTGGCCTAATTATAGAGAAATCTCTGAATAGTTTTAAAATAGATTGTTACTGTTGTGTGCCTTCCACGTAATTTCCAACTTATGGCAACCCAAGGCAAACCTATCATGGTGTTTTATTGACAAGTTTCTTCAGAGGGGGTTGCCATTGCCATCCTGAGGCTGAGAGAGTGTGACTTGCCCAAAGTCAGCCAGTGAGTTTACATGGTCAAGTCGGGATTCAAACCCTGATCTCCCAGTGTCCTAGTACCATGCTCAAACCACTACAACAAGATTGGGAACCAGTGACTGCTTTCTTTCAGATACAACAGGGGAAATGTTCAGTAGTTGAATATAAAGATTAGTAGGATTAATCAAAAGTAGAAAGTTAACATAAGGGATTGCTGATAAAGGAATTTGATATAATATCATATATAACCATTAGCTGAAAAGGTGGTGGTCATTATTATCTATTCCCTCTTTTACTTTTATATATTTAATAGCGTATTTGTAATCTTATGCTTATCTATGTTTTGTATTTTTTGTTTTATGTGTTTCCATTATATGTAGTATTGTAGTACTAGTATAGAAATTTTCTCTTAATTTTTTTTAAAAAAAGAATATTCGCTTCAAGGTAAACATTCCAAATGTTCACATTTAGAAAACTTAAAGCAGCTCAGGAAGCTAACACATCACATTTTGAAATGTGAATTACATATATAAACATGGATTCCAAGCATGAACTGCAGAGGCAACAAAATGTCTTATGGGCAAAAATGGGCTTCAAGTGACAAAACTGCACAGGTCTTGCAAACTAGAAAATTTTCTCTCTACCACAGAAAGAATGGAATAGAAATAATTTTTATAAATTTAACAACTCAGAGGAAAAAATTACTAGCATAATGTTTAGAATGACAAAGCCATCTGTAGAAATAATTCTATTTATTTTTCAAATACAGGTTGAATCTCCCTTATCTAGAATTCCAAAATATTCCAAAAACCAAAACAATTTTTATGGCTGGCTGAGATAGCAACACCTTTGTTTTTTGATAGTTCAATGTACACAAACTTTGTTTCATGCACAAAATTATTTAAAATATTGTACAAAATTAACTTCAGCTGATGTGTATAAAATGTATATTTAAAAAAACATACTGGAGTGAGCCTTGCCACTTCTGGATGTTCAACATAGAAGTTTTTCTCAAACTTGGGCAATTCACTCAAATCCCATTTTTTTTTACGCAGGCGTTCTCCAGGGTTGCCAAATTTTTTGGGAGGAAGAGGACTGCCAAACCTTGAGGAATTACATGGAAAGAAATTAAAATGTTTGATGAAGACATTTTAGCTGCATTAATCTGAGGAATAAAGTCTGGAAATGTCATATTTCTTCATCATCTAATAGATGAACTTAAACAAAACAACGTAGACTAACATTCCCTCTCTAACCACTTGCTTTGCTATACCCCAAACGAACAAAAAAACGAACATAAGAGGAAACAGAAATTGTTGTTTACCTAAAACAAGGAAGCTGTGCTTCAGGAAATAATGAAGCTACCAAATTATAATTGTAAAAAGTACCTCAATCAATTAAATGTATGAAAAGATTTGAGAAATTATCATTAAGGAACAATGAAAACGTTCAAATATTAAAATATATACTTAAGTCTTTCTTAGTATAACTTTCCATTGGAAACTTCAAAATAGGCAGAACTTAAGCAACAAATGTACTGCATATGAAAAGCCAATTTAAAAAAAGATAACACTGTAATCAACACATTTAATAGGTTCTGTAACAACTTACTGAAAATTCATTTTAATAGCAATGGGTGATACTGTCAAAGCCACAAATGCTAATCCTGAACATGTTTACTCTGAAATTACTTTCAATTAAGTTTACTGGATTTATTTCCAAGTGTGCATAGCTAAAAAGTATGGTAAATAGTTTGTGGCAGTAAAACTTAAGATGATGGAATTTGCATTAAAGTAAATATGCATAGGACTGTACTGTTATTAACTAAACCAAAGAGCTTACCAGTAGTGCAATCAACCTGATTCAAAAATTACTTCCCATACTGAGTTTCAGGCTCTTCTGTAGAAGTATCCCATCACTAAGGTCTAAACCACACTGTAGAAATAATCTAATTTGAAATCGCTTTAACTGAACTGGCTCAAAGCTAGGGAATTCTGGAAACTGTAGCTTTGTGAGACATGTAGCCATCTCTGTCAGAGAACTACAATTCCCATGACCATTAAGCAGTCTCAAAGTGGATTTTTTTTTCTTCAGTGTATTTTGGACCTAAATAAGTTACTAACATTATCCTCAACTGTTTGTCTCCCTTGACCCTACAACACTCCCCTACAGTATCACAGAGACATTCTAAAACAGGAAGAAATCTAAACAGCACCTGCAAGTCCCAATTCCACTTTGACCACTCAAGTCACAATTAACCAGTCTCAAAAGGGGCTGCTCTTCATCACCATCCATCTGTGAAAATACTCTTAATTCAGCAGAGACGTTCCATCTTCTTCATCGCTATAGCTTACAACAGTAACGGTGAACCTTTTAGGGGCCAAATGGCCAAACTAAGGGGGTTGCAGACTGCAAGAAATAGTGCAAATTGAGTCCACTTTTAGGGTTAGGGTTAGGGAATAATGGGAACTGTATTTTATTGTGGCACCAGAGCTCTCTGACAGAGAAGGCTCAATGTCTCAGGGGAAAAAAACACCAAAAAACAAACAAACAAAAACAATTCCCATGATTTCCTAGCACTAACCCTAACCCTAAAAGTGGACTCAATTTGCACTATTTCTGGCAGTCTGCAACCCCCCTAAAAGGCCTTTCAGCACTGGGTGTTACCTGGTGCCAGGACTTCCTCAGCTGCCTTTCCAGGTGGGGTGGAGGCAATGGGGGAAGAAAAGGGAGATGCAGCTGAAGGCCAGGAATGGTCTGGAAGGAGGAGGAACAGGTGCACGCCTCTTCCTCATCCTCCTTGCCCTCCACATGCCAGGCGAAATGGCTTTGCATGCCATCTCTGGCACGGGTACCATAGTTTCGTCATCACAGGCCTACAACATTCACCAGCATTTTTCTTTTGCTTACCATTTTGGAAGTTAATCCATGAAGAAGAAGTGGAAGGTTCAAAATGTCAAGTGACATGTATCTTGGGCCCAAATGACATTCTCAAGAATCTTCTTCTAAGACTGATTTTATTGAGTTCTATTTTAAGATTTCAATCTGTATATCTTCCAAGGAGAATTAGGGCCAATAAAACTGCACTTAATCTTTATTATTTTTGTTTCAAAAATGACTGTCTTGATATAGTAAAAACAACAACACTAGTTTTAATTCTGCCATACTTCTCTTGTGCAACAACAAGCATTCTGAAGACAGAGGACTTCAGTCATACACACACTTACCTTGGAATAAGCCCCATTTAACCACCTTTAGGCTTATTTCTGAATTAATATGTTTATAAACTTTCTGTGAAGAGTGCTCACAGAACTGTTTAGAAATCTGAGTATCAAATGCACAAAATAAGCATGCTCCTCATCTAGAACAGAACTGAATTGCACCCTAACTGCTGCAAGTTCAGACTACCAACATAGCAAAAGCAGTACTAACCCAGCTACCATAGGATCAACAACTATGACAAGCAGCTCTCAAGGTTAAAATTTGAAGTGATGTTGGTAGTAGTTGGCGAAGTTAATTCTATAATTATTGTATCTCAAAATACTGCAGTAAGATAATCACTAGTCCTAACTGAATGCTGATCCACAGCATGTTAACTTAGAAGTTAATTCTCCTAAATTCAAAGAATATATACATGCTTGTTGGTGTGTGCCTTCAAGTTGCTTCCAACTAATGGAACCTAATGTGAATCTATCACAGAGTTTTGTAGCTGAGAGTGTATGATTTGCCCTAAGTCATCCAATGGATTTCCATGGCCGAGCAGGGAATCAAATCCTGCACTTGGGAGTGCCAGTCCAATGCGCAAACCATAACACCACACTGGCTCTTGTATAATAAACTTAACATGCCTAATTGGGATTGTAGCAGAAGTGAAACATGAACTGCAAATGGGATGTGAATTAAACTGTTTAATGTTTCATGATACAAACATTCTGATTAGGCTACCATCCCAAACAGATACACAAGAATGATTTCAACAGGAGCAGAGCAGAAACCCAATAAAATTGCATGTTCTTATCTAAGATACAAAATACACTGCAGTGTGTTCTGGACCTTAAGAAGGATAAAACAGGCTTATGATGTAACTGAGTATCCACCTATTTAACAAGGTTAGTTAACTGTCTCTGCAGCTGTACATTATGCTATTTCTTCTGTTTTACAAGTGACATTACTGGTCCACAGAAACATTGCATTAGCTTCTACAAGGGCTGTTGTTGTCTGCTTTCATGACGTTTCAGACTTAAGGTGGACCGGACCGATCATTGGGTTTTCTCAGCAAGATTTACTCAGATGAAGTTTGTCATTGCCGTCCCCTGAGGCTGAGAGCATGTGACCCAAGGTCACCCAGTGGGTTTGGTCCTGGTCCCCAAAGTCAGTCAATTACACAAACCACCACGTAATGCTATATAGGTCTCTACACATTTTGTTGTATTTTATTAGTACTTTATGCTATTTCTATTGCTGCTTTACAAGTGAAACTACCAGTCCCAATGCATTAGCTTCTACAAGGGTTGTTGTTGAGTGCCTTCAAGCCGTTTCTGATTTATGGTGATCCTAAAGCGAATCTATCACAGGGTTTTCTGAGGCTGAGTGTGCAACCCAAGGTGGGTTTCCTTGACCAAGTGGGAATCAAACCCTGATCTCCAGAGTCTTCCACTGTAAAACAGGCAAAAGTCCAAAACTCACTGCAGAAATAATCCAGTTTGAGACTGCTTTAACTGTCCTGGCTCAGTGCTAGGAAATTCTGGGAATTGTATTTTATTGCAGCACCATACCTCTCTGACAGAGAAATCTAAATGTCTCACAAAACAATAGTTCCCAGAAGGGACACCATTTTACTATGGGCCTTTACAGACTGCCAGAAATAATGCAACTTGAGTCCTTTAACTGTCCTGTTCAGTGCTAGGGAATCATGGGAACTGCAGTTTTTGAGCCTTCTCTGTCTGAGCGCTCTGGTGCCACAATAAACTACAGTTCCCATGATTCCCTAGCACTGAGCCAGGGCAGTTAAAGTGGACTCAAGTTGCATTATTTCTGGCAGTCTGTAAAGGCCCTATGCCATTATATTTACTGGGACTTTAGCATCCATAGATTTTGATATCCGGGCTGTGTGTGTGTGTGTGTGTCCTGGAACCAAACCCCCATGGATACAAGGGCCCAATGTAGTATTCAAAGACATTTTACAGTTGCCCCTCCAAGTCCGTGGACTTGAAATGCGCGGAGGGGTGATCACCATTAGCATGAATGGGGCATGCACCCACGGGGATGCACCCCATTCAAGCCAATGGGGCTTGAATATAACTACCCTCGTAACTGCTTTTACTGCCTTGGCTCAATGCTAGTGAATTCTGGGAGCTGTAGTTTTGTGAGACATTTAGCCTTCCCTGTCAGAGACAGCTCCAGTGCCACAACAAACTACAATTCCCAGGATTCCCTAGCATTGAGCCAAGGGCAGTTAAAGTGATCTCAAACTGGGTTATTTCTCCAGTGTGTTTTGGACCAAAGACAAGAAACATGAGAAGGGGAGGAAGGAAAATGGATATAAAGTCTTTGCGGGTTGGAGGCCAAGATTAGCAGCACATTCAGAGATCTCAGAGGCTTTCTATCCTCCAATCAGCTAATGGAAAAAAACCAACAGGAAGCAAACTTTGTTCCAGGGGCCCTTAACTCCCTCCTCCCAAGGCCTCACGCTTCTCTCCCCAGATCTCTCCGCCACAGCCCTTCCTTCAGCAGCCCTACCTTCGCCTCCAGGTCGCCATTTTCCAGTCCCTCTATTTATGTCCAAGCCAGGCTTCTAAGGCTCAACAAACCAAGTTAAGGCACCAGGGAAACCCTCAATTAGCCTGGGGCAGCAGTCTGAGTATTGGACAAAGGTCCAAAACACACTGCAGAAATAATCCAGTTTGAGATTGCTTTAACTGCCCTGGCTCACTGTTAGGGAACCCTGGGAATTGTAGTTTATTGTGATACCAGAGCTCTCTCACACAGAGAAGGGTCAATATCTTGAAAAACCACAGTTCCCAGAATTTCCTATCATTGAGCCAGGGCAGTTAAAGCAATCTCGAACTGGATTATTTCTGCAGTGTGTTTTGCCCTTTGGAGACCAGGGTTTGAACCCCGGCTAAACTATATAAACCCACTCGGTGACCTTGGGTGAGTCAGACTCTCTCAGCCTCAAAGGCAGGCCATGGCAAACCCACTGTGAAGAAACCTGGCCAAGAAAACCCCATGACAGGGCTGCCAGACAGCTATTACTGTTAGTATTGTTATGTAGAAAGCTCTTGTACCACCTTTGAGACTAAGGGGGGTTGCAGACTGCCAGAAATAGTGCAAATTGAGTCCACTTTTAGGGTTAGTGTTAGGGAATCATGGGAATTGTTTTTTTTTTCCTGAGAGCTCTGGTGCCACAATAAAATACAGTTCCCATGATTCCCTAACACTAACCCTAAAAGTGGACTCAATTTGCACTATTTCTGGCAGTCTGCAACCCCCCTAAGGTCCAATCCACACTGCAGAAATAATCTAATGTAGTTTGAGACCACTTTAACTGCCCCCGCTCAGTGCTAAGGAATTCTGTGAAGTGTAGTTTTGTGAGACATTTAGTCTTCTCTGTCAGAGAGCTCTGGTGCCACAATAAACTACAATTTCCAGGATTCCCTAACACTGAGCCAGGGTAGTTAAAGCAGTCTCAAACTGGATTATTTCTGCAGTGTGTTTTGGATCTAACTAAAAGAAGCTGGCAACATGAGCTTTCGTAGACTTAAGTCTACTTCCTCAAGATGCATTTGGACATTTGTTATTGTTGTTTTTGTTATTGTGTGCCTTCAAATCGTTCCTGACCAACCACTACTACTCCCCAGGCTTGTATTAATCAGGGCTGGGGAGTAGGAGTAAGGAGTAAGAGCAGGGGTAGGCAATCTTTCCCCTTTAAGGGCCGAGGGACTTCAACTCCCAGAATCCCAGGAGCTATTGGCCAACATGGGACTATTGGCCAACATGGCTGAGGCTTCTGGGAGCTGAAGTCCCTCGGCCCTTAAAGGGGAAAGGTTGCCTACCCCTGAGTAAGAGGTTTTTACAGGAGTACGAGTACCATTAAGAAAAATATATATCTTACTCTCGAGTAGGACAAGGCGTAACCCAAAATTATCACTACTCCCCCCCCCAGCCCTAGTTTTAGTAAATCAACAACAACAACAAATAATGTTTGTGACCCAAGGAGCCCCAATTCCCTTCCTGGCCCGCACTTACCCGCCGCGGTCACGGTCGCGGCCTCGGTCTCCGAAGCCTCGCATCCTGAGGGGCGAAGAAGGGCGTCCCCGGCGCCGGGCTGCTTGGGCGGTAGAGAGGCCGAAGGGCGGAGGACCGGC
>CM034708.1:183716067-183728084 GCA_020142125.1 Phrynosoma platyrhinos | reverse complement strand
GAGTCTATTAAGGGGTTGCAGGAATTAAGAGAGTCTTGGAGATGTCTCATCCCTAAGGTGTCATGGATTGAGATTGACTCAAAGGCAGTTAACAAAAATTTTAAAGATAGAGGGTACTACAGCCAACAAAATGAAATTTTGCTGTAACAAAAGATGCAAAAAGGAGATAATAGAATCTATAGAATTGGAGAGACCCCCAAGACCATCCAGTCCAACCCTTTGCCATGCAGGAACTCACAATCAAAGCATCCCTGACAGATGGCCATCCAGCCTCTGCTTAAAGACCTCCAAGGAAGGAGACTCCACTACTCTCCGAGGGAGTGTGTTCCACAGTCGAACAGCCCTTACTGTCAGGAAGTTCCTCCTAATGTTGAGGTGGAATCTCTTTTCCTGGAGCTTGTATCCATTGTATCTGGGTCTCTGGAGGAACAGAAAACACACTTGCTCCCTCCTCAATATGACATCCCTTCAATTATTTAAACAGAGCTATCATATCACCTCTTAACCATCTCTTCTCTGGGCTAAACATACTCAGCTCCCTAAGTCGTTCCTCATAGGGCTTGGTTTCCAGACCCTCCACCATTAAGGGGCGAAACAGACTGGCAAAATAAGCAGGTTTCAGGCCGGCTTCAAGGCAGGGCATTTAGATGGCGCATGCTTTGAAGCCGGCTGGAAAGCGCCCTCTAGGCGCCTTATGGGGAGAAAAGCGGCTTCAAAAAGAAGCTGTTTTTTTCTTCTTCCTTCCCTTCATCTTGGAAAGTGTACACCTTTGCATGTATGTATAAATGCACCAACGCCAGTGTGGCTCTAAAGGGGTGCTCTTTCCAAATCCTAACCTTAATTGTGCATGTAAACGCCCCGTTGCAGGAGTGCATTTAAAAGGGACAGTGCTGCTGTACACAAGTGGTGGGAGCAGCAATGCCCAAAAGAGAAACCATGGAACCTCTCGTGGAGATGAGTAGTATAACATACACAAACCAGACAGTCAAAGAGGGGGCAATGGGTGAAGGGTGTGTGTGAAGGGAGGCATGATTGTACTTTGCTGGCATCTGCATGGGATCACCTCTGCTCCGATGCCCTGTCCTGGTGAAGCACTGCACATGCAAATGTATGCAGGTTCACAGGGATGGCCATGCAATGGGATGGCAGTCACCAGCAGTTCACTCCTGCAAAGGTGCGCAGGGATGGTGGTGGGGACAGTAAAAAAGAAAAGGTACCCAGTGGCGTAGCTTGAAGCTGTGCCGTGTGGTCATGACATGTATACTCCAGTCACCTTGGGAGCTGGTGGTGCGGTTGGCGGAGTTTCAGTGTGGCTTCGGAAAAGGCAGCTTCAGGCCACTTTTTCCTGCCTGTCTGTTTCGCCCCATAGACGAGTATCAAAATGGAGAAATAACCAAAGATAGCAGAAAGAAAAACTAAAAAAAAAAATATGGATGTGAAACATTGTTAGGATTGAATTATGTGTTTAGTAGTCATTAGTGTGAGAAAAAAGAATGAAAGATTGGTAAGGAAAGATGTTAGGAAGTTAAGTGAAGTCCAAAAGACACTGCAGTAATAATCCACTTTGAGACCACTTTAACTGCCCTGGCTCAGTGCTAGGAAATCCTGGGAATTGTAGTTTATTGTTGCAGCCAAGCTATCTGACAGAGAAGACTAAATGGCTCACAAAACTACAGTTCCCAGAGTTCCCTAGCATTGAGCAAGGGCAGTTAAAGTGGTCTCAAAGTGAATTATTTCTCCATTGTGTTTTGGGCCACTAGGCCTATACAGACTGCCAGAAATAATCCATCTTGAGACCACTTTAACTGTTCTGGCTCGGTGCTAGGGAGTCATAGGAATTGTAGTGTTTTTTTTCTGAGACATTGAGCCTTCTCTGTCAGAGAGCTCTGGTGCCACAATAAACTACAGTTTCCTACTCCCTAGTACTGAGCCAGGGCAGTTAAAGTGGTCTCAATCTGGATTATTTTTGGCAGTCTGTATAGGCCCTAAATTGTAGACTCTGTAGAGCAGGGATAGGCAACCTTTTTGAGCTGGGGGCCGGGTTGATGTCCCTCAGACAATTGGGGGGCCAAAACACCAAAAATAAATAAATAAATAAATAAATAAATAAATAAATAAATATACTTTAAAAAATAAAAAATATGCATGCACACTCTCTCAGCCCCAGAAAAGCCATGGCAAAACCTCTGTGGAGATTTTGCCAAGAAAGCCCCAAGAACAAGTAATAACAACAATAATCAATATCATGGCGGGCGGCGGTGGGGGCGGCGGCGGCAGGACCGGCTTGGGGCCGCTCCAAAGGCCTCAGGGGGCTGCATCCGGCCCCTGGGCCTTAGGTTGCCTACCCGTGCTATAGAGGG
Organism: Phrynosoma platyrhinos; assembly: GCA_020142125.1. Classification (NCBI taxonomy): domain Eukaryota; kingdom Metazoa; phylum Chordata; class Lepidosauria; order Squamata; family Phrynosomatidae; genus Phrynosoma; species Phrynosoma platyrhinos. Next base: position 183,725,724 of record CM034708.1, on the reverse strand, counting down.
TATGAGTATCTTGATAGAGCAAAAAGGTGAAAAGATAGAAGAAAAGTGAGAGAGACTGAAAGGAAAGGAAGGAGATTTTTTAAAGAGAATAATAATAATAATAATAATAATAATAATAATAATAATAATAAATTTTATTTCTACCCCGCCCCTCTGAGCGCAATCGAGGTGGCTAACAGAAGTTAAAATTACAAATTATATAATACATCCCAATACCCTCACCCCCTTAAAACAGTATTAAATCAGACATAGGATTAAAACATATTAAATTAAAACAAAAGTAGTTAAAAACATAAAATAAACAAAATCAAATAAATAAAACAAACCAAATAGCGGGAAAGCGGCAAGAATCATAATTGGGGAGAGTATTAGGATAAATGAAGAAGAGATTAAGATACCAACTCTGTTATTAGCAGTTTGATAAATGTGTGTATAACTAAACTTTGTTTAAGCTTTTCTTTATTTTCTGTTAGAAGGATTTTGTAATGTTCATGTATGTATGTATGTCTTTTTTTGTTTAATAAAATTATTATTATTTTTTTAAAGAAAATGGGTGGATTTAGGAAGTTAGGTTTCCCAGTTTCTCATTCTTCCCTGTTAACTATATCCAGGAAACATATCCAGGGGTTAGTTACCATGTTGGCCATAGAGCAAAATACAACAACTCCCAACATCCACAATGTAAAATGTTAGGCCAGACAATGCAAAATGTGAGTGGATTTGTAATTGTAATTTGTAATCATCTTTGAGAACTGGAGAACAAAAGAACAATGGGTGCTCAGCCTAAGGGAAATGAAGCAGAAGATGCAATAGGGGAAATGCAGCACAGAATAAATAAATAAGTATTTATTTATTTATTAATACAGTAATACCTGGTTAATCTAAATGATTTTAAGTCTACGGGACCAGATTATCTACATCCAAGGGTATTAAAAGAGCTGTCAAATGTAATATTGGAGCCATTGGTAATGATCTTTGAGAACTCCTGGAGAACAGGAGAAGTCCCAGCAGAGTGGAGGAGGGCAAACATTGTCCCTGTCTTCAAAAAGGGAAAAAAGAGGATCCCAACAATTATTGCCCAGTTAGTCTGACATCACTACCAGGAAAGATTCTAGAGCAGATTATTAAACAGAGAGTCTGTGAACATTAAAAAGGGAATGCCATAATCACAAAAAATCAACATGGGTTTCTAAGAAACAAGTCATGCCAGACTAATCTAATCTCATCTAATCTGATCTCTCTCTCTTTTTGATAAAATTACCAGCTTGGTAGATGAAAGGAATGTTGTGGATATAGCACAGCTTGATTTCAGTAAGGCCTTTGAGAAAGTCCCCCATGATATTCTAGCAAACAAGCTAGTAAAATGTGGGCTAGACAGTGTAACTGTTAGGTGGATTTGTACGTAATTGGTTGACTAGCCAAACCCAAAGGGTGCTCAGCAATGACTCTCTTCATCCTGGAAAGAAGCGACCAGTGGGGTGCCACAGGGTTCTGTCCTGGGCTCACTGCTATTCAACATCTTTATCAATGACTTGGATGATGGATAGAGGTCATGCTTATCCATTTTGCAGATGACACCAAATTAGGAGGAGTAGCTAATACCTCAGAGGACACGGTCAACATTCAAAACAATCTTAATGGATTAGAAAGCTGGGCCAAAGCTGTAGCCTATATTTCAGAGGAAGGAACTAACAAAACCACCTCTGAGCTTTCAAAACATAGGAGAGTATGACTAAATACCATTCATCTCTGTGAGAAATGTGCTAGCATTCCTTTATTTTATTTCTTTTAAGATCCATTTTTACAAAAAAAAAAATGAAAACACCCTCATAAATGTTACAAATGTATTTAGATCCTCTGTTAAAGGTTAATGAAAGGGAATGGCAAACGACCTCTAAGTATTCCTTGTGCAAGAAATTCTATGACATTCATGGGGTTGACATAAGTTGACAGCAACTTGAAGGCATGTACACACAGATGAGGCATGACTACTGTACATCAAATATCTAGTATGGAAGTAACATTAGATAAATTCAGTAATAGAAATATTTTCATTTTATTTTTGTAAAATCTATTTTTAAAGGTTGGAGAATAAATTGTTTTATCTGCTCTGTAAATCTAAGAGGGCTAGAATTTTTTTTCTGAAAAACAACAGTTCTTATTTTCAAGATTTTGATATGCACTGTTTAGGTCAAGCTGCACCTTTTCACAGGCCACGCACCATCATTCAGCTGCTTTTTGTACTAGAATTATTGGAATATGATAAGATGATAATCTTTGATTCTGTTGCTTTTTCACTATATCAGGCAACCAGAGCAAGGCTTTTAGGCTGAGAAGCCATGCCACTTTTTGGAAACACATTCAGTCCAAAGAAAACTCCACCCAGAAAATCCGCTTCACTTTCCAACCTGCACTCGGTAAGTTCTAGCATCAGGGCTAGGAGTGGGCCGACAACAAGGACCACCCAGTCCAACCCCATGCCATGCAAGAATACACAAAGCACTCCCAACAGATGGCCATCCAACCTGTGTTTAAAGACCTCCAAAGAAGGAGACTCCACCACACTCTAAGGGAGTGTGTTCCACTGTTGAACAGCTCTTACTGTCAGGAAGTTCCTCTAATGTTTGGGTGGAATCTCTTTTCCTGTAGCTTCCATCCATTGCTCCATGTCAAGCTTGTTCCATCCTCAATATATATTCCTTCAAATACTTAAACAGGGCTATCATGTCACCTCTTAACCTTCTCTTCTTCAGGCTCACTGTACCCAGATCCCTAAGTCTCTCCTCAGGCTTACGGTACCATATATTTTTAAACCCGAACCTCCAGTTCCCCTAGCCACAGTAATCACAGATTACCTTGGGGAGCCCATTCCAAAATGGATGCCTATAAAGAGGCAAAGGCAGTTACTGTTAATCTGCTACACCTGATGAGTCATAAAGATAAAGCAGATGCCCATCCTATACAACTATAATTCCATAATTGCTATAGGTATGGCATCCTGACTTAAAACTGCACTAAAAGAGATACATACATACTTGGCTGCAGGCACTACAAATGTGTCTTAATATTAAGAAAATGAAGATGGAGTTGGGGAGAACAAAAATGAAATACTTCGAAAAATGCTGAATTGGCTTTTTTTCTACAGTTGGACAGATCTACCCGTGAGATTGAGCTGGGTCTAGAATATGGCACTCCTGTCATGACCCTTACTGGACAAAGTCTGAAGTTTGAGAATGGCCTATGGATAACAGGTGAGAGGGAGCAGTAATTTTGTTGGCCAAGGTGCAAAAACAATTCTACTCAAGGTCTTTCCATTCCCATCCAGTACCTCAGAAGATACAGCCATTTTGTGTCTATATATCTCTTAGTACTTTTAGGTCTTATCTCAGATAGAGAGATTCCATATGCCCTAGAGCCTAGGCTGAACTTACTCAGATAGAGAGGCTCCACAAAAGGCTATGTCTCCCTTTTGTTTTTCATCTTTAAATGTCCTAATCTAATTTTGGTACTACTCAGCTTTGCCATGCCAAGAGAGGCTTTTTTCAAAAGTTACTGAAAGTCACTAGGCCAAGAATGGAATGTACAACTAGTGTTGAAAAAAGAAAACCTTTTCTAGGCCCAAAACAGCCTGGATATTGGGGGTGGGGGGCTTTAGAACATAACATAATTGCCCTCTGTGCCCCCTACATTGTATGTGGGTCATTTTTAATATTTAAAAAATATTTACGCTCGTCCCTCCACATTTGCTGCTTTGACTTTGATTAGTATGTTCTCTCTAGGTCCTCCAGCTGAACTCTATGGTCAGCTTTAACCAAAAGTCACACTGAAGGACCTAGAGATTCCCAGAGAGAACATTCCACTAGGCATTTGTAGCTCCTCGAGCACAATTCTAACTGGCAGATGTTGACCACAGAGTTGCACTGGAGGACCTAGAGATTCCTAGACAGGTGTGCTCTCAGGTAAAAACATAATGTTTTTGTTGTTTGTGGTTTTTCCACATTCACAGGGGTCCTGTGCCCTTAACCCCATCGAACGTGGAGGGATGAGTGTATTTAAACTTTGGGAGTGGTGAACCTTGGGAGATAGAAAATGCCCTTGAGGGTTGCATGTGGGCCATGAGCCACACTTTCCAAACCTTTGAAAGGGGAGCGTGTTCAGGAGAATTAAAGGTCTCTTCTCCCCCCCTGGGTTCCTATTTGGTTTGCCCTCACAAGCCAAGTCAGTTAGTGCTTGAATTTAGGCCAGGTATGACATTTGCACTGCAGTCTCTGGGTTGAAACAGATGGGCTAAATAAAGTGGTTTCCAGCCGCTTTGAAGGTGGGGCGTTTAGGTGACGCACACCTCAAAAGTGGTTGGAAACCAGGTGGAAGCTGTACCCCGGGGCTAAAAACTGGAGCAAGAAGAAGCCAAAATATTCCAACGTAAACTGGAAAATGCACATATTCGCTGCTGCACATAAATGCCCTGATGTCATTGTTGGGCTGCAGCAAAGCAAAGAAATAAAAGGTGACAATTCCAATGGACATAATTACAATATACACAAACCATACATTCCGAAGGGAGGCATGGGGTGAAGGGGGCATGTGGGGGGGGGGCTCCATAATTGTGCTTTGCCAGTGTATCATTTGGCACACTAATGCACCAATGCCCTGTATGGGTAGAGCATCGTATGTGCAACTGTGGCCAATCAAAGGGGCAGTCGTGCAATGGGATGGCATCTGGGCAGATGGGAGTTTGCAGGTGGTGTGTTATTGTGACAGTGCATATGTATGGTGGGGAGGCAACAAAAAAAAATACCCAGTGGCATGGCTTAATGCTGTGCAGTGCGGTCAGTCCATGCTTATTTGGCCCACCTTGGGAGCAGGCTGCATGGGCAGTGGAATTTCAATCCGCTTCAGGAAAAAGGAGGATCATACCCTTTTTCCTGCCCATCTGTTCTGGGCCCTAGTCAACTTGGGTGCTAAGTGATTCTTTGTTCTACCAAACCTCATTAAAAATCATATCACTATTGACTTTCCTTCTTCCTAGAAGACATTTAATAAAATCATTTAACCAGTAACATTTGCAGCATTGCATTACTTTTGGCCAGGACAGATGTGCCACAAAGAGCTCTTGGAGGGCCAGATCTCAGGCATATCCATTGTAGAGTGTGATGATTATTGTGCCAGCCTCTGTCTTCCAGAATCATTAGGGGGCACTGGGGACCGGCGGGAGACACAGCGTCTTCGCAAACGGAACCAGCAGCTGGAAGAAGAGAACAATCTGCTACGGCTGAAAGTAGACCTTTTGTTGGATATGGTGAGAATGGGGCCATATACCCATCTTTCTTTTATTCTGTTGCAAGTATTAACTTGACATACCAGGACAAATTTATATTATCATCAGCACAGCTTTATCAATAATCCCTACAATATTTAAATTCTAATGCAACTGTCTCAAATAAGTATATCTTTAATTTCCTTTCCCTCTAATCTCTCCATTCACATCCCTCTTATTCATATACCTGAGACTGAAGACAACATTTCATGTATTGAGTCTTTGAAATCATGCCATAATAAATTTGTTTGTCCTTCCAAGCATCACAAGGCTACTTATTGTTTTTGCTGCAACAAACTAACAAATGATGGGCCTCTGGAAGTTTTTGTATTGTAATTCTTGGGAATCCCTCATCATTGGCTGTGCTGGCTGGTTACGGCTGAAGGACGTTAATCTGGAGGGCCAGAGTTGTCTTCTGCAAGACTAACATGACTATTCTACTGGGAATTTTTTTTTTATTAATCTGGCTTTTTAATGCAGTATTAAACTGCAATGGTGAGGCAAGGACCATATGTATATTCTATATGTGTGTGCTTGGTGGATGATCCCAGACTTTGGAACTCCTTCCTTAAGGAGGCTAGGATGGCTCAATCCATACTCTCCTTCTGCCAGCAAATTAAAACATTTTTATGCCATCAGACATTGAAAATAATGTAACTGTAGTATGATAGTATTCCAGCATACATACACAACACTTTCTTGAACTTCATCCAAAATTATGGGTAGGTTTCATTCCACTGTAGATTTTCAGGAGGAAAAATCTGCCCCAAATTTAACTGAGTAGTATTTCATAGCTTTCAAAGTTGTTTCTGGGAACCCTGCTTTTCTTTTTGACAAAATAGTAATGGTAGAGAAACACAATGTCCAGAAAATAGGACTTCTCTGGTAATGCACCAGCTACAAATGTGCCTTCTCCAAGCCTTACTTCTGATGTTAGATGCCTTCTAAAGAGCATCTTTTAATGTAGAGGATGATAGCTATGTCCAGTGTTTCATATTAATATTAATATGAAAATAATATTTGCTCCAGAATAAATGTAGACGTTCCTTGGAAGATGAACTGATGTAGAAATAATCAAGAGCTTCAAAACTGATGAAAAAAGAGATCCCTTAGGCTATCAAGTCTGAATTGTACAGCATCAGAGTGAAAAGTGGAGGGGGGGAGCAATTCATCTTTTCCCAGCACTAATGTACCACAAGAAATAGGTATGTTATGTCATTGTCACTTCTGCTTTTGTTTTTAGCTTTCTGAGACAACTGCAGAGTCCCATCTCATGGAGAAGGAATTAGAAGAATTGAAAAATTACAGCCGAAGGAGGAAGTAAAGATGGGGAAGGAAAGAGCAGGAGAATCTGGTCAAAAGGGACCACACCAAGAAGTGATGAAGCCCCATCTATCTTGGAAGACTATGCTGTCCTTTTCCTTATATAGAACATGTAGCCAAGATTCCCATTATGAAATATTAATAAGTTCTCCAGTCCTGGAAGCAGTTACTCTTTTTATTCATTCTGGAGCTTCTGTCCAAATTTCTTTAACATATATCTGCAGAACACTTTTATTCAATCCAATAGCTAGTGGAGTGCTTAGTAAATGATGTATGTTTCTGTCTACCCAAAAACAAGGCAATTCTGGAGTTGTGACAGAGGGACACTGAGAGGAAAAATGGAAATGGGGAGAACACTTTCAGCATATATTTCCATGATCTTAGTGGCTAATTTTGATAATCACATTCTGGTTCATTAGATTAGGATATGCATTCATAGGATGCATTTTCCATCAGCTCTTGTGTCACCACATTATTCCACCCTCTCTGCAAGCAACAAAATAAGGAAGATCATTGGCCATAATCATCACTTCTCTAAATGAGAAGTGATGGTTAACAGTTTCCAGACAAGCTATTCTTATGTATCTTGGAGGCCTAGCATTCCAATGTTTGAGAAGTACAGTTGTGGACTTAAATAGTGAGGCTAAGCAACATCACAGATTTCTGTAGTTTTGCAGTGTCTGTTAGTTAAAGAAACTGATGGTACTTGAGATGAGCATCAATAATATGAAGTACTTTGGCATTTGTTTTAAAGTTACTGTAGTCAGTTTACAATCCTGAATATGAATGGTACTGACTATAAAGTTGACTGACAGTATAGGAACAGAATACAGTAGAAATTTCTTCTTTCTTGTTCGTTCCCATCCCAGTACTCTATTGCCTCATTAGTATGGGCAAACTTCACAGTGGACAGCTGATTCTGTTTATTACTGACCCTATAATAATACTTTTTCATTCATTTTTATGTTGCTATATTTTTATTTTTATTTTCATCTTGGCAAAAACATCTTAAGTAATTTTCCCTTTCAGGTATTTATATTTTTTGCATATTCATCACTTCAGTTCACACCACGGTGAAATAGAATGTTGGGTTAAATTGCTCTTCTGTCTATTTTTATACTTTAAAAATAAAGTTATTACATTGTTTCTATTGCTTCAATGTGTGTGTGTATATATATATATATATATATATATATTACATAATCAGTGGCTGATTCAATTTTTTTTAAAAATCACAATCAAATTAAGAAAGTGCTTGGCTGTTTTAATATTGATTTTGTCAAAATTGTATAAACCTCAATAACCTGAATGCTAACATGTTATTTTGTTTTGTGTTTTAAGAATCTTTACCCTTAGGAAGGGCTAGAGATCCAGGTCTACATGCATGTTTGAAGTCTGGCACATCTTCATTTTATGTGAGCATGTCATGATCATTGCCTTTTTATGCAAATAAGAACTGTTGGATGCTTTGTAGTAAGTAGAGAGATCTGTGGCTCTTCCCCTCCCTGGCCATAGTAAATATTACCTGGTCTGGAGCATTAGGATTTGTTTTAAAATTAAAGGCATAAGGAGAGATGGAGTAAAATAGCCATAGTGAAATGCTTCCTGCCAATTGTCATTTTAAAAATAATGGACTGACATGACAGAAGCAAGAATTCAAACCTGCCATCAGTCCTACAGCTCATCTGCATTACTTTGGGCTAGATTGCATGAGGTTTTTAGACTTAATTTTCTTTTGTCTATTAAACAAGAGAGGCAGCTGCAGCAAGCAGCAAGTTTGTGCTAATAATTCTTGTGATGAAACTGCATCTCTTACCCTGGATTAAGGGTTCTTTCACACAAAACAATTACAGCTTTATTGTAAACAATGTCTTGTTTATTGTCTTAACAATGACAGTTAAGATTCCATTTTAACTGTCATGATGGCATCCTATCCTAACCAAACTCCAAACCCCAGGCTGCAGCTGTGGCTGTTAAACTGAAATCATAGTGGTATAACTATGAGAGCCTTTGTGGCTGAAGAGCGTGGTATAAATACACTAATCAAATAAATAAAACTAGTGTGAAAGGTGCACAAAGCTGAATCTGCAGTGCAGAATTAATACAGTTTGACTGCCATGGCTCCATGCTGTGGAATTCTGGTATTTGTAGTTTTGTGTGGTACTTAGAGATCTCTGGTGCTCCTACAAATCCCAGGATTCCAAAGGATGGAGTCATGATAATTAAAATGGTGGCAAATTGCATTAATTCTGCAGTATGGCAGCAGCAACTTGAGGATGTACCCACATGGAAGAATTAATGCTGACACTGCCTTAGGTGCTGTGGCTAAATGCTATGGAATTCTGGGATCTGCAGTTTAACCTTCTCTGTCAGAGAGCTCTGGTGCACCATCAAACTACAAACCCCAGGATTCCATAGGATGGTGCCATGGCAGTTATAACAGTGTCAAACTGCATTAATTCTGCAGTGTAGATGCAGCCTGAGTCCAGGGTGAATAGATATCACTACCGCTCAAGGAGGACAAGGCACCATGAAATGTAGGACTTTAAAAAAAAAAACTAAAAAAACCACTCCTATAAATATAAATTAATGCTTCTTAGCCCTGCTCAAAATGGAGGACTTTCTGAAATTCCTCGTGGACAGAAAATGGAAATGTAGGATATGTCCTGGAAAAGGAAGATCAAGACTGGTCAAATTACTGCACTAACTCTGATAGTGTTGCTGTTCCACTTTTACTGCCCTGGCTGCCTCCTATTGCTTTCTGAGGTTTGTAATTTAGTGAGGCTATTCAATGGTCATAGATAACTTTCACTGTTTATCACATGGTATTGTTGTAAATATAATTTGGAATATGAAGTTCCAACATTGGTTTCGTTGTTTGGAATGTACAGTTCCTAGGGATATATTGTACCTGGATACCTTGTTATTCTTTCCCTCTTCATTTTGAGAAGTCTTACTGCCCTTCCCTGAACTGCAAATCCCAGAATGCCACAGGAGGCAGCCAGAGCAGTCAAAGT
>CM034708.1:183694935-183715967 GCA_020142125.1 Phrynosoma platyrhinos | reverse complement strand
TCTGACAGAGAAGGCTCAATGTCTCAGAACAAACCACAATTCCCATGATTCCTTAGCACTGATCCAGGACAGTTAAAGTGGTCTCAAAATGGATTATTTCTAGCAGTCTATTCAGGCCCTCAGTCACTTTAACTGTGGAAGGAGAAAGGACTCGCTATAGACCTGCCCGTTGTTCTCCTCCAAGTCGCTAGATGTCGCAAGAGAGCGACGATGAAGGGCGCCCGCCACGAACCCCATTTCCGGCGACGCTCTAGCCCTTCCTCAGCCCGCTGTGCAGGGTCTTTCTCTCTTCCCTCCTCGCTCTCAGTCATGGCCGCCGTCGCCGCGACGCCTCTGTCTCCCGAAGGCCTGCTGTTGCCCAAGGGCGGCGCTGGCAAGGCCGAGGAGCTGGAGGAGGAGGTCGAGGAGGACGACGACGAGGTCCGTGGGGCTGAGGCCGGCCGTGTGTGGGAAGGAGGGCGGGACAGGCGGCCTGGCAATGGGGCCCACGAGGGTGGCTCTCAGGGGACACTGAGGGGAAGCTATCTCTTTCTCTCTCACACACAGTTTTCCTCAGGTTTTTTGTGGGGAAGGAGAGGTTTACAACAAAATTTGACCCCGACTCTTGGCGACCGTGTGGACGAGACATGTCCAAGACCCGCTGTCTCCCCCAGCTCTGCTTTCAGGGGTAGGCAACCTTTCCCCTTTAAGGGCCGAGGGACTTCAGCTCCCAGAATCCCAGGATCTATTGGCCAACATGGGACTATTAGCCAACATGGCTGAGGCTTCTGGGAGCTGAAGTCCCTCGGCCCTTAAAGGGGAAAGGTTGCCTACCCCCTGGTTGAGTCCATCCGTCCACTTCGCATGTGGCCTTCCTCTCCTTCTGCTTCTTCTTCTTGTATGGCTTCAAGTCGGTTCCTGCTTATGGCGAACCTATCATGGGGTTTTCCTGGCAAGTTTCTTCAAAGGAGTGAGTGGGGTGCGCTTGCCTTTGCCTCCCCTGAGGCTGAGAGAGTGTGACTTTTAAGTAGTTTTTCAATTTATGGCGACCCTAAGGCAAATTTATCTTTTTTTTTGCAAGATGTGTTCAGAGGAGGTTTGCCATTGTCTTCCCGTGAGGTTGAGAGAATGTGACTTTTGCCCAAGGTCACCCAGTGGGTTTCCATGGCCGAGTGGGGATTCCAACCCTGGTCTCCCAGAGTCGTAGTCCAACACTCAAACCACTACACTAATCTGGCTCATGGTACTTCCCTCCATCTTTCCTAATATTAAGTGACCAAAGTACAACAGCTTCAACCCAGGGCCTGAACAGACTGCCAGAAATAATCCAGTTTGAGACCATTTTAACTGCCCTGGCTCAGTGCTAGGGAATCATGGGAACGGTAGTTTATTATGGCACCAGAGCTCTCTGACAGAGAAGGCTCAATGTCTCAGAAGAACTACAATTCCCATAATTCCCTAGCGTTGATCCAGGACTGTTAAAGTGGTCTCAAGCTGGATTATTTCTGGCAGTCTGTTCAGGCCCTTAATTATCTTGGCCTCCAGGGAAACTTCAGGCTTGATCTGCCCTGGAACCCATTTGTTTGTCATTTTGGCTGTCCATGGGATCCTAAGTGCTCTTCTCCAGCACCACATCTCAAATGAGAGGATTTTCATCCTATCTGCTTTCTTCATTGTCCAGCTCTCACATCTGTACATAGTGATGGATTGGATGATTCTGACATTAGTGCTCAGTTGTATATCTTTACTCTTTATGATCTTGTCCAGTTCTTTCATGACTGCCCTCCCCATTCTGATGTCTTGACTGCAATCTCCGTTCTGATTAAGATTTGATCAACAGTAGGGGATATCATTGACTATTTAAATACCCTCATTAGGTAGAATTTATGTAGTGGTGTGTCATCAAGGGGGTAATGGAGGGGGTAATGCAAGAGCAGAGATTAACCTGGCATTTTGATTTCATGAGCCAACTCATTCTCCCACTGCCATTTGGACTTCAAGCTAAAGACCCAGCTCAAAACCTATCTCCAGTTGCCACAATGAAAATCCAGTAACACACACACACACATATATCTATATATAGAGAGATAGATAGATATAATTTTTAAAAATGCTAACAACAGAAATGATTCCTTCTGGAAGCCTTGCCCAGCCATGTTGTTGTTTCAGTGGTGGGAGGGATAGGGTTATCTTACAGCTTCCAATCTTTGGTTTTTCCTCTCCTTTCTTCCTTTACAGTTGGATGAGACATTGGCAGAGAGGCTTTGGGGTTTGACAGAGATGTTCCCGGAGAGTGTACGATCTGCAGCTGGAGCGACTTTTGATGTATCACTTTCTCTAGCCCAGAAAATGTACAGGTAAGAGGGAGAAATGGGCAATATTGTCCCCATTGTGTTATGGTGTGTGACAACTGGGCTCTGTATTGTATGTGTGATTAAGATAGGGATTGAGTAAGTTATAGTCCTCTGGATATTGTTGGCTTGCAATTCTGATTATCCTTAGCCAGTGGAGCTGGTAGTAAGGGGTGAAGAGAATTACAGTGCAGCATCTGGAAGATGAAAAAGTTGTCCATCCCTGGACAGAGGTAATGCACCACTACTTCGTTTTTACAGATCATTGAGCCTAATGTGGAAGGATTGTTCAGCCCAAGGGCTACAAAAGGAATGCAGAACTATTTAAAGGTCACATTTCTAAGTTAAAATTATGGTGAACTCTTTACACTTTATGTGGCATGCAGTATGCAAATGTTGTTAGTCTGAAGCAAAGAATTATACTGTATGGATGATTACTTTGAAGCAGTTGAGAATTCAACATATGCATTTCAGATTTTACCAAGAAACCACTTTGAGATGATTGTAAGGTGTAACTTACATTAACTTGAGAACTTGTACACAAATCACATTAAATAATGAAATATAATGGCCATTGGGAAACATTGACATCGATCAGCATTTTCCAATCAGTGCGATAGCCGTCCTGGCTAGGGATGATGGGAGTTGTAATACGAAACATAGAGAAGGAAGATTCAATTTATAATAGAGTTTCTAGAAATGGAAGTTGTAGCAAAGGGATCCTGTTGTATTAGTTGTCAGACAAAAGTACACGGTAGATTATTCTGAGTATGGACAGAAGAATAGAAACTCACCATCATTTATTGTACTCTAACAAAGCCTTGTGATGAAATGGCTTCTTGTTGTTCTTGTGTGGCTTAAGGGGTTTCTGGGGTTGAGACTATATAACTCACCCAAGGTCATCCAGTGGGTTTCCATGCTGAGCCAGGAATTGAACTTTTATCTCCAGAGTTGTAGTCCAACACACAAACCAATACACTGGCTCTTGCTATGGCTTGAGCTCCTTATTTTTTAAGTATATAAGGTATATCCTTTATATACTTTTTAATCGTTTAGGGTTTTTTAAAAAATAACCTATGCAAATATATATAGAGAGAGGGAAGGAGAGAGGCATGGTTAAATATTTCCATATTGACATGAAAAATAAGTATAAGGCAAGTATGCTGTTGCTCACACTTGCATTCTGCAGTGGGAATGCCAGATGTTTTAGACTTCAACTTTGTGATTTATGATTTTCTGCCTTTAGTCCTACTTTCCTACAAATTAAGCAAAGTCGAGGAAAAGCCTGATGTTTTCCAATAACCTCAGAGTAATCTCAGGGTTTTTTGGCATGAGGACAGCTCAATCCGGTATAATTCAGTTTGATCCAGTTTTCCACATAGCAAGAGGCATGCTGTCCCCCTTTCCCATGCTGCACATAGGGAAAGGGGATGGACTGTTTTCAGAACCACCACTTCCCTTAGAGCAGGAGCTCCATGTAAAGCCTGCGCAGGGCACCACCACTTCTGCTGAGGACAGAAACGGGCACTCAGACATGGGATCAACAAGGAGTGTGAGCACCTGTTTCTGTCTTATTTGTAGATAGAGGCAGAAATACAATGGTGAAAGGAGAGACAGCACAGGGTTCAGATGTGCCATACGAAGGAATCTGAGTAATAATCTAATCTAGACCTGGCAGTAGGTAGGGGCCAAAATTAAAATAGGCTAAACTCCTTTGGGCCACAGATAAGTTTTAATTAAATATTATTGTTAATTATTATTAATTAATAATAATTAATATTAATTCCATTGTCATCCTATTTTGCTTGGCCCTCTCCACAGAAGAAAGCCAAGCAGCAGAGGAGCCGTCCTCTACCCAAACTTTTCCTCAGGAGAAGGCTGAGCAATGGAGGAGCCTTGAGAGGCAAGTGTTTGCCCCTCTTCCTCCTCTGTTGCCCAGCCTTTTCCTCAGGAGAAAGCCAGCTAGCAGAGGAGCCTCGCAGGGTGAGCATTTCCCCTTCCTCCTCCATATGGTTCTCTCAGGAGAAGGCAGAGCAGTGGAGGACCCTTGGTTGTTCCACATCCTCGTGGGCTGCCCAAAATCTTTTGGTGGGCCTCATGCGGCCCTCAGGCCATATGTTGTGCACACCTGATCTAATCTATCCTAGAATAGAGATGTTTATGGAAGGTCCTTTTATTCTAGCAACAGTGGGAGGAAATTTGCTTTTGGTCTTCTTCCTCTAAAGATTCTCCAGGGCAGCTTTGTGGATTGGGACAACTTCCTTCATGATCCTAGTTCTTCCTGTTGTTTTTGAAACGGAGAAACTGCAGATGGAGCAGCAGCAGCAGATGCAGCAACGGCAGGTGAGTTTTCTATGGTTTTCTGTTGTCTTTTAATTTGGCAATTCTAGTATCTTTCCCTACAATGAATTCATGTCATCTGTGGATCTCATTTCTTCACACTAGTATGTCTGATTCCTGAAAATTTTCATAATCCAAAGCCTACTCCATGTGACCATATCCTTTTCCTTTTAGAATAAAGTTGCTCATGGGTCAGCAACTTTGGCAAATCTGGGGGCCAGTATCTGGTCCTAGGACCCTCTGGGCAACACAGCATGCTAAAAAAGAATCTGCAAGTGCCTGAAAATCTGCTTCTGATTTTGATAAATTCTTTTTCTAAAAGAATTTTTTAAAAAGTGTATGGGAATCCCATGACCTATTTAAAAGATGAATCTCCCCTCTTGAAGGCATTTAGAAGCAACATTTCACCCTTTTTTCCGGGGAAAGAGCAGTCCTAGAAACCTGGAGGGACTGACGGACATCAAAACACAGCAAAAGGGTTGCTATCCTGCAAAACCTTATTATAGGTAGACACAATCCAGATTATCAGTGCATATTCACATTTTATTCTTTATTGCAGCACTTTTCAATTACTACAGCTGCTGATAGGATACTTGTATTTTTCCTTCCATTCTTGTTACTAGCTTATATCTTGTATACTGGTAATAATCGTATTATCACAAAATATTTATGTTGGTTGACTTGGTTTGAGTCCTATTACTTTTAGTGCCTTCAGAAGCCAATCAGGTAAAACAGTCCTTGCAGCAAAGCATTTGTATAATGATAGCTGGCTGAGGATTCCTACTCAGTACAATGTGCTACATCTTCTCATTTACCAAGAATCTTGTTTTGTATCCATTCATCCATCCTTCCATCTATCCATCCCACCCAGGTGGGACTCAAGGAGGATGTTGCCCTCATTGACATGATTTGGGTTTGGTCCCAGCCCTGGCTGGCTTCCTACCATCATAAATGGATCAGGGACACAAATAACATCCTAAATCTGTGGAGTCTTTTGTCCTCCTTTGAAGAATAACGCTACATAATAGTTGGAAAAACACTGGGCCTGCCACATTCGCTTGGGTTAGGAGTGCAGGACCCCCATGAAAGTGGAAAAACCACAGTTAAAAAAAACGCTACTTCTTTTTACCTGAGAGAACACCACTCT
Source organism: Phrynosoma platyrhinos (assembly GCA_020142125.1). NCBI lineage: Eukaryota > Metazoa > Chordata > Lepidosauria > Squamata > Phrynosomatidae > Phrynosoma > Phrynosoma platyrhinos. The sequence goes on along the minus strand of CM034708.1, from coordinate 183,710,150 downwards.
TGGAATCTCTAGGTCAGGGATCGGCATACCTTTTGGGGGTGGGCCGGTTCTGCTGTTCCCTGATCGTTGGCAGGCCGAAAAAAATCGTGGCGGAGGTGCATGCGCGCTCGTGCACACCTGCGCACTACTCCTGCTGTAGTACCGCATGCATGTGCAACGCAGGGCACCATTTTGTGTTCCAAAATGGCGGCCGCGCTCACGCACGCATGCACACGACAGCGGGCGCCATTTTGGAATGCAAAACGGCACCGCGCGTCGCGTGCGCATGCGCACAATGCTGGCACCGTTTTGGCTTCCAAAATGACACCCACCGTCGTGTGCATGCAAAATAGTGTTGCGTGTGCGCGGCAATGGTGGCAGGACTGGCCATGGGCTGGTTACAAGGCCTCGACGGGACGGGCTCGGCCCGTGGCCCGTAGTTTGCTGACCGCTGCTCTAGGTCCTCCAGTGCAGCTCTGTGGTCAACATCCACAAGAAGTTGACCATAGAATCGTGCTGGATCTACAAATGCCACGAGAAGTGTTTCTCAAGGAATCCCTGGGTTCTTCAGCATGCCTGTTATGGTCAACTTCTGGCGGGGTTGTACTGGAAGACCTAGATTCCTAGAGAACATACTAATCTAACCTGCAAATAATCAAAGCCGCAAATGTGGAGGGCTAACTACTAGTTTTCAATTCTTTGAGCCAGAAGGATGCAAAAGAACCTTGGGATACAACATCTGAGATGAAAATCCTTGCCCAGGTTTGATTGCTGATCTTGGTCATGGTTATTCTAACACTATTGATTTTATTTCTTACAGATTTTATTAGGACCCAACACAGGACTGTCTGGAGGAATGCCAGGTGCTCTGCCTTCTCTTCCTGGGAAGATTTAATTAAGCTTCATTAGAACCACGGTTTGAAAAGAAGCTGGAAATCATGTTTGAACTGTTGTTGGTTTAAGGCTGGGGCCTTTTTTTCCCTTTAAACTGTGGAACATTCAGCTAGTCACAATGGAAGCAGAACCTTAATCTGGATCTCCTAAAATGGTTTTTCTTCCTTCATCTTTTGACAGTCATGATTTTCCCATCTACTTAATCAATGTTATAATCAGCTACAAGGACTTTTGAATCTTCTGTTTGGTATCCTTACCTCCAGGAAACCACCTCAGGACATGTTGAATACTGGCCACCTTTAGCCAGTAGTATTGTCTGTGTAAATAGTCTTGTTTTCCCTTCCTGCTGTATCTAAGATCTGTCTCTGAGCAGTAAGAGCAAATGGAGTAAATGGGCCAGCAGATATAGTATATAGAATATAATGTACATTAAAGTCCATAGTGTGAGCATTCCTACTTGAAGCTCATGCCCTGTAATGTATTGTTTCAAAAAATAAGGGATGCAAGAAGTTAATTTTGCAAATTTTCTGTGCTGAATCTATTGGTATTAAAGTCAGCTACAGCACTTTTGTATTAAATAGTTTCAGTGCAAACATAAGTGTTTTCTTCATTATTTCATGTTTAATTTACATCATGCATGCTTTAAGTTGAATGCTTGAATTTTACTCTTAACTTTACATTTGGGTCTTCACTATTGAGGTGTGGGAGAAGGCTGGAATACTCCCTAAATCCCCACCCCCACCTGTAGAGGACAAGATTGTCTCTGAGGCCACTTCATACGAGTATATGTTTGTTCACTTCATGTAAAGCCAATGTGGTGTAATGGTTTGCGTGTTGAACTATAACTCTGGAGACCAGGGTTTAAATTCTGACTTGGCCATGGAATCTCACTGGGTGATCTGGGATAGGTCACACACTCTGCCTCTGGAAAAAGCAACGGCAAACCTCCTCTGAACAAATCTTGCCAAGAAAACCCCATGACAGGGTTGCCATAAGTAAAAAATGACTTGAAGGCACCACAACCTTCATTGTTACATTAACATATAGAACAGTAGACATAGGAAGGCTTTCTTATTTTTAATATTTGGATAAACAAAATACATCTCTGTAAACAAACCCAAGACAAAGCTATAACAAAACCAAACAAGCAAGAAAACAATTATGGGCTTTTCCATTCCCAAGCAATGGGACTGGGCTGGTTTCTTTCCTCTTGCCATAACTCTGGTCCAGGGGTGTGTGATCCAATGTTCCCTTTTCCTGAGCTGCTGAATCACACCACTTTCCATGTGGACAGAACAATGGCATAAATACATCGAGGAGAGAAAGAGCCATAGTTTTTTTTTTTAAAGATTTGCATATTGTGCACTGGTCCATTGGGTTCCATGCAAACAGTCTCTCCAAAGTGCTATTTTAGTCAGCATAGAGAATAGTCTTTCTTGCTGATTTTTTTTAAACACTTGAAAAAAATGGCTTCAACTCAGAAGCAGAACTGCAAGCCTGGTATTCTGCTTGTGAAAAGTGTGTGTACAAATCCTGCTAGCTGGTTTTGGTCACTGGAATGTGTAGTCCAGAAGAATGGGGAGGGCTTCTGTAAAAATAGAAATATTAGGTTTGGACTGTAGTACATGCAGAGAACAGCCATCTTGGGTTTCCAGTATAACATCTGAAGGTTCTCCAGAGGTCAATAAACAAGACTTGTCTTGATGCCACTTACATGGTATTGAACTGTGAAAGGTACTTGGAATGCTAGCTTGAAAGGGATATATCTTGCTCATATTCAGAATGGCTGGAGATCCTTGGAGGCTCCCTTTATAGCTAATCACATAATTGCCCCCTATATGAAATGCTGAACCACGAATCCTATATCTGTTCCTTGAACGCTATTGTAAATGAAGCTTGCAAAAAGCAGTAACAAAAATTCAACAACAGAACAACCTGGGTTCAAGGGGGAGTTAATAATTCGAAAGGTTAGCCAAAAATCCATTTCATGTAACTGAGAAGAATAAATGATGCCCAACACCTCAATGAGGTGATAAGGAAAACCAATTTCCTAACAAAGTATTCAGCTCTTTCATCACTGATTTGGGAAGAAGGGAGGGTTGCTCACTTGCCAATCACAAATGAAGAATGTGACACTCCCTTCAGCAAAGAGCCCTCCACCTAACTCCACAGAATTGCTTACACACACACACTACCTCAGCTGACAGCTGCTAAAGAAGCCAGAGATCTAGCCCTTAGATCTTGTTCCCCATAACTCTTTGAAATTAAAAATTGCCTTTCCACCAGTTTCCTACCTTACTGAAACTTGACTCTGCTTCCCTTTTACTCCATGATTCCATCTGCAAACAGCCTATAGTTTTATTCCCTGCGTAGTGAGTATTTTCCCTGAATTACAGATCAGACAGACAAGAAAAATAAACACAGGCTACATCTAGCCCACTTAACAAAAATACTTGAGGCTTTTAAATAAGCATCAATTAATCTTTCCCAAATGATTCAGTCTTTCATTCTCATACCAATAACGGACATAGTTATAGTAAAGAGTATGAGAAAAGAACCCTTCTGAGAGTTCCCCTCCTGTAGAGAGTTCTCTAATGGTGGTCCCATTTTGTCTACATATCCCCTAATTCTTGGCACAATTACTATTACAAAAGGGGAGTCCACAAGCACCATACCATTGCTAAAAATATCTATAGAGTTTCCTGAGAGACCCATATGATTTGCAGATTTCTTCTACAAAGTTTGGTGTTGGAGGGAAATAGATATGGAAGGAAATACTTGCCCCAATTCTCCCCTGAAGGAGAGCCACACCATCCAGCCAAATGGGCTCTGTGGACTCCTGGAGACAGTAGTGTGCAACCTGCTATAAAGTATTTTAAGACTGTGCTGGGGAAATAAGGGAAAATTCCAACACCTCACTTCTAAATCATGCTATGTATTACAATTAAAGAGCACACAGCAGGCTTCCGTCTCCTCTTCCCTTTATAAGTTCAGCAACTCTTCGCTTTCATGCTGGCCCTGACAATAACTTGTGGCTGCTTTACTGCACCCTCATAATGGAGAAAATACCCTCCAGACTTCCAGGGAAGAGGGGTAAAGAGTGCTTATAATCCACATCACAGGACATTAGAAGTTGGTGGGGGAGGGGACCAGTACTGTAGTGTGAGGACAGGGAATTTGCAGATCATGCATCAGCTCTCCAACTCTGATCTGCTTCCACCTCTTCAGGCACCACCAATAGAAGTTCACAGTTCTTTCCTCGCAGCTGGTGTCTCAAAAACTTCCTGTAGAAAAAAAATGAAACAAGACATAAGCAAAAGATCAAGTATAGCTGCATTCTTGAACTTACTAAGTGCTCTATCAGCAGTGGGTACAAAGCAATTAGATGCAAAGGGATCTTGTAGCACCGTTGAGACTAACTGAAAGAAGCTGGTAGCATGAACCTTTGTAGACTTGAGCCTACATCCTCAGATGCACAGTAATTAGATATTTTTTTTAATCTAGAAAGAGGTAAAGGCACTGGGCCTGCTTACGTAAGGGACAACCTCAAATAATTCTCTGGAATACAGGGAAATGGCCCCACATCCCAAAGTGCTTTTTGTTTGTTTGTTTATATATAGTATAACAAGAGAGTTAAAGGTTAGAAATATACTCATTCCTCTGGCTCCTATAAACAGACAAAAGCCTCTGGGGCACTGATGTCAAAATATGCCTGTCCTGTGTAAAAATTGGCCCAGGGATGGGGGGCTGCAAAACATGGTGGAACTACACCCCATATCTTAGTGGGCACTCTGGAGTATTTGGGGGTGAAAAAAGGGGAAAAAAGGAAAACCTAAAAACTTGTTTCTGACCTCTGAAGTGGCAGGGGTTTCCTAATGTAATGGAAATGCATTCCACATCCCCTAGACTGAATCTGGAGTCATTCTGGAGCAAAAATATGTATTTGCTTAAACCCCCAGGGGCCACAAAAATGGTGCTGGGATCTGCATACAGTCCACAGCCCGTACTTTGCCCACTCCTGCTATACAGGTTATGAAAAATGCAGGCTGTGGATCTTGGAGTCCCCCAGTTTTTTGTTTTATAATAATCCAGATTTATTTTCACGAGATTTTCTGCCTAGAAACAGCCTCAAAGGTTCGCAAACCACACAAAAATATGCAGGTTGCACTCACTCACCGCCCCCCACAAGCCCCTCAATACTATAAAATGTAAAAGGCTGAAATTAAGCACAATGGCAGCCACAAGTGACACTTCAAGTGTATCTGGAAGGTGGAAGTGCAGCATATAGGGAAATGCCCCCCCCACCTCCATTCAGTAGCTCACCCCTGCTACATAGATTATGTACTCCAGTTTGCAATGGGTGCAGTGGATGACATCCAGATTACAAGATAGGATGGCAGGTAACCTACCTGAGCTCACTTTCACCACCAATCCATTCAGGCATCTTGAGTTTAGAGTCAAGATTGTAGTAGCTACCTCCCACTTCCCGGACACAGATCCAATGCTGCCGTTTTAGAGGAAGTTTCAATGGACCCCAACAGAGGCTTGAGGGCAGATTCATAATGAAGCCCATCACATTAGAGAGAGCAATTACATTAACATCCCTGAACAGAGAGAAAAGGAATAAATCAATGGTAAGAAAGGCTCTCACATTCAGTTATAAACCCATCTGGGAATCAAGACATTTCCACTGATGGCAAGCCTCTCTTGACATGCTTGTTCTCTTTACCTGCGCTTATCCCACCAAACTGCTTCGTAACCTTTGGTCTGAAGAGCTGCCATGATCACGTTTACGTCATAATTCCCATTTCCCAGCATGCTCTTCTTGTGTGGTGTCACCATAGTGTTGGGAGACAACCTGAAAAAATGAAACATTTTGCACAAACCTAAGACAACAGTATCTGTCAGGAGGCAAAGCAGAACAGATATGTGAAATAAGGTTGTAGATGGACTGAAACAAAGTATAAATATGCCCATTTTATTTGTATGTCCTCCTTCTGTTCTTGCAGACTTGGGATCTGTGGAGGCGAACAGAGGGGGACAAAAGGGGATGCACGCCCGTTACACCCCCATGGGAGCGCACCTCCATTCAACGGGGGGGGGGATTCCCACGAGAACAGAGGGAGGACTGTACTATCAAAGTTTTAAAAAGTACACTTATTGACTTTTCTGTCATCAGATTTACATCCCTTCAAAGATACTACTATCGAGAGTTCAGTAAACTTCTTCTAGACAAAGTACAGCCCTGTTTATGGCACTCAGTCCTTTCAGAGTCTGGCCAAAAAGGGGTGTGTGTATGAATTGCCTTTCCTGAAAGCACCCAGAAGTGATAATATGCCTGTTAAATATGTTGCATGGCACCTTTAACATCAAAAATATCAAGTTTTCAAAACCAGAAGTGGCTGTGTGGCCGCTCCTGGTGGGGAGAGGTAAGGATAAGCATTTCAACAATATGTGCAACCCTCAGAGGCTCCCATATCTTTTGTCCCAGGGAAGAAAACTGGCCCCAAGACTCATTAAAATTGCCTAACCCAATTCACAGTAACTGCAACAATGGAGAGCAAAGTTTCCAGCAGTACCAAGAGTGAACTTTAACTACATTATTCTGAAACTCTGACTCTAAACAGAAGACTGACTCATTACGGGGCAGATTTTTCTACATTTTTGAAAGACTGGTAAGGTCCTAAATTTGTTGATGACATGGTCTCAGTAAAGTATAAAACTTTTGGAAAGCACATACTTCAATTATTTTCTGTATGAAGCCAGATAGGTCATCCTGGCCAGTGCAAGAACTGAGTGGTGTTCCAACAATGTTCATCTGTAATTAGAACTAGCATGTGGAAATGGGCTATCCTTAAAAATAGTTGTCATGAAAAGATACTCCCTCTTCACAGCCAGATGGCATATCCTCATTCATAATTGCTCCTGAGGAACCAAGGGCACCTTACACTTCTCCTTAGAAAAGGATAACATGAGACAACTCCACTTTTTGCACTGACAAGGGGATGTCTGCTGTGAGATATTTCAGAAGACAGCATACCAATAGCTTTTGGTTCAAGATGAATTAGCAAAGAAAATAGGCAATGGGAAATATCAGGAGGATCAAGAAAGCACAAAACAGCATTTTCTTTGGTATGCCATAGCCAATGTTTTTCTAGTTAATCACAACCATATGAAATCTACAATTGTATGTGTGAATACATAAGCCACAGAATCTTTAAGCATCAAGAGCTAAAAGTTCCTGAACATTTATAGAAGCTTGATTTCAGTTCTACTGAGTTCAAGATCAAAATGTAAGAGAATTTCTTGCAAGGTTCTGTCTGAAATTAAGATTCCTGTGAACCTTGAAAAATAATAGAACTCCCATAAGAAATAACTGCATAAACAACACAAGAACTATTACACTGATTATATTACTTGTCTTCTTTTAAAATAAAAGCCCCAAAATACTAACTCAAAGCAGTAAAAGCAAATACTGAACAGCATCCATCAGAATCTGCAAAGAAAGATAATCTGATCAAATGTTTAAAAGCCTAATGTTTTGGCCTACAAATATTTAAGTCTTCAGGGACTCAAAAATATCTGATAAAGTAGTCACTAATATCACTTCCTGGTGCCAGCAAGCCATGTTAGAGTCTGTTTTAACAACTGAACATCAGTTTATAGCATCTTGAGATGAGTCTCCATTTGTAGTCAATTTTTTAAAAATACAGCCTAATCCTGTACATTTTCTTCTCTACCTTACAACTCCTCCCACTGCCATTTTGATTTAATCCTGCTCAATTAAGTGTGCATGGGACTGTAACTCTAAAAATGTTGAGGATTTCAGGCTGTAAATGACTTCTTGTTGTGAGCCTTCAAGTTGTTTCCAACCTATGGTGACCCTATTACTGGGGTTTCTTGGCAAAATTTGTTCAGAGGTTTGCCCTTCCCTTTTTCAGCGGCTGACAGTGTGACTTGCCTAATGTCAACCAGCGGGATTCCATGACCAAGAAAGGATTCAAATCCTGGTCTCCAGAGTAGTAATCCAACACTCAAACCACTACACTATGCTGGCTCTTATAAATGACTACAATCTCATTTTTCAGCTGAAGCCTCCTTGATTTCAAGCCAGTTAACAACCACACATGGTATCTGAATGGGACAATATTATCATAGAATCATAGAGTTGGAAGGGCCATCTTGCCATGCAAGAATACATAGTCAAAGCACCCCTGACAGATGGCCATCCAGCCTGTTTAAAGACCTCCGAAGAAGGAGACTCCACCACTCTCCAAGGGAGTGTGTTCCACTGTCAAACAGCCCTTACTGTCAAGAAGTTCCTTCTTGAGGTGGAATCTCTTTTCCTGTAGTTTGCATCCATTGCTCTGTGTCCTAGTCTCTGGAGCAGCACAAAACAAGCTTGCTCCAGCCTCAGTATGACATCCCTTCAAATATTTAAACAAGGCTATCATATTGCCTCTAACTTTCTTTTCTCGACTAAACATACCTAGTTCCCTAAGTTGCTCCTCATGGGGCATGGTTTCTGGTTTGCGAAAGGATGATCTGAGGGCCAATGTGATATAGTAGCTTGAATGCTGAACTGGGGCTCCAGGAGAACAGGGATCAAATCTATTCTCAGCTACAGAAACGCACTAAGGGGCGGAACAGACAGGCAACCGCATGCCGCAGCCCCAATCTGGCTTTTTGCTGGCACAAAAAGCAGCAGCAAATTGCCTTCCTTTTTGCACTGGCAAAAACTCAGCTTTTCGCAGCCCACTGGGGCTTCCTGATGCTCCTCCAGCGTGCAGCATCTAAACGCTATGCCACTAGAGCACCAGGAAGGGAGCCCATGTGTGGGCAGCGGGGCAGCATGAAGCCAGTTTCCCAGCGTCTTGGGGGCATGCGTTGGGCATATGCCACACACCCCAAACTGGCTTTTTATGTCAATCTGTTCTGGCTCAAATGATCTCGAGCAAATCATACTTTCTCAGCCTCAAAGGAAGGCAACAGCAAACCCTCTGAACAAAGCCTTGCCAATAAAACTGTGTGATAGGGTCACTGTGTGTGTCTGCTGTCAACTCATGGTGACCCCATGAATTTCATAGGGTTTCTTAGGAAAGAAATATTCAGAAGTAGTTTTGGAAGTGTCACCATAAGTCTGAAATGACTTGAATGCATACAACAGCGACAGTAAAGGATAATACAGAGCATAAAACAGTGATGTGTGTATCAAAGGAAAAATGCATTTAGTGCTTTGTAGAAGCAACATATATAATTGCAAGGGGAATGGTATGAAAGAGAATAGAAGAAATTGTAAAAGACAGTGACTTTCAAATCACAGACTGGGGGAAAAAGCTTTCAGCTTACCAGGTCAAAGAATGACCATACACATCACATGGTAGCAAGACCTGTATTAAATACTATGAACTGGCAGCAGTTTCCATCAGCAGGAAACTTCAGCTAACCTCTGGCTCCTCATCTGTTACATGCACATATTTAGTTTTTCATGTTTACAAATTAGGTACATGGATAAAGGAGCTCTAGATAGATTTTATTTATCGGTCAGAGACTGAGAGAGACAGGTGAACCCACCCCCCCAAAAATGCAAGCTATATGGAAGGAGGATGGTCCCCTCCTAAGAAAAAAATAAAACAAATGCACCATTACCATCCACCTCCTCCCATGAGAATATAATGCTGACAAACCCAGGTTTTTCCTACCTCTGGAAAATTTCTTGCAATGTATCTCGCGTAAAGGCATTGCCATCCTGGAAGACATTATTGAGGGCATGGAGAGCACACAGCTCCCTGCGTTGCTTTTCGTGATAAATACGCACCGGTGTCAACTGTGGCGTTTCTGGTGTTTCTGATTTGGTTTTGTCACCTTTCCATGGCACACAACTCATTTTTATCCCCGTGGTGTAAGAAGTGAAGATGGGAGATGGTAAAGTTTATGTTTCTCCACACATATGAAAAGCAAAGAGCAAATAAACCCTTTCTTTCTAGGCAACTCCACCTGATCCAAGTGGAAATCTTGTTGCTTTAACAGTTCACTTTATTAGTTGACCACAAAAGTAACTTAAAGATGTGGATCATTTTTCTTTCACCCACCCTCTTCCCTCCTTTAATTTGCCTTTAGTATATTTCTGCCTTTCTCCTGGTCTCCCCTTGAAATATACTTTACATGGATCTAACATCACAGTGTCAAATAGAATTCCTCACATCGCTCCTTTTCCTCCATTTCCTTTGGTCAATAATGGCTCTAAAACTAAGAGCCTAGTTCTGAAAATATGCTCACCCTTAAAAAGAACAGAAAAAGACAAACATTATGAAATTAATCAAGGCCAAGTTGCTGCACCCCAAAAGGAATACAGAGGTCCCAGAAAAGCATCAATTGCATTTTTGCTCTTAAGAGAGTATTTGTTTTCTCTAAACAAAGATGTCAAGCAGCAGGGAAAGATTAGTTTCTTCTAAAGCAGGAAGTGAAAGTATGCTGCTCAGCCTTCTGTAAGGAGAAAATTCCAAATCCAATGCTTTTGTATGTTCCTGAAGGAGAAAGAAAATATCAAATTAAGAATATGATTCTAATTCCCCGAAACACCAGGTAAGTAAAATTGTACATAGCACTCCAGAAAAGTTTCTAAAACTGCTATGTTCAATTCTCTGCTTGGCCATGAAACCCACTGGGTGACCTTGGGCAAGACACATGCTCTCAGCCTTGGAGGAAGGCAAGGGCAAATCACCTCTAAACAAATCTTGCCAAGAAAAAAACATGATAGGTTCGCCTTAAGTTGCCATGAGTCAAAAATGACTGCAAGCAGCAGCAACAACAACTAGTACTAGACTCGAGGAAGATGGAAAATGAATATTCAAGGTCTGGCTTATATCATCCAAGGCTCTGCCACACTACAGAATGAATACAGTTTGACACTGCTTTAAGTTCATGGCTCCACCCTATGGAATCCTAGAATTTATAGTTTGTTGTGGCACCAGAGCTCTCTCACAGATAAGGCTCAATATCTCACAAAAACTACAAAGCCCAGAATTCCACAGCATTGAGCCACAGCAGCTAAAGCGATGTCAAACTACATTAATTCTGCAGTAAAATTGGCTCAAGTGTAAACAAGGCACATATAACCCAATTTGCAAACCGGTTTAAATCATAGTGTTTATTAGAACTTAGATTGCTTTAATACGTATGTGTCTGTTTGTTCTTTTAAATTGATATATCAATAAATTATTCATATAATTTAAACTGTTTTTAAGTATTATGTTTTAATTCTATCATTGTTTAATTCTGTTTTAAGGGGTGGGAGGGTTTATGGGTTTGGGACTGTATTTTATATTGTATTGAGTTTAAATGGTGTAAGCCGCCTCGATTGTTTGACAGAGAGAGGCGGGATATAAATAAAATGTATTATTATTATTATTATTATTATTATTATTATTATTATTATTAGACACAGCCTTGGTCACTGAGCTCTGGCCACATTCTACTATGTCATTCTTCAACTGCAGTACCTAGAACTGAACATAGGTAAAGTCTGACCAATGTAAAATAAGATACTACTGTTATTTCATGATAGCCAGCATAGCATAGTGGTTTGAGTGTTGAACTATGACTCTGGAGACCAGGGTTCAATTCCCCACTCAGCCATAAAACCCACTGGGTGACCTTGGACAAGTCACATGCTCTCAGCCTCAGGGAAAGGCAATGGCAAACCTTCTCTGAACAAATCGTGTCAAGAAAACCCTATGATAGGTTTGTCTTAGCGTCACCATAAATCAGAAATGCCTTGAAGGCACACATCAACAATTACTTCATGATGCAGATTGGGAAGCATACATCACTGGGAAGGCTGCCTTCCATTGTTGTTCTGCCCCTTCAAATCATTCAGCAAAACCCTAAGGTGAACTTATAATGGGGGTTTTCTTGGCAAGTTTCTTCAGAGGGGGGTTTGCCATTATTGCCATCCTCTGAGGCTGAGAGAGTGTGACTCGCTCAAGGTCACCTTGTGGGTTTATATGGCTGAACTGGGATTCGAACCCTGGTCTCCAGAGTCATAGTCCAGTGCTCTAACCTCTACACCAGGCTGGCTCTCTATCATGAAATAATAGTACCATCTTATTTATTTATTTATTTATAGTATTTTTCCTACATTGGCCAGACTTTACCTATGTTCAATTCCAGGCACTACAGTTGAAGAAGGATATAACAGAATGTGTCCAGAGCTCAGTGACCAACGCTGCATATGTGCTGCAGCATTAATGCAGTTTGACACCACTTTAGCTGCCATGGCTCCGTGCAATGGAATTATGGGATTTGTAGTCTTGTAGCTTTGTAGAGAGCCAGCATAGTGGTTTGAGCATTGGACTAGGACACTGGGAGACCAAGGTTCGAATCTCGGCTTGGCCATGGAAACCCACTGGGTGACTTTGGGCAAGTCACACTCTCTCAGCCTTAGAGAAAAGCAATAATAGTAACCATCTTCTGGACCAATCTTGCCAAGAAAACCCCATGATAAGTTTGCTTTAGGGTCTTCATAAGTTGGAAACAACTTAAAGGCACACAACAACAACACCAAAACAGAATATGGATAAACCCAATGATTCCCAATTGGCAAAGCAGTCAGGAAAGGCTGCATATTATCATCCTATTTGTTCAATTTGTATGCAGAAAATATACAAAAAACAGGGTTAGACTCAGCTTTGTAAACACACAGTTTTGTAAAAGGATTTGTAGCAAAACTCTGGTGCCACAACAAACAGCAGTCCCCAGAAACCCATAGCCTTGCGCCATGTCAGTTAAAGCAGTGTGGACACAGATTATTTCTGCAGTGTGGACGCAGCCCTAGGATGCTCCTTGTCCAAAGCCATGTCCAAAGAACCAATTGAGAGACTGTGAACACGCATGGCTGAGGGAGGGGAGACTGTGCTCTGAAACACACTGAAGAAATAATCCAGTTTGAGACCGCTTTAACTACCCTGGCTCAATGCTAGGGAATTCTGGGTACTGTAGTTTTGTGAGACATTGAGCCTTTTCTGTCAGAGAGCTCTGGCACCAGAACAAATTACAGTTCCCATGATTACCTAGCACTGAGCCAGGGCAGACAAAGCTGTCTCAAAGTGGATTATTTCTGCAGTGTGTTTCGGACCAGAGTGTTTTAGGCTGGCCTGGTCTGAGAAAGAGAGCCTTTTACCATGGAAGCCATCCGCCCAGCTCAGTGGGCCAGATTCATCCTGGGGGTTTCATCTACCTTTGCCAATCCTCCAGGCCAATTTAGGCCTAGAAATGGCACCAGTATCCCATCTGATCTTGGAAGTTAAGCAGCATCAGGCCTGGTTAATACTTGGATGGGAGATTGGCAATGAATATCAGGTGCGATAGGATATGTTTCAGAGGAAGGCAATGGCAAACCACCTCTGAGTATTCCTTGCCTATTAAAACCCTACGAAATTCATGGGGTCACCATAAGTTGATTTGAAAAGGCATGTACACACAGGCCCAAAACACACTGCATAAATAATAACTCTGCTTGAGACTGTTTTAACTGCCTTGTGCTGAATGCCAGGGAATTCTGGGAACTGTAGTTCTGTGAGACATGTAGCCTCCCCTGTCAGAGAGAGAGCTCGGGTGCCAGAACAAACTACAAATCCCAGGATTCCATAGTATGGAAGCCAGGGTACTTGAAGTGGTGTCAAAACTGCATTATTTCTGCAGTAGCAGATGCGGCTTTAGTGGCAGGAGATCAATGGTCCAAAACACACTGTAGAAATAACCTGGTTTGAGACCTCTTTAAATGCTCTGAGCTGAATGCTAGGCAATTCTGGGAACTGCAGTTTTGTGAGACATTGAACCTTCTTTGTCAGAGACGGATCTGGTGCCACCATAAAATACCATTCCCAGCACTGAGCCAGGGCAGTCAAAGCGGTCTCGAAGTGGATTATTATTTCTGCAGTCTGTTTTGGACCAAGGCCTTTAGCCTTGCTCTGCCAATGAATGCTGGTGGTGCCTCACAAAACTAAAAATCCCAAGATTTAACCTTCTCTATCAGAGAGACCTGTGGCGCCACCATAAAATACCATTCCCAGCACTGAGCCAAGGCAGTTACAGCGGTCTCGAAGTGGATTATTATTTCTGCAGTGCGTTTCGCCTTGCAAAAACCACGGCAACCCGGGCCTGTGGTGTTGTGCAACCCCCGCAGGCGGCCCTCTTCTTCTTCCTCCTCCTCCTCCTCGCAATGGGCCCCAGGATCCCTTCATGGCTGTCGCTTCTTTCCTCAGGACCCTTCTTGAAGGGTGAGGGGGGGCTAAAAAACACATATTTTCTGGGGAAGTGCCCTGAGAGGCTTGAGGGGGGCCAAGGAAAGGCTATTTTGTGGGGAAGGGAGACACCCCAAAGGCTCCCTTCTCCCCTCAGAGTCCTCTCCTTGAGGGGAGAGGAAGGTAAAAGCCTCTCTCCCTCCTCAGCGCCCCTCTTGAGGGGGGTCTCTCTTTCTACTCACCTGAGCGGCCCCAACCTCTCTTGGATCAACAGACACCAGGGAGCCCGCGCATGCGCAAACCATCACACAGCCCCAGGAGGTCGGTTGTGTGTGTACAGAGGATGGGGTCTCGTGGCCAGCGCGCGAGGGAGAAAGAGCGAGCGAGCGCGAGCGCGCCTTGGCTCCGCCCCCTGACCAACGTCTAGGCCAGGGGTAGGCAACCTTTCCCCTTTAAGGGCCTAGGGACTTCAGATCCCAGAAGCCTCAGCCATGTTGGCCAATAGCTCCTGGGATTCTGGGAGCTGAAGTCCCTCGGCCCTTAAAGGGGAAAGGTTGCCTACCCCTGGTCTAGGCTCCTCTCAAGGCAAAGTGGGGCGTGGCTTTCGTCTGTCCCTCTGAAGTGTTTTATTTTCCTCAGAAAGAGAGGTAATTGGACTACACTTCCCGTAATGCTCCCGGCTAGGAAAAGTTAGCGGCGGAATTGTGGGAGGTGTAGTTCCAAGCATCTGACAGGCCTCTCCCCTAGTTGGAGAGAGCTACAGCGGTCCCGCCACATTCGCTGGGGTTAGGAGTGAAGGAGCCCCCATGAATGTGGAAAAAAACGCATTTTTTTTTTAAAAAAAAGCGCACTATTCTTTTTAACTGAAAGAACACCTCTCTAGGAATCTCCAGGTCCTCCAGTCAACTCTATGGTCAACATCTGCCAGGAGGTGATCATCGAATCATGTTGGAGGACTGCAAATGTCTAGAGAAGTGTCTTCTCTAGGGACTTCTAGGTTCTCCAGCACAACTCTATGGTCAACTTTCAGCAAAATTGACCTAGAGATTCCTTTTGTTGTTGTTGTTAACTGCCCTCGAGTCGATCTCGACCCATGGT
>CM034708.1:183652505-183669008 GCA_020142125.1 Phrynosoma platyrhinos | reverse complement strand
CATCACATCACTTCTGATTTTGACCTTGGTTGTCTTTCAGCTACTTGGGAGGAGTTGGGGAGGGGATTAAACATAGAAGGGTTCGGGAAGGGTGGGACAAAATGCCATGTTTGATAGTGGTTTTGATCTGGTTTTGACCATTTAAAAACACTTAATAAAAATTATAATGTGTGTGTGTGGGTGTTTTAATGGCCAAAACTGGCCGTATGTATAAGGAGATCTGGAAGCTATGGAAGCTTCAGGAGGGCTTCAGGGGGCTGCAAAATGGGCCCCCAAGGGCTGTATGAAGGCCACATTTTGCCCACCCTCTGGACTTAAACCCAGATTTTTTCTGGTTTTACACTCAAATCTTTTTGGTTGGCCCCAACTGAAATAATCCCATTTAATCAACAGCAAAATGTTAAGTCAACACTTCTATAAACCCCACAGATTTACTGTTCTACTGTAGTTGGGGCCAAAACCTTAGTGTTTATAGTGGAGGTACAACAGCTAGTGTTTCTTGTATGGCATTTGCCTTCCAACGTGCCAAGCCTGCCTCTGGTCATACTTTTGAAAATATGAAGATGCAGATAGCAAAGACTCATGAATAACTTCCATTGGTTTCCCCCTCCCCCCTCTGTTCTTCCCCATTAGGATGTGTCCGATATTCCAGATTTCTAATGTCACTGGTGAGAACCTGGAATTGCTTAAGATGTTTCTCAATCTCCTGTCTCCAAGGACCAGTTACAGGGAAGAGGAGCCTGCAGAATTCCAAATAGATGACACTTACTCTGTTCCAGTAAGAAGAGTGGTGCTGGGAAGGTCACTTCAGCCATATTTCCCAGGGTTGAGAAAGGATGGGAAAGATGACTAGATTTCTGCTGTTGCTCTCTTCGTGTCACTCAGTTCTTTTTTCTTTTCTTCCTGGTATATAGGGTGTTGGGACAGTGGTATCTGGGACAACCCTAAGAGGCCTGATCAAGTTAAATGACACCTTACTTCTTGGCCCAGACCCACTGGGCAACTTCTTACCCATTGCTGTGAAGTCCATCCACCGCAAACGCATGCCAGTCAAAGAGGTGCGGGGAGGCCAGACTGCCTCCTTTGCTTTGAAAAAGGTGAGTGTGAACTTCACTGATGTGGATATTCAGAATGTGGAAAAGCTGCTTTTTTGACTATAACACTCAGAATCCCCCATGCTCATTAACCATGTGAGATGTGGGACTCTGGGAGCTGTAGACTAGAAAATAACTTTTGATACCTCATTTTATTACTTGGAGAATATTAATTCTAAATAACTTTTAGTCCAATAATAAGTGTCTTTACTCAGTAGTAAAGATGGAAAAAATATTTGTAGTTATTCAGTTCAGGGTAAAAAAAAAACCACAAACATCTTTGGGAAGAATAGTAGACCAGTGAGGATTTTATGCAGTTTTCTTAGTATTTGAATGTTTCATGGCTCTTGGTGTGGTCTGCAACTCTTAACATTCCTCACCATTGGCAATGCAAACTAGGGCTGCTGAAAGTTGTATCTGGAGGGCTGCATTATTTTTCCCTTTGCCTGAGAATGCAATCCTGTGCTCTTTTTATCAGACATAAGTCTGTGGAGCTCAGTGGGACTAGCTGTAGTAATTTTAGAATTGCAGCCTCAGCCACAGGAGTTTTGGGGGGAGCTTCAAGACCAGGCTGTCTTTAAAGATAAGAACTTGATGCTGACCAAAACCATCCTTTGAAGTTACTCTACTTGGATGCTTTTCACTCTCTCTTTGCTTCTCTCTTTTGAAAAATGCCTTTTCATCACTATTGGATTACCCTCATGTTCCATCTCATGGATGGATGTCTTTTAAAGGGCTCATGTGACCTTCCTCTTGCAATATGCTATGGAAATAATCTGATTTATTAGAATGAGTTTGATTCCCAAATCCTGTTTTAAATTGTTCTGCTCTCAGATAAAGCGCTCCTCTATCCGGAAAGGCATGGTGATGGTGTCCCCTCGATTGAATCCACAAGCGTCTTGGGAATTTGAAGCAGAGATTCTAGTACTGCATCATCCAACCACCATCAGTCCTCGTTATCAGGCAATGGGTATGCATTATTGTTTCCAGTTCCTTACATGTACCTTCTGCCTTGGTCCTGAGATACTGAACCCATTTGTGGTTTGCTCATACTTAAAGAACTCAGAGAAGAAGCACCCCACAAATGTGTTGAAGATGGTAGAAAGTTCCCCTGAATGGAATTGTGTCAGGAGGCTGTATGATCTGTCACCTGGACTTGACTTGCATCATTTTTAAAGCCATGCTTCAGCTATAGGTACAGTTGGTAGCCATGAAGGACATCATTTTTGGTCTCTGTAATCTCTCATAGAATTTATGAACCTGGTATAGGTGCAATGGGAAGAGAACAGGTCTGTGACATAGGTTACACATTGAAACACTATGTTGTATATCATCTTCTGATGTCTCTTTGGCTTTGGTAAATCTTCCAATTTTTAAGATTGCCATTGTGGTTTAGATGATCTTTGATTTAGCAGGAAAAATGTAATATAACACATAGTTCAATATACTTTGCTCTGTGGTGGAATGTGCAGCCTCCAGGGAGGGGGAACACATTGTCTTTCCCCAAACCCATCTGAGGCCACACTCTGGGCCTTTACAGACTGCCAGAAATAATGCAGCTTGAGACCACTTTAACTGCCCTGGCTCAGTGCTAGGGAATCACGGAAACTGTAGTTTTTTCTGAGGCATTGAGCCTTCTCTGTCTGAGAGATTTGGTGCCACAATAAACTACAGTTCCCATGATTCCCTAGCACTGAGCCAGGGCAGTTAAAGTGGACTCAAGCTGCATTATTTCTGGCAGTCTGTAAAGGCCCTCTACACTTGCAACCAAATATACTGCTCTATCCCCCCAAAAAAGGTTGTGTTTTGTCTTCATTACAAGGCACATGAGATGTATGCACTTTGTATTCAGTTGACTGAGACATCAGGATGTGTTTCATAAGTGGTGTTTGTTCTCTGTATTACTCCCCCCATTGTGGGGGGACTGAGAGGTCCCCATCAACTGTGTCAGCATCTCCTTAGATGCTGGTGAGGTCTGGGTAACCTGAGGATCGTTTTCACTTATGTTTACCAGTACTAACTGTGGGAGAACTCCAGGTTTAATGAATAAAGATTATTTTTATTTAGAAATTGCAAGGGTGCAGTCAAACAATACACAATAGCTCCATAGAGGTCTGGAAATTGTATGGTGGAAGAGGTATAGAAGGGGTGATGTTTACCGGTCCTGAAGAGGGATCCATGGGAAGTGGGATGTGGCTCAGAGGGCATGTGAGTGGAAGAGGCTCTCTGTGCACACATGAGGCTAGAGTGGGATCTGATATTTATACCTGATATCCTGCCCTCAAGAAGTACTTAACATCCTCACATGAAGTACAAAGAATTTGAGTGATCTCTGATGGAATTGACAAAAAGGGTTCTTTTGATAGATGGTAATTGTCTTACTTGCCTTAGTGTAATGGGGCCTCCTTTGTCTCCAGTGCAAGAAGATATGCAGGAAGTCTAGGGGGAAGATGGAGCAATCAGCAAATCCATTTAACCTTTATTTTAGTATCACTCAAATCCTCCACATGTCTTTGGGTCAACATGCCCATGGAAAAACTTCCTGACGTTCCAAAAATTATCATGACCTCTTAAAACATACTTGGCTCCCAATATGAAAATATGAAAACTTCATAGATGGCTCTGGAACATTTCAGGTATGCTAATACCTGCATGCCTCTTCTAAAATGTGGTGGGTTGGGTTTTTTTTAACCACAGCCCAAAACTTGCTGACACAAATTCAGCAGGGGGTACAAAAATTGGTAGGTTTGATACATGTAGGTTGTTAGTTGCCTGTCCCTGAACTAGGTGGTAGGGTACAAAATGAAGCCCAGTGTTCACAGAAAGAAACTCAAAATTGCCTGCAATCCCCATCTGTAGCAGTATGGTAGGGGTGGTTTGGAATAACCTCTGCTGTTAAGATTCATTCTCTCAAGCCTTCTGAGTACCAGTGTGAATCTTACTGTTTACAGTGCATTGCGGCAGCATCCGCCAAACGGCCACTATCCTTAGCATGGATAAAGATTGCCTGCGTACAGGTGACAAGGCGACCGTTCATTTCCGCTTCATCAAGACCCCAGAGTACTTGCACATAGACCAGCGGTTGGTTTTCCGTGAGGGGCGGACCAAAGCTGTGGGTACTATCACCAAGGTAATGAAAGGTTTGTGATAAAATAATGTGTGGATTCTCAAAGGGGGAGGAGAGCTCCCCAGGGTGATGTAAATATGTTTCTTCCTCCCCTTTCCCATTTTGTGCATCAGGTCCTTTGAAATAGCTTAAATGTGGAGAATCATGCCTCTTGGAGTCATCAGGAGTTACTGTTGTCCATTGGAGGGGTTGATGAGTTAGTTTAGGAGGCTTGGTGATCCCTGATGGGTTCATTGGTGGCTTTGATGGGCCACATGTGGCCCATACACTTTTTGTCTCTGTTTTACAGAATGTTATATTCCTAAGTGGTTCTCTATGAGTTCTCTCTATGTTTAGGATAAGAAGGTATTCTGTCATTCATTTAGAACCCTTAAATCCTCCAGCTTTTAAATAGCTCTGATGGTAAATACCACAGAGGAGATGGTCAGGGACCAGATCTCATGGTGCTGCTGTCCCTCTTCTCCAGAAGAGCTGACAGATAAGTTCATCTTCCTGCCTCTGGTACCTTGTCCTATCTTCCTCATCCACATGCGTTCCCTGTATCCATCTCCCCTCTATTAAACTTTGTTTTCATTTACTTGGTAAGCAGCTTTAGGGTCCCATATTGGCAGATTATACATCAAATAAAATGAAACTCTGTTGCTTAAGTCTCCTTCTTCTGTTTTTAAAGAAAATGCTTTGCCATTTTTTTCTGCCAAGAACAGTTACCTGCTCTGCACCACTTGTTTCATTGTTTCCTCTAAGGATGGAGAGATTTGTTTGGATACTTTTTTCAAATCTATTAAGACAGCAGGGCAGTAGTCCTTTATTTAAGACCATAGGAACTTACTGGTATTGCACACTGCAGAAATAAAGCAGTTTGACACCACTTTGACTGTCATGGCTCCATGTTGTGGGATACTGGGATTTGTGATTTGGTGATGTATTCAGCCTGGTCTGTCAGAGAGCTCTGGTGCCTCACCAAACTACAAATCCTGGCATTCTATAGGATAGAATCATGGCACTCAAAGTGGTGTCAAAATGCTTTATGTCTGCAGTATGGATACATACTCAGTGGGGTCTGTCTACTGACTGAAGAGATTTTTCAATGTGATTGAGTAGAAAAAATTGGAGTGCCTTTTTGAAGCATGACTTAGGTCAGCCTTCTCCAACCTGCCAAAATATTTTGGAATACATAACTCATGCTGGCTGGGGATGATAAACATTGTATTGGAGTATATGTGCTGGGACAGAGAACCTAAAGTCTGACTGCCTACTCCCAGTAATGTAAACTTGAGCTGATTGATTTGGACTCAAGTTGGATTCAAGTCACTTCAGTGACTTGACTTGGCAATAAATGGTGCACTGACTCGAGTCAACTCAAAACTTCTATATTTTTAGCAACCAACTTGCTGGTTTAACTTTATTCAGAAACAGCAAATGTGTTAGGCAATGGGATTGAGGCAGATTAAGGTCTACTCAACAGCCTGTCCCCACTGCACATCGGAGGAGTCTTTGAAAGCTGAAAGCTTTAGAAGGATCCTTCCACTTCAAGCTCCTTGCCTAATGCATTTGCTGTTCTCTTTGCGAGATTTTTTTTACCAAACATTGTGCACATCTTCTAGATTTTCTAGTTATTGAAGTCCTCCCTCCCTCCCCCACCCACCCCTCTTTTTTCTGTTAAGGATGACTCCCAGACTTGAGACTTGACCTGAAAATATCTTGCAAGGACTTGAGACTTAACTTGAGTCTTGGAAAAAAAAACTTGAATACATCACTGCCTACTCCATCTATCCATTAGCCAGGGGGAATGAGAACAGTGAAGGGAGATGTATACAAGCACAAGATGGAAAATGAACCTTGTTAATGTCTCTCCCCTTCCCTTTTTGCTGCAAGAAAAGATGCAGAGAAAGTACTTGTGAATACCCAAATTTATTTTTCCCCAGGCAGAGGGTCTGCTTCCCCCAGTCTTAAATCCCTCAATTACACAGTTAAAGCACTTTGATACTACTTTAATTGCCATAGCTGCATAGGAATGCTGGGATTTGTGGTTTGATGAAGTATTAGAGCTCTTTGTAAGAGAATTCTAAATAAATGATGAAATGGGAAATCTTAGGATTCTGTAGGATGGAACTGTAACAGTTAAACTGTATCAAACTTCTGTAACTGTGTAGTTTGAAAGAGACCCTAATCTTTTCTGTGTACCCAAGTCAGGGATGGGCTGCCCCTGCCCCATTTCTCACTTCACTCTCCATGACTCTATACTTCCAGTTTCCAATAAAGGTGACATGAAGTTCGTTTCTGCATTTGTTTTAAGGGATTAGGTGTGGTTTAAACAAGATGTAGGGTCCTACTTGTTTTATCCAAGAATCAGGTTCTCTGAAGGCTTACTGAGGCACAGTCTTCTGTTTTACTTTTGTCTGTATGTGATTGGGAGGTAGAGAGTTCCATTGACTACATAAAAGGCCCCCCACTGGTCATGTATAGTATGCAGAATTCCCACCTTTGCTTAAATCCCTTCTTAATGTGCAAAGTGAATTCCACTTAGTTCTTTGCTTTAGAGCAAGCATCACAACATACATTAAACCTCAGTTCTGTTTACCTTGATCCATTTCTTTCTGACTGACAGTTACTTCAGACCACAAATAATTCTCCAATGAACTCCAAGCCCCAGCAGATCAAGATGCAGTCAACAAAAAAAGGCCCCCTGACCAAGCGAGAAGAAGGGGGAGCCCAGGCTGGCATGGCAGCAGTGACTCCCACAGTGGCAGAAGAGGCCATTTCAGTGGCAGCAGTCCCATCAGCCCCGTCTAGTGCCCAGCAACCCCAGGTATGCAGAATGGCCTGTGCAGTACCTCTTTCCTGTTTCAAAGTATTATCTTTCCTTGCTCTCGAGCTTTCCATAATAAAATGTCAGTTCCCCTGAAGAGAAACCAGATTTATTTCTCTTCCGAGACCTGTGCACGAACATTGATGGCTGGCTTTCAGGGGAGAAACAATAAAATAGGGGCATTTGGGGGTCATTCATAGTTATGTTATATTTTTCCAATCTTGGACTGGTATAAATGCATAGCATATGTTCCTGCAAAAATGGAAATACTTGGAGAATCATGTTGTAGTGTGGAAAAAAAAGCAATTTCTGTGTTATTGGGAAATTGATAAAATTCTTTGATATATTCTCACCAAAATTTGAAAGTCTCTGTTAGAAGTAGATATTTTTTTGTCTTGATTTAATCTGAAAAGGGCTTTTAGTGTGTTGAGTTTCAAATCTTGAACGTAACTTTGAGATGTCTACATTTCCCATATGAGCCTTTCAGCTTTATTGCAATTCCTGGACTGCAATTTGTGCCCCTTTGCCATGTGAGATAAGGACATCCTCAGCAAGGAGAAGGGCCTTTTATGTGTTTTCCAGAAGATTGGAGAAAACTCATTGGTAAATTATGGAGGGGTTTTGCTTTCTGAAAGCAGGTGTAAAATATACTTGTTCCAGAAGGCATCAAGTCTTACTGAACTCTCTAATGGAAAATCTATCTCTTCCTGTTAATCTTCTTGGGTGTTGTTCTCCACTTACATTTTTTAAACATTAGAAGCGGTTTTAAATGTAGTGTTAATGTAAGCCATCTTCTAGGTTGGACAGGTGTGGTTTAAATTAACTACAAGCTTCTGATGAAACTGGTAAATGCCTGATTGTGACAGCAAAGAAACACTCTTGAATGCAAGCACTACAAATTGTGCTTTGTGGATGGGATGGCAAGATTCTGAATGGATCTCTTACTTTGTGCCTTGGTGTCATAACAACTCCTCTGTTGCTTTACCATCTTCCTCTTCTTGGAATGGTGCTCAGTCTAAGCCTCTGCATACAATTATTGTTTTTTCTTCTTCTCTTGTGGTGGGCTATTTTGGGCTGTGATTCTAATAAACCTCTGGAGTAAGTCACATTGAAATCAGTGGAGCTTGATTCTGAAGTCATGCATAGGAGTGTCCAAGCAAGGAACTGCTATCCCTCACTGTTGGTCTTTGTCTGGTGTCTTGGGTGTTTGTCATTTTCTGCTCACCTCTGCTCCTGTCTTTCTAACACTTTGCTTCAGCCTGCACTGGAGGAGGAGTCCCACAGCCGGGAGGGCAATAAGGTATTTCTGCATTCTCTTGCTGTTTTGGCTCATGTGTCTTGGGGAACAAAGGCCACCCTGGCTGCATCTTCTCCTTTCCTTTCTTTCCCCCTTCTTCCTTTCAAACTCTCATTTGCTACAGTAGAAGCTTAACCTATTTATAGAACTGCTGACAGACTTGAAAGGTGAAAGGTCTCTTCCTTTCTTTCTCTTTATGATAAGGTTGTAGTCAGTGGGCAATACCTGGCTGTACAAAGATTTCTTTTCCTTTTCCTTCCTGGAGCACACACTTGAGCACACATGCATGTCCCCTCAGCCTTATGAATACTTGCTGATGAGTTTCTGTCCCACCTTTCTCTTACTGGGGGAGTCCAGGTGCCTTACAAATAAAATAAGTGCAATAAAAACAAAGCAAAACTAAAAACCAAAGGATATTGAAAACACACCAGTCAAAGGGGAAAAAAGCTCCTTCCCCATCAACCCAAATCAGTTGCTGAAGGCCCAGCTGAATGAAAAAGACTCAACCTGCCAGTTGTTACATTTGTGCTTTCCTTAGATTTATACTGTACACTCCAACTTTTCTTGTGCAGTTTGAAGTGATGGGAAATGATAGGATCCAGATGGTCTCTTTTCTATTGAACTTTTACCTGGGCTTTTTCTCTTCCTCCCCCCCCCCCATAGGCAAAGGCTGGAGGAGGTGGCCGGCGACGTGGGGGCCAGCGCCATAAAGTGAAAGCCCAAGGGGCTATCATGACTCCTGCTGGTGGCTGCTGAACATCTTTTTTCATCACTGAGGAATTCATTCCCCTTCTCTCCATTTCGTCAATCCAAAAAGCCCAGAGCAGCATAACCAAAATCCCAGCTGATTGGCTGCTTTGGACATCTCTCCTTCCCTTCTTCACTGGAGAATGACTGAAGAATTGTTAAAGAAGGGGGTAGGTTGTGACTTAAGCTAGTGAAGGTGACAAAGCACACATGGGACTGACCAACTGCCGCCTTCTCTTCCCTTGAACCCCAAAACATTTTGTACATCGTGAGCTCTTAGTCATGGTTTTTATTAGTTTTTATTATGGTATGTGTGTGTATGTTTGTGGTTGGGTGTGCATATGAAGAATCAGGAGAATCTAGGTATATTAAAAAAAAGGTACCTGCCTCCTTCTCTCTTTTTACCACACCCCATCATTTTTTAAAAGACTAAGCCTGTGTCTTGTTCATTATGGATTTTGGAAATCTCAGCCCTTTGGTAACCATTCCTCCCTTCTGGCTCCGGACTAGTTCTACAGGAGTGCCAGGTGTCCCTTGTTAAAATGTAGCAATGGCTGTGATGGGTTAATTGGCAAGAAAGATACCTCTCAAAGCTGCATTCTCCCCCGGTTTGCAATAAAATGAGATCTCACATCTTCAAAGTCCATTACAAAGTGGTGGCCACAAAAAACACTCCTTCGTCTTGTTTAACAATAACAAAGTGGTGGCTTCTAAAAATCTCTATTAAAGCAGGAGGGTTGATTTTGCGCAGTCCTTTTTCAGGCTTGTGTTAAAAATGGATATATTTCTTGCAAAGCCAATCAAGGAATGCCCCGTGGAGACTGCATCTGGATTTGAAGCTAGCTAAGGCTGGCATCCTTTTAGAGACATATGAATGCACAAAGGTTAACATATATGCATGTAAGGCCCTTTTTGGTTGTGGTGCAGAGGATTATTCACTTGCCTTTGCATTCCATCCAAAAACCTCCCACAACCAAGCCCCCCTGCCACTGTTGCTTACTGATGGAGAGACAGGCAGTTCATGTCCATGGAGATCTGACTGTTCTGAACTGGGTGAAGGAAAAGGCAGGTGCACCCCATTTGAGAGCACACCTGCATTTCTTCTCCTCCCAGCCAAGCTAAGACCAACTGCCTCTCCATGAACTGCATGTGGAGCTACTTGTAGAGGTAGGATCTCAGTTTATGTCTTCAAAGTAGAGTGGGGTATAAAGACAGTGCAGTTTGGTTTCTGGCTTTGAGAGACTTGCTGATTTAATTGCCATGACTTCCAAATGCTCAAGAACAGGCACTGTTAGTGGTGTCTTCTGGGCTTGAAAAAGTTACTTTGGGTTACATCTCCCAGATGCACCCACAGCCAGCATGGCTATTGGGGATTATAGGAATTTGAGCTCAAAAAATTAATGTTTTCTGGCTCTGTCCCTACATATTTTGTATAAATAAGAACACACTACTCTCTTCACATTTGGCAAATCACTGAGCACTTACAGTGTTAAAAGGCCAGGTTGTCTCCCGTCCCTGTCCCCCCCCCCCCATCCCCCGGTTTCATTCCCTCCTGAGAATGTTAACTGTGCCATGGAAGTCTTGGAGGTTTTGCCTACTTTTACAGAGACAGCCTGAAGTTTACTGAATCTGGTTTTGAGCTTTGCTTTTTGATTTGGACATGTATTTGTGATTTTTATAACTTTGATAGAAGATGTTTGCTCTGTCTGTTCAAGGCACTCATTCTGACTTGACTTCTTTTAACTGGCATCATGTTGTTGCTTTAAAAGAAGAAGACAAGACCACAAAGTTTGTAGTTCACTGGTTTATAACTTTTTAAAAAATCCCTGCCTTGCTCTCTCTGATTTTCTCTATCCTGACAAATGTATTTGAATGAGTTCCTTGAAAGTTAAATTGTATGTTGGAGAAGAAATAGTTGTGTTTTATGCCAGAGCTCGTCAAGCTGGTGCTCTTGGCTGGTTTGAATGATGATCCCCATCACCCAAATTGACATGCTCATTGGAGTGACAGGAGCCATGGTCCAACCCCATCTGAAGGGCACCGTTTTAGGGAAGACAGTTTCACACAGATCTTGGAAACTTATCTTTTTGGACTACAACCTCCAGAATCCCTCAGTCCACACAGCCACTGGCCATGCTGGCTGAGGAATTCAGGAAGCTTCAATCCAAAAAGAAAATGGCTGAGACCCTGTATTGCATTTATAGCCACATAAATGTAGTTATGATATACCTGACAACTCAATCCCCAAAACCCTCCTTAAACTCCAAGAAGATTCTCCAAGTGATAGAAGTCTGTTGTCCAGTCTAGTGGGGTCTGTGACAATGTGGGGTGCTTTAGGTTTGGGGATGAGGGGACTGGCTGTGTCATCCTAAAAATGTGGTAAGTGGAGAACATGTGACTTGGTCACAGATCTCCGTCACTCAGAGCAGCTTCCTGGAAGTTTAAGGTGGGTTTTGGGGGGCATCTGTGATCACATATCATGATTGTGAATACATAGCATAGTGGAATATAGAGCAGTTACAGATCCTTAACTCTAGGTTATGAATTCACAGTTGGAATGCAGGATTCCAGCCAATGTTTCCAAGCCCTCGTTTGCCTTGAATTCTGCTGGACATGATCTGTGGCAGCTACAGTATTAATAGTACCCTCAGAGTAGAATAACATGAAGTAGCTAAAGGAGGATGGAAACCCGCTTCATTCGATGCCACTGGTGCTATAGTGACATCAAGAAGTACCAGTCTCATTGCCTTCTCTTTCCAAGGGAATGCAAGACCTCTGCGTTGTGTACTTTCACCCACTCTTTTGATTCTTTGATTCCTTAGTTCTGAAAGGAATGTGCAGTGCTGAAAAGTTCATTTAAAAAAACTTTTTAAAAAAGCACACAGTACTGTGTTTTTATTTTGTGACCAGCATTTAAAGACTACTGAGGCTGGCATGGTTTTAAAAAAAAGAAAATAAAAGAGAAAGGTTTCTTTAAAATGTCAAAATAAACGCTGTGATGTTTTTATGTTCTCTCCACTGTATAGATGAGGCAGTGGATGTATTGCCATTTCTGATCCCTAATCTGTAAAGGAGGTAAGATCTAACTCTGAAGCATATTGTGCATGGGTCCTTTGGTCACCAGTTACACTTGCTCTTTTACACAACTAAGGGCTGTCTTTCTGTCATGCTGGTCATCTACCTTTTGGAAGATGGGGAATTCTGAACAACACTCCTGATGAGTTAAATACATAGGAAAATTCTCATGAGGGAAAGGGATTTTCATGTATCCAGATTTCAGGCTAGGAGCTAGTGCCTTGATTTGGGCTTGAAATCAAATGAAAATGGGTTATTGGCCACTGCAACTGTTTGAAAACTGAAAAGAAGTCTTCCTGTTGATAAGCCGCCAGTCACTTCAGTGTAGATTTTGTAATGCTTAGCAATAAGTGCTTCCTCTTATTCGTGGCAGTGTATCAGAGACATTATATCTCTATGTTAGGTTGTTAGGGAACACAGGCGAAAAATAATGACTCCCATGATTGGAATATAACAATTGAAAGGTATAACCTCCTCAAAAATAAAAAAATAGGTGGTATGGAAAGGAACAGGAAGCAGCATTACATGTCCAGCACAAATTCACTTGTATGGAAATCCATGAAAGTGATCTGAATGGACCATTAGAGAGCATTTGGTTAAAAATAGAGAAATAAGGGGGGAATGCAGAAGTGGAAGATTGAGGCCAAGGCTGCTGGACAGTGCAGCCTTGATCCTCCCTTTTACTGGCTTGGAAATGAGCAGCAAAATGCTGCTCATTTCAGAGCCAGTAAATTGCTGCTCTAAGAGCCACGCTGCGTCTCTTTGGCGCCCTTTCTGGCGCAATGTGGTGTCAGAAAGTCTTCGGGGAGGGACAAGCTTGTCCATAGAGGCCCTAAGTAAATGCAACATTTGCTTAGTTCACTACAGGCCACCATACCAAGAAGAGGTGGTGGATGATGCATTTCTGAAACAAATCTCAGAAATCTCCAAGATGCAAGAATTGGTAGTTATGGGAGACTTCAATTATCCTGATATGTGCTGGCACTCTGCTAAGCGTAAGCTCTCCAACAAATTCCTGATATACCTTGCAGACAATTTCCTTTGCCAAAAGATAGAAGAAGGAACACTTGATCCTAACCAATAGGGAGTGGCTGGCCACTGGAATTAAAGCTGTTGGCACTTTAGGGGGGAGCAACCATGTAATGCTGGGATTGATGACATGGACAGGCCAAAGAAGACTATAGTCAAACATGGGCTCTACATTTCAAGAAAACTGATTTTACCAAGCTCAGGGAACTACTGATAGAATTCCATGGCTAGAGATGCTAAAGGAAAAAAGGGTTGAAGTTTGCAAAGGAGGAGTTACTAAAAGCACAATTACAATTCCATGGAAGAAGAAAAATGGGAAACATCTGAAAAACCAATGCAGCTGTACAGCAAACGAGGACAAATGGAAAAAAAGGGGGGGGGAAGCATTTGTAAAGAATGGAAGGAAGGATGAATCATCAAGGAAGAGTATTGATGTATAGCAGGGGTCAGCAACCTATGGCCCACAGGCCGCACCCGGCCCACCGACCGGCCCCTGCCAATCCCTGCCAGCTGCCGCCGCACGCTCCCACTGCCGTGCACGTTGTAGCCGCCATTTTGGCAAACAAAATGGCAGCCGCGGCGGTGGGGGGCACATGCGTGTAAGCGCGCACACCGCCATCCCCCCCGCCCCGCCGGAAGACCTGGGGACCAGTGACCAGCCCCAGGTAGGTTAGCGTTGCTGACCCCTGATGTATAGCCTAAGCTTGCAGGAACAGTGTAAGGAAGCTAAAACTGAAAATGAACTGATAAGGACTAGGTGAGAGTGGTTTGGTAGTGGAACCAATTGCCTAGAGACATTGTCCTTCTGTGGATGTCTTCAAAAAGAAGCTGGACAGTTACCAGCTGGGAATGCTCTAGCTGGAGATCCTTCATTGAGCAGGACTATGGCCCCACTGACCCATGGTCACCCTTCAGCTCTGTAATTCTGTTATTCATGTCCTGGTGGTGGTTTACCCATGAGTATTCTGTGTATACAGAATGCTTGACTAGAGAGGCCTTTGGTCAGACCCAGCAAGACTCCTATTGTGATCTTAATCTTCAAGGGCATCCTCACATCCAAAGCACTGCAGTGACCCAGTCGTCATGTTATGAAAAACTCTGGCCAGACTAAGAGTGGGCAAAGCTTCTGAAAAACACCACGGCGTCTAAAGATAAGTATCCTCAAGTTGTGCTCTTTAGTCTTTTGGGCGTACACTATCATAGGTTTATTGGATTTATCTGCTACCTTTTCTGTTTCCAGAGAACTGATAAGTGATTTTCCTAACTTGAATTTGACCACAAAGGAAGGATACTGACAACATATTGTTGGCATGCAACTCCAAATTCTTCCTCTAGTTTGCTCCTCTGGTGTATGTAACATGAGAGACAATATAGGGATTTACAGATCATCATAGCATGGAGCAGAACAATCTTCTTTTTTACTTGTTGGTACCTTCTTCCATCAAGATTCTTCCATCAAGATAGGAGTAGGTTACTGGAGTGGTGGCCCAAGCTGAGTATGACCTGCAAGTTGCTGGAGCTGGTGGCAATGAAAATTGCCAAAAGCTCAGTGAAGAGTAGTAAATTCACATTCCATTATTCTTCCCCCTTTCCTCCCCAGCCAATTGACAACCCAAAAGGTAATGTATTTACTGTGTTTAGGTGTCAAACACAGGCCCCAAATGAAAAAAAGCAAAGCAGCTTATTTATATACCGCTTCATATCACGCTATGGGATGTCTAAGCGGTTTACAACTGTGAGCTGATTGCCCCCCAACAAGCTGGGTACTCATTTTAGGGACCTCGGAAGGATGCAGGCCTGAGTCGAGCCTCAGCCCTGGCTGGTATTGAACTCGCAACCTTGTGGTCTATGAGTGAGTGACTGCAGTACAGGCATTTAACCACTGCATCACCAGAGTTGAATCTGTGTGGTCAGAGTTGAAATGACCTGTTCCAGGCAAACCTTGTCCCAAAGTTGTGGCTGACACTCTGACAATATTGACAATATTTACAGACTAGGCCAGACCAGACTCTCATAATTTTGGGGATTCATGTTTAAATGTTTTATTCCTCCTAGTCATTTATCTTATGGAGACCCTGAGGCAAACCTATCATAAGGTTTTCTTGGCAAGTTTCTTCAGAGGGAATTTGCCATTGCCATCCTCCAAGGCTGAGTGTGACTGACCCAAGGCCACCCAGTGGGTTTTTATGCTCAAGTGGGGAATTGAACCCTGATCGCCAGAGTCGTAGTTCAACGTTCAAATCACTACACCATGCTTGATCTGAAAAACCTTCCTTTAAAGCCAAACAAAGGGTTTCTGAAGTCCTGCAAACTGGAGCACTGGATGTGACAACTGCAGCACTCTCCCAAGTATGGGACATGTTGAATCAGCAGCTGCAGTGGGACCCTGGGGGATCTCTCTAACTGTCCAGCTCAATGCCCCCTGGAACCAGAAAAGCCCTGCAGTCATTTTTAGTACTTTCAGAGAAACCCTTCAGTTGTGATATTTGCCTGGGAGAAGTTTTTGGGAAACAGCATCACCAGAAGTAATTACAATGACGGAGCACTGTTGTTGTAGCTACATCAAACAAGATAGGATCTACAGTATTTCAGACCAGGGTTGGCCTTAGCATTAGTCACAATGAGGTGGCTGCCCTGGTAGTTAAGTTCTGGCTGTCTTGAAAGAGTAGCAAATGGTTATTTCTGTTGTTGCTGACTGTTACTGCCCAGAATGGGAGACTTGCTAGTGAGGGATTGGGCCTCATGTGCCTAAATAATTTGACTGGCTTTGATGGCTGGGGTGTATCATTTATTAACTCTGCCTCAGGCAGCAAAATGTATTTATTTATTATATTTATTTATATCCCACCCTTCTCCCAGGACTGGGATTCAGAGAGGCTTACAACATTAAAAAAAATGCAATTAAAACATACAAAAATAATACATTCTTCTGGCGATGATGGCAGGGCGACCATTCCTGTGATTTAGGGCTCCTCACAGGACTGCCATTCCAGGGTGTGGGGGATCCGGGAGGAGCAAGGACTTCAGGGGCTCGAAGAAGACCCTTGCCTGGAGCCTGATCAAAGTCCTTGGAGAGGAATTTGTATCTGGGGAGAGACAGGGTCACAGAGCAGCCTATCCTGGAATGGCTGCCATTTAGGCACTTAGCCCTGCCTGCTGTTTTTTTATCTGAGAGGGAGAGACAAGCTGCTGAAAAAGCAAAGATAGCAATTATCGCAGCCTCTTTGAACTGAGTGAAGCTCTCTGGACTTTTTTTTAAAAAAAGATACTTGCTACATTGTTTTAACCAGGGGTAGGCAACCTTTCCCCTTTAAGGGCCGAGGGA
>CM034708.1:183592878-183635753 GCA_020142125.1 Phrynosoma platyrhinos | reverse complement strand
CGCTCTGCTGAAAGCGGGCGCAGCGGCGGCAGTGGAAGCGGCGGTCGCGGCAGCGGTGGTGGAGGAGCAGGAGGCAGAGGCAGCGGAGGAGGAGCCAGCGGCGGCGGAGCCAGAGGCGGCGGAGCCAGAGGTGGCGGTGCCTCCGCCTCTGCCGGCGTCTCCGCTGCTTCCACCGCCGCTGCCTCCACCAACACCCGGTTTTGTCATCGGCGGGCGGCTGCGCGCGCCACGGCCGGCATTTTTTTCTCCAAAACGCCGGCCGCGATGTGTTTACGCATGCGCAAACGCGTCGTGGCCGCCATTTTGGAGAAAAAATGCTGGCCGCGGCACGCGCGATCACGCGCCGACCAAAAAAGGTGGCGGAGGTGCCGCGGTGGCGGCGGCTGGGCCTGCAAGTCGGGCGTCCTGGGCCGGAACCGGCCCGGGGGCCGTAGGTTGCCGACCCTTGGTCAATTGGGTGGTAATGTCTTGCTTTATAATGTTTGAATGCAACAATGAATACTAGAACTGATGCTATTTAATATGGAAATTAGAGGCTGTAGCTGTTGTAGACTTGTGCTCTGGAAAAGGTTCATGAGAACTGCTGGGGAAGTAACACAAATAATCTACTTTGACTGGGATCAAGGTAGAACTGGACAAAATGAAAAGGGCCACTTTTTGCAGTTCTATTGAAAAAAATGGGAAGAGACTCCTGTGTTGAGAAAGCACCAGGATGCCTTGCTTCCAGTGTACAGGAGAGGTGTCCCTTCACAAGATGTCACAGGATGGCGAACAGCTTTCCATTCTCAAATGTGCCTCACTATAACTTGCATTACCTAGTCCTACACAAGGGTGACTTACGTAGACTGCAAAGTCTTTGGGAGCGCTGGGAATGGTTCCTTTGGGTGAGAGGGATCTGGAAATGTGCTCTAGTGTCACAGCAGTGGGATAGATGTTACTTGAAAGACGAATCACAGCAAAGCCCTGGGAACCTTGGAAAGCCCAGCAGTTCCCTGGCAGGACATCTGGCTGCAAGGAAGTTAAAGCAACATGGATTTAAGGAAATGCATCAAAGATATCTATGTTAAAGTTAGCCTTTCTATTCCAAAGCAGAGGGATACAGTAACAGACAAAGATTATTAACCAAAAGAAGAAACACAACATACTCTGGGAAACACTTGGTATCAGCTGGCAGATTTAAAACACCTCTTTGCACCTTGTGGTAAGGTTGGCCAGAGCCATCTGGAAAGCCTTAAAGCCAAGTTGCAATCTAAATCCACCCAGAAACCCCCCAAAAACTCAATTTTCTGCACTTTCGTATGATATTACCTAAAACTAATATGGATAGCATTGGATACTCCCCCTCCCCCCAGCATACACATACTACCTTGAACTCCCATGACAAAGCACTGGGTACAATGTGAAGAAGTTAGAGATTAAAGCTCTCTCTTGGGCAGAATAGGTTGAGAGGAGGAAAGATAAACAGGGCTATTGTATCTTTAAGTGATTTATTCCTTACCTGCAGAATGACTCGTGGAGACTGAGAGTGGTACCACAAGGGAATCCCAAAAAGACTAAGCAGAGCAGTCTTGGTCTCATAGGTTTCTGAGCACCGAGTACTGATAACACTGGCCCCTATAATTGTAGAGACACAGTTGAAGCCAAGGCAAACAGCTAATGCATTGAAATATCAACAGAAAATGAACTCATGCACAGATGATCCCACTATAACGTTCTTCAGTGTTCACTCCATGCATCTGAGGAAGTAGACCAAGTTTACAAAAACTTATGCTACAACTTCTTTCGCAGTTAAAGCAAAGCAGCTTCATTTTTTGAGTTAAGTCTCAAAGGTACTACATGATCTCTTTGTATACTGATATTCCACATTAACAAGGTTATTTCTTGAGTTCTTCAGTACTTTAACAAAACAGTCCCAAACTGGAATTTTGGGACCACACAACCTAAACAAACCATACACCCTGAACATAGAAAACTAGATAAACCAATGGTCTGACTCTGAGGAAGGTAGCTTCCTGGTTTTTCAGCTTGTAGCTGAAACTGATTAAAAAGGTTATTCTTTGCTCCCCTGAAGTCTAGAAACATGATGTTGAATTTGAAGTGAAACAGAATATTCTGACACTCTCCTAGCTTGTTATTAAGGAATGTCACCTTGCTCCTACCCACAGTCATCATCATTGGTTAGTTTTCTTTTAGCACATCAGTAATTATCAGTGAACTTGGGTCTCCATACCTGCAGATTCAAGTGCATAATCAAACATTCCAATGCGATCTTCACTGTACCGCTTCAGAGCCTGGTTCACAATGTCGTGCACTTCCTGTAGCAAAACAGCATGGGACAGACTGAGGCCCCAACTTAACACCTGTGCTTCTGTGCTAGTCTTCCAAGATAGAGCTGAATCATGCAAATGACATAGCTCTCTTTGGAATTACAATGCACTTTCATCAATACAGATCTACAGGCCAGTTTTATTATATCAAATATAAAATGCATGAAAAATACAAATCAGCATACTACCAGACATGAAACCTGTGCTACAGTCTGTAAGTATCACTGTGTCTAAAACTGCAGATCAGAAGACACCCTATTTTTTTTATTGAAGAGGCATAAACTATCACTTTATTCTCTCCCCTGTCTCACTCATAGTATTTTCTGCAATGTCCTAAAAATAAGTACAAATTATCCAATTCTTTGCATTTGGTAGGAATTCAAAGCACTCACTTCATGTGGATTATGATACTAAACAGCTGTATGAGGTGAGCTACTACTATTTGTTCCCATATAAAATAGAGCTTGGAAAAGTTACTTGTTGACTACAACTTTCAGGATGCCCTTCCCCATCAGCATAGTCCAAGCAATTAACTTTTCCAAGCTTTGTTGGAGTTGGATCTAAGCCCCCCTCCTTGTGAACTCATGGCCAAGAGGAGATTTCAAAGGGCAATGTGCTGAACCACAGTACATTCATGTAGCCATTACACTTTATCATCTCTTTCAGCACTAGGCAGGATGGTGAAGAATAGCTGAGGAAGATCCTCTCTAGCACTCAGAGGGGAGAAAAAGGAGGCACAGCATTCTCCTCAATATTTGGGCTATGTCTAAGGAAAGCCTGGTGGCTTAGTGGAAGTGATGCTGAGGAGAAAAACATTTCACTCACAATTTCTTGGTGACAAGGGAGAGCAGGAAATCTATTCACTCAGTATTATTTTCAGCTAGCCTGAGATGGACAGGTTGCTTACCTGTAACCATGTTTCTTCAAGTGGTCATCTGCAAATTCACACAAATGGGTTATATCTGCATCTGTGCAGTTAGCTTGGAAACTTCTAGTATCACTAGGCAAAACTTCAATTGCAACTTTTTGGTCGTAGCTTCGCCTACTCCTATAAAGACCTTGGTGTTGCCGCTCTTTCCTCAGTTCCAAAACGTACGCCGCATAGCAGCGACAGAAGAATCTTAGCAATGAGCAGGACACGACTGAGAGGAGGATGGGCGGGATTTGTGTGAATTCACAGATGACCACTTGAAGAAACATGGTTACAAGTAAGCAACCTGTCCTCCTCGTTCGTGGTCTCTGCGAATCACACAAATGGCTTAGACTGACAAGCTTCAGTCAGTGGAAGAGGGAGTGTCCTGACACCAATTTGGAAGTTCAAACAAGTTGTAATTTATTCACAACAATAAAACTTTAAAAGTGCATTTGTTGGTGTCATCTGTTTGGTTTCAAAGCATGTAACACATGTAATGCAATCCACCTTCAATGTAAGCCAGAAAGCAACACTTCCCTCCAAAGGTTGCATCTCGTCTGGCCCTTGTGTCCAGCCTATAGTGTTTGATAAAGTAAATGGTTGGGACCAGACAGCAGCCTTGCACACATCCTCTAAAGGCACCCCAGTCAAAAAAGTGGAGGATGTGGCCACCACCCTAGTTGAGTGTGCTTGCACCTGGGCCAGAAGAGTTTTACCTGACAGTTTGTAACACATGTGGATGGTAGCAGCCACCCACTAAGAGAACCTCTGAGCAGTCACAGGTAGTCCCCTCTTGGCCTCTGAGTAACAGACAAATAGTCTCTTGGAGCGTCTCGAACCAGAGGTCCTATTGAGGTAGAAGGCCAATGCTCTCCGAACATCAAGGGTATGCATGAGGCGTTCGGCATCAATCGTCCAGTTTGGGGCCAAGGTGGGCAGCACAGTGTCCTGATTGATGTGAAAGGCCAATACCACCTTAGGAAGAAAGGTGATGTTGGTATGGAGGACCACCTTGTCCTTGTGAAAACAGAGGTACGGCTGGTCCATCCATAAGGCACATAGCTTGCCCACCCGGCGGGCAGAGGTGATGGCCACTAAGAAAACTGTTTTCCAGGTCAGCAATCTTAAGTCCATAGTGGCCATGGGCTTGAAAGGCTTGGCAGAGGGGTGGGAAAGTACCAGGTCCAGGCTCCATGCCAGGGTCGGTACCGAGGATGGAGGGTGGATTGAGCCCTTTCAGGAATCTCTTCACAAGGAGCTCCTTGAAAAGGGACGGTCTGTCCTCGAGCTGGTAATGTGAACAGATGGCAGATAGTAGCACTTGATGGAAGTAAGGCACAGTCCCGAGTCAACAAGGGACATTAGAAATTTCAAGACTGTCAGGACCGAAACATGGGATGGAGACAGGCCTCTGGCAGACAGAAAGTCCAGGAACTTAGTCCATTTGAACAGGTAAGACTTCCTTGTGGAAGGCTTTTGCACAGCTTGGATAACAGTCCATATCGAGATAGGAAGGGTCTCTATGGACAGATTCTCCATGCTACCAGGGGAAGCATCTTGATGTCTGGATGTCAAACTTGACCTTTGTGTAAGGACAGAAGGTTGAGACGGAACTCAAGGCAGCGATACTCCTCCCGACCAAGGTGTAGAAGAGGAGCAAACCATGGCTGCCTCAGTCACCATGGGGTGATGAGGATGGCGTCTGACTTGTCCATCCTCATCTTTACTATGACCTTGGTGATGAGTGGGAATGGAGGAAATGTGTAGAGCATCCTTCTGGACCACTCGAACTGGAAGACATCACAAGAGCCCGGAGCTCAAATTTGGGAGAAGAACTCTGTACAATGAGTGCTTCAGTGAGTGGTGAACAGATCAATCATCAGCTTGCCCCAGATGCGAAAGAGATCAGAGACTGTCTCGGGATGGAGACACTATTCATGGCACGGGTTGGAGGACCTGCTGAGTTGGTGTGCCAGCAGGTTGTCCTCCCCTGGAAGATGAACAGATTGAAGGAGGATCTTATTCTCGATGCACCAGTCCCAGATGCGGAGAGTGATCTGAAATAGCGTCTGGGATCTTGTCCCTCCTTGTTTGTTGAGGTAGTACATGACAGTAGTGTTGTCTGTCAGGAGAAGTACCACCTTGCCTGCAAGTAGGTATTCGAATGTGCCCACTGCCAGCATCTTGAGCGTGTTGATGTGGAGCTGTTTCTCTGGGGTAGGCCACTTGTCTTTGACTGTAAGGTACATTATGTGTGCCCCCCATCCCTCTAGGGTTGTGTCCATAGTTAGGATGATTTGAGGCTGAGAAGGCATGAAGGGCATCCTGATTGTCAGGTTCAAGCCACCAATGTAATGATTTGGCTCTCTGTACTGTAAGCCACTTGAAAGAAGGATCGCATATAGAATCGAAGACAGATAGGAACCAGGATTGAAATGGTCTGAGACAGAGTCTCGCCCGTGGAGTCATGAAGGTTGTTGAGGCCATGTGCCCCAGAGCCGCTTGTGCAGTGTGGGTTCTGATCCGCCTGTGAGAGAGGCAGTTGCAGATGGACCCATGGAGAGCTTGGAATCTGTCCTGTGGTAAAAATGCCATGGCTTTGTTGGAGTCAAGAATTGCCCTGATAAACTTAACTTGACTTGATGGAGATAAGTTGGACTTCTCCCTGTTGATCAGCAACCCGAGAGAGTGCAAGAGAGACAGGGCAAAGTGTATGTCCTTCTGAAGTCCCTCCCTGGATGGAAGAGCAAAGAGCTAGTCATCCAGGTATGGGAAGACTGTGATCTCTCGCTGGCGGAGGTAGGCTGCAACTGGAGCCATGCATTTGGTAAGACTCTTGGTGCTGTGGAAAATCCGAAGGGGAGGACTCTGTATACCGGAAGACCTCAGTCCCGATGGTAAAAGCAAGGAACCTCCTGTGATCCTGTCAAATTCCGATATGGAAATAGGTGTCTTTGAGATCAAGGGTTGCAAACCAGTGCCCTTCCTGTAAAAGTGGTAAAATAGAAGCAAGGGCTACCATGTGGAAGCGGCAGAAAGCAATGAAGGAGTTTAAAATGGGCCTGAGGCCAGAGACCTTTTTAGGAACAGTAAAATAACGGGAGAAAAAGCAGTGTTGGGCCCAAGCGGGGTCCATGGGCTCGATCATGCCCTTCTACAATAAAGTGCGTACTTTGTCGAGTAAGATGTCTGAGGGGCTGGTGGAGAGGACAGCTCCAGTGACCAGGAGCTCTTCGAACTCGAGGGCATAGCCCCTGCAAAAAATGTCTAACACCCACGCGTCTGAACTGATTGAGGCCCAGGTGCTAAGATGGGGCCTCAGTCTGTCCCCAAATGGAGTCGATTCGAAGTGCGCTGCCCCACCTCACAATCTCCTTTAGTCTGGTTTGGTGACCTTTTTTGGTATTCCTGTCAGTACCAAAGCTGGGCTTGTTGGCGAGGGCCTGAGGATGAGGAGGATGATTGAGATGGCTGACATTGCCTTGGTTGATCCTGTGACTGGAACTGTCGCTCTTGGGGTTGGTAGGGCCTCTGCTGGCACACAGGATACTATGGGTGATAACTTCTATAGCGATGCCTGGGTGATTGGAAGGAGGATGAAGACATGCCATGCTTCTTCATGCAATACCGAAAGTTCAGCTTCTCATCTGTCTCCCTGTTGAAGAGACCAGAATCATCGAATGGAATGTCTTCATTGGCCATTCTGGCCTGCGGTGTGAGGTCTGAGGAACGGAGCCAGGCATGCCTGTGGAGAGCCATTAAGCCAGAGAGGATCTTGCAGCACAGTTGGTGGAGTGGCATGCAGAGATGATCTGCTGGTCTCCCAAGGCATGTGTTTTGGCCTGGATTGCCATAGCCAAGGCCTTGTTGTCATCCATGATGGAACCCAGCAAAGGCTCCAGCCGTTCCATCAGATGCTGGACACAGGCTCCTATGCATGCTGCATAACAGGCTACCTTTAGGTCCAGAACTGCCAAGATGTAAAACTTCTTCGTCAGACCATTGAGTTTCTTGCTCTCCCTTTCAGTGGGAGAGGAAGAAGTCTTCAGTGTGAAGGCCAGTTGAGAGCCCTCAACAATGGCCTGAATTAGGCCTTGGTCATTCAAAGAGCCACATTGGGGCCAAGGAGAAGATGCTATAGAGGTTCTCAATGTTCCTCGAAGTGGCCGGAACCGTGGCCGGGGTGGGCCAGGAGCACTTGGTGATCTTTTCTAGCGATGGGAGGTATGCAATGGTGGGTTGTGTTGGGACCTTCCCATGGATCCTCCTCTCGATCGAGTCAACCACCTCGTTGATATGGCTGACCTCGATCTTGAGGGTGTTGGCCATGCAGACAATCTGGCCTGTAAAGGATCTGACATAATCTGTTGGGG
Source organism: Phrynosoma platyrhinos (assembly GCA_020142125.1). NCBI lineage: Eukaryota > Metazoa > Chordata > Lepidosauria > Squamata > Phrynosomatidae > Phrynosoma > Phrynosoma platyrhinos. Next base: position 183,628,140 of record CM034708.1, on the reverse strand, counting down.
AGGAAGATGCCAGGTTGACCAGATGTGTTGGGCTCGATGGTCTGTTCACCTTGGATTCAGGGGTCGGAAAATGTGACTCCCTGAAGGAGCGGCCCAAACTCGGAGAGTCCTCAGGCATCCTTGGGAGTGGCGGACCTGCGTAGAGGGACTCCTGTTGGGGTGAAACCAAAGGGGAGGAAGGTGTGGAGGCTCTAACTACTGGCTGAAAAGGTAGCAGTGGAACCGCAGGACGCTGCCAGTCACATCGGAGCTGGTCCTTGTCGACAGGCAGGAAGTACCGGCCAGTGCAGGAATCACATACCAGGTCTGGGTATTGTTGCAGGAGGAAATCCTGTGGGAAGGGCCCTTCCTTCAGCCTGGCCTCTTTGTCTGCCTCAATCCCGAGGGAAGCTCGATTCCGACAGTGGGCTTGAACCCGAGGATTCTTGTGGGTTCCAGCCCAAGAGCTTTCGATGTTTGCCTGTCCAAACATCTCCTCCCTCCAACTTGGTATCGATATGGAGCGGAGGAGTTACGGGACAGAGAGACGTTGCTTGGGCTGGACTGGACCCAAGAGTAGCGGGTGGGAGGGGTTCTGGCCAACACCATGGGCTGTTTGCAAGTCTGATTTCTTCAGCAAGGAAGCCGAACAGGCCCTTTTTGGAGCTGAGCAATCAGTGAAGCCAGCCCCCTTAGCCTCCAGATGCTTTCGTTTGGAGGTCTTCTTTGTCCCTCCGTCCCTACGGTCTTTTTCAGATCTAGAGGTCTTTTTATCCTTAGAAGACCTCTCTCGGGACCTCCCTCTCTCCTTCTCCTTCTCCTTACTGGAGGTAGAGGGAGCCTCGGCTGAGGTACCGTACCTTGAGCTGCAGGGGCAGAGGCCGGTCTCAGGGCCTGTTCCCCCAGAGTCGCCTTCAGTTTGAGGCTTCAATTTTTGAGGGTCTGTGTGGTCATCACCTTACAATGCAGGCAGGCTTTCTCATTGTGGGCCTCGCCCAAACACAAAACACACTGATCATGGCGATCAATGGTGGGGATTTTGGGGCCACATGTCGCAACGCTTGAAAGAAGCCATTTTGTGGAAAGACAAATGGCAAGATCAACAAGCAAAATCGAAGTCAAATGGTCCAAGGTCGAGCAATCAGTGACAATCTCAAGTCCAAAATCCAAAAGAGTAGTCAAAATCCAGAAAAATGGTAAAAAATCAGCTGTTGGGTCAAATCCAAAAGTGAAACAAATTACTCTAACCAAGTGAAGTTCTTTGCTAACTGCTAACATGATGGACAAAAAGAACTGAGGAAAGAGCGAGAACACCAGGGGCTTTATAGGGGTGGGTGGAGCTACCGCCAAAAAGTTGCAATTGAGGTTTTACCTAGTGATACTAGAAGTTTCCAAGCTAGCTGTGCAGGCACAGATATAACCCATTTGTGTGATTTGCAGAGACTATGAAAAAGAAACATTATATCCTAAATCAAAGGATAACGTAACTGTCCCCATATTCATTCCAGACCTACCTGTACAAGCTAAGTAGACTTTCAGTTGAATCGTATGTCAATACTGCCAATGGGATGGCATCCTCCACTGGACCCAAGTGAACCACAAAGCTTAATCCTCAGAGGTAAGAGAAGGAAAGGAACTCTTCACACCACCCATGCTGCAGCATGACATTTGGAGTATGGAACAGTTCACTGTTTTGGACTAAAATCTGAAGAATTCCTGGCTAAGGAAATTCTAGTTGTAGGTTTAAAAGAAAAAGAAAAAAAAAGCTTCCCAAGCTTTTTTCTTTCACTTTCCCTAATGGTAGAGCTGGCTCAGCTTTTCAAGATTTCTCTTGGCTTTATAGAAAGAAGGAAGTTGCCTTCCCTAAAACTATGGTACTTTCAAGGCAGGAAGCTAAGTACTAAAGTAGAAATCAGCTCTATATGTTTTAAATGACCACACTGCACATGACGGATATTGCTCTTAGCAGAATTCCTAAAAAGGCTGAATAAAAAGCCACCCAGACCAGGTGATAAGTAGGTCCTCACCTCTTGCGTTACTCCTATGACTCCTTCCCTTTGGAGTGCTACTCTGACATTCTGCACAGAAAACTGCTGGTCCTCAGAGATCTTGGCAAGAATCTTCTGCTCCAGCACTTGCAGCTGTTCCTGCAGTTCATCATGTCGGAGGAACAAACTTCCTGGTCCATCCTTTTTAGATTGGGACAGGAACTGGCTAAGCCATATTGGAAACTGGATTTCTACCTGAAATCACCAAAAGAAGTATATAGTTGAACTGTAGAATTTGCTACCAGAAGATGTAATGATGGACACCCACTTGAATACCTTTAAACCAGATCTGGACAAGTTCATGGATGATAAGGCTTATCAACAACTGGATACTAGTTTTTTTAAAATTAATTTTCCATATTTTAAAATACATATAAATTCTATACATACAATTTAACAATACATATTACAAACAACAATGCAACATAAACAGACATACATAAAATAAGACTTCCCTTCCTTTACTTTAGTTATATATTAACTAAATATTTTGACTTTCATATATTACCCTTAGTGATTATATTCTGCTAATTTATCATTCTCAGTTTATTTCCTAGTCTAAACATATTTTTCAATAATCATTTTTATCTGTTACACATCATATACAGGAACCTGATCAACTGCTTATTTTACCAGGGCGGTTTATTTGTTATATTCTTATGTATTTCTCATATCTCTTCAACTCATTTGTTCCTTTCATTATTCTCTCAGAGCAATCACACTGTTTTTCCCCCAAAGTTCTTTAAAATAATTCATAATCGGGGACCATTCTTTTTCAAATTTATTTCTATTTTGACTTTTCAAGAGAGATGTCAGTTTGTCCATTTCCATAACGTCATATAATTTACATTGCCATTCTTCTAGTTTAGGAGCCTCTTTGCATTTTTTTGCAATTGTAGTCCTTGCAGAATATAACATATAAAATAATATCTTGCCGAATTTCTTTTCAATTTCTTCATCTAGTAATCCTAATAAATATGTGGTGGGTTGTTTAATCATCTTAATATTCAAGATTTCTTCTATTTCTGTGTGTATTTGTGACCAATAATTTTTCATTCTTTCACATCCCCACCACATATGTATGTAAGAACCATTTGATTTTGAACAGAACCAGCATTCTTTGTTGTTGTTTTTATAAATCTTAGATTTTTTTTGGCATTAAATACCATCTATATTGCATTTTGAAATAATTTTCCTTTACTTCATAACTCAATGTATACTTTATTCTCTTCTTCCAATTCTTCTCCCATTCTTCGAACATTATTGGTCTTCCCAAGTCCTGCACCCATTTTATCATATATTCTTTTACAGATTCCTCTTCCATCTCTACTTTCAATAATATTTTGTATAATCTTGAAACCACATGTTGCATATCTTCTATCATGTTTTTCGAATTCTGATTCTTTCTTTTCTATCTGTCTTGTTTTCTGATCCATTTTAAATCTTTCTAAGACTTGTCTGTATAAGAATCAATTGCATTTTAAGCCTTCTGCCAGAAGTTCTTCCACTGTCTTCATCCTTGGATTATCCCTTTCCCAATTTAATAAATCCTTATAGGTCGTCCAATCATCATCTTTCATTTTTTCTCTCCTGCAGAAAGCTTCGTTCACTGATGTCCATTGTGGGATTTTTTTTAATAAATATTCTTTGGTACTTTTGCCAAATCTTCAATATTGATTTTCTAACAACTGGATACTAGCTATAATGTCTGTATATTATTCCAACATTTTATATTTCTCCTTCCAGGAGAAGTGTGTCTCTGAACACCAGTTAATGTGGAACATGAATAGAAGAGTCTATTGCATTCATGTCCTATTCATGTTCTTTTTCAGGGTCAGCTGGTTGGCCACTAGGGGAACAGAATGGTGGACTAGATAAGTCTTTGGTCTGATCCAGCATGGCTCTTCTCCCCACATCCAAATCTGAACCTTCTAGGAGAGAAAACAAATGGATTACAAAGAACAGGATATGGAACTTCCATCTTTTTTCTGGTTCATGACAGACTCTTAAAAGTTGAACTGAGATACTTAACCAAGGCACACAGTGTTTCCAGCTATGATGTTGGATATCTGTAAAGAGGTTTAACTGCAGAGAAACAGTAGCTTTGGTTTTCTATACTGAAACAGGGCTGTAAAGTAAAACTAAATATGCCATTGTTGTGAACTAAAGGAAGCTACAGAACACTGATAGGCAAGCTATAGTCTGTGGGCCTCAACCCTGCTTTTGAGGCCCCATAAATGTTTCCCATTTTTAAACAATTCAACACAATATTTAGCCAATTTTTGTTCCAAAATCATGGAGAAAGCCTTCCAAGCACAGAAAAATATACGAAGATACCCCCCCCATTTCACCCCCACAAACACTTGAAAACCCCATATTACCTCCATATACTTGTTTTCTTCTGCAGTCCCTCTCAAAATGGTGACAGGAAGGACACAGGAAGTCTGGGGAAGGGAAATTGGCCCCTAGCCCATATGTAGTTGCCTACCCCTGACATACTGTGTATTTTTTAATACTTTATACCAGGGGTAGGCAACCTAAGGCCCAGGGGCCGGATGCGGCCCCCTGAGGCCTTTGGACTCGTCCCAGGCCGGTCCTGCCACCGCCACCCACCATGATAATATTGATTATTGTTGTTATTACTTGTTCTTGGGGTTTTCTTGGCAAAATCTCCACAGGGGTTTTGCCATGGCTTTCCTGGGGCTGAGAGAGGAGTGTGCATTCATATTTTTAAAATTTTTTAATTTTTTTAAATTTCTTATTTCTTTTTTTTTATTTTTTTATTTTTGGTGCTTCGGCCCCCCAATTGTCTGAGGGACAGCAACCTGGCTCCCAGCTCAAAAAGGTTGCCTACCCCTGCTTTATACCCTTTAATATGACTAAACATGTTTCCACCTTTTAAAACAAACAAACAAATAAATAAATAAATAAAATATCTTTGTTCCAGTTTCAAAGATATTGCACCTTAAACTTAGTGGACCTTAAGACTGAAAGAACTAAATCTCTGCCTAACTAAGTTTCAAAAACTTAACTTGGGCTCCTATAGTGCCCTCACCTGAACAGAAGGAATGACCCAGGCTCAGGTAACTTTGGCACTCTTTTGTATGTTCCAGTTTTCTAGAGGTGTGTTATTAAAATATGGACCATATGGACAACCTTCATCCCAAATAACAGATTCTGACTCTTCTTGTGTGGATATCAGAAGTTTGTGCAATTCACATCATAAGATGTTCAGAATAATAAATCTAGTAATCTGAGCACGATCCTTATGGAATCAGAAACAGTCATGCTTGTGAACACTGATGAGGACAAATATAAACAATGATTTTTTTATTACCATTCTAGTCCCTATATTTAAAAAAAGAAGACAGCTGACAAACCAGTCCCAGTGGTATGGCTATACTCTATACAAGGCATAAAACAGGAAACCTTCTAATCAAATGAAAATGTAATTGGGAACTCACATTTTTCCTTATTTCCTTGATCTGCCCCGGAAAAGACTCCACATGTTTTGATAACACCTTCTGATCAGAGGCCAAGTTTCCAAATTCCTTCTTAAGGCTTGCAAGCTGTGCTTCCAGCTTGTCCATCTCCTTTCGGAAATTACCCATTAGACCTTCTTGGGTAGAGCTTCAGAAGGAAAACAAAAATTCAGACACTTACGGCATGCAATTCAAGTGCCTTCAAGCTGCCTGTCAACTTATGGTGCCCCATTAATTTTATAGGTTTTCTTAGGCAAGGAAGACTCAGAGGCAGTTTTGCCAGTTCCTTCTTCTGAAACATAGCCTAAAGCACCTCGTATTTAAGTAGCAAGAGTTAAATCATCTCCTCTAATTCAGAGCTTTTACATTTTTGGACTACAGCCTCTAGAATCCCACAGCCAGCATGGCCAGTGGCTCTTCTATAGAAGAATGGGGATTTAATTGCTGTAAATAAATAATAAAATATAAAAGATATCTAGGAATCATGATTTTAGAGGAAGATAATGAACCAGGTACTAAGTATGTCCTTGCTGCTCTTTTTATGTCCCTGCTACTCAAAACCAGCATGTGGTTCTGAGCTGAGTTTAAAGATTGAATGCGACAAGATTTCAGGAGGAAACAACAACTTGGTTTCTATGTGCTTGCTCACAACATTCCTAGATTTGCTTAAAACATTCTAAACTGGCTAACATTTTTGGCAGTGCACATTCTCATGACTGTGGTTTTTCCACTATTGTGCAGGAGAATGCAGACACCAATGCACTGTCTCAGCAGATTGTTGTCTAAGTCAGTGGCCTTTCAGATATTTTGGATCAATTCCCAGTCTCTGACCATTCACCGTTGAAGTTTAAAACGTCTGAGGTGGGGTGATCATAGAATCACAGGGTTGGAAGAGACCACAAGGGCCATCCAGTCCAACCGACTGTCATGCAAGAAATCACAATCAAAGCCCCCCCAACAGATAGCCATCCAGCCTCTGTTTAAAGACCCCCACACTAGTGATTGTGGGGAATTGTTGAGAACTCTTGGTCAAAACAGGACTGCAATGTACCTGCTTATTCTAGAACACAAACTCTGATGCTTTGACTTCTAATCAGCTACTAGAACATGGTGGAGGACAAGGCAGCCATTCTAGCAGCAGTCCTGATGATGAGTATCTGTTGCCAGTGACACCAGTCCATACTTTTTCCCCTCCCATGTGGGAATGGAGTCTTACACTGGTTAAGTAACAGTGTGAGTTAAGAGAGAAGCCGTAATTCAATCATACAGGCTGGATAGCAAGGCTTGGTGGAGAGAACAAAGAGATTCAAGGGATAAAATTCTCCGCAGGTTCCAGCCGGATGGATTTGGCGAGTTGCATGGCAGCAACATTAGGGATGGGAAGAAATTACTGTCGTTCATTTTCTGGCTGAAATATGTTTCCCAACACTTGTGCAATACAGTTGGGAAAAATAATACAATTTGTGCAGTTTTCACACAATATTGGAACATCCCAAAATATTTTGGAAAATTATTCTGCAAAGAAACAAGTACAAAATCCATGTTTCATTGCACAACCCCCCCCCTCCCCTACATGATTTTGTCACAAAAAGCCATGTGTGTTTCTGGAAACAGTGGAGGGGTTTGTTTGTTTTTGCACAAAAATGTGTCTTGGCATGAAAAACCACCACTTTTGTGCCAAAAAGCCCATATACATTTCTGTGCAAATAATTTCTGAAATGCTTCAGTATGTATGAGTGCCAGTAAAGAACAAACAAACTCCTGAAAAATATTTGTTTTTTCCTATAGTGGGTAGAAAATGCTGGGATTTATCTTCACATACAGGGATGAATAACAGCATAGGTGCAAAAAGTGAACTGTTGGCATAAAAGAGTCTTCCTCAACCTGGCGCCTCCCTGATGGGTTTGGTGATAAGAATTAGCATGCCAGCTAGGGGCAGTGGGAATTGTATTCCAACCTATCTTAAGGGCATCTGGTTGGAAAAAATGTAGCTTCAATTATATTTCAAATGGGAGTTAAAATTTCAGGGTCCAGATGCTTTGACTGAGCATGAGCAGTGAAGATTTGTCCTACAAGCCCTTTATTTGTCAACATCTCTAGTTAAAAAGCTATTCCTGATGTGAATGTGAACCAAAATTACTCAGATTACAGGCATTTTTGCACCCAGTTCTAAGAATTTCTAAGTTTCACTTTCAAATAGAAAGATGCCTGTTTCTAAAACAATCACTCCTCCAGGTTGCATGAGTTCCTACCCTCCCATTTTCATAAGGTAGGAACTACCATAGTTACACAAGTGATAGTGCTCGGTTTACCTTTGCCATTGTGCACTCATTTGGAGCATCCGGCTCTCCGTCTCCTGAAGGAGAAACTGCACTGGTTAGGACAAGGAAACAAAGCAGGACAAGTGCTATGTGTTGCACAGGATTTAATACTGTGGCAGAAATTCCAAATGTTAATCCTAGCTAGAGTAAACTGGGCGAATCAATGGAGACTTGGTAAGCTTCATTGATTCAAAAAGGCAGTTGAGACTAACTATTGCATTTAGGCCTTAGCATTTTTTTTCAGAATTGGAAGCACAAAACAAACCATTATTGACAGGCAAATGATGGTTAAACCTGATGACATATATCCTTCATGGGACAGCCCATATTTTAATTAAACATTTGAAACATTTCTGTCTATTAAACTTATTCTTCTGCTTTTTTATTTTGTGTACATTCACAATGCCCTGTATCCAGCAAACTGAATTTCAAACTCAGTTGAACTAAATAATTATAAGTGGTTCTGGGCAACTTACTTCCCCAACTACAGTCTTTTTCTGTAAAAGGGAAAGGTGACCAGTAAAAGGAGACCAGTTATTTTTACAAGAATGAAAGTTAAGCAAAAAATATTGGCACTGTGAAAATCTTGTATCAACTCTGTAAAAGGGAGATGGTGAAACAGTTCCAGGGCAGTTGTGTGGTCTCCAACATTGTTTTTAGAAATATCTGGCCAAGTCACTGATGGCAGAAAGTCTAGAGAACTATCTGTCATACACACAGAGAATAAAATAAGAAGCAAAAAATTAGCTATGGAGTAATGGCGTAATTTATAATAATTTTCACCTCACATTCTTGGTAAAATTAATTTTTAAAAAATAGAATCTTATACAGAAACTCTAGAAAAATATCTAAACATGGAATAAAGATAGTAGTGTAAAAGAACAGTTCAAAAAAGGTAAAGATGTTTACTGATGACTGATTCTTAAAAACTGTATAAGCAATTGTATAAAATTGTATCAAAAACGTATAAGCAAAAGTAAACAGGAGCTGAATAATTTTCTTGAGAACCAAGCACTATTCATTATTCTTGGAAACCAAATAATTAACATGATCCAGCCAAATTTAAAGTACTTTTTCAGAGAGCAATACTATGCATATACAGGAACATCCTTTACTTAAGAGCAAACCCGCTTGATTCAATAGATTTTACTTCTAAGCAACCATGCAAAGAATAAGGCTTGTATGTTTCTAACCAGCAGAGTTAAACACATACTTAATGTGTCCTATTCACATTAGAGGGGAAAGTGCTCAACTTCAGCTGGACTGTGCCAAATATTATTGCCAGGTAGTCTGTCAAATAGGTACTGGAAAAGTGAAATGAAATGAAAAGCACGTATCATGTAAGATCAGAACTTTTAAAAGTTGATGGGGCAGGGGAACAATACTCTCCATTTTTAGTGTTATTGCTCCAATCTGATTTTAAAAATGAGGGGAAACATCTATGTTACAAGCAGATGTCTGCATGTCAAACTTTCCCAGCCAACAGCATCTGTAACTTCTGTAAAAGGTGGTCAAGTTTTACCTCAGAAGCCTGAGAGATTTTCTTCTGGAGATGGTCAAAATCCTGCCGAAGTTGAGACTGGAAAGCATCCAACTCACTCTGCAGAAGAACAAACAGAGATGAGAAATGATATGTAGCTTTAAACAAATTAACTGCTAGTAGCTGAATATCAGCCAGATTTTGAATGGATTAATCAACAAAATAAATATTGTAAATACTCCAAAAATACCAGATCCTGTCTGATCTTGGAAGCTAACTAGGGTCAGCCCTGGTTTCTACTTGGATAGGAGACTGCCAATGAATACTAGGTGATTTAGGCTATATTTCAGAGGAAGCAACTGGCAAAACCACCTCTGAGTATTCCTTGCCAAAGAAAACCTTATGAAATTCATGAAGTCACCATAAGTTGACAGCTGACTTGAAAGCACATAAACACATTAATTAATTAATTAATTAATTAATTAATACTAATAGTCATCACAATTCTCTGTAATTCAATCATTGCCTAGCAAAAATGGCACCACAGGAAGTATCTGCTGGATCAAGGAAATGTCAAGGTTTGTAGAAGTACAAGAATTCCTTAGGAGGAAGAAATCCAAAGGGGAGAGGGAAAACCTCCTCACAACAGTGAGCACGCTCTGCTGTTAAATCCTTCCCGACTGCTGGAATGGGGGATAGAATGGATTATTGTAGGCAAAACTATGTCTGGCTGACTGGAATACTTAACAAGAGCAATCTAGACCATAACAATTTTTTGTAGGTCCTCTGTTATTTATCCACTGCAAAACTCCCCTCCAGCATGAAATTGAAACAGAGGGCAAAAAGAGAATTGGCTAATTGATGAAACAGATACAAACAAGCACCCAATGCTTCTAACTTTTAGAGGTCTGGGCAACAAGCACCATTCTTTTGTTTAACTTTTGTAGTTTTGTGATATTGCACAAAAATAATTCTCACAAATGTGAGGAGTCTTTCTGAAAAGGGCAAGAGATATCTTGCAGACAGAAGGAAAATTTCTTGTTCTCACAAAGAAAGAGACCAGCAGGAATTTATATTCATAATGAAAAGCGTTTCCTAAAGCTAGAAAGCTAAGTGTGGTAGAGACCTGATCTAGATAAAGATCAGTAATAGCCTTCAGCAAGGAAACAATAGTAACATCAAAAGCAGTTCCGCAACGGAGACAGATTTTAAAACAAAAGCTTGAAATAAAAGTACACAGAGTATAAGTATCACAGCTAGATAAGAGCTACTTGCTGCCATGTGGGAGTACGAAGAAGGAGAAAGGAGAGTTTTCCACTGGAGACATAAAACATTTTGACACAGGAGGTTTAAAGCCCTTTTTGTTGCAACTAGGTTTATATAATATAAAAATAAAATCTACATTGGCAAGATAGCTCATTTACATTGCAAATATATCTTTTCTGCTCTCTGTTCCTGTGAAGAATTATCAGACATTAAACAAAAACAAAGCAAGAGAAGATCAAAGCTGGCTTAAACATTGTGTATGAAAACTCTACAAGGAGTTGTCAACTCTCCACAATTTCCAATTCCTACTTCCCATGTTTCTTATAAAACAATTAGTACTCCAAGGAATGAGGGCAAATTGAACTGAGATCCTGGTTGCAAAAGGAGAAGAAGTGAAAGGAGTAAGGGCACATATGGGGTAGTGATGGAAGAATTATTTGAAAGGCTGTCAGAGGATGACAGTAGCACATGGGATGCCAGTTAATTAACAGAAATCTAAATGCTTCATCAGCTTCCTCAACTAAGCACCCTCCAAATGTGTTAAATTACAACTCCCATCATCTCCAGTTAGTGCTGCTACTGGCTGGAGAAGGCTAACCCTAGAGGTTTGGTTCCCCGTCATATTGTAGAACTTTCAGACTTGGAAATTCAAATACCAGAAGCAATCATTTGCAGTCAATTAACACTGATTCAGATTTGCCTCCTGCCACTTTCCCTTTGATCCCAAGATGGCTTTGTAGATATCATACCTGGATGTGAAGGTCTGTCTCTGTGCGGAAATCCTCTCTCATGGCTGTCTCTCGCCGTTTCACTAGCTCGTCCAGAAGCGTCAGGGTATCTTCATGTGATAGAGCTGCTCCTTCTGTTCTTTTCCCCCTCTGGAGTTCCAGCAATGACGCTTTAGCTTCCAGGGTCTCAAAACGTCTCTCCAGTGCTTGGAGCCGAGACAATACTTGCTGCTGGGCCTTTCAGCCAAGAACAAGAGCAAGAGAAAAATATTGATACATAAGGCAGATTTCAATCATGGTTCATTAGCCTCCCAGACTGACTAAAGTAAATGCTTTACATGGTGCTGTTCTTGAAGACTGTTTAAAAGCTACATCCCATTTTAAAAAATGCCAAAGCCAGGGTCATTTTTTGGCTAGAAGGGAATGCACAATTCCTACTTTCTATCAGCTGCACAGACCTTTCAACTGGTTCCAAATACACAATATCAAAAACTGGGTTATAATTATTAGTTATGCATGTTGTGCCATTAATGTACTCTCTACATCTCTACAGAGAAAGACATTTTTAAAAAACCAACCAGCTCTTGCCTCCATTCATTCTTCAAAGACCACACTCTCAACTTTAGCAATGGAAAGTACTAAGGAAGATTTGTGTTCTGTTGCTGAAAAAACTCTCTCTTGCTGACTGCTGCATGTACTGACTCTCTAAGAGTGAGGTCAGAGTCAACATTTAAAGGATGTCAGAGGCATATATATAAAAATTTCAGTCTCTCACAGAACCCCTAGCAACCTCTCAAAGAATTTTAGGGTTCCAGGGAAACCTGGATGAGAAACCCTGATACAGCCACTGCATTAAACAAGCTTTCAATGACAATGGCTTTGCCAGCACATGTTACTTGCTAGCTTATTAGGCTTATAAGACAAGCACCTAACCAGAATTAACAGAGGATGAAAACTCCTCCATAACTCTCCTTAGAATGCTGCATCTACCTTCAACCTGGGTTACAGTTCAGAAATAGCTGATATCCAGTAGTGCAACACATGGGTCACTGCCTCCTACTAGTGAACCTCCAAAATAAGGTCAAAAAGTACTTACCTCAGGGAAAACACCAAAGTCTCTTGCTTCATATGCCTTCTTGGTAACAGGAGGAGACAATTTCACAGCTCCCCAAGGAAACATTGAAAGGTGGAGGCCAAAGGGATAAAAATACCAGATACCTAAGTGATTAGAAGAGGGAGCATCAGGTTAACTTCAGGGTGTACACCAAAAGAATTCAGGCAAGTAGACAAGATTTATTAGATGCCATGCATATATTAATCTCATAACACTGAAGTTCAAGGTTACCCACACAATTTATTCATGCATATATAGTATTTACATGCCACTTTCCAAGGCCATGTGTTAATATGCTGGCATACACAAAAAGGAATTGTGTAAAGACACAAAATATATGTTAGGTAGATTTCTGTACAAAAGCCATTTATGGTCCTTTGTTTAAAAGTAAGAACTGAATGTGAAAAAGTTATTGGTTTGGACTACAACTCTCAGAATTTACTAGCCAGCCACGGAATATATAGTCCCTCAATGTCAATAGTCAACTCTTCCTTTTACACACATTTATTTGTTTTATAAAATGCAACAGATGAGAGGAGGCAACTAATTCAGAGATGGAGGTTAAAAATGCTTCACTCTTTCTTACTGGTTCTATTTCCTTGTGAAAAGCTTCCCCTAAACTGCTTAATAGGGGAGTAGGTTTATGTCAGTACTCATATTTTCAAACTGGTAGCAGTAAAAACTGCTATGGAAATGAGCTATTTTCAGCAGGAAAGAAATCGGAAGGGAAAAGGTTCTCCTTGTTTAAATTGCAGCATCAAAACAAGTTGGAAATGGAATGAAGAGACTGCATGAAAGGTGCAGTATTGCCCCCAAGGGGGCTTTACAGAAAAGTGCAGAGTAAGTATATAATGGCAACACAGGAAAAATACAAAACTCACCATAACCAGAAGCTGCCAGGAGCAACAGCAGTAGGAGCAAGAGAAACAGCTTCTTCAGGATTGGATAGCTTCTAGACACCAATGAGAAAGAGAGAATAAGGATCTATTAATAATAATTACCAGACCTTGGTAATATTTTGTTTCGTTTTTTTACTACAATTCCCATAGTCCCAGCCATCATGGGGATTTGGGGAGTTAAAGTTAAAAAAAAGGTAACATTTTGAAGCTATGCCTTCTTCTCTTCTAGGGGAGGAACCAAAATTATAAGAGCTACTATTCTTGTCTTTTTCTCCTTTCTTCCACCTCACATCTAGCATAACATTATCACACTATGGATCTCTCCAACTCCAATTCAAATCACTGGGAAAGGCAATGGAAATATTTATATGAGTATGAGGACATCCATGTCACACTCAGTGTTGTTGTCAACACAAACAAGGCAAAGGCCCTGAACTGAGAACAGCTCTGGCTCTCTTTAAGGAGCACATGGTGTTCTTCTAAACCAATCTTTTCTCATCCTGAGCTCTCCAGATTTGCCCTCCTCCACTACAGTTCCCATTACTCTAGCCCAGGGGTAGGCAACCTTTCCCCTTTAAGGGCTGAGGGACTTCAGCTCCCAGAATCCCAGGAGCTATTGGCTAACATGGGACTATTGGCCAACATGGCTGAGGCTTCTGGGAGCTGAAGTCCCTCGGCCCTTAAAGGGAAAGGTTGCCTACCCCTGCTCTAGCCATTGTGGCTAATGGTCAAGGATGATGGGAGTTTGTAGTTGAACACATCTGCAAGACTTGATGGTGGGGAACTCTGAACTAGCTAATAAGAGGCAAAAGTGGGAATGAGAATGAAGACTATGTGTAGATAAATAGATAGGACCCACTAGGTGACTTATACTCTCAGGCTCAGAAAATGATGTGATAGGGTCACCATTAGTCAAAAAATGACTTGAAGGCACACAACAACACATACAAATATGTATGCAGACATGTAAATTCATCTATAGCTAAGTATACAAATCTATCCAGATTAAAGAATGTACCCTCACTCCCAAATTTGCGATCAGTTCCCATTCTTGTTGCTTTTAGGAATGTGAAACACATCTCTTCAAACTGGTCTTTTGAAGTGGTTTTTTTACTCAGATTGAAGGCTTCATATTATTAACAATATTGCTAACCATGCTGAGCAGTTTTTCTTAAAAGTGGAAAGGCAAGACAAGCATGCAATAGAATGAAAATAAATAAATACAAGTACAGATAGATAAAACACACCTTGGTGAATCTGCTGAATTTTGAAAACCACAAGTTACTTGACTGCTCCTCCCACCAAATTATTGCTCCCTTCAGTCAGTTCCATAATCACACTTTGCTGCCTCTCCTAGAAGTTCTGAATTCTCTTCTACACTGACCTTGTCAAGACGAAGACATCAAGGAGAGAGGCTGCAGTTGTAAGGCGGTACCATGTGGTTCCAATCCACCAGTATAACAACCCAAAGAACCGTCCTGTAAAGGCAGTAGTAAAGACAGGGACATGAAATTTCTATATTTCACTTTTATTTTCTAGAATTGGAACTCTAACCCAGTTCTCTCAATCAGGGTGTTAGAATACCAGTTTCCACACCATATAGCATTTCAGGATTTCTGGATTGCTTGATTCATTTTCCAAACAGATATTTTTATTCATTTTTCTTTTTGTTTTGTTTTAAAATATCAAATAAAGCACAAACAAAGAAAATCAAGGAAAAATAATAAGGCAAATTTCTGTCTACACTTAATCTTATTTCACAGAAACAAATCAAGTCAGCTCCAATTTGACATACCAGTAAATAAGATTCATTTTGGAAGTCCACCAAGAGAACTAAGGCCTTTGCCAAACGACTGAGAGGACTGACTTCAATTTGAGAAATATTAATGTAATACATTTGAACCACAGTTTCTCAAACAAATTTGCCTTTTTTGAGCTCTTAGTAGTGCTACGGTGTTCATTAGTTTCCCAGCAAGCACTATTATTCATTTTTAGTCACACCATTTTTGCTGAGTAACAAAATATATGAAAATCTGACAACAGAAAGGATGACTCCCCTACATGCCCCAAGCTACGCATGAGGAGGCAGTCACAGCAGCACCAGACCTCCCCGAAGCACACTGTTGCCAAGAGCCCCCACAGCAGGACAAAGTGGAAAGGGTGGAGTAGGAGCCCTCCCTCAGACAGTAACCCCAAACCAGGATGTCCTGCCTGCGCACTCTCCAGCCCCAACTGGGATGCCTGGCTCACTTCTCTGAGACGGAGGCAACAGTGGAGGGGGTGCAGGCAGTGGTGATGCTCCGTCTTTCCCTTCTCATCCCTTGGTCAGCCCTTCTCCCAGCCCAGACAAGGCACAGACAGGCTGCCCTCTGACTCCCCTCCCAGCCCCAGCAAGCCCAGTGTCCTTCTTTCTTCCCCTCACCTATGGCACCCAGCCAGGACTCCACCTCCTTCACTCCCTTTGCTTCACTTCCAGGTGCAGCTGCACTAGATAGGCAGCCTGCTGGAGGAAAGGTCTCAGTGGAAGTTGAGCCTCCTCAAAATGGAGAATGTTTTGCAATTCTTCACAGACCCCTCAGAGAGGTTAAAATGTAGGACTTGTCCTGGGAAAAGGAAGATGTTTGGTTACCCTGGCCTTGAGAGGCTAGGGCTGCCAGAAATCCTTTGGGAGGGGCCACAAGTGACCTGCAGGCCGTATGTTGTGTGCAGGCCTGCAGTAGAGTCTCCTGTACTTGTGCAGGTCCATACTTGTCATTACTGGCTTGCCACTTGATTACTCAGTGGATTGCAATTCATTTATCAGTTTAGTTTTTTTTACCACTCATCTGCAGGTTCCAAATGCTCTGAGGACAGATTGCTTACCTGTAACAGTATTTCTTCGAGTGGTAATCTGCGAATTCACATAAATAAGTTATTCTGTGCCTGCACAGAGCCGTTTGAAACCTTCTTAGAGATATTAGAAGTATTTTGGTGGTAGCCCCACCCACTCTCCAACTGTCTTATTGGCCGGTTTCCCGCCTAACCCCTCAGTTCCATGGACGCCAAAGCAGCAGCCCAGGATTGAAGGAGAAGCAGGGCACCACTCTGAGGGGAGGATGGTCATTTGTGGGTTTCATGGCGAATTTGTGTGAATTCGCAGATGACCACTCAATGAAATACCGTTACAGGTATGCAACCTGTCCTTCGTGGTCTCTGTGAATCACACAAATGAGTTAGACTGACAAGCTTCGGTCAGTGGAGGATGAAGTGCCATGCCACATAAGATGGCACATTGCCTCAAACAAAATCACCCTTTGCAAGTCTGAAGGCATGTAAATATAGGTACGAACAGTCTCACTAATATGACTCTACATGGGTTGAGCTGGAATTCCAATACTGAGATGTAGTGGAAACAGTCACCAATGCAAGTGAGAACAAGCACAGTGGCATAAAAAGCAGGCTTGCCATTAAACTCATATGTTGCATAGACTGTTGATAGACCATGGTGGTCTGTGATAACATGGCAGGTGTATGTCTAAGGACAAGGGAAAAATCTCTGACCTAGACAGCACAGGTTGTTAGCAATGGAAACTTGCCAAAGCTATTCAGTAGGTAGTGAAAGAAGTTCACTGCTGCAAATGATAAAGGAATAGTAGACAAATACAGCA
This sequence comes from Phrynosoma platyrhinos, assembly GCA_020142125.1. Lineage (NCBI taxonomy): Eukaryota > Metazoa > Chordata > Lepidosauria > Squamata > Phrynosomatidae > Phrynosoma > Phrynosoma platyrhinos. Next base: position 183,611,176 of record CM034708.1, on the reverse strand, counting down.
ACAAAAAGGAAAGATATAAAGACTCTGTCTGATCCAGGAGATGAATGGAAACTGATGTGAAGGGCAACAGACTTGGAACAATGTGAGGCTGCCCAGGTCGTGACATCGGCAATCAGGAAAAAGGGCTTACCAAGCCCTCCGCTTGCCATTTTGGAACACAAAATGGCGCTCGGAGTTGTGAGCATGCGCGCCTCCGGCCGCCCAGAAGATTTGGGGGCCAGCGAATCGGCCTCTGGATCAAAAAGTCCAGGGACCCCTGCTCTAAGCCATTGTTTGAAGATTATGGCATCGACAGACAACCCCTAGAATGCTAAACTATCTAGGTTTAAGCATTCACATGGAATGTGAAACAGACCATCTATGCTCAGCAATGAGATGGTTGGGCATCACCAACAAAAGTGGCAGAAAACAAATGCCTGCACTACAAAGTGGGCAGCAGAATGTCTGGATAGTCCATTCATACGGAGAGAGCCTAATGCAACGAACTGGAGAAGCTCTAGTAACAACTTCTGGAATAGTGGTGAGCATCAGAGAGGTGGAATAGTACCTCATCTAGTCACAACAAAAACATTGACAACAGGGAAAATGAGAATATCACAATTTCCAATTGTTGTGACTCACAAGATCCGCTGTGTGTGAGTGTAATGTGTCAGACTATCAGCATGAAACATGCAGTTCCTCGTGAAAATGGCAGAGAAAAAATAGTGGCTGGTGTGATGGCTAGAAGACTAGTCGTAGCATTACAAAAGTAATGTGATTTCACACTGCCAAGTAGAAAAAGATCCCTGTGGGAATGCTATCCCATCCCATGATGTCCTGCAGAGGTTGTATGAAGGATAACATGGCTTGGCAGGAACAGTGAGAACTGATAAGCAACAGTATATCAGGAGCAATATGGTGTCGGCTCGTCATGAATGGGTCATGAGAGAAGAATTTTAGAACAGAGGAGGTGGAATAGACTTTAAGAGTCACAAAGTCCAGCTCCTAGCCAGGTGTGAAACCTTTTATCGTATAGATCTGGGGTGTGTAATGAAGCATGAAGTGCGCTGTGATAGGGCACAATAATAGGGGTAGCACAGGATTCCCTGTATGGAGAGAGCATTGCAGGTGAAGACCAGAAATATCACCACCTTACCAAAATGATCATGAAGTGTCCACAGGGATGGACAAATCTGTGAAATGGAGGCTTGAATCAGAAAGATGTCCCCAGAGGGCGTTCCTGCCCAGAGCAATAAATGGGACAGAACTGATGCAGTTCCCATCTGAAATGAGGCCCAAGCAGATGACACTGAAATCAGCGGTCAGTATATGAGATGAGCTCACCCTAATTATAGACCAAATAGTAGTTTGCCACATGCTTCATGGATGTGAGTGGCATCGACAAGAACCCTTTGGAAGGGGTGCGCTTAAGGGGCATAGGCTTGTATTAATCATTATATATAGTGGCCTTTGGAAAGAAGACACCAACTGCATTCACTGACACTTGTATAATAATAAAATTTATTTATATCCCGCCCCTTTGGGATCAATCGGGGCGGCTAACAACAATAAAATACAGATACAATTGAATCATATTCCCACCCACCCCTTAAAAAGTTATTAAATCAATAATAAATTAAAACATGCTATAAGATAGGCAGCAAAGATTAAAAACAAATCCACAGTGTGGCTGCGGTTCTTTTTCGTGTTATGCCAACCTAGAATTCCTGAGGCCGGGAGTATCTATTCAGGAAAGGCCTGCCAGAAAAGGTCCATCTTGACAGCCTTTTTAAAGCTGTCTAAAGATGTCAGTTGACAGATCTCATCCGGCAGGCTGTTCCAGAGTCTGGGGGCAACAGCTAAAAGAGCCCTCTGGGAGGTAGCCGCAAGCCTAGCTCTTTGTGGCTGCAGCAAGTTCCTCCCAGAGGACTGGAGTGCATGGGGAGGATTATAAGAGAGAAGGCAGTCCCTGAGATAGTTTGGACCCACGCCATTTAGGGCTTTAAAGGTGATAATCAACACCTTGTACTGAGCCCGGAAACTTATAGGCAGCCAGTGGAGGGATCTTAAAACTGGAGTAATATGTTCCCTCCTAGATGTTCCAAACACTAGTCTGGCTGCCATATTCTGTACTAACTGTAGTTTCTGAACTAAGCATGAGGGTAGCCCCATGTAGAGCGCATTACAGAAATCTAGACGTGAGGTTACCAGCGCATGCACAACAGTCTCGAGATCCCTTACTTCCAGAAAAGGGCGCAGCTGGCGTATCAGCCGAAGCTGATAACAGGCGCTCCTGACTGTCGCATTAACCTGATTTGTCATCTGGAGCGACGAGTCGAGAAGCACCCCCAGACTGCGAACACAGTCACTGAAGGAGAGTGTGACCCCATCCAGGACTGGAGGTTGCAACCCAATTCTTGGTTTCGGGGCCGATACTGTGAGCACCTCCGTCTTGTCTGGATTCAGTTTCAATCTGTTTTTCCTCATCCAGCCCATTACTGCCCGAAGACATTAATTGAGAGAAGAGACGCCATTGAAATTCGAGGTTGACGAATGAGATACGGAGAAATAGATCCGGGTGTCATCAGCATACTGATAACACCCAGCTCCATAACTCTGAATAATCTCACCCAGCGGCTTCATATAAATGTTAAATAACATCAGAGACAGAATAGTACCCTGTGGAACCCCACAGGTGAGCTCCCTTTTACTGGGGCTGCTGTCCCCGAGCAGCACCCTCTGGGACCTTCCCGAGAGGAAGGACCGGAACCACTGCAATGCAGTGCCCCCGATGCCTAACCCTTTCAGGCAGTCCATTCTAATAGGTCCACCACCCCTGGTGGGGTGGATGTAGGCTCTAAGTTCCATCTTGACCAGGAAATGATCCATCCATGACAATGCGGAGGTACTAATAACCTCTGCCCACGGATATTCCTGTTCGGTACTAAAGACCGCATCGAGTGTATGACCTGCACAATGTGTGGGCCCGTCAACCAATTGGGATAGGCCCATGTTTGTCATGGTCTCCATGAACTCCCGAGCTGCACCTGTTAAGACTGGTCTCGAGCAGGATGTTGAAGTCTCCCAAGACTATAAGTCTAGGGGACTCTAGCAACAGCTCTGAGACCAGCTGTGTCAGCTCAGTTAGGGAGTCTGCTAGACAACGGGGTGGTCGGTAGACTAGCAGAATCCCCAAACTATCCCTGGTCTTCAGGTTTAGGTATAGGGTAAGTGAAAACATTCCTCTGACACGGAGGGAATTCAAGTACATCCTGAAAGCCAGCAATAGGGAAGAACGAAGGCATTAATGGCAGTCTGGAAAAGGGGGGGGGTATAACCACCCTAGTAAAAGTCGTGGCAAACCTGGAATGGTAATGGCAATCATGTCTTCGATTTGGCAGTCTAAAAGAAATAATAGTATTGGTCCCAGTACAGGGGGACCAACTACATCCCTGAATATATCTGTTTCAAGGGAGTGATACAAGAATATTGTTTGGCATTAGAGGATGAGCGATGGTACCAAAGTCCCCCATGGGGGGAACAAGACGATCTCAATCGTGTTGGTACCGAGCACACAATAGTAGTGTCCCTAGGTATAGAGGGAGCAACCCAATCGTTAAATTTGATCCTTCTGTCCTGTGATGGAGGATTGTCTGTATCAAAAGTGCTCTGATGAACAGAGGGAAAAGCATATCCTCATAAGAGTGCAATATGCAAATGGTGGTGTCCTCCTTCAATATGGAGGGAACACCACCTCCTCCGAATCAGCTATATAAGGATAGCCATGATCTCAGGTCTTGGCAAGGAAGCAAATTTGACGCTTTATATCTGGTTAACAACCTTGCTATCCCTCAGTATCAAGGGAGCAACAGTATAGAGACAATAATCACAGCCTCGAATCCAACTGAGTGTGTGCCAGGGTGACCATAGCTTGGAGCTGAATGAGTGATTACAGGCAGCATCCCGAGGGAGAAATTGTACAAGCTGCAATGGGCCTCGAACGGAAGGGGCAAGTATGGCTCCAAATTTGGCAGAGCACTCGCAAGTAGTGGCCCTTGGTATAGAGGGAAACGCTATGGTCCCAAATCAGAGAGAAAGTGAGCCAGCACTGTACCTCAGTATAGAGGGAGTAATCATGGTTGTAATTGACAGCTTGATGGTAGTTGACCTCGGTATGGAGGGAGCAACCACAGCCTCGAATCCGAGCCCAACTGTGGCAACATTGTGATGCTGACCTGGCTACTACCCAATACCTGAGGAAGGCGCCATATAAAACCACTTGTGGGACAACCAGTTTGATCTCGGAGAGTAAGGGACCAACAAGGATTGAAGTTGGGCCGTGAGTCAATTGGTATGACCCTGGAGAGTCAGGGACCGACGAGGAGCGAAGTTAGGCTGGGAACGAGAAGCCAATGATCACTCCAAGTAAATCATTATCCAACTGACCACAGTCTTCATTAGACTGAGCTTATACAATAGGGTTGTTAAGAGTCCTCAGAACAATGGACCTTTGCCAGGCACTATATCAAGGCAAACAGCCATTCAAAGAATTGGACCTGGGAGCGCGGTCCTTTAGCCGTGCGACGTACAGGTCAGAAACCACATAAAAACTTATCCTCAAAAGTACGATGGACCTTAGCTGAGCACAAAGCAGGGCATTTTAACAGTAAAAAGAGCCTTTGTCAAGCACGCCAGTGAGGAAGGTGAAGTTTAAATAGTTTTCTTCCAGGAGTACTCTCCAAAAGAAAAATAGTCTCAATTTTGAGTACAAAGGAGCTTTGCCAAGCACACCAGAAAGGCAATTTTAGAAAAAGTTTTTACCTCAGTGACATTAAAGTAACTTTACCTCAGGAATTAAATTTGCATGTAAGAATGTGATTCTCATATAAATTGTTTGTCTTAAAATATGATGATGTTAAAAAAAAAAATCACCAAAACGCAGACTGATCCTGTCAAAAAGTAAATTTTCAAGTGTGACAGGAAAATGAATCTCTGAAGAGTTCCTAGATGTTGCTGTGGCGGATAATAGGAACTGAGGGTTTAGGCGGGAAACCAGCCAATAAGGAGAGTAGGTGGGGCTACTGCCAAAACGCTTCTAATAGCTCTAAGAAGGTTCTGAACAGCTCTGCGCAGGCGCAGAATAACCAATTTGTGTGATTCACAGAGACCACAAAGAAAATGATTCTATTATTATAATTTACAATTATATCTTGCCTTCCCATCAATGAGCTCATGGTAAAGATCATTGGAAAGTGCTGAAATAGGGCAATGCAGCTTGCCTAGGTCTAGTCTGTGCCCACTCCTGTGATGAGAGTTCTAGTATAAATATGCCCTTATAGTTTGCTAACATGTGTAAAGCAAAACCAAGCTGCTAATGGCTTTTTCGCTTACCTGGTGAGGTAGCTACGATCCACAGAAAAGAGCCTACTTTGGAAAGTGCATTCCTGAACCCAGAACCTGAACTATTCTGGTCTGAAGAAATGTGCCCTATAGGAAACAAAGTAAAGTTAATCAGCAATCAAGACATTCTTTCTCCACACTTGCTCTATAATTTCTTTCTTTTCTGAGTCTCTTTCCTCAGTACTCAAAATGAAGTAACATCTGGCCAAGGAAACATAGGGATTCATGAAATCCCCTTATCTTTTCCAGTCTTGGTTTTATATATAGAGAGAGAGAATAGCCGAGTGTTAGAAGAGGTGCCAATCTATTCCTTTCCATTTAGGGTTATGCTGGTGGCTTTGGAGCCAACTATTTGCTTAATCATCTAACAACTAGGGTTCCTCTCCCCGTTCAGCCATGAAGCTCATTGGTTGATCTTGGACAAGTCACATGCTCTCAGCCTGAGCAATGACAAACCTTCCCTGACAAATCTTGCCATGAAAACCTCATGATAGGGTCACCATAAGTCAGAAATGACTTGAAGGCAAACAACAACAACTCAAAGGCAAAAGGGACAACTTATTGCTTTCCCCATAGGCTGTTTACATCCCTTGTATCCTGTCAAATAATGATTTATCTATACCCAAACTAGAAATAATAATAGTAGTAACAACAACAACAACAACAACAACAACAACATCAAGTGAATACTACCTGCTATGATATTCCCTGACCATTTCCAACATTTTTTCTCTTAATCATCATGGAACAGGTGGTAACCATGTTCATTAACCTCTCATCAGGATTTGTTAGTCCTCTTCTGTCACCAGTGAAGGTCTAAGGGGATCTACAACTAAAGGTGAATGACTTCACTGTGTTCCAAACATACTATGCTATTTTTAATGGCTCAGATCAAACTCTGAAAAATGATTAAGCAAGTTCTCAAAACAGTTCTATCTGAATGCAATGACGGTCAGCTGTTGAATAATGCCTATCATATCAGCAATACCTACAGCTTTTCAAGATCAGCTCTACAAATGGTACTGGTACTGGTACTTGGTTTCCCCCCCCCCCGCCAAAATAATGTGAAAAATGAGCACATCCACAAAACATTAACAAAAATGAAAACAAGTGGACCAGCCCTCCTAAAGTATGAGGGGCAGGGGAAAGACTGATGATGACACAAGAAGTAGGAACATGCACAATCAGGTCTCAAATCAAGAATCATGCTGCAAAAAGGTATTTGCTGAGACCACAATTTAAGTGTTTTGGTTGGCTGATGTCCAAAATACCTTCTGCTGTAGAAGTATGAAGAAATATTACTTTTTGGACTACATTGCCCAGAAGCCTGCAAGCAGCATGACAAGTGGCTATAGAGGCTGAAGGATTCTGGGAGAAGTCCAAAACAACATTTCCATGCACTCAACAGTACTAGTGCAAATTAAGAGTGCTTTCCTCCACTTGAACCATGAAGTAATTTATTGTCTGCAAAGCAGCATCAGTCATGTTCCAAGCACTACTCTGTTGGGAAGTTTCATCTGTTGCTCCTGTCTGAGGCAAAGAAGACTTCCATACCTGTGTAGTCATCCTCAGAGGAATAACCAGAGGAGGATGCATAGGTGTCATAAATCTTTCTTTCAGACAGCCCATTGATTCTTTTACTGGTTTCTATGCCTCCAGCACCAGCTCTTCTTCTTCTCATGGCGAGATCCTCACCTGACCAGATAACACAACACTGTTTTAGAAACAAGTTCAAAAATTCTGGAACATCACCTCATAACAGTGTATGTATGCATACATGGATTCAAAATGAAAGAATAAGTTCTCCTACTATTGTTCCTAGGGGTTTACTAGTTATCATTTCCAACTTTTCAGGTTCCATTCTTTTGGTGGTGATGGGAGGGGGGGATGTTTGCAGCAGTTTCTTGGATCAAAATGTTTTCGTTTTTTTTTAAACTGAGGCATGATTTTCTGAAGTGATCCCATGGTTTAAAAGGTAAAATTTTCTCCTGCTTTTGTGTAAATTTTCAGAATCCTTGCCCAATTCTCCTTTCACTCTACCATCCCAAGCTTATTCAACTGAAGTATTATCAAAGAATGATTACACAAAGCTGCCTAGTTGAGCACTTAAGAACCACACCAGCTAAGGATTGCTTGGAGGGATAAATGTACAGTTTAATGTTATTTATAGACCATTTCTAGACTACTTTTAGGTCCAAAACTCACTACAGAAATAAACCATCTTGAGACCATTTTAACTGCCTTGGCTTAATACTAGGGAATTCTGGGAACTGTTGTTTTGGGAGATATTTAGCATTCTCTGTCAGCGAGCTTTGATGCCACAATAAACTACAATTCCCAGGATTCAGTAACACTGAGCCAGGGAAGTTAAAGCAGTCTCAAACTAGATTATTTGTGCAGTGTGTTTTGGAGTGTTAAAAAGAACACTCCCCAAACAATCAACAATCAAATCTGAACAGAGTAAAACAGATAAATTAGATAAACATGAAGACAAGTTTGTGAGAAAACACTTTGAACTTTGTTGATATTAATACTACTTTGGTTTGTTTGAACTTTCATTTTGCTATTTTTACTCTATTTTAATTCTTTAATTGCTTTAGCCAAAACTATTTTAGGCAATGGTCAGGAATGATGGGAGCTATAGTTCCACAACATCAGGAGGGGTCCAGGTTCCCCTTTCTTCTACAGCTTACTCAGAAGAGGAAACACTCACTCCAGTATGAACTGCTGTCCAGTGGATTATCCAAGGTAGTGCTGCCTCTAATTGAAAGTCCTCTGCCATCATTCAAATAAGACTCACTGACCACAGACTCATAATAGGAGGTGGTGTGGGTAGCAGGACTGGTTCCCAGGCTGGGGGCTGGAGAGAGACGCTTCACGCTGTTTGATTTTCTTCTCAGATTCCGGCTATAGCAGTAGAAACAGGAAAGAATCAACATACAGTGGGTCTCCACATTCGCTTGGGTTATGTATGCAGGATATCCACAAAAGTGGAAAAACTGCAAATAAAAAAACACTACATTTGTTACCTCAGAGTACACCTCTCTAGGAATATGTAGGTCCTCTAGCACATCTCTATGGTCAAGATGCATCGGAGGTTGACCACAGAATCACATTGGAAGACCTACAAATGCCTAGAGGAGTGTTTTCTCTAGTAATCTCTAGGTCCTCCAGCACAACTCTATGGTCAACTTCCAGCAGAATTGCACTGGAGGACCTAGAGATTCCTAGAGAGAACGTATTACTCAAGTTTGCAAATAATCAAATCCACAAAAGTGGAGGGCTGACTGTACTTATGAGAAGGAGCCACCTTTTGGGCTTCTATATAGTAAATCCAAGAAAGGGGTTAGGAGAGGGGGTAAGATGAGTGAAAAAAGGCCAGGGATAAAGGCTGATTCAGGAAATGGGAAACAGTATACTGTTACACTCTTTCTAGAGCAGTGCTGCTCAAAAACTGCCCATGGGGCAGGGCCAATCCATGAACCATCAGTTGCCAATCCGTTGTAAATTTCCAGGAAAGAAAAAAAACCAAACAGTTGTAACTAATGAACATAAGTATGGCACCAGTCCCTGGCAAATTGGGGGGAAAATATTGCTTGTTCATTCCCACATCAATTAGCCTTAGGAATACTGCCCTAGAGGATTGGAATTAGGGGGAATGGGCACTGCCCCCAAAGTCCTGTGGTGGCACAGGCAGTCTTTGGATCTCTTGTATGTTAACCATCACTGTTTTAAAAGTTCAATTACAGTGGCTGATTACTCTGGGACAGTAAGTACTTCCTCTCTTATCACACACATCTCTCAGTCATATCTGGAAATTCAGAAAATATCTAATGAAGCAGAAATATAGAGTATTTCTATCACAGGAGGAGACTAATAGAGCATAACCCAGAACTGCCTTTCATGCAGAATTTTGAGAAATGCGGCAGGAAATAAACCTTTTGCTGCTGAGGAGAGGTTTGACAGTGTTCCCCTCCACTCACTTTCTGCCTGGCCTAGAAAATGTTTGTTAAAAAGAGTAGTTGGAAATACAGACAGGTGGCAACATCCTTTTCAGCAGCCTACATTTTTATCTTTAGTTAAGTGGCAGAGTTGCAAGGAACACAGAATATGCTCTGGTCTCTCATTCTTCCACCTCTGTTTCCTGCCTGGTTTGTCGGCAGCCATTGTGGTTTTCCTGTCTGAGACCAGTGCCAAGCAGGTACCCATGTTGGAACAGGAAGGAAGGAAGATGAATGTAGCACAGCCTTCCCCAACTTGGAGCTCCCAGATGTGTTACACTACAAATCACATCACCAGCAGTGGTCTTGCTGTGTCGGGATGGTAAAAGTTTAATACATCAGTGAATGTCAGCTTGGGAAATTTTAATCTAGTGCTATGCATTTTTTAAAAAATCCCAAAAGGCTCTCAGATAACTGGTTTAAATACTAGAATTGATTCTCCCTTTATCTGGATTCTATGGACCACAAGTGTTTTAGATTTTGGATTTTTTGATTTGGGGAATATCTGCATATATCTAATAGGACATCTTAAAGATGAGACCCACATCAAAACATGAAATTCATTTCTGTTTTGTATACATTTTATACAATAACCTGAAAGGAATTTAATACCCAATATTTTTAATAATTCTGTTCATGAAACAAAGTTTGTGTATGTTGAACCATTAGAAAGCAAAAGTGTCACTAGAGTCATGGTAACCTTGTGAAATCACCTCCAAGACCCCCTGTCCTCAACTGCTCTTGCTCAAATCCTGTAGGCCCATGGCCATGGCCTCCTTGATTAAGTCTATCCATCTAGTATGTGGTCTCCCTCTCTTTCTACTGGCCACCAACTTTCCTAGCATTATTGTCTATTCATGTGAAGGCGAACTCTCTATCCCTTCTGCTGCATAAGACTGATATGAACAGCTTGAAATAGCATAAGACTAACTAAACTGAGGAGAGGGAAAACCTCCTTACTTATGCCAGACTCTTCCCTTCCCTTTGTCCCTCCTCCAGCTATAATAATGGAACTAGAGAAATTATTTCTGTAACATCTCCCTTTCCATTTTCTTCCAATTCAAGTAATATGCTGTACATCGAAGAGAGTGTGGTTATCTCATTGCTTGAGAGATATTAGAGAGGCCTACAGAAATATGGAAGGATATCACATGAAAGAGCTTAGCTACAAGCTATAATAAACAAGTAGTGGGCAGCAATGTCTCCAAAGTAAGTACAGACAATGCCAGTCTGGACTGACACTGTTACAACTGGACAGGAGGCTTAGCTCCCGTTTTTCTCTATCTCCCTGAAACAATTCCAGCATCACTTCCACAGGGTGGAAAGTGGAAATAATGCCAAGGGTTTTTCCCCAACTCATGTTTAGCCCCTACACAGGGAGGGAGTGAAAATAAGGGAAAAGCAGCTGGGGAAGAACAGGGCTAACCCTCCCCTATTCAGTCCTGATCCAAACTGGTCCTGCACACTTACTTTGCAGAAAGAAAAGCTCCACTGTTGGCTACATATTTAGCTTAGTGTTTAGTTGGCTAGGAAAGAGCAAATCTCTCATGTTTCCCTTTCTCTCACATTTGAAGCTTGCAGATTTTTGGATATTCTGATCCAAAGTAAACGGAAATTAATTTCTAACCCATCTTTAGCCCTCTGAGCCGAAGCAACACTGTTTTGAAAGTATCATGGGTAATATGAATCAGAACCAAGACAACTTTAACAATGACACGATTGTTACAGCAACTGTTATTTTTTTAAAAAACTTTTGTATTAATAAGATCTTTGTTTTAATTTGTGGCAAACATTTAGGTCCTGTGCCAGGAGAAGGGCAAAATATGAAAGGAAAAATGTTTCCCAGAAACTCGGAAATGCAGCAAATGATATCTGAAAGTCAGTGATAATGCATATTCTGGATTTCATGTTCTTAAAACCAAAACATAGTTTTCAAAATGTAAAATCAAGAATGATTTTTTAATTTTTAAAAAAGTTACGACTGTGTGTGAAAGAATTCAAATCTTGCAGTTCAAGCCCTTTTTGTTTAGCAGGCACTGAGAGACGTGCACAAATCCATCTCAACAGGAAAGAGCAGGTCATGGCAATGATCCTGTAAATTACTACTTCCAAACCACAATGCCGAATTATAATTATAATTACTATTATTATTTCACATTCAAATACAAAGAAACTGAACAGTTCTTTACATTTGGAGAATATGTGAGAATTCCTCCTTCATTTGCTCCTGCTTACCTATTGGAAATGTCTTTCAATAAGGGCTGTTGTACACCTAGCAGGGAGCTCCCTCCACTACTGCTGCTGTTGCCATCATCTTCACTTTGGTAATAGTGAACAGTTCCACCAAGGCGCTGGCTTCGTCGGGACATCATCGAAGAAGGTATCAATCCTTTGTCAAGACACCTAAGCAAGTGGCAGATAAAACAGCATAAGTACTGTAAATGCCATGATGACTTTTGTTGGCTGGAAAAACAGGATGCAATTTGGTAAAAAGAAGAAAGCCCTGAAAGGTGTCATAAGATGAAAAGCAATAGGCTGGATCAAGCCAAAAGCATAGCTATTCCAACATTTCTCCCCATAGCCCACAGAATTTCCAGAACCTTCAAGCAACCATAGCCAGCGGTCAGACTGGTTCGTAGTTCTGGAAGTTGTAATGTAAACAAATAACCTTTCAAGCTCTAACCCTCACCTCTCTGCTTTGCCTGACATCCAACCTGATGAAGAGTTCTAGAGAATTTGAAAGTTGTCTGTTCAAAGTATTGGTGATAACCTATGAAGCCTAAATGACTGAGGCTGAGGCTGTTTCAAGAACTGTATATTTTATGAGAACTTGCCTAGGTTCCATGATCTTCAGGGAAGGCTATGTTCTTAGTCCCACCAACTTCACAGACACCTCTGGTGGAAACACAGGAGGGCCTTCTCAGTGGCTGTTCCCATGCATTGTAATTCCCACCCTATGAAAGTTTAAGAAGGCTAAGACGCAGCATCCTCTTCCTTGCTGTCCTTTTGTCAGCAAAGGAAAAACTTTGTTCTCATAGGGTTTTAAGAAGCAACTGCAAGGGCTTTTAATAATGTGCTATTTTGACTTTTTTCTTGTTAATGGGTTTACTTAACATTTTAATTCTACAGATACTGTAATTTAATTGCATTTTAACTACGGTAATTTTTTGTGCTTGTTTTACTTACATCTTTGTATATGCACTCATCTATTTTTAATGTTTTTGTAACCTGTTTTGACTCCCAATTTTTGAAAAATAGGAAGATATAAATGAAGGAGAATTAGTAGTGGTGATTTTATTCGCTCCTAATAAGTCTTATCCAACTGGTGATTCAGGGATTCTTCTTAGGAACCAATGGTTTCTTTTGCATTCTGTTACCCCCCTAAAAGTGATGTGCCTAGTGTCTAAAGCAGGGGAATCATGCAGCCCTCCAGATTTTTTTGCACTGTACTTCCCAGCATTCCTCTCTATTGGTTATGCAGTCTATGGATGCTGGGACTCATTGCTGTTGTTGTGTGCATCCAAGTCAATTTTTACTCATGGATATCCTAAGGCAAACCTCTCATAGGACTCATAGTACAATAAATATCAAGGCGGCTACATAATTCTCATTTCCGGTCTAAAGTAAGGACAGCCAAGGCTCTCATAAGTTTAAAACACCTGTCCTTTCTAACAACTCTTGTTGAAATACTACTTTAAGTGGCCTAGACATGTCTGCCCTTGAAACTGAAACTAGAATTAATCCAGTTGTGGCTATTAATGATAAACTCTTGAGAATTATTGTTATGCTTTGGAACGAGGGCTACTGTTAACAAAAAAGAATCCAACAACACACTTGCAACAATCATATTTGGGGCTCTCTGAGCAGATAAATCAGTTTGAAGATTGCTGACCTAACTATGAGGGGGTATCATATAGTTTTAATTATCATCTTTTAAAAAAAATTGACAGAAAGTTTGTTCTGATCTGTAGTTGTTAACTTTCTCTACGTAGTCACCATTCAGATTTATACATTTTCCCAGTGTTTCTTGACCCTCTGAATATCATTATTGTAGAAGTCTGAAGATTGTGCCTTAAACCACTCTTCCACTTCATGAATGACATCATTTGTGTTGTTAAATCGGTGACCCCGCAATGGATTTTTCATTTCTGGGAACAAGAAAAAGTCACTTGGTGTGAGGTCAGGAGAATAAGGCAGATGCTGCAAGATCTCAAAGCCACATGCCCTTGCTTTCTTAACTGCAACTTGAGATGAGTGAGCTGGTGCATTGTCAGCTAGGAGATGAATGCCTCTAGAGAGCATACTGCGGTGTTTCTTTTTCAGAGCATCTCGCAACTTGTTCAGAATATTGCTGTAGTATGCGTCAGTGATAGTTTGTCCTTTTGCAAGGTAATCTGTGAGAACTCCACGACAGTCCCAAAAAAACTGAGAGCATGACCTTCCCTACTGACTTTTGCACCTTTGACTTTTGGGAGGAGGGGAATCAGCATGCTTCCACTCCATGCTCATGGTTTTGGTTGGTTATCCGATGACCCAAAAAATCCTCTTCATCCTGTTCCAACAGCATCAACATCTGTCATGAAAGGTCATGCTGTGTTTGTTTCTGGAAAGTGGTTAGCAAACGTGAAACCCAGTGTGCAGACATCTTAGACATGTGCAGTTCGTCATGAATAATTTTCCACACACACACTACCATAACTGATACCAGTTTCATTCACGATCATTTGGATGATTGCTCGTCTGTCTTCCAGATTTAAACACTCCACTTTCTTCACTGTGGCCGCATCATCTGTCAATGATGGTCTTCCAGGTCTTGGCTCATCTGTGAGGGACATGTGACCAGTTTGGAAATTCCTTTTCCACCTCATAATAGTGTCATAAGATGGGCAATTGTTTCCATAAAGTACCATCATCTTATCATGGATTTGCTAGGCACTATTACCCTTCAAGTGCAGGAACTTTTATCATACTGCGAGCCTCAATCTCCTCCATCTTATACTTTAGTCACTTCTGGCACAAGTTGTAACAAAAATAAAGAACACAAATGACTGATTTTCTCAACATCATGCACTTAGGGACCAGTGATGACACTGACAAAGTTTCATCAATATACCATAAAAATTTCTGGGTGATAATTATTACTTTATGATAGCCCCTCGTATTAGGTAGAGTGGGGCACCTGTCTCAGGTGGGAGATTTTAGGTGTTACGAAAGCTGTTTATTTTCCTATTATTGTATTTGTACTGCCAGGAAAGTGCAGATGTAAATGCTTGTGTGGTTTTCTGCCTCCTGTGCCAAAAATAACCTGGCTACTTCTGAATATTACACACCTTAGCGTGGGTGGTTAGGAGAAAGAAATGCCATTTTCTGTTTTGCATTGGGCAGTAGAACATTGTCTTATAACAATTTCAATGAATATGTGTCAACACTTAAGATAAAACAGCAAGGTAAATAAGCCAAGAAATTCCTCTTTGGGTATATTTCTCTTCTTTGAGTCCCAAGACTGTAGAGAGATGGAATGAGGTCAGAGAGACACAACACAAAGAGGATAACAGATTCAGGTCCTTTGCTTCTACTTAAGCAAAGAGAACCAAGAGGATCTGGGGCATTTCTCCTTGCCCAGCAGGTGGCACTAAGGTCTGACTCCCACAACTCTTGCTACATATAAACACATTCCCAGTGTGTCTCCTTCATCTGGCTGGTATTAGCACCTGAGCTCAATTTCTAACCAGCAGACTAAATCACATACTCCCTTCAGAGCATCACAAGCCAAATGTGTCTCTAAAGCTTGGCAAAGAATGGCAAAGCTCTTGGCCAAGAAAAGAACATGTGACCCAGCCAAGACAAGGCCAGTCTGGAGTTAAGAAAGACTCATCCTGCATTGGAAGTACCCACCCGTAGCAGCAACTGTATTTATACAACTCCATCTGCCCTGCAGATTTGCCTGCCAAGATGCAAAACAGCAGAAACCTGGCCTGCCTGACCATGGACTGATCTTCCACCCCTTATACGGTTATAGCGTCTGCCTTGTGGCTCCAGGCATAACAAGCAAGTAAAATCACAGGCTGTTCTTCGGCAATCACTTCAGAAACTTTACACCTCAATTAATAAACCGGTTGAGCCTCTATCGTGCCATGGCCTGTGTTTTTCCTACAGTTATTCTCCAGGGAATACATTCGTAATCTTCTTGCCAAAACATATACAAGAGTCTAGCATAGTGGTGACTCCAGTCAAGTGACTATGGGATCCCCCCCCCCTTCCATGCATAATCATTTTCCTTTTCCAGTTCCTGGGGAATCCCATTTCTGTTTTAATTGCTTGTCCCCTATCTGACTAGCACTATCTTGCAAACACTGCTTGTTCTGTTACATCATGTGCCCCTTCCCATAATCTGACACCAGCCTGCAAGATACTTGGACTGATCTCACACACCCCCTTTCCAAAACCTGCAGGAAGCAGAGGAATTAACAGCAAATCCCCAAGTACAAAAGGCATCTGTTCAGTGCTGTTAAGAAACCACATTAATCCCTGGGGTAACTCCTTCAAAATCAAGATTACTACTCCAAGGATCTGTTTTGGCCTCTTTTCAGAACAGAAGAGAAAGAAACAGCATGATTAAAAGGAGCCTCTGTCAAGTTGCTTCCTGTGCATCTTTCAAAACCCGTCTTTCCTTGCTTCCTTCCTTTCTTCTGTGTCTTTCCAACTCCTTGTTCAAATTATAGAAAATTCAACAAAAAAGCAGCTTTGTAGGGCTCAGCTTAAGTCTTTATAAGGGCAAAACCCAGGGCTTATTTGCTCTGAAACTAATTTCCAATGTCATGGCTCATCTATTGTTGTTGTTGTTGTTGTTGTTGTAGTAGTAGCATGCCTTCAGCTTTCAAGTAGTCATTTTCAACTTATGGAGACCCTAAGACCTAAGGGTTCAAACCCTGGCCCCCAGAATCATAGTCCAATGCTCCAACCACGACACCACACTGTCTTCCAAGGAATATTTGGTAGACCTGAAAGATGTGAAGACGGAGCAAAGTATAAAGATAAAGGGATGGTGTGAGAGTAGCTATGGGAAAGTGCTATGAATCAGGAAGTCTGCCATGTTTAACTGTGACATGTGTTTTTGAGACATAATTAAGCAGACCTCTTCCTCTTTCAGCCTACTTAATAGGGTTGTTGCTACAGGAATAATGTAGGTGTGACATGGGCATGTTAAAGAAAGCCACAGTTTTGGAAGTATTGGACTAGGATGCTGGAGACACAAGTTCAAATCAGCTGTGAAATTCACAGGCTGACCTTGTGCCAATCTCTTTCAGTCTAACTGACTTCACAGGGTTCTTGCAAAGATGGGGAGGGCTTATAGCTACTACCAACCATCCCTAGGTTGTCTCCCTTCTTTTCAAGCATTCCCTTGTTTATTTACTTTTTATTTATTTCTTTTACATGCTGACCTTGTGCTGGAAAGGGACCCAAGGCAGCTCACAGATAAAATTTAAAACTTTGCAATAAATATTTTAAAAACAATTTAAAACATCATGTTCAAATAATATAAAATTGTATTAAACATACAAAAGTTTTAAAAAACACACAAATAGAATACACCCTGTATAAAAGCCTTCCTTGTTTAAATTATCCCTGCATTTCTAATCTGTTTGCAAAAAAAGGGGGAGGCAATTGCAAGAAAAAAGTACAACCAATAAGAAAAGGGAAACACTCAAGAGGGAGGCTGAAAAAGAATTAAAGGGACCAGAAATTTGGTGGTCCAGTAAAGCAGTATTATTTCACCTGTGTGTCAGTTTTGTAGCTAATGGTTGTACTTCTTACAAGGGGTCCTCAAGCACATCCCCTTTTCCTTCTTGGACTTTGCTCTCCTCCTGAATGTACTTCACTCAGGAGTAAGTCCCCTTCTACCAAGTGAGATTTACACCTGAGCAAACACATGTGAGCCAACATGATGTAGTGGTTTGAGCGCTGGATTAAGACTCTGGAAACCAGAGTTTGAATCCCTATTCAGCCAGGTAAACCCATTGGGTGACCTTGGCAAGTCACATTCTCACAGCCACAGAGGAAGGCAATACCAAACCCTCTCTAAAGAAACCTCTAAAGAAATATGCCAAGGAATTAAGGGTCGCCATAAGTGAGAAACAACTTGAAGGCACACAACCACAAGAACAGCAGCAAGAACAAAACACAAAGTGCACAACACAGGTCCCTTCCATCCCTGCTCCTCAGGAACATCTAAACTGTAGAAATAATGCCATGTGACTCTTAACTGCTATGGCTCCATCCTACAGACTTCTTGGTCACCCAGTGGTTTCCATGGGTGCAGTTTTGTGTGGTGCACTGGACTATTGGGGGTTGCAGACTGCCAGAAATAGTGCAAATTGAGTCCACTTTTAGGGTTAGGGTTAGGATTAGGGAATCATGGGAACTGTATTTTATTGTGGCACCAGAACTCTCTGACAGAGAAGGCTCAGTGTCTCAGAAAAAACACAATTCCCATGATTCCCTAGCACTAACCCTAACCCTAAAAGTGGACTCAATTTGCACTATTTCTGGCAGTCTGCAACCCCTATATAACTCTAGGGAGCAAGGTTCAAAGCCTGGCTCATCCATGGAAACCACTGGGTGACCTTGGGCAAGTCCCAAGCTCTCAGCCTCAGGGGAAGGTAAAGGCAAACCCCCCCTGAAAAAAATCTTGTCAAGAAAATCCCATGATAATTTTGCCTTTGGGTAGCCATTAAGTAGGAAATGGCTTGAAGGTATACAACAACAAAAAACAAACACTTTTTGGCAGAGGCAGCTTAAAGACCTTGCAAAACTACTATCCTAGAAACACCAGGATTCCAAAGGATGGAGAGCTACAGCATTTAAAGTGCTTAAACTGGAGCGTGTCCAAAGGAGGGCAACTAAAATGGTGAAGGGTC
>CM034708.1:183567139-183586177 GCA_020142125.1 Phrynosoma platyrhinos | reverse complement strand
TTGATGTGTTTTGAACTACAGTTCCCAGACTCCTCCAGCCAAACATGGCCAATGGTCATGCTGGGACAGAATTTTGGAACTTATAGTCTAAAATGATAAAAATTTCCATCCTCTGCCCTGCTATCAGAAACCCAATGGATACTTGGTCAGTAAGATCTGCTTTGGGGTGCCAGTTCTTGGTTCAAATGGAAGATATCTATTGGATGAGCACAAGAGGCAAGTCCTATTTCTCTGCTTGTGGCATAACTTCCAGATCTTGGAAATGTTACTTTTGAGATATGATTTCTAGTCCTGCCAGTGGGATCTAGGAATTGTAGTCAGAAAAAGTAAAATTTCCAAACTCTGCACAGTACTGAGATATTGTCACTAATGGGAACCAGCATGCCTCCTCTTTGGATCTGTTTCATTAGAGCCTTGAAGATATGTTTATGACAGATGGTTTTACTGTATCTTAGATTATGGTGACAGGAGTTTTATTGTTCCTCCTCATCCTCAATGTTTCAATAGTATCTGATTCATATTTCAAATTCTTTCCTGTTGTTACAATTTATTATTATTGTATTTTCAGAGCTATGCTATTAGACACTTTGGTTATGTCAGTGAAAGAGACAGAAATAAAATGGTTTATTACTACTATTGCTACTGTCAAAATCCTTCCTATTGTGCACACCTATTGTCAAGACTGGTCTTAGATGTCTTGCTGCCTGAGAGAGAGAAACACCTGCACCTTCCCTTTTGAAGGTGCGTAGTACCCAGAGCCAGGAAAGTTATTTTGGCATATGAGGTAGGAAATCCCACAACCCTCCCCCTCCATCTCTAGTCAGTCAAATACAATTACCATTGTAACTATAGTGCAGAATTACACTACAATTAAGGCTGGACTCCTGTTGGGCAATTGCAAACACATATCTGCTATGTATACATGATCCCTACACAGCCCTTAGTTTAGGGGCTATGCAGGAACTGTGAAAGACCCCTAAACTTCAATCACCAATACGCAGCTGCTGCGATCGATAGGGGTCCATCCCACTGTCAATGGGGAAGCAGCTGTCTGACATTGGACGTTATCACACGGGGCCCTAAAGCAGTCCCATCCCCATCGCATCCCCGTCCCATTGCGGTTCCTTTTCAATCCAGAACTTACCGGCATACAGAAAGCAGCATCATTCCGGTATCATTCTGGTCGCGGCAAAATGTAATTCCTCAAAGAAACCGGCATTCAAAAGAACGGGGATGATGCCGGATGAAGCTGCAATGGGACGGGGATGGGTGCAACGTCGTGTGAACACACGGGGAAAGGAAGCGCAATGGGATGGGGATGCGACGGGGATGGGACTGCTTTAGACCCCATGTGATAACGTCCTCTCCCATTCCCTTGCTTAAGTGATCTCCAGTATGAGAGGGATTTGTGACATGGGCCTCCTGTTTGCCCACAGGAGGAAGGAAGGAGGATGGGTGCTGCCCTCTTCCCCGTCCGCATCGGGGGACCAGAGGTCCTAACCCCAAAGGAAGACTGCCCAGGAGGACAGGACTCAAGAAAAGCTTTTTTAAAAAAAACACACACATAGAAATAGAAAATCATGCTTCTTACTCTTGCTCCAAATGGAGGACAGTTTGACATTTCCTCCTGGAGAGGAGAGAAGGTTGAATGAAATGCAGGACCCGCCCTGGAAAAGGAGGAGTCTGGTCACCCGAAAGCAAAACAAAACACGCCCATTTCTAGTACATTTACGAGTTTTTTCACTTGAGTATGAAAGTTAAAAACTTTTTTTTCCCGCTTTTCACTTAATTCTGTTTTTATTCTAATTATGTGAGAAATGCTTTTGCGCAATTTAGCACTATTTTTGCTTTATTTTCGGGATGCTTTATTTCCACTTTATTATCTCTTTAACCACGAAACTGGCCCCCATGTGATAACGTCCTCTGTTGTGTCAGAGACTGCTCAAAAGAGGGGTGGGTGGGAATGTCAGGCAACTGCTTCTTGATCAACCGGAGAATGGATCCCTGTGGATTCCAGCTGGCTGCTTACCAGTAAGTGGTAGGGTCATTCTAGAATTCACTCCATAGCAACGTCATTATGGTGCTACTTCATCATGGTCACACAGGATTCAAATGTAAATTTCTAAGCCCAAACTCTATTGGTTAGTCCCAACTAGTTTTTAGGTGTTTCCAATTTTTACAGTGACCCTGATTCAAACCTGTAATGGAGTTTTCTTGGCAAGATTTGTTCAGAGGTAGCATTGGATTACAACACTGGAGATCAGAGTTTGAGTCCTTGCTCAGCCATGGAAACCCACTGGGTGACTCTGGGAAATCACACTCTCTCAGCCTCAGAGGAAGGCAAAGGCATACCCCCCTGAACAAATATTGCCTAGAAAACCCCATGATAGGCTCACCTTAGAGTCACCATAAGTCAAAAAGAACTTGAAGGCACACAACAACAAGAACAAAGTTTGTATAAAGTAGGCACTGCTTTTGGTCCTTTCTGTTGACACAGAAATAAGATCAGAAAGCAAAAGGCCAAATGTAAGTGCCTGAAGAAACCACAAAAGTACAGTTAATGAGAGTTGGGTGAATGTGAGGAGACTGGAACATACAGTAAGGTGCCTAGGAGGTGACCAGGACTAACCTGAGTCATTTTTCCTTCCAAGCCACAGAAGCAAATAATGCTCGCATCCCAAAGTTATAGAGCAGGGGTCGGCAACCTTTGTTGCTGGGGGGCTGGGAGGGGAGGAATGGCGCGGGGCCCAGGAAGGCACGTGTGTGCTTGCGCGCACGCACTTACCCCCGCTCGTGCATGCGCATAACGCCCTCTGTGCACGCATGTGGGGGGTGCCATTTTGGAAGGCCCAATGGCACCGTGCGCATGTGCACGGCGCGGTGGGGCCTTCCAAAATGGTGCCCGCATCATGCGCGCATACATCACCACATCTAAGGCTAATATTAATATTTGTTATAATGGCTTGTATTGATTTAATAATCCCACCCTTGCCTTTCTTCTAACCAAGAGATACAACATCACAATTCAGTGAACTTTAGTCACCAAGCTCACACTTTATCTGTCTTATCAACATCTTTTTCTTAAATATCCTTCCTGATCTCCATGTTGAATGAAACCTGATAGATTGGAATATTCATTCCTCCACCACCCCTCGATTGTCTCCATCCTACATCCTACTAGCCCCTTTGTTAGGCAGAAATAGTTTTAATAGCATTTTAATAGGTGTTGTTGTTATTGTTGTTGTTGTTGTGTGCCTTCCAATCATGGCGACCCAAAGATGAACCTATCATGGGTTTTTCTTGGCAAGATTTGTTTAGAGGAGGTTTGTCATTGTCTTCCCTTGAGGCTGAGAGCATGTGACTTGTCCAAGATCACCCAGTGGGTTTTGCGGATGAGCTGGGAATTGAACCCTGGTCTCCAGAGTTGTAGTTCAACACTCAAACCACTATCCAGGTAAGGTGGGAAAATCTTCCCCCTTTCCAAAATGTTTTGTACTTTAGATCTCAGAAGCTGCAGTGAGTGTAATGAATGGTGAGAGAATATTCGAGTTGCAGTGCAAAACATCTGCAGGGATAAAGATTCCCCAGTCCAGTAATATGCAACCCACCTGTGGCCATCCGAGAACTGTGACCATGTCACAGGGTCACATCCAGGGTCATTTTGCAGATCTATGGCAAAGGTGGCATTTAAGCCAAAAGCATTCAGCACAACTTTTTCCACTCTGCTCCTTTTCTGTTGGTAGACTTGGGTCAGAGAGTAGCCACTGACCACTTCAAGTTTAGAATCCCAAATTATAACCATGAATCTCCACCAGGCAAGAGAGATTTATTTAGTGCTTTAAAAAATCCTGCAATAATGTTTTCATTCCTGGAAGAAGGAGATACAGAGAGAGAATGCTCCGAAGCACATGCTCGGGAATTAACACGGTCTAAGAATAACAAATGCAAGACTTTCAAACAGCTCTCCTCTCCCCAGATACACTTTTCTGTTGACATGAAATGGTGGAGAAAAACATTCTGCTCCCTCTAGTGGAACTGGAGGATCATTCATGTGCCCAGCCTAAGGGTTTTAAAATAGTGATGATTCATTAAGTTAGGATTGAGTACTGAAACATATGTACAGTCACCCCTCTGTTCTTGTGGACTTCATGTCTGCAGTTTTATATATTCACAGAGGGGCGACCTCCATTTAAAACAATGGGGCATGCTTCCGAGAGTATGCGCCTGCGTGCGCCCACAGGAGCACACCCCATTCAAGCCTATAGGGCTTGAATATTCCCGAATCTCCGTTTTCGGGGGGTGGGTCCAGAATGGATCCCCTGCGAAAACAGAGGGCCAACTGTAATTTAATTTTAAAAGAGCCAATTGTAATTTAATTTTAAAATGTACTTCTGGAGACAGTGTGTAGAGATAAAGGAGGGTGAGAAATTACTAAAGGCATGGGGTGGTTATAGCGTGTCACTTAGAGATTACAAAAAGGAGGAAACTCATCATGAAAATGGGGAGAAAAAGAAAACACCAATTTGCATAAAAAATGGAATATGCTGGTATTTTTATATATTGATATAAACTTAGAAAAAAAAATACTAATAAAAATACAGTACATCTCATCATAGTGGGGAACACTATGACCAGATGAGTCAGATGCCTCCACCTATCTGATATCTCTTTTCTCCAACCTTTATGTCTGCTGCCCCTAGATTGTGGAATGACCTGCCAGAGGAGATATGACAGCTGAAAAGCTGACTGCATTTAAAACAGCATTAAACACACATCTTTTCCGGCAGGCCTACCCAGTCAATTTTAAATCATGACTTTTTAATTGTACATTTGTGGCTTTGACTTTTGCGGCTTTGATTATTCATGGATTTGATTAATATGTTATCTCTAGGAATATCTAGGTCCTCCAGCACAACTCTATGGTCAACTTTAACCAAAAGCCAAACTGAAGGACCTAAAGATTCCTAGGTATTTGTAGCTCCTCAATTTCTGGCAGATGTTGACCAGAGAGTTGCATTGGAGGACCTAGAAAATTCCCAGAGAGGTGTTCTCTTAGGTCAAAACATGTTTTTGTTATCTGCAGTTTTTCCACATTCATGGGGGGTCATGTGCCCCTAACCCCAGCGAATGTGGAGGGACGAGTGCATATATACTCTTATGAGTGTATTTTATAGTACTGTATTTTAACTGTATATTATGTTTTTTTACTTGTGTTTTGTATTTTAACATGCTGTACCCCACCTCGAGGAGAGATCGGGAAGAAATAAAATAATTATATTTATTTTTAATTATTTCTTCAGGTCAGGTCTGATTCCAGCTTCCTCACTGCTGGTTAGGAAAAGTGAAGCAATAATAGTACTATTATTGTGCTTTTAATCTTTACATCTGTACTTTCTCTTCTTCTCCCTGTTCACTATTTTCCCCCCTCTCAAATGACTTTTTCCCACTCCACCTTTAGACTTCTTCAACCATAACTTCTCCAAGTTCTCCTTCTTGCTCTCTTTCCAAGCAGCAGGACCTTCTCTCTCTCTCACTAAATTTTTGAAGAGCTTGGAGGTTCTGTCGTGTGAGTTGGAAAGTTGTTTGTCTACTGTGAACCTGGCCTGCCTGACCTATCTCGAGGTGTCTAGACTGATAAATTAATATGTCAGGTCTGACTACAGCTTCCTCACTGTTGGTTAGGGAAAGTGAAGAAATATGTCACCCTGTGACTAAAATGATACTACAGGCCATAGACAGATTTTATAAAAACAAAATAAGCTTAAGGTGCTCCCTTAATATTCACACCAAGCTTTTGGTGTTTAAGTTATGTATGTTTAGATTTTAAAAAAATGAAAGAAATAAAGGATGTTAAAGTATGTATTTGTCATACATAGTTATTCAGCAGTGTCACTAGGGAGTGCAGGGGGTGCAGAGTCCTCTTAGGGCATCACCCTAAGGGGGTCTGAACCCCCCCCCCCACACCCCTAGTGACACCACTGCTCTCCAAACATCTGCTTTTGGGCAGAAACAGGCTCTGGCATTCGTCTGTGTCCCATTAAAATGCTGAAGAGACTGGGCGAGTGCGGTGAGACTCAGTGCAATGAGAAAAGAGAGGTCCTAGTTTGTTTGCTTTTAATTACATTTTTAATTTTTTTAAAAAATTAATGTTTTAAAATTATTCTTTTAAATTTTTCTTTAACAACATCACCTTTTACCAAGTTTTCACTTATTTCAGTTTTGCTGGCAGGTTGACAGTTTGAGGTTCAGGTACTGCATGATGAAGTGAGCTCCCATCACTAGTCCCAGTTTCTGCCAACCTAGCAGTTCGAAAGCATGCAAATGCAAGTAGATAAATAGGTAGCATTTCTCAGTGGGAAGGTAAACAGCATTCTGTGCAATCATGCTGGCCACATGATCACAGAGTAGTCTCTGACAACGCTGGCTCTTTGGCTTAGTAACAGAGATGAGCACCACCCCCTATGATCGGACACGACTTGATGACCTTGTCAACGGAGAATACCTTTACTTTACCTAGTTGCTCAAGTCACAACTTTTACCATGACATTCAGTGATATGCAGGAATTAGGTTGAATGAGTAACATTAGTACAAAAAACATGAACTAAAGATTCTGCATGGTGTGGGATGGGGGGCGACAACTTGAGTTACTGTACTGGGTGACACCAATCCTAGTGATGCCACTGCAGTTACTACTGCTCAAGAGCTCTATCCTTTCCTAGCAGATCTCACATCTGCCTTGGCCTCGACCTCTCCAGCCTTGGCCCCACATGCACTAACATGTATTTTGGCCCATCTACTTGTCAATTCCTCCATGCGAGGCTTATCAAATTGCAGCAGCTGTCTCTGGGAAGTGCTACACCAATTAAATGGTCCCATAATTCCTTGGCATTAGCAACCCATCATTACTATGGGGTACTGTGAGAAATTACAATGGAAATAACTTGGTGGCTGCTACCAGGCAAGCCTTCTGATGAGGAGAAGCCCTCAGACCCAAGGCAGGGTCTAATGCTTAAAAATTCTGGAGCAACTTACAACTCACAGAGATAATTTAGGCCATGTAAAATATAAACCAATATTGAATTCTGCATATATTTTATATTTTCAGTGTATTCAGCTACCTTTTACCTTCTGCTTGGAGAAGTTATTGAAAAGGAAGGACTGTATGAATGCCAAGACACAATTAGTAAGCACAATGCAATCTTTTGAGGGAAAACAAGATTACAGATTGAATATGCAACAGCAGATTGGTTTATTGTTTCTCAGAACATTGCCAAAGTTGCTTTCACTCATTAGAGGGCTTCAATTTTTATTTGGAGAAAATAAGGAGAGAAACAGCAGATAAATTGTCAAGGATCAGCATTTATAATCACAACGCCAGCTCTCTGACATATGTACTACTAAACAGTATGGTCTTGCCTACTTACTTCACTAGTCTAAACCTTACTGAAATCCTTCATAATTCATTTATTTTTAAAATCTATATTTCACTTTTCTCCTCTTAAACTAAAAGTATACATAAGGTCCCCAGGTGATTTCCTGTACTGCCAATGATCAGACCAATCTGATATGCTGATATGGATACTGATATATTCCATACCAAGAGCTGTTTTATATAACTCTTCTGCACTAGAAGGTACATATTCAGTAAATGGAAAAAAACTCAGATAGCTTATTTCTTGGACTGCAACTACTAGAATACCCAGCTAGCATGATAGTTTGCCAAGCTGGCTAGGGCATTCTAGTTGTTGCAGCCTAAAAAATGAACTTTTCAAACTCTGTTAATGGGTAGCCACATGTAGGATCATTATATGTGGCAAAAGGATATACAGACTTTCCATTGAATGTACACATGCTGGGAAGGCACACCTGCATACCCACAGTGAACACATATTTGTCACAAATACCGCTCAGGGAAACTGTGGCCTTCCTGATGTTGACAAATTACTGCTCCCATCACTCACCACCACTGGGCAGCTAATAATTCCACCACTGGACAGCTCCCATCATTCTCCACTACTGGACATTAAAAGCTAATAGTAATGAGTTCCAACCAGTGGTGTCCCTATGGTTGACATCACCTGGGGTGGGACAAGGCAATGGGGGGCAGTGGGGTGGTAGTGGACTGTCCTATCACCCTCCCCCCTTTTGATGCCTTGCTTGCTTGCCCCCTGGGTGGCCCATTGCCACTCAGCAAGACCACTACTGGGGAGGTTGTTGCAGCCTCTGGATGGCTGTTTGGGGTCTGGTGAGGTTGCTCAGGAAAGCAACCACACCAGACTCCAAACAAAAGGCACCTCTGAGTGCTGTGGCCTCCCAACGTCTGATTGAGTTCTGGCAAGGCTGGTTGGGGGAGCAGCCATGCCAAACCTCAGCCAAAAGGCATTCCCCCCCCCAGCAATGCCTGCTGCTGGGAGGGGCAGTGTTGTAGTGTCCAGAGGGCTGTTTGGGGTCTTGCATGGCTGCTGGGGAAGTGAGAAAGGGACATGATTTCTTGCTTTACCAGCACCCGTGCCAGCCCTGCAAGGTGTACCACCCCCACTGGCTTTAGACCCCCCCAGGGGTGTCACTCAGTGCGTCTGCACCCCCCAGTGATGCCACTGGGTCCAACAACAACTGGAGGACCATATGTTCCCTTGCCCAAGGATGCATCTTATATGTTTCTAGCTTATCACTATTGGAAACAGAATGCTGAATAATGGAGCAAAATGACTGGAAAAGACCATAGGTTCAATGGTAGAGCATGTATCTTGTATGCAGAAAATACACTCTCTGGAACTGCAGGAAAAAAAGAGGTAGCAGGTTTACATCAGAGAGCTGCTACTAGTTGGAGCAGGCAATACGGGGCAAGATGGCCAAATATTCTCTGGTCTGGTAGAAGGAAGTTTCTTAAAATGAGAGAGAAATCACAGTTCCATACAGGAACATAAGGAATGTCCCAAAATAAATAGCAAAAGTACAGGAGAGTCTTGAATGAGTAACTGCTCATAGAAGGAATGGGATGGAAGGCACTGTGGCCATCACCAAGGAATATTTCTACAAAGTAGAAGGCAATCTCTTCTAGCTTCTCTAGCCACAAGGCTGTCCTTCCATTCCTGACTACTTCTTGCTCATCATGCACCCAAAACTACTCCAGTTAAAGACTTTGGGCTACCCAGCAGCTCAAACGCTCACATTTGGTCCAAGATTTGCTTCCATGATTCACTTTTAATATATTTACTGTTACTTTTAAGATATTTTCATAGTTGATTCTTCATACAAAGCAGAACCCTTCCACTCTTCCCAAATGAATATAAGCTTGCTTATTATAGGGTGGCTTCCTAACCCATGTAGGTTTATACAGCTGTAATCAGTGCCTTTCCTGTGGTAAGTTTTGAGTACAGAGAGCATATTAAGAGGTATGGCTTCAAGGGCTGTATTCAAGCCCCTTCATTCTTTTTCAGTTCATACTTCTTGTTGTGTCAAGGTGTCTCCTTTTAAATCATTTATCAGTACTGGTTCTTCACGATCTTCGTTCTGCATGCAGTTCCACACCATATCCAATACCTTTTTGAGACGTCGATCTAGAGCCTCCAAGTGAGGCTCTGACAAAATAGGAGATAAACCATCCATGGCTAATGATTCACGCATAACATCGCTCAGTCGATATGGCTCTGTAGCAAGCAGTTGCAGCCGCAGGAATGTCGATTTTTTAATACTGAAACCATCCACAAAAACAAACCAAGAAAGGAAGAATTAACAGAAGCGTCACATGCAGCATTTTTACTGGAAAAAACATGGATTTGGGGCAGGGAGTGGCAGAAGGAGAGTGCTTATGAACATTATGGATTCCTGCCTAATAATTGCTTTCACATTTGCTGCTAAACTGTAGAACCTTACAGGAATTTGAGGAAAATGCATACACCATTTTCATGACTCTTCTAGACCATGATGACCTACATTGAAAGAATCCCTGTTTTAACCACAACACATACGTCTACTGAGAGTTGGGATTAGGGTTGCCATAATTCTTTTCCACAAAACCCTGACAAAATGTAGCAGAAATGTAGGACAAAATGGAGGACATAAAAATGGAGGACATGACCAACTAAAAACAAAAAAAATTACTAAATTAAAAAAAATACTATAAATTTATGCACATATAAATTCGTGCACTGGGAGCCAGGTGGAGCCAGAGGGAGGTCTTGCTGTGCCGGATCTCCTTGGCGCTCAGCCGCACCTCACCCACTTTCAGGTTGCTTCCACTGACTGAGGAGTAGCTGGACATTTATATGTGCATGAATCAGCAGGGTTCGGGAGGCCTTACTATGCTGGATCTCCATGGTGCTCACCTTGGTCGTGTCTCACCCCTAGGCAGGACTTGCCATGCTGGATCTCCTCAGCGCTCAGCCGAGGCCCGCATGGCTGCCCCCCTCCCTCCCTGAGCTTCCCCTGCCAGCCTTCTGCCTACTGGAGGAGTGGTGTCCCATACTTGGAAGTGGGCAGTGGCCTCCTCCTTGCAGGCTGTGCCATCTTGGCCACCGCATGCCGCCTGAGGAGGAGAAGTGACTCACATCACATGAGGAGGGAAGGAGGCAAAGCCGAGCTCAGCCGACTATTCCTGCTTTGTTCTGGGCACATTTTGTCAATCTCCAGTCCAAATGGAGATTGACAAAATGTGGTCTGCAACAAGGCAGGAATCTGGGATTTGTGGGTCTAAAATGCCCAGCCAGCCCAGGACATTTTTTAGACCCTCCAATCCAGGATTGTTCCCGTTTTTTGGGACATATGGCAACCTAGCTGGGGTATGAAGGGAGGAGCTGTGTACATCTCCGCTATATCCAGTGCATGTTAATTTAAACTGGCTTTTGCCAGAAATGAGCCTGCATGCTCAATTGCACTGTTTCAGAGTATCAACAGGGAACTGGCATGCATGCTCCAGAGATCAGGAAGAAAGCCAGTTCATGGCACTTTAGGGCTGGGAGGGAGCAAAAGGTCACTCAGTCCAACAGCCTATTTCTCAAGAACATCCTACATAATGGCTGACTATACTGCCAGACTCTGGCCATGATCATTGCGGGATTTTGAGTGTTGTAATAATAATAACAAAAACTTTGCCAGGCTCTGCCACACTGCAGAAGGATTCTATTTAAGCAGCAAGCAGAGGTGGACAAGGTGTATCATACAAAGGGTTCAGCAGAGCAGATGAATGGTATGCTGTCCATGGTGCTAAACCAGATTTTTCCTGACCTTTCCCCCTCCAGATGTGTGGGACTACATCACCTATCACCCTAACCAACAGGGCCACTGGTATGGTCAATCTGACCAAGGAAAAGTTCCTTCTTAACCCTATATGCTGAAATCAGCTGCTCGGGGCCAAATTATTATGTAAATAAGCAGTCAAGGAAAAACCCAGACAGTCTCAGAAGCCTTTTTGTTCCCCTGTCACTACAGAAATCACTTCCACAGAAGTTCCTATTTTCATTTCAAGGGCAGCTCCCATTGGTGCTAACGGCAACTCCTCTGAAATAAGGACTGTGGCAAGAAGAAAAAGAGGTGACATTCCTCTTATCCAAGGATGCTATAGGCATAAGAAATAACATGTGCACATTTAGTTTACTTTGGCCTTGTGTGAAGTAAATCCCATTTGCTCAGCTCCTGCAAAAAGCACTGAACAGCCCTTTCTATCCTACTTCTTGCAAATCCTACACTTTTATCTAATTGCTAACGGCTCATCCTCTCTCCCTTCCAATCAAACACACTATTAAGCAACATGAACAACAGCAAAACTAGATCTGAAATGAGCTTTCCAAAAGTTTTGTGGGGAGAAAAGTCTGACCATCCTTTCTCTTTCTGAGAAAAGGCAATTTGTCATAGAAGAAATCTGACCTTCAGTAGGCTTATCTTTGTCCAAAATGGTAAAGCTTCTTTAATTACATTCTCCCTGTTCCTCCCCACCACACACACCAAGAGAGAGCAAGGACAAAGTTGGAGAAATGAGAAAATTCCTTACATGCAGCACTGCCAAAGAGGAGCCAGAATGGACATTTCATCATGAGAGTGTCTCCCAAACCTAAGAAAAGAAATCAGATATATCACCTCAATTGCGGGTAGGTTTGCTAATATATCCTGCATCCCAGGTAGAACTATACATCTTCTCTCCCACCTTCCTCCTGTGCTGGTTTCCTCCACAGCCATTTAGAGGCTGGCTGAGTGGGAGGCATTTGAGAATCATCTGGCTACATCCCTATAGACCACCCTGCATTATTTCTTCTTGCCATTTTGAAAAGGACTGCATAGAATAGAAAAACAGTTTGCTCTCTCACCCTCGACCATTGTCCAGATGAAGAAAAAAGGTGTTGTTACCAAACTTTTCAAAGGTCTCATAATGGTGGCGATCCATGTTTCCTAGAGATGGAGACAGGAATGACAGGAGGGGATGAGGATGGCAGAAAGAGTGGAAAGAGGAAGAAGTGTTAGAGAAGACCACCTTGAGTTTCCTGAAGGACTCTATGACACTGTATATAGTTCAACATTGAAAAACAAAAACAAAATA
Organism: Phrynosoma platyrhinos; assembly: GCA_020142125.1. Classification (NCBI taxonomy): domain Eukaryota; kingdom Metazoa; phylum Chordata; class Lepidosauria; order Squamata; family Phrynosomatidae; genus Phrynosoma; species Phrynosoma platyrhinos. Next base: position 183,573,644 of record CM034708.1, on the reverse strand, counting down.
TAAACAACACAGGCACACAATATCCAAAATAAAAGGTAGGGTGTTAGGGTTAAGTAAACCGTGCTAAGGAAAAGGATTAAGCTTTTGAATTAATTAGAATTCTTTCACAGGTTTTAAGTGAAAAACAAAGAAAGACTCTTACAAGGAAATGAGGGTCTATCTATATCTATCTGTCTGTCTATCTGTCTATCTATCTCATTTACATCCCACTTTATCTCAACATAGGACTGATGGTGGCTCACCATATTTATTAAAACTGAGTACAGCTAAAAAACAAAACTATAAACTAAAAAAACTGTCCTATTAAAGCACCTTGTATTAAAACTTCTAACAACATACGAATGGAAAAATGGTGCACACACATCATCAAAAGATCCTTCTAGATCAGGGGTAGGCAACCTTTCCCCATTAAGGGCCGAGGGACTTCAGCTCCCAGAATCCCAGGAGCTATTGGCCAACATGGGACTATTGGCCAACATGGCTGAGGCTTCTGGGAGCTGAAGTCCCTCGGCCCTTAAAGGGGAAAGGTTGCCTACCCCTGTTCTAGACAATCAGTTAATTGCCAAAGGCCTGTTTAAATAAAGAGGTTTTTATCTGCCAATGGAAGAAGCATAGAGAGGGGACCAGCCTAATCTCCTGTGGAAGAGAGGTCCACAACCTGGGTGGGAACAGCTATTGAGAAGGCCCAAGAAAGTTACACAGACTCTTTTGCATTAGACTAGCCTTCTCCTATCAGTGCCTTCCAAATGCGTTGGAAAGGCTGGGAACCTGGGATCCTTCAGATGTGGATGGACTCTGATTCCCATCAGCCCTAATGATCCTAGGCAATGGTGAAAGATTATGGAAGGAAACGATGATCAACACATGGAGGATCATTGATTTCTCATCCCTTGGCTACAACCCAAATTATTTCCACTCAGCAGTGTAAAGAACTATGTTGACTGGAGTTCTTCTAAGGGACGCTAGGTTTTAGACCATGCTCAGTAAATATGGGTATCTGGCTGCATCAAGAGTAGTAGCATTTAGTATATATTAATGATTTCATAATATTGTACTTATTGTACTGTGGGTTTATGTGTTTTTAATTGTGTTTTGTATTTTAGCATGCTGTACCATGAGGAGAGGTGAGAAAGAAATAAAATTTATTATTATTTATTAGTAATTGTAGAGATGGACAAAGACAGTCCTGGAAGAGGATATAATGGTGCTGGTTATAGGAAGTATAGAAGGCCTCTGTTGAAAAGATTAAGTGGCTACCAGTCCAATTCCAGGCACAATTCTAAGTCCTGGTTATGCCCTATAAATTTCTGCACGGCTCAGATGCCAACTACCTGAAAGCCCTATTTCCACATAAAAACCTACCTGAGTCTTTTTTCCTGTCCATCCCACCACACTCACAGGCTTAGCTGGTGAGGAGACGGAAGAAAGCCTTCTTGGTAGCTGCTCCTAAACTATGGAACTTCCTCTCAAGGGAGGCTTCATTGGCCCCCTCTTTGCTTTTTCAAAGGTATGAAAAGACTTTACTCAAACTGGCCTTCTCTGATTGAGATAGAAGGTATGCATTGGGTATGATTTTTAAATATGTAATATGTGTTTTTAATTGTTTAATTGTTTAATTGTTTTTAATTTGAACAGTCTGATCCCATGCATGATCCCATGCATTTGTTTTCAGTTACTCAAATAACACTCAACATTATTGCATGAGAAAAAAATGCAGAATTGGAATGGGAAAGACTCAGCTTTCTCCATGCCTTACTGCATGATGCTGTAGTGCTTCAGTTCTCTTCCCGTGGAAGATGATGGTAAAAGGGAGTCTTTTGTCTAGCTGGAAAAATCTGTTTGAAAAAAGACATGCTTTTGCAACTGTCTCCTGTGGGAAGAGAACTGATATGTTATGTGAAGTGCTATGACATCATACGCTAAGGCAGGGGTCGGTTACCTATGGCCTGGGGGCCGGGGCCGGCCCCCCGAGGCCTTTGGACCGGCCGCTGCCGCCCTCTGCCGCCGCTGCTGCTGCCCCCTGCGCTGCCGCCATGTCGCCGCCGCGTGCGTCACGGCTGTCATTTTGTTTTCCAAAATGGCAGCCGCGACTCATTTGCGCATGTGCAGTACTCCTGCGCATGCGCGAGTGAGTTGCGGTCACCATTTTGTTTTCCAAAATGGCAGCTGCGACTCGTTTGCGCATGTGCTCTGGAAGTACTGTGTGTGCACGCGCAAGCACAGTACTCTGGAAATATTGCGCATGCACAACCGCGTGAGCGCACACGCTGTACTTTTGGTGTACTGTGCATGTGCGTGTGAATGAACACACACGCCACCATTTCCTTCCCCCCACCATCGGCTCGCGGAACACCAGGGGACCCCCAGACCAGCCTCAGCTAAGTGAAACTTGCCGAACCCTGTGCTAAGGCATGGAGAAAGCCACTATTCTCTGGCTGTTTCAGCTTTGTTTTCTCATGCAATATGGCTCTTTTGATAACAGAAATATTGGGAGATTCAAGAAGTGACCAGGGAAGGAGAAACACCAAGATAACTGTTATCCTTCACCTGTGGGAGGGGGGCTGGATTAATTGCACCAAATGAACCATTAATAATCTGACCCTTAGCATAAGATATACCAGTCATGGGACAGGAGGAGAACTTTTATTTTTTTAGAAACCAGACAACGGCTGTAAATAAGATTAGAGTTTATAGATCCTGTGTTCTAGAACAGTGGTTCTCAACCTTTGGGCCTCCAACTATTTTGGACTTCAATTCCCAAAAGCCACAGCCATCGATACTGATGGTCAGGAATCCTGGAAGTTGAAGTCCAAACACCTGGAGAAGCAAAGTTTGAGAAACACTGTTCTAAAGCATCCACATTCCTTATATCCTAATGCAGAGCTTTCAAGGAAAAAGTTATAATTAGTTACCTGTAACAAGTTAGCTGGGGGAGTGTTAATGAGGACATATTGAAAGCAGTAATAATGCCATCTTTTGCTTGATGAGTAACATCTTCTAGCTAATTTAAAAGAACATTTAAAGTATTTGCAGAGACACTTTCAGTAGATTTTTTTTCAAGTTTTATGTCATCATCTTACCAATACAAAGTGGTTTTTCCACCACAAAAGAAACAGAAAGTAATGAGCAATGGAAGAATGAGTAATGGAACAAGTTACTAAAAAATGTTATGGGAATAGTAAGGAATTATTTTTAGGGGGGAGGTGGTTGTAAGCAATTGCTTCTAAAAAGTAACTTTCCAATCTCTTTCCAAAAATAACTGTTTTCCATCTGCAGTGCTAACATTTCTATTGTGTTGCTTTTACCTTCTCTCTTCTTCTTCCATCACCTTAAAAAAACGAAACAAAAAAACCCTACGCCAGCCATTCATGGTACCTCTTGGCTGCGCACAGTACTTTCTTCTATTTGAGATCTGAAAAGAGCAATTTGCTCTTTGGCCACAGCTTTACAGATTACATAAACTGGACAGATTTCCTTTCTTTCCTCCGTTTGTGATCATTCATTCAACCAGCCAGCCATTTAGGCTGATTTTTTCTTTTTCTCTTCCCCCCCAACCAGCACTTACTTCTGCTCTGCTTAACATTTCACAATTACTTCTGCTTCATCTATTAGCTTTCAGGTTGCTCCTACTGACCAAGGAGTAGCTAGACATCTTTTGTTTCATTGCTGTGCTGACAATGTTTCAAGAGTCATGGAGTAGAAATTAGGCTTATTCTCTGATCTTTAAACCATGTCTCAACATATCTGCCTGCGGGATCATTACAACATCCCTCTAAGTCCACCACAGTATTAGGCTTGTGAGGCTGCACTGGCAGATGCACTTGGTAGGTATCCTCCATTTTAAATCACTGAAAGAATGTTTTGGCAGCAATCCTAAATATATTTCCTAGGGAGTCAGCCTCCTTGAACACAGTAGAATTTACTTTTGAATAAAGATTCATTTTTCATTTTACGTGCCTTCCTCCACTTCATTTTATCATAAGATTTTCTTGGCAAGATTATTCAGAGGGGTTCTGTCATTGCCTTTCCTTAATGTCCTAGGATTTTATCACATGAGGGTAAAGCAGGGTAAAGCTGGGATTAAAAAGGCATTTTCCAGGCAAAATCCCAAGATTGCGGCAAAGATTTTCACATGACGTTGAAATTAAAGAGCATTTATCCTGGGAATAACCAGCAACAAAGCGTTCACAAGGAAATCCTGTGAATGATTTGTTGCTGGTTATTCCCATTTTATTCCCAGGATAAATCCTCTCTAATCATGATGTGTCTTGCTATCTTTGCTGGGAAAATGCTTTTTTAATCCCAGCTTTCCCCCCATGTGATAAAGTCCCTAGATTCATAAGAGTTGGAAATGGCCCTATGGGCCATCCTGTCTGAAGCCCTGCCCAATGCACTATCTCCAGCAAGTCCAAAACACCTGGAGGACCAAAGTTTGGGAACCACTGAGCTAGAGCATCCCCAGCAGATAGTTGTCCAGCCTCTTTTTGGAGAAAACCAGACAAGGAGACCCCACCACCTCCCTAGGCAATGGTTCCATTGTCAAACTCCTCTCACTCTCACAGTTTATTTTACTGTTCAGTCACAACGGTGGCATCACTAGGGAGGTGCAAGGGATGCAGTCTACACTGGGTGACACCTCAGAAGAGGTCCTTCTCCTGTTGGTATCAGCTCAGCAAAGGAGAGGGCCAAGTGGTTCCCTCCTACCTTCATTAAGGTGGTGCGTGTCTCCTCATGCGGAGGCTGGTGCAGCAAAACAGAGAGCTCAGTGCATCCTTTTGTCTGCCCCCCTAGCAGCCCCCACACTGGGTGACACTGAATCAAAATCTACCCTCCTGTAACTTAAAACCATTAGACCTAGGTCTGCCCCCTTGAAGTATTTAAAGAGGGCAGTCATGTCACCCCCTCAGTCTTCTCTTCACCAAACTGAACGCGACCAGCTCCTTCAACCTCTCGTATGTTTTGTTCTCCGTACCTCTTATTGTCATTGTAGTTCTCTGAACTTGCTCCAACTTGTCTACATCCTTCTTAAAATGAGTCACCCAGAACTGAATAGATGAGACCTGACCAGTGCAGAATATAGAATATAATGGGACTGTTACTTCTCTCGACATGGAAATGATGGTTCTATTCATGCAGACTAAGGGCCTTTGCAGACTGCTAGAAATAGTGCAAATTGAGTCCACTTTAACTGCCCTGGCTCAGTGCTAAGCAATCGTGGGAATTGTATTTTTTTTTCTGAGACACTGAGCCTTCTCTGTCAGAGAGCTCTGGTGCCACAATAAACTACAGTTCCCATGATTCCCTAGCACTGAGTCAGGGCAGTTAAAGTGGACTCAATTTACACTATTTCTGGCAGTCTGCAAAGGCCCTAAGATAGCATTTATCATCCTTGCTGCAACTTCACACTGTTGGCTCATGTCCATTTTATGATCAACAATAATCCCAAGGTCCTTTTCATATCTAGTACCGCTGAGCCAAGTTTACCCCTTCCTATACCTGGGCATTTGGTTTTTGTGCCCTCAATGCTGAATTTTGCATTTGTCTCTTTTAAATTTCATTTTATTAATCTCAGCTAATTTTCTGGTTTATAAAGATCCTTATGAATTCTGTTCCTATCATCCTAATCATGTTCCTAATCATGTGTTAGCTACCCCTCCTAGTTTTGTATCATCTGCAAATCTGATAAGGATTGTCTGTACCTCATCATCTAAATCATTGGAAAAAATATTGAAGAGTATCATCCCCAGGACAGAACCCTGTGGCACTAGCCTCTTTCGTACAACACAACTATAGCACTTTGATGTTGCTTTAAATGTCACAGCTGCATCCTAGGGAATCCTAAGATTTGTAGTTTGGTGAGATGGTACAGCTGTCTGGTGGAGAAATCAAACACCTCAGGAAACTATCAATCCCAGGATTCAATAACAGCAAAGCATTGCAGGTAAAGCAGCAACAAAGTGCTATAACTGTGCAGTTTGAGAGATCCTTCTGACTTGCCCAAGGCTACTTACTGATTTTCTATGGTTGAGTGCTGATTTGTACAATGGTCTCCTGGTCTCCTAGTCCGACACTCAGCTCACTACACTCCACTGGCTCACAAACTTGCATTCAATTGTGTTATTTGCAGCACAAAGGGTAATTGTGATGGGGTCATGCTTCTGCCTATCGCACCTGAGATTGCTCACTGGAGGTGAGGGAAACATCCATTAGATGCTTCCCTGTTGACAAGGGAACAGACACTTATTGATTGCCGGGGCTGTTGCTCAGTAAGTAGAGACTAGGGGGATCAGGACAGGATTCACTGCATAGTGCAATGCATTTTTAACTCCCGAACAGGATTCTGGCTTACAATAATTAACAGATAAGGGTTAAAAAATTAATTAATCATATGGTTTTTTGCTGATTCATTAATTAATCCATTAATTAAAATTGCAGATGGGCAAAACCAATGTTTCTGAACCCAGAAGCATCCTTTCTTTGTTTTTAGATGGTGCACAGACATAGG
>CM034708.1:183524159-183567039 GCA_020142125.1 Phrynosoma platyrhinos | reverse complement strand
TTCGTTTGGATTCTGTTTGGATTGAGCCCCGTGTGATAACGTCCATATTGTTGCAGACAGCATCTTAAAAGAGACATTCCTTCCAACAGTCAGGATCTAATAGGGTGCTTTGTGAATCCAAAAAAGCAACTGCTTTGGGGGATTGGGAATTGCTAGGGAACTAGTTTTCTGGTGGTCCAGGAGGTTTCAGGAGGAGAAGGAGAAGAAAGATCATGCTAGCAATTAGATAGAAAATTCATTTTGTGTGTCAAAAAATCATAGAGTTGGAAGGGATTTCAAGGGTCATCCAGTCCAACCCCCTGCCATTCAGGAACACAGAATCAAATCACCCCTCACAGATGGCCATCCAGCCTCTGTTTAAAGACTTCGAAAGAAGGAGACTACCAATCTCCAAGGGAGTGTGTTCTATTGTCAAACAGCTCTTACAGTCAGGAAGTTCCTCCTAATGTTGAGCTGGAATCTCTTTTTCTATAGTTTGAGTCCATTGTTCTGGGTCTTATTCCCTGGAGCAGCAGAAAACAAGCTTGCTCCATCCTCAATATGCTACCCCTTCAAATACTTAGCAGGGCTATCATATCACCTCTTAACCATTTCTTCTCCAAGCTAAACATCCCTAGATCCCTAAGTCTCTCCTCATAAGGCATGGTTTCCAGACTCTTCACCATTTTGGTTGCCCTCCTTTGGACACGCTCCAGCTTCTCAACATCCTTTTTGAATTGTGGTACCCTGAACTGGACATAGTATTATTCCAGGTGAGGCCTGACCAAAGCAGAATAGAGTGGCACTATTACTTCTCCTGATCTAGACATTATACTTTTATTGATGCAAGCCTAGAATTGCATTGGCCTTTTTAGCTGCTGTATTACACTGTTGATTCATGTTCAAGTTGTGGTCTACTAGGACTCCTAGATCCCTTTCACAAGTAGTCTTGTTAAGCCAAATCTCCCTCATCCTATATCTATGCATTTCATTTTCTTCTGCCTAATTGCAGTACCTTACATTTCTCTGTGTTGAAAATTTTTTGTTAGTTTTGGCCAGCTTTCTAATCTATTAAGGTCATTTTGAACGTTGATCCTCTCTTCTGGGGTATTAGCTATGCCTCCTAATTTGGTGTCATCGGCAAATTTTATAAGAATGCCCTTTATTCTTTCATCCAAGTCACTGATAAAGATGTTGAATATCACTGGGCCCAGGACAGAACCCTGTGGCACCCCACTGGTCATTTCTCTCCAGGATGAAGAGGAGCCATTGCTGAGCACCCTTTGGGTTTGGTCAGTCAACCACTTACTAATCCACCTAGCAGTTGTATTGTATAGCCCACATTTTACTATTTTGTTTGCAAGAATATCATGGGGGACCTAGTCAAAGGCCTTACTGAAATCAAAGGTCAAAGAATACTTTGTGTGAAAAACAAAAGAACACAATAACACTTTGTGTGTGAGAGGCAAAAGAATACCTCTTGCTCCTGCAGTCCCCTCTGCCTATAAATACACATAGGAGTGTCTTGTATCTGCAGCTAATTATTCAAGAGAACATTTAAGTAAATCAATCCGATTAATCAATTATACCTCATAATAACAGCAATAATTACTTCGCTCATCAGGAAAACCCCAAACTTCTTGGAACAGCAGAATCACATTGTAGAAGTCAGAAATGGAGGAGATGCATTGTCCTCTAGTACCTGCTTTTACATTTAGAAACATTTCTGGTTTGTAAAAGCTAAGTGAGAAGATAGGAAATCACAATAAGTAAAGACCTGATGAACAGACCTAAAGACCTTGAAAATTTGCTCTTAGGTTTGTACGTATTTGTATGTATTTGGTTGGTGGTTCATCACAATAAGGATATTGCCTGGGATACGGGATTTTTTCTTGCCAGCCAGCATAGCCTACCGTACTTTGAAAAAATAAAATGAAATAAATATTCTACAGTGCAGTGTGACCACTAGAGAGCACCATGAGATATGCTTGCTGTTACAATTCAGCAGATATTCTGTATAGTCTGGAGTAATGAGTGTGTGTGTTTTCTTAAAGGGTTGCTTTTGATGTGAGTCTCCCTATTTATATTCTCAAAATTTCTATAGTGAAGCAACCAGAAAAAAGTCAAGGAGGTATCATTTGTATTTTGGGAAAGGGTGAAACCTGATCCAATATTTTAACCAGAAGCAGTGAAAGCAAGTATGAGTGAGTCATATCACTGTTATGGCATGTAAAATAGGGTTGTCATGAGATCTTAGACTAGAACATTATTAATACCTATAATTAATGGTTTCAAGTTCTAACCTGTATTTTTCCAACACTGACTTGTCTGGGTAATGAACTCTAAGGAGGAAAAAAAATATTAAAGCAGTATATTTCAATGATTAAAAGAGTTCAGCTAGAAACCAGCACACAGACATTAACATGATGTAATATTACTGTTTCAGTGCAATCTTATATACATATGTTTCATGGGAAGTATCACTGATATTCAACCTGTAGTTAACCCTATAATCCTATACACACTTAATCCTATACACACTTACCTGGGAGGTCTCCCCAATAAGTGTGTATATAGGATTGCAGCCTTAGAGGGTTAACTACAGGTTGAATACAAACATGTGTAATAAGACCTTGATTACTGTTTTAGGAAAAGCAGCTTTGAGAAGGGGATTTGAAAAAGACAAGCAGTTGTCTGTATGTTTGCGTCTATGCAAATATAACCCTTTGCAGTCCTGGTGCTTTTCCATTTTCTCCATGCTGTTTCTCCCTCACAGAATTCTAAAACACATTAAACTTTTTATTTTTCAATGTGTATCTAGAATTCTTGTTATAAGAGAAAAGATTCAGAAATGATTAAGAACAAGTATGGTTGCACTCAAACTTGAAAATGATAAGAGGTATATACCAATAAAAACTATTTGAATAAATAAATAAATAAATAAATACACATTGAACACCCCTCCCCTCCCTTTTCTTCTAAAGCTGATTTCTTGAGAAGAACAGCTGAAAGGGATTTGCTCCACATGTTTGTGTGGATAATGCCTGCTTTGGCCCTTTAACCACTCTAGATGAGGGTTTATGGATTTTTAATATTAAAAAAAATAATAATCCACAGATGGATTTATCCAAACATCTGGAGAGAATTTTCTTTCTTCCTAAGAAAGGAATATATTGCCCAACACAAACTAAAGAAATTTTTTTTGAGTAAGAAATAAACTCTGGCTGCCACCCTATATTGCAGTTATAGATTCATAGCCTAGAGTTAGGTTTGTTGTTATGTTGTTGTGTGCCTTCAAGTCATTGCCAACTTATGGCAACCCTAAGGTGAAACTATCATGGCGTTTTCTTGGCAAGTTTCTTCAGAGGAGGTTTGCCATTGCCCTCCTCTGAGGCTGAGAGAATGTCACTTGCTCAAGGTCACTCAATGGGTTTTCATGGCTGAACTGGGATTCAAACCCTGGTCTCAAGGGTTGTAGTGCAACACTCAAACTGCTATGTCATGCTGGCTTATTCCCAACTGTGGCACTATTGCCATGATTGTAAATGCCCCCTCCAGTCCATAGCCAGAAGCCCATTGAGCAAGGGAGGTCTGCTCTGCTGCCAATCAGGGTGCAGCAGTGACTGAGGGCCAATGCAGACAGCCCATAAGGGGTGGCTCTGTGCCACCCCTGGGAGCGGCAGATTGGGGCCATGGCAACCACACACTGCGGCCCTGATCCTCCTTTTGGGGGTGGCAAAAGCCACTCTTAGAGCAGTGGCGGCAGCTCTTTTGCGCCCCTTTAGAGCAGTGTGTGTGCATGCTGCACCAACAGGGTGCCCTGACGCTGTGCGCCGTGCGGTCAGGCACGCGGCATCGAGACAGAGTCAAGGCAGAGTGGGGCGGTCGGCATGCGGCCACCCCGCCCTGACTCCAGGCTGGCTTAAAGTGCTGGTCTGCATTGGCCCTGAGTCTTCAACAATCAGAAGCAGGACCTCTGTTGCAATTCCTCAACACCACCCATTTGCTGGTGGGAAGGGGCTGGAAATACCATTCTGCTGTGCCCTGATCAGCAACAGAACAGACCTCCATCACTTGGTGTGGCTGCTGGCTGTTAAGGTATGTTGGGAGGAGTTGGGCTAGGGAGATGTTACATTTGTAAAAAAGTAAGTGATGTAAGATCTTGGTCAAGGTTAGCAGAGAGGTTGTTTTCATGGGTGTGAACATATGGTCCATGGGTTGTATTTGACCATCTGCCTCTGTAAAAAGAACAGAGGGCATACCAATAGAGCCGCTAACTAAAATCTGTCAACAAATATGGAAAACAAAACAATGGCTCACAGATTGGAAACACTCAGTGTACCTTCTAATCCCCAAGAAAGTGGATACAAGGGATTACAGTAGCCACAGGACTATTGCATAACTCTCCCATGCAAGCAAAGTGATGCTCAAAATTATATAACAAAGGTTTTTATAGTATATGGAGTAGAAATGCCAGATGTCCAAGCTGGGTTCAGGAAAGGAAGAAGCACTAGGGATCATTTTGCAAGCATATGTTGGCTAATGGAGCACAGCAAAGAAGTTAAGAATGAAATCAGCCCGATAGATTAGAGCAAAGCCTTTGATTGTGTAGATCACAAAAACTACTGATCCCTCTTAAACAAATGGGTGTGCCTCAACATCTGATTGTCCTGATATGTAACCTGCACTCAGGGTAAGAGTTTACCATCATGACAGAATACAGAAAAATGGAAAGGTTTCCAATTGTTAAGGTGGTCAGGCAAGGCTGCATTTTATTCCCTATCTTTTAACTTGTATGCTGAACATATCATACATAAAACAGGATTAGACTCAGAAGAAGGAAATGTGAAAATTGGAGGAAGATCAACTATTTAAGATATGCAGATGACAACATACTTGTTGTTGTTAGCTGCCCTCAAGTCGATTCCAACTCATGGCAATCCTGTGGATGAGACATCTCCAAGAATCCCTAACTTCTACTGCCTTGCTCAGATCTTGCAAGTCCTTGCCCATAACCCCCCTAATTGAATCTATCCATCTGGTTTGTGTTTCTTCTACCCTCTAACTTTCATATCATCAGTGTTTTTTCTAGTGATCCATGCCCTCTCATTATGTGGCCAAAGCATGATACCCTCAGCAAGGAGAGTCTGATCTGATCAAGAACCCATTTGTTTATCTTCTTGGCTGTCCACGGGATCCTAAGTACTCTTCTCCAACACCACATCTCAAATGAGTTGATTTTCTTTCTGTCTGCTTCATTCACTGTCTCAGCTCTTGCATCCATACATGGTAATTGGGAATACAGTGGCCTGGATGATTCTGACTTTAGTGCTCAGTTGTATGTCTTTGCTTTTCAGTATCTTTTCCAGTTCTTTCCAGTTCTGCCCTTCCCATTCTTATTTCAGTCTCCATTCTGGTCAATGTTTGATCTTAGATATGGGAATTCATTAACTATTTCATTTCCTCATTGTCTAGATTGAATTTGTGTATTGTTTCTGTGGTCATTATTTTTGTTTTCTTTGTCTTCAGCATCAGACTTGCCTTTGCACTTTTATCTTTGATCTTCCTTATTAACTGTTCCAATTCCTGAATGTCTTCTGCTAATAATACGGTGTCGTCCGCATATATTAGGTTGTTAATGTTGCTTCCTCCTATCTTAACTCCTCCTTTTTCTGATTCTACTTCTGCTTTTCTTATGATATTTTCAGGATATAAGTTAAACAAGTAGGGTGATAGGATGCAGCCTTACCTGACCCCTTTCCCAATTGGGAACCACTCTGTTTTCCCAAATTCTGTTCTGACAGTGGCCTCTTGTCCTTGGTACAGATTCCTCATCAAGACTATTAGATGTAGTGACACCCCCATGTCTTTGAGTGCGTTCCATAGCTTTTCGTGATCTATACAATCAAATGCATTTCTGTAGTATATGCTGATTCTATGGAATTCTTTGATGCTTGCATATGTTTGCAATGTGGCCCCTAGTGCCCCTTCTTTTTCTGAATCCTGCTTGCACCTCAGGAATTTCTCTCTCTATCTATGGTTGGAGTCTATGACAACATACTACTAGTAGAAAATAACAAAGACTTGGAATGACTACTGAAGAAAGTGCAAAGGCAGGTTTACAGCTGAACATTAAGAAAACAAAATAATGAGCACAGATGATTTATATAATTTTAATGTAGACAGTGCAGACATTTAAATAGTTCAAAATTTTCCATAGCTTGGTTCAATCATTAATCAGAGTGGAGACTGCAGTCAAGAAATCAGAAGAGGACTAGGACTTGGACGGGCAGCTGTGAAGTATCTATACAAGACTCTGAAGTGTAAAGATACATCATTGATTGCTAAAGTTAGGATTGTTGTTCAGGCCATCATATTTCCCATTTCTATGTATGGTGTTGAAAGGTAGACAAGGAAGAAAGCTAACAGGAAGAAAATCAACTCATTTGAAATGTGGTGCTGGAGGAGAGTTTACGGATACTGTGGGCTTCTAAAAAGACAAACAAATAGTTCCTAGAGCAAATTAAGACTGAACTCTCCCTTGAAGCCAAGATGACTGAACTGAGACTGTTGTACTTTGAACATATAAGACATGTCTCACTATATATAAAAAAAAACACACCAAAAAACAGCAATGCCTGGCAAGGTGGAAGGCAGTAGGAAAAGACGAAGACCAAGGATGTTGACAAGCTGAAGCATGTCCAGAGGAGGGCTACCAAAATGGTGAAGGGTCTAGAAACCATGCCTTATGAGGAGAGACTTAGGGAGCTGGGTATGTTTAGCCTGAAGAAGAGGCGGTTAAGAGGGGATATGATAGCCCTGTTTAAGTAAGCTACAGGAAAAGAGATTTCAACTCAACATTAGGAGGAACTTCCTGACAGTACGAGCTGTTCAACAATGGAACACACTTCCTCGGAGAGTGATGGAGTCTCCTTCTTTGGAGATCTTTAAACTGCCATCTGTCGGAGTGCCTTGATTGTGAGTTCCTGCATGGCAGGGATTTGGACTGGATGGCCATTGTGGTCTTTTCCAACTCTATGATTCTATGGACATACTCCAGATGGATGAACTCAATCAAGGAAGCCACAGCCCTGAGTCTGCAAGACCTAAACAGGTTTGTTGATGACAGAGTGAGTTGGAGGTCTCCCATTCATAGGATCACCATAAGCTGAAGTCAACTTAATGGCAGTTAACAACAACAACTCTATTTGTGGCACCTGGACACTCAACCTCTCCTGTTGTTGGAAAAATATGGACAAAAAAAGAGAACTGTTTCTGGATGCCTCCTGCTTCTAGCAAAACAAAGCAGAAACCAAATATACCCCTGGGTCTCACTGAAGTTGCGAATCCGTGCTTTATCATTTACTTCATCCTAAGAAGAACCATGGAACTTACAGATCTCACTGTGGATGAGATGAAGTCAAGTACTCCTACACTGCTTGCTTCAGTGAAGCATTTACTCATTTGTGTTTTACCCTTGCATGCTTTGATATTTGTAATCCATTTTTACAGGCTACCATTTTGGTTCTATTTCTTCATAGATTTCAAAAATAAAAAAGAAAGGAATATTAGCAACGATGACTAAGCTTTTAAATCTAAAGTACACATTAAGATAAGAAAGTTTGCAAAACATCCATATCCCACCAACATCAAAGTTTCAATGCAACTGGCTTAAGCCACATCCCCCATGGTTCAGGGGGTGGTCATGACCCTCTGGAAGGCCTTTTTGGTGAGCAGAAGAAAGGGAGGGCCAGGAAAATTTCCTGCTGCTTACTCCCTGAAGTTTACTTATGATTCATGCCTGTATGTGGTTTACTGTGACATATTTTCACAGAAAATAATTTGCTTCACTGAAGGCATGAAAATGGATGGAGGGAGGTGCAAGACTAGAGTCCCTTGGGCTGAGAGACACCAGAAAGTGTCTTGCCACACTGGCAAGACAAGTGGGAATAAAAGACAATAGAAAATAAAGCACCACTGGCCTAGTTGTGTTGTGTTTAAATCACTGATATTAACATACTATTTAGCTAGAAAGGGTCCATTGGGCAAATTATTTGCTTCTCAGGGGGTTGTACTAGTCTTTTCCAACTCTATGATTCTATAATTCTATGAACTCTTTGTTGTCATGTAATAACAACAAAGAGCAAAAAGTACTGAACCAATATTCTTCTACAGGGGAATTTGCTTAGGTATGTGGATTGGCAAAAGATGAGGTAGTAGCAGCCTGAAAAGCTGACATTTGAATTTTAAAAGAGGATTAGATAAGTTCCTACCAAACAGGGCCAAAATGACTACTAGACACTATCACCTCAAGCAGCTTAAGTAGTATACCTCTGTAAATGCTGGGGAACATCAGAGGGCAGCTCATATCTTGCTGGCAGGCTTCCCATAGGCAACTGGTTGGCCACTGTATGAACAGAATACTGAGTAGATAGACCTTTGGTCTGACCTAGCATGGCACTCCTGATGTTCTTTATGTATCTATCTGGCCCAACATATCCTGGTCTGATCAGTGGTGGTTCAACAGGGTTTCAAGCAGAGGAAGTCTCCACCAACTTCTCTATCTGATTCTTTTAACCAGAGATTTCCAGGATTCACTCTGAACCCTCTGCATGGAAAGCATGTGTTCTACCACTGAGTTGTGCTCCCTCTCATAAACATAATGCAAAAAAAACATAATAAACATGCTCACCCATAAGGAAATCAAGCACAGTCATGTCAATGAGATTCAGAAGACGGGACGTTTTGTCATATGGTGGCATCTGTCGTACCTCAGTGCAGTAATATTCATTCAGCTCCCACCTTAGAAGAGTCAGTTATGACAAGATGTCACATACAAGGGGGAAAATTGGGTTGATTCTACATGTCATTTGATCCCCTTTTGTAGCTCCTCAAGGTCACCTCATCCCTCTAGCCTGATTATATAGATATGCTAATAGGAGGATGTCCACCAAAACAAAACACTTACAAAACAGTAAATCCACAGCTCAAATTCCCTCTCTCTTGAGCTTGTTTATAAGTAGCTGCAGCTTCCCAAGGCCAAAAGGAATACTTCTAGAAGTGAAGTAAATAAAATCCTCAAGATTTGACTTAATCCACTTTCTGGTGGAATGTATTCCTGGCAGTGTAATACAATTGTGTGCAAAAAGTTTCTCAGATGGGCTGTGAACTAGCATAGCATAGTAGTTTATATCAAAATTAGTGTGAAATTCCAGGGGATAGTGCCTAGCAGATGAGAGATCAACATGTATCTATAACACTGATTCCCAAAGTTTGGTCCTACTGATGTTTTAGATTTCAACTCCCAGAAGCCTCAGCCAGCTTGGCCAACAGTCAGAAATTTTGGGACATGACGTCCAAAACCTTAGGTAGTACATGGTCAATGGGAACATCCATCTTTCTACTTATCTTCCTGCTCTCTCAAGAGATCCAAAACTTATACCAATAGATGAGTAGAAAAGGGTATGCATAAAAAGACTTTCTACCATGGAGCTTCACTCTTAGAAGCTTTGTTACTCATATAGTTAGATGTGTTTTTAAGCAACATTAGCTTTGGGATGGTAAAGGAGGACTGGAGAAATACAGATGTTTGCTGTCAGGTTATAGCAACCTGTCTGCAATACACAATGCAAAAAACCTTTAGCTGGGGGAAAAATGGGATTCTACTTCAGATGATCCTACTGCAGCTACATATACATGCCTACAACAGGCAAGGTAAACAGCAGATGCCTCCAAAATTCCTTACTGAGCATGTGTGAACAGCAAAACAGAGAGAAAAGGAAAAAAACAAATTAGCTTGCTCACCAGCTACCCCCAGCATATTAAAAATAAAAGCATTGATCTATAAATTTGGCCACCAATATAGAAATCATAAGAAAAGTGGAGGCTAGTGAAAGAAAAAGTAATCCCTGGATGTATTTTAGAAGATGCCTTCAAGCAGTCTCTAGTCTCATACAGAACTTTCCTTTCGCTTTTTTGATTCCCTCTATCCAGAACGTACTGTCCTTGGCCATGTTGACTGAATCATTCCTCCCTTAGCATACTCACTCAGCTTTTTTGGTTTTGGAGTAAGAACGCCTCCAGGGACTTCTCCATGAGTGCCGTTCAGCCAGTTCTTTGTCAGGCAAAAGGGCTGCCATAGAGCCTTCCAGCTGGTCAGGCTTTCCACACAAAGCATGCTCAGTGGAACAATAGTAGGAACATTCACCAAAGAAGCAGACATTGCCAGCTTGAGTTGACCCAGACAAAACAGAGTGAAGAAAAAGTCAGAGAAGCATAACATTAATAAACCATCAATATGATAATATCACCATATATTTTGTGGATGCAGATCAGTGCAGGGTTGCCGTTGCTTACAGGACTGAAGTGCCATGGTGTTTTAATTAGCAGGGAGAACAATTGGCCAGCTCACCTCTTCAAACTTCCATGTTCCAGCAAAGTTATGCAGTGGGAGTGATTTTCTCCCCAGAAACTATATATTGTTGTGATTTATCCTTGTTGCAAAGCAAAGGCCTAGATCCAATGGTTACTCCTAGGAGTTTATCAGACAATTGGAAGTATAAATAGTGATCAACCCATAATAATCACGCAATTGCGCTAATGGTTTTCACACAACATTGAGATGAAATGTGATAAAAGTGCCATTGTCCTGTGAATAACCAGGCAAGAAATAGCAGGATTTTCCCATGAATAACTTTTTGCTGTTTATTGCCTGGTTATTCCCTGGTTATTCATGGGATAATGGCTCTTGTGTTAATTTCATTTTAATCGCATTTTAATGTCAATTGCACAATTTTCATGGGTTAATTATTGTTTAAACTCCCAATTTCCCCCATGTGATAAACTCCTAAGTTAGAATAGACCATGTTAAACAAAGGAGTTTGCATAACTAATGACTTTCCAACTTCCTATTTATTCAGTGAGTCTACTCTAGCTGCAGCATTCAATTGGATTTAACCCAAATTATTTTAGAGTATTTAAATACCCTGAAAGCACCAGATCCCATCTGATCTTGGAAGCTAAGCAGCGTCAGCCCTGGTTAGTACTTTAATGGGAGACCGCCAACCAATGCCAGGTGCTGTAAGCTATATTCCAGAAGAAGGAACTGGAATTCCTTGCCTAAAAAATCCCTGTGAAATTCATGGGGTCACATAAACACATATTTGAGGATGCCTTGGTCCAGAATGGACAATTAAGACCCATTCACATTTTGAAAGACTTACTTCTGGTAGAGATGACAACCAGCACTGTTGCTTTGTGCTACAACTCCCACAGTCATGGTAAGGCCCCAAAAGTAATTTTTCCAAACTGATGATAGATCAACAAAATTTCTTGTGTTTTTGGACTGATATTTGGAGCATGGCTATGAGAAGTGTCATGACAAGCATTTGTATTTCAAAATATACCACTATATCAGTGCAATATACTAAGAGGAGCTTACATTTCTCCATTGTGAAAGGATGTAGTTATTTCTGGAATTCAAAGAGATCAGTGAAAACTGGGTAGGTCTGTTTGTTCCCAAAATGGCCCTGGGTAGGTGGGCAACTGCAGTGCATCCAGGGGCTAATATTTTTGCCCCTGAGAGTCTCCAAATCCCCTTCCATCTACACACTTGTAAGCTGCTGAATTATTTTTTATGATAAGCTGTGCAGGGGAGCCTTACAAGCCATTTAAAAGATAAATTGCTGCACCGGGATGCTTTCAAGAAAGGCAAATCACCCCTTTTGGCTAGAAAAAAAAGTGTGATCTAGAGGTGCTGAGGGCCACAAAAACATTCTTGGGGGTCAAATGAGTTCCCAGAGCCATATTTTTCCCATCCTTAAAATATATTAATCTTCTGAAGGATAGGTAGGTAGAAAAAATGCTCACCTGGGGAGATGTAGAAAGTCTTAAACAGTTTCTTGTCAGTTGTGATGTCACGAATTTCCTTGGTTATATTCACCAAACGGCCAGAAACTGGGGGAATTCTTCGGAAATCCAGGATCCTCCAAGGGGGGAAAAACAACAAGCGGATAGGAAACTAAAACAAATTCTGTTTCGTAGCTGCTGAACAGACAAAAATCTCAGATACAGAAAAAGAAATCCTATATGAACCCCAAGTTCAAATAAATACAACAAAGTGCACAGCTGTATGGAAAATAACGGTATTTTAAATTTTGAGTAATATTTATATTGGCCATATTTCATGATCTCATGATAAAAAAATGGTAGGAAAAATAAATAAATATTTGATATGATACTATGTTTTTCAGGGACCTCAAGATCTGACCCAAGAATCTCTGAGGCTGGGGCTTAGCCTAGTCACAAGCTACTAGACTGTGTGTATTCTTTTATGTCCAGAAAGGTCTATTCAAGATCATTTCCAGCTGTGGCCCACCCCCAGTTTAAAGCTTTTGATGGCCCCACAGCTGATTACTCCAAATGGGCCCAAAGTATTGTTGAGAGCCACAATTTAAATTTTCCACAACACCTACAAGAGACACTGCAGGAGAGGGGCTCCCATGAAAAGCGTGACTAGAATTGAGGCTGTTAGAGGCTGTTTGGCCTGACCCCAATGCTGGACTAGCTTTGTAGTAGTCAGACCTCACAAAAACTCAAGGATCCTGGGCAAAATATTATACCCAGAATCTGGAAATCACTTTTTAACAGCAATTTCTTTTTATTACTTTTTATAGTAGTTTAAATTACTATTGTCATTACTCATTGCAGTGTTTACAAAAGTAGCTTACGGTGTTGCTCACTGAGTTACTTGTTACTTTTCTATTACTTGCTATTGCTTTTTTGGAGAGGGAGTGGGTTACTTTAGGATTGACATGAGAATAGTAAAACTTTACAAATGTTTCCAAAAATGTTTAAATTAACTTTTAAAAGCAACTAGAAAGCATTTTGTATTACAACTACAGAATGACTTCCTCTGTTGCTTTGAAATACAATTTTGTTACAACATCATTAGCAAAGGAAGTAACATATTACAGATAACTATGTTGCTTGTAACACATTACTTCTAAGCTCTGATTTTGTCTGCAAATTTGCTACCTGAGGCAGTTGCCTCATCTGTTTTAATAATAGGGCCAGCCCTGAGCCTATGTGATGAAATAGTGATTTCTACATGCTTCAGTTCAGTTTCCAGAGGCAGACAAGAAAGACCTCAAAATAGGTCTAGCTACTCATAATTCCAGCCTGGGCTTGACACACTAGAACAGTGGTAGGGAACCTGTGGCTCTAGATATGTTTAGACTCTAATTCCATCAGCTCTAGTTGGCATAGCCAATGATCAAGGAGGACTGGAGTTGCAGTCCAGCAATATCTGGAGGGCTACAGGTTTTGCACTTGAGCCTGTGCCAGACTCAGATCTCATTACTCTGCTCTAACACTGCTTTGTAGGTAAACTAGTTGCTGGCACTTGCACCTTAGCACTGCTTGCTCTAGATTAGTGACAGCTCTTGAACTCCTTTCCTAACTTGCTTTCTAGCATCCTTTTGTAACTGGAGATGCCAGGTACTGAACCTGGTACCTTCTGAATGTAAAACATTTGTCATACTACCACCAGGCTATGACCACTCCCTATACTGTCCTGCTGGTCTCTAAAATGCAAAGCAGACATATTTTGAGTGACAGGGCTGGTCTGTACTTACCTGTCCAGGTGAAAGGCCGCTATTTCTGCATTGTGTCGTTCAAAATCTGAGAAGTAAAAGAAATCTGCTGGTGTCTCCTGGTCTCGGGTTTGCCTGAAAATGGGGGAGAGAAATGTTGGAAATAGGTCTGTCTGTCTGTCTGTCTGTCTGTCTGTCTATCTATCTATCTATCTATCTATCTATCTATGTGCTTAGCTGTCCAGTGCTGAACTAATGCCCACATCCTTTTTTGAATCTGGTGATCACTCTACAGTGCACTATATGAAAAGTAGGATTCATACTGAGGCAGATAATTGGTCCATCTAATTTAGAGCTGCCATGTTCTACTTCCTCAAATCTAGGTATCTAGTCTTCATGATATGCAAATTACTCTAATTTTCATTTAAATTATAAAAATTCTTTACATTAATCCCTTGCCTCACCTTACACCCTTAATGGGCCCTTCCTATGCTTCTTGCAGTCTGCTACTCACATTGCTCACTCTCCTTTGAAAGGCAGGGATGGACATGTTTCTTGCAGAACTATTTTGCCCAATATTGTCAGTTTCTACAGTGAATAAAGAAATATTTGCTTCTTAAAAAAAAAATTGGAATCTGGACCGGATAATCATCCAAGTATGCACCAGAAGGGATGCCTAGAATCTAGGAAAATCCCAACCAACTGGGAAGTATGGCAACCCTGTTCTAGCTCAGTACTGACTGTGTCAGCCCTCCAGATTTGTGGCTTTGACTTTTGCAGATTTGATTAATATGTTCTTTCTAGGAGTCTCTAGGTCTTCCAGCTTGACTCTGCTGGAAGTTGACCTAGCAACTCCTAGGGAAAATACTTCTTTAGGCATTTGTAGGTTCTCCAGCACAATTCTGTGGTCAACATTCGGCCATAGAATGTTCTCTAAGCTTCTCTCGGATTAAACAAACAGGCATTTTTTATTTGCAGTTTTTCCACTTTCACAGGGGTCTTGCAAATGTGGGGCTCCCACTGTATATGAATGGGCAACAGATACAGGATTTCAGATACCTAGTTAGTAGCAAGTGAATTTGGGATCTTTTGCTTGTGAGAAAGCATGTGGTCTTCCCACTAAACTACAGCTGTTCACTAAACCCTGATAACCAACTAGTATTCAGTTGCCAAGGCATAAACAATATTGTTATTGCTGTGAAACAGCAAAAAATTTGGGGGTGCAACCACCCTGTGTTCAAACACACACACACCAGAGACCTCTATGGCTATTCCTCTTCTATCTTCTCTGATTTTCCCTCTTGAACCTACCCTTATTGACAATGGTAGTAATTCTGGAAAATCACTTTTGGAATGGGGGGGGGGGGAAACTACTTTAGGCCATGCAAAGGAGTGGAATAATCACATTAAATTTTACAAATGCACCCCCCTGGAGACTTCTGGGAGGAGAAAATGTCAATTTTTAGGCCCCTTTTTCTGGTAATGGGGGAAGGGGTTCTTGTATGGCTTGCTGTCCTTTCCCCCCCACCTGATGGCCTCCACAAAATTCACATCACTGCTTTCAACACATTCTGCCTCCAGACAAATATTTTATTGCCTTGCTTTGTTCACAAAGTTGTATCACGGCAGGGGAAGTGTGAGATGTAATCTTCAGTTTGTAGCCCTCCCACCTGTTCCTACTTCTTCTTACATCTTTTTTCCTGGGGTGGGGGAACAAAACACAGGCATCAGTGCTAGGAGCCCTCCACCCAGAAACAAACAGAGTGATCCATTAATAACTCCACAGGACAAATTTTTAATTTTTTACCACCAGAGGTCGCCTATTTCCAATCAACAACATGGAGAGCTCTGGTCACCATTTCCATCAGGATCTAAAACTGATCTAAATAGGAATAATTGCACCCTTACTGCAATAGCGTTTTTCGTATGATTTATTTTATATGATAGCCAAAGCTGTGTTGAAATGTTTAACACGTGGCATAGAATTCCATAGCATTCTAGGAAAATTCCAAATAAATGACCAAGGCAAATTGTTGTATAAACAGCTTCTGGAAAGATGTAAAGGAGTCCCGTGGCACCTTTCAGTCTAACTGAGAAAAATCAATTTCTAGCATAACCTTTTGTGGACTCCAGTCCAGTCCATCAGATGCATGCGGTCATACTCAAAGGTGCTACAGGATTCCTTTATAGCTTTTTTATGCTGAAACAGACTAACATAGCTGTGTCTCTGAGTTCTTGGAATGATGGTGGTACTAATTATGGCTAGCAAGAAATTATGGCTTAGCAATAACAACTTATTGCACTCACTTCTCCACTCCAAACTTTGGAACAAGACCCAGCACAGTTGTCCCTTCATACCCACGGATTCTTTATCCCTGGATATAAACATTCATGGCTTGGAAATATTTTTAAAAGAGATTAATTCCTGAAAGCAAACCTTGATTTTGCTATTTTATATAAGGGACGCCATTTCACAATGTTATTGTATATAATGAGACTTAATGGGAAATCCAGCTGCTTAGAAATTTGGTATCTGTTCCTGAGAATGTGAATACATATTTAATCCTTTTAATTCGAACATGATGTTGCCTGCTAGAGATCTGACTGGGTTTCTTAGATATTCTCACTGCTATGAGACTTAAGGCCATGAATCTTGGAACGAATACTGCCTTTAAATGTAGTCCAAAGTATAGCAACTTGAAAGTGACCTTTAAAAAAGAAGTTAATCACCATGTTATGGGAAACTACTCCTGCTGAACTGCATAAAATAGACTACTACTGAAATTACAGAACAGAACAGACCAATTCTTTCAGGTCAAACCACAGTTCTGTGTACTGAATACCCCATTGAGGATATAAATGGGAACATACTGTCCTAAAGAATGGGATATGTTCTGTTGATTCACTGTAGCAGTCTACACTCCCCATCTACTATGTGATGATTATCATGAAGATGCAGGTGGAAAGGAAAATTCTGCCTCCCCACCTTGCCCAACGTTTTGATCCTGATCAATGGAGGATAGGGCTTCATCTTCTGCTCTGCTCCCAGAGCAGAAAAATGCAAGGCAGCTTCAAACAAGTTTTACGAGGCATGAGAATGTTGCATTTAATTGGATGGAAAACTAAATGTTTATTAATTAAACATCTAGATTAAGAAATGGAGTCAGAAATGGCAGAGGATTCTTCCCTATGGAGTCTGCCAAAAGAGTAGATTAAGAAATCTTCTTTTACAACCATACTGGAATTCCTCCATTAGCTACTACCCTATGTCATAGAGGGGGAATTGCTATCTTCTCCTTTGAGGTTGTGTTGGGAGTGGATGGAGTTTGCGTACAGCAATACTTAGTATTACACAGTGCAGGAGATATGACTGTAACTAAGGAACTTTTGTTAGAATTACCACACAGATGTCTGTGCAAACACCAAACACAACCAATAACGTAATCCTTGTGCCTTACCTGTGGTAGAAATGGTTCAGAATGAAGGGCTAGCTCCTATCTTGCAAGCATTATTCACTCTGGCTATTACCTAACTCCTGTCTTCCAAGCATTATTTGTTCCCCAAATGAAATCCATCAGAGATCATTGAAAGGCATGAAAAGGAGCTTAGATCATCCAGGTTATTGATGCAGGACTATCAAAAGTGTACTCACTTCATGGGTTTGAAGAGGGCTTGTCCATGATTGGGGAAGGTCATGATCAACTTTAATTGGGTCCCTCCAGGCTTCTGGACTAAAATGACATGAACAAGAATCATGAGGACTCATAAGGAAGTTGAGGTTGGCATTTAGAGAAAGAAAGCGAGAGTGAGCGAGAAAGAAAGAAAGAAAGAAGACAGAGCCATTGTTGCTTCATGAAAGATTATGCTATAGAGCTAAGCAACAATGGCTCTTTTCCACAGTTCTCCCATCAGGATGATATAACCCACCAAGTGCTGAACCTTTGAAGAGAACAAATGAAGACCAGAAGGAAAACAGAGAGGCAAACAGTGGGCGAGAGAGCCAGCATGGTGTAATGGTTTCAGCATTGGAGAGCAGCAGTTATGACTCTGAAGATTGGGGTTCAATTTCCCGCTCAAGCATAAAAACCCACTGGGTGACCTTGGGCAAGTCATACTCTCTCAGCCTCAGAGGATGGCAATGGCAAACATCCTCTGAAGAAACCTGCCAAGAAAACCCTATGATAGGTTTGCCTTAGGGTTGCCATAAATCAAAAACAAACTGGAGGCACCCAACAACAACGAACAGTGGATGAAATGAGGAGAAGCAAAAGATGAATCTGAATGTGGCTTATACACACTTCACACACACACAAAATAAACAATTATGTGCCTTGTAGTTAATAATGCCAATAGAGTAATACCTGAGCTGAGAATTTTTTGCGTGGCCAAATCCTCCATCAAGGCCTGGCGAGTGGGATCATGGCGGGCGTACAGTTCGTAGCGATTGATGCCAGCATAAAACCGGAGCCAAGCAGGGTTGGGATCGTGTTTTGGAAGAATTTCATCTGCCTTCCCACTGCTGATCCTGCAGAACCCAATACCGCCACAACAGACAAAAATAAAAGCATATGGTATGTTTATCATATATACTAACAGTGAGCTAAATTATGACAGCTCCATAGTCAGAATGAGGTTAGCATGAAACAAGAAGGAGTCAGCAGCCATTACACACTCGGCAGCTGAGCTCCAGGAGTATTGGGAGACTTTTGAATGTGCGAGTCTGGCAGGCTCAGCACTTTTGAGGGACTCTTCTCCCACTGCTCAGGAAGAAGGGAGAAACCCTCTCCCCACCTGGAAAAGGGAAAGCTTGAGTATAGCATGACAACAAGAAGCCTAAGGGATGCAAACTGTCTTCTCCTGCTTTATTCAGTTTAATTAAATCAGCTCAAAAGAAGCTAACTGCAGAAAGAGAACTGAGTATTCTGAGATCACTGGAGATAAAACCTGAGGCTACATACATGCTAAGTTTGGGGGGTTGCAGACTGCCAGAAATAGTGCAAATTGAGCCCACTTTTAGGGTTAGGGTTAGTGCTAGGGAATTATGGGAACTGTATTTTATTGTGGTACCAGAGCTCTCTGACAGAGAAGGCTCAATGTCTCAGAAAAAAACAATTCCCATGATTCCCTAGCACTAACCCTAACCCTAAAAGTGGACTCAATTTGCACTATTTCTGGCAGTCTGCAACCCCTGTTTGTTTGATATTATCGAATCATGTTTCCCCATGGAAAAAAAGTCCTTTCTTTCAAACCTCATGAGAGTTCACGTTTTCACAACTATTTTGAAATAATTTTCCTTTAGAAGTTATGTCCTTAGAAGTATCCCCTCAGAAGGTACCTTGTTAGAAGTATCCATAATTGTTTTCACAGGCTTTATATATAGTTACACAACACTTCATCCATTTTTTCCATTCTTTTTATACTAGGAGCTACACGTTCCTTGATGAAGATGTTCCTTTAACCCCACAAACAACTCTTGATTGGGACTAGATTACCTTGCCTACCACTACAATACTGTGACATTTCAATCAGATGTCATGCTCTTCAATCAAATGTAAAAACCTAGGATGACACCATAAAAGCAATCAATTCACAAAACAGGAAATGGTAGGCAGTGTAATAATAGTGCACTGAAAGCTAGCCAATATATCTGAGCCCATAAGGTTAAATTTTTTAAAAGAATAGAAATTCAGCCTCCAATCTTCACAACCTCTCAATGCTCTAGTTAATTTAAAATTAGTGGAGGAAAAACTAAGCAAATATATGACCTGGGTATGACTGCAGACAAAGCCACCTCTGAAGAGTATCTATAGTATCCTTCCCTAACCCATCATCCCCAGCCTGGTAGTGGCCATACTGGCTTAGGTGATGAGTGTTGTCATGAAACAAACCTATAGGGTGCCAAGTTGGGGAAGGCCAATGTATGCCCCTTGGATGAGCCAAGCAGTGTGCCCATGTTCTTGGAAAAAGAAAGAAAGATGCTCTCACCGTTCATCACTCCCACTATTTTTCACAAAGAGCTTTATCTTGGGTTTGGTAACAAAAAGCTTGTCTTTCTTTACAATCTTTGGAGTTGGAACATTATACAGAGGATGTTCAAAAAGGGCAACCAGTTTGGATCTGCCTGTCCATGTTGGTTTTTCATCTGTTTCTTGCTTGTTGAGGCTGTGACTGTAGAGAGGAGTGGTATTCCTGCCACTTGTTTGTGGTACAGCTTCTGTCAAGTGAAATGCTTTTTCCAGGGAGCTGTTGCTGCCACTAAAGTCTTGGAGAATCCTCAGGTTCAGCTTATTTTGGACTGATAGTATGGGATTAAGTGCAGGGAGATCCAGGGGATCTGCTACTTTTGGTGTACATCCACAGGAATCATGGCCAGCAGGGAGAGTAAAATCCAACAACATGTGTATCAGGATAACCAAAATGAGTAAAAAGCAAAGAATGGCTTTAAGTTTCCTTTGGACTAGAGAAGGCAGGTGGCGTAGCATCTTCTTTGAGTCCTAGAGTTCAGCAAGGCAAAAAGGTGATGGCCAAGTCCTACATGGGAGTAGGAGGAGGAAAGGATCTGCAGTTTGAGGGTTAAAGGATCCTGTATACCATTGGGAGTGGTATTTCTGATGTTGGGATTCAAAGAAAAACAGGCATGCAAGTTTTTTTTCAGAAAAAAATATGGTTAAATCCCAAAAACTTCCCCATTCATGTTCCAGTCATCTTTATTAGTGCAGGAGAAGGGAGAAAGTAAAGTTAATTTATGATTAAGGATTCCCTTCATGTAGAAGTCCTCAATAGAAAAGAGGCAGAAAAGGAGGTTGCAGATGAATTTAACATTGTTGACATAGGAAGGGCAGGTGGTGTCAAGGTTAACAAGACCAGACCAAACTCCAAATCGATAGCAGCAGACTGGCCAATGCTACTTCAAAATATAATCTCACATATCAAACCTTTGTGGAACTTTATCACATCCCTCCAACATGCCCAGAAATTTATCCTCTCCCTACAGATATACATCATCAATGACCCACCTACATATACAGGGGAGAGAAGACAGATTTATTGAGGACAATATGATGCTATTGCTTTATAGATCTCAATGTTGGAATGGGACACCTAAATTTGGGACTGTAAACAATTAATAATCTTGCTTCATCAACTATAATGCAAGGATAACAATCTTGGTTACTTCATCTCTTGTTTTTATGAGGCAGATGGCCAGGATCACGCTCAACTGGCTGTGTAGGAAAGCCTTCAATCACAACAGAACTAATTTATCCTGTTTTGAAGTAGTATGCTTTACCATCTAAAGAACATCCCACCCCATCAGCTTTGGTTCCTGCTCAGACAAAGGGCTGCCTCCACATTTACTCCCACAAAACTATCAAGACCAGAACTGAACATTACATAACTGTACTGCTATGGCACTCGCAGTGGCTTATGTGAAGTTTCTTCATTTTATCTTCACAATCGTCCTCTCCTGTAAGCAGGGTCACAGCAATACATTTTGATGCCTGATATGAAAAAACAAGATGGCACCTAAATTCTAAATTAATTCTGAATTCTAAATTTATTCTAAATTTAGGAACTGACTTGTGTGCCAGTTGAATATTGGCAATGGGACAGCATCCTCCACCAGACCTGACCAGTTTCATGGAATAGGACAGGCCATATCGTCTGTCACAGCATCATTTCGCAGCATAAAAAAACAAAACAACAGCTAATGGGATTGGTCAGGGGGGACAGCTAAACAATTGGTACCTGAAGCAATTGCCTCACTCTGCTGAGTAGATTGGCTGGCCCTTTTTGTCAGCTATGTCGTATGCAGGGGGCACCATTAAAGGGGTGTGGGGAGTGAGGACCACACAAGGTGACACGCTAAAGGGGAGTGACACCACTGCTCCCCAAACATCTGCCTGTCGACAGAAACAGGCTGTGGCATTCACTTGCATCTCTTTAAAACACTGAAGAGATGGTGTTAGTGGGGCACGGATCAGTTGGAGGAGAAAGGAGAGGCAACAGGTTTTAAAAAAAAAATCATTTTTTTTTCTTTTAAAACATCACATTTTACCAAATTTTAATTTTAACCCCATGAAACTATGAATGTATAAATACATTTAGGCAGTGTGCTTGATCTTGTAATGTAAAGGTAGCAATAGCACTTTACATTTCTATACCACTTCATAGTGAACTAAGCATTCTCTAGCGGTTTACAAATGTGTTAGTCAATTGCCCCCAACAAGCTGGGTATTCATTTGACCAACCTATGAAAGGATGGAAGGTTGAGTCAACCTGGAGCCCTGCAGACTGAACTTACAACATTGCGACTGCAGTACCGGCCACTAGGTATAATTTTAATTTTGCTAGAGCCAGTGTGGCATAGTGGTTTGAGTGCTGGACAAGGATTCTGGAGACCAGGCTTGGATTCCCAGCTCAACCATAAAACCCACTGGGGTGGTCTTGAGCAAGTCACAACCTCTCAGCTTCAGGCGAAGGCAATGGCAAACTTCCTCTGAACAAATCTTGCCAAGAAAACCCTATGATAGGGTCACCTTTGGGTTGGAAATGACTTGAAGGCCCACAACATACAGTTGTTTATGTTTCAGCTATTCTCATTACATTCAGTAACATATGGGAATTATTATTTATGAGTACTATTAGTACAAAAACATTACTAAGGGTTCTGTATGGTATAATTTTAATCTTGCTAGAGCTAGTGTAGCATAGTGGTTTGCGTGCTGGATGAGGACTCTGGAGTCCAGGCTTTGATTCCAAGCTTGGCCATAAAACCCACTGGGGTGACCTTGGGCAAGTCACAACCTCTCAGCCTCAGGGGAAGGCAATGGCAAACCTCCTCTGAACAAATTTTGCTAAGAAAACCCCATGATAGAGTAACCTTAGGGTCAGAAATGACTTGAAAGCACACAGCACATAGTTGTTTATGCTACACTTGTCCCTCCACATTTGTGGCTTTGATTTTTGCGAATTTGATTATTCATGGATTTTATTATGTTCTCTCTAGGAATATCTAGGTCCTCCAGCACAACTCTATGATCAACTTTAACCAAAAGTTGCACTGAAGGACCTAGAGCTTCCTAGAGAGAACACTCCACTAGGGATTTGTAGCTCCTCCAACACAATTCTATAGTTAATGTCTGGCAGATGTTGACCACAGAGTTTCACTGGAGGGCTAGCAATTCCAAGAGAGAGGTGTTCTCTAAAGTAAAAACTTAGTGTTTTTGTTATTTGTGGTTTCTCCACATTCACGGGGTCTTGTGCCCCTAATCCTAGTGAATGTGGAGGGACAAGTCTATTCCCATTAAAGATAAAGGTAATCCCTGTTGACATGGTTGTCAAGTTATGTCTGACCATAGGAGGCGGTGCTCATCTCCATTACTAAGCCAAAGAGCTGCCGTTGTCAGAGACTACTCTGTGATCATATGGCCAGTATGATTGCACAGATGCTGTTTACTTTCCCACCAAAGTGGTACCTATTTATCTACTTGCATTTGTATGCTTTCGAACTGCTAGACTGGCAGAAGCTGGGACTAGTGACAGGAGCTCACCCCATCATGCAGCACCCAGGTGTCGAACTGTCAACCTGCCGATCTTGCAATCAACAGAGTCAGCATCTTAACCACTTGAGCCACTGTATTCCCATTACACTCAGTGATATACGGGAATTATGATTTATGGGTACCATTAGTACAAAAACATTACTAAGGGTTCTGTATGGTGTGGGATGGGAAGAGGTTAATGGGGGTGGGTGACACCATGAGTTACCGCACCGGGTCACACCAACCCTAGTGATGCCACTGGTCTCTGTGCTTCATGCCTGAAAAGCAGACATAGATTGCTCAAGCAATCTTACTGAGACCCCATTTGAGGGAGACAATGGACAAATCATCCATTCTCTGAAAATATACAACCATTTTTCCTCTCCTGCGGGCCACTTCTGACATCCAGTCATACATCCATTGTGACACATTCACTTTTTTGCTAACATAGAAATATTGCAGCTGTTGAGAGAACGATGAGTTCTTCACTTTCTTATGTCCCATGGTGTGGATGTTGCCTAGTAACTGTCTCCAGCTAACACCTTCAGTCGCCCCAGATTCTGACAACACCATATTTCTTTTTCTCCCTTGCACTGCAATAAGATTTCGGCCAGGGCAAAGCAAATAAGCCCAATTTCTCCCTCAGGGGTGTGCTGGAGAAATATACTGTTTGCTGCATTTGTACGTATGTATGATTTGGCAGCTACATTTCGGTCAAACTAGTTAACTTCAAAACCTGCTTAAAGGACCAAACATTAGGAAATGGTGACTGATAACAGTGACACAGAGCCTTGATGGAGGAAATGAAAGGGCTCAGCATTGAATTCATGTTGGCTTGGAATATCCGAACAAAAACTGGAAAGCATGTATTCAAAGTAAAAACATAAAAGGAAACGAGATCCCACATGCTGTTGATGGTCCAAAAGCTTTATCTTAACATGCTGTTTTTAAGATAATAAGGTTTTTGGACCATCAACAGCATGTGGGACCTCGTTTCCTTTTCCTTTTCCCATGTGGCTCAGGCAATTTTTGTACCTCGTGTAATGGTCGAATGAAATGAAGTACAGTCAACCCTCTGTATTCATGGGTTTGTTTTTTTTCTCCATGGATTCATGCATCCACAGCTAGAAAATATTTTAAAAATATATAAATTCCAAAAAGCAAACCTTGATTGTGTAATTTTATATAAGGGACACCATTTTAATGGCATTAAATGCCATTTACATTTAATAGGACTCAAGCATCCATGGTTTTTGCTATCTACAGGGGGTCCTGGAACCAAACCCCAACTGTAAATATTTACTGCCCAAAATCCCCTCCATCAAGTTTTCCTCTTAAGCCAGAGGTGCAGGGCCCAAGCCTTACCTGGACATCATAATCTCTTTTCCCCAGATCTAGGAGGGCTGGTTAACATGGGAGATGAAAAAGCACTCTACACATGCTCAAATGTACTTATTAGTAATGTATACATTTCAGGATAAAGTCTGTTAGAAAAAGCAGGTGCTGGTGCAGGGTGCTGGTAAGCCTCAGTTCAAATTAAATGCTAAGACAAAAATATATTCACCCCATCACACACACACACACACTGGTGCAGCAAGCCTGTGAACTGCCTTGAGCTAACACATAGTGCTCTTTGTTGTTATGTGCTTCAAGTTGTTTCTGACTTATGATGACCCTAACATGACTATCATGGGACTTTCTAGGCAGAATTGTTCAGAGGAGGTTTGCCCTTGCCTTCCTCTGAGGCTGAGAGAGTGTAATACTCTAATCCCATTTAAATGGTCAAACTTTACATCTATATGAAGGCTACAACAAAAGAAATAAATTTGTGAACAATCCAGATCTTGCATGTGGCTCTGTTGCACAAAATCATGTTCAAAATGTTAACCTATTTGTTATGTTAGCATTAATTACAGTGTTAACAACTGTAATGAACTGGGCAGTACACGATTGCTTAACAGAGGGGTGGGGTACAACTAAACTATTATTATTATTATTATTATTAATTATACACAACACAGACTAGGGACTGTGAATTAAATGCTAGACTCTTTCGGTGTGATAGCTGTTGTATTTTAGAAAGGAGGAAATAAAGCAGAAAACATGTGAATTGTACTTCCATCCTTCTGGTGTGATACACAAGGGAAGTCTGTGCATCTATGTTTTTTAAAAAGTGCATAATGTTTGTGCATTTTAAGCTGTATACACTTGTTAAAACATTTTACAAGCATGGAAAGAGGCAATCAGTTTCCATGGCTGCTCTTTTGTTTCATTGAACTAACCAGTTTTCGTAGATTACTGCATATGGGATGGGGCAGGAAGATGTGACTCATCAGCATCCTTTTAAATGTACCTTTTAAAGCATGTTAGCATGCAAAAGGATCTTACAGCACCTTTGAGACTATCTGAAAGATAGAAGTTGGTAGCATGAACTTTTGTAGACTTGAGCCTACTTCCTCAGATGCAGACTAACACAGCTGTGTCTTTGAATTTAAAGTATGTGGTAATTTTACCTGGCCTTTTACTATCTTTTCCCCAAGTCATCTGGGGGATTTTAGGTGTCCCTTTTAGCTCCTCCAAACCAACATAAATTACTACTTTTAAAAAAATCACCCTTCCTAAGTCAAGGCTGGGGAACCCTTTTTTGATGAACCACAAGTCCCACTGGCCATCTACTAACTGAGGTTTACAGAAACTGGAGCCCAACATCTATAAGGTACAAAAATATGGTCACATCTACCAAGGGCCAGGTATGGTACCTATCTTCTCCACCCATAACATAAGGAGGGGCAGCATAGTGTGTGGGCCCATGGTTGCTTTCAGTTGTCAATCTGCTTATCTAGTACTGTCTTTAAGATCCATCCGTGTAAAGGCAGACTAGTTTTGTGTCACACATTAAGGTGAAAACTAGGTGTCACTGGACTGTGATCTGATGCAAATAATTTGCATCACTTTAATGCTAATGTCATTATTAAGCAAATGGTTTTTCATCAAGTTGGGTGTGAGCTTGCAGTGAAATGACAAGCTCCTGCTTCAAAGCCAGCCATTCACACCAAGCAATCTGTCAATGCACAATGTTGCCATGACATCACTGCAGAACAACACTTCAATCCCTAGATCCTACCTTTTGGCAGCAATATGTGAGTCATGTTCACACTCTGCAAGAGCTGTTCCGCTCTGAAAACCTCTTCCATTCCTTCCATGGGGTATATATATATAGGCCAACCTAATTACAGAACATAATGTTCCCATGGCGCTTCACTACAAAGTAAGTCATAATAGTACATTGCTTAAACTGTGCTGTGGAGCGCTGGGGCCTAGCAATTATAAGTTATAGTATTGTTCTTCAACTGACCAATTCTTCATCCACATCTCCAGGTAATAAAGGGAAAAGAGTACCATTGTAAGATAAAACTCCCCCCTCCCACAGTTAAAGAAAAATACATATATTGCTGGAAACATTATCGGTAACAATACTGTGGAGCCACTGGTTAAGATAAGAGCATCATCAAATTTGTAAAATGAGTAAACAGATCAGTAACAGGGGACCTGAGTTCAGATGGCTAGGCCTCTTCATTTGACCCACCAAGAACGCTATGGGGAGCCTTTCTTCCCAAAACCCTTTAAGGGAGGGAACTGGTTCTGCTGGGAGACACCTTGAATATGCAATTCCCAAGCAAAACTTCTCAGCAAGAAATTGCTGCTTTAAGGTATTAGCAGCAGCTTGAAGGAACAGCTCCCCTAGGATTTGCTCACCCACTGGGAAAGGCATGGACCAAACAAAGCCACAAAACTGGGAAGCAATGGAAGGCCACGTTTCCACTGAGCAATGCAGTAAGTACATTTTCCCTCACCCCACCAAAGTATGTATGTGAGTGGTATGGATGTCTTTTCTTCCAGAGAAAGCGTTGATTATGTAAACACCCTGCCCTTCGTTCACAACATTTTACAGTGGGGGTGGGCTATGTCTTTGTCTTCAGCTTGTAACCATCCCCCACTGTTTTCATATGATTAATTCTATCTTTTTTTTCTCACCAGGAAAAAAAAATCTGTTTAGGAGAAAAAGGCAGCAAAAGTACACAATAGTTTTTCATTGAAAAGTGCTAGGAGCCCTTTGTCTGCAAGCCACATGTATATTACAGAAAATGATGTCTGTGTGAGAGAGCAGTTTTTTCTGGAAAAGGGAGAGTGGGGGGTAAACCTGTGCTGATCAAGGTATTCTGGGAGTTATAGCCCCCCCCCCCACCAGCAATTTTTCCAGGTTCTGGATTCCAGCTGCTCCCACTGGAGTAGACAGTGGAATATGGCCCTTGGGTTTTTAAAAAAGTGAGATATCAATGCATATCTCAAATGTGGTTTCATAAGATAAAGCACACATACAGTGAGGATCCCCCCAAAATGCAGACATCACTGCAACAAATCCAGATTCTTCTCTTCTCCTGAAACTGTTATTTCCCAGCAGTTATTCTGCCTAAAGAAGCTGAGGGCTAGCTAAATCAGACTAGTATCTCTTGCTTCATGCTGGTCACTACTATAATCCACATGACAACTGGACCTTGATAAGAGCAAGGTAAAGTAGCCAAGAGATTATTTGTTGAGATAAGAACCCACCTTGGCATGTTGATTTCTATAGGTCAACCTGACACCAGGATAGGTCATTATGACCAACATAGATACCAGCATACATTTATATGAGAAACATTAACTTTGTATTTTTTTCTGAAGTATCAAAGAAGCCCACAGCAATCCAATCAGATTCTACATTCAAAATAGATGCAATTACTTTCATTTCCTTCCTAGTCTTTAATCACATAACATGGAACTGCTCTCCTTTCTCTGTCATATCAATATGTAATCTATTAAAAGGATGGGACAGCCTGTTACTATTGAGTAACAAAATGAGGTGTGTGTGTGGAAATATTGACTTGTTTCCTCTGTGGGGCAGAAATCATTGGAGTTCTAGTAATTTTAGAGGGATAATTCCATATCAGGTGGTTGGTAAATGGCCGCATAAAGAATTCTGTGACATGTTCTTATGGCTATGTGACATTGAGCACCATGTCAATAATGCTCCCATTTAACTGTTCCAGGTTCAACAGTCTTCTCTACTGCAACAGGTTAGTTCTTTCACACAAATATTTTATCACAAAAAGTCAGGATTTGGAAAGGATCAAAAGGGCTTTTGACTCAACTCTTTGTTGCAAAATAGGAGAAGAGGCTCTTCTGTATATCTCAGCAAAACAAAGGGACCTCTGTAGCAGCATTCTCACCACCCAGTTCCCCATGGAGGTCAGATTACCTCAACACTACACGTTTTATATGGGAAGTAACAACTGTCTTGCTTTTTGTGGATTTTTAACATTGCATTCTAATTTATTTTAAAGAAGATAGTGTTTTACTTTTGATTGTTGTACTACTGTACTGCATAACAGTATTGTTTTAAAGCAGTAGGGCAGTGATTTAGTTCTCAAGATGTTATTAGACTGCAGGTCCCAACATTCACCTTTGGCAATGCAGGCTAGAATTGGTAGGAGCTGCAGTCCAACAATATCTGGAGGGTCACACTGTGCTTATTAATAACTTATTATAGTTATCCATGCCCTCATAATAGTTCACCATACATGATCAGAACACTACAAACCACAGGCAGACAGCAGGTAGGTTGCAAGAATCTCTAGATTAAGTGACATGTCATGCACCAAGGCAATTAATATTTTTATTTTGTGTATTGTATTTGTTTTAACATTTATTATTGCCATCTGCCTTGAGCTCTGTTGAAGAAAGATGGTATATCAATGTTTTAAATCAATTAATAAAATAAACCTTTTCTATGCCACTTTGAGTTCTGTTGAAGAAAATTTGCATATATAAATGCAATAAATAAAACACACATTTTTTCAACCGACTTAATCTGGCACCAACTCTTAATAACTGAAGAATTACAACTTCAGAGCCTATAAATGACCAAAACCAATCCAGCAAGTTCTCAATGGAAAACTGCAGGGGTGAGTGTGTGAATGTTCATGTTGCCCAACAACCTCTAGTGCCTCAGAAAAAGTGGGAGACAAATTCATAAGGGATCAGAAGCACAAACACTGAATTCACAAAACAGTTGTCATAACATTATCATGGCATAATAGGTCTTTTGGATCACATACCGAAAACTCATTCCACCATTAATGAACAGACATACAAAAGATTGCTAAGTGGATGCCTCACACATAAGCCATGCATTTAAAAAACTTTTTATTGTAAAAAAGTAAGCCCCCGCCACACTCCAAATTCAAATAAGCTATATAGAAAATACGAATTAGGATCATTCCATTAATTGAATACCCTTGTGACAGCATTATTAGTTTCTACAAAATGGAAGTACAATTGTACTTAAAAGTTTGAGAAACTGGCAGTTTATAAAGCTTCTTCCCACACTACCAGTTTCTGAAGAACACATTGGCATCATGACACTCCCACCCATCCCACATGCTATGCAAAATAGTTTTATTTGTGTGCCATACGCTTTAGTAGCTATATCAGTGCTCTGTAGGTGTAGTGAGGAGGTGGAAGGGCAATTCTCCTAGCAACCGTCCACTGGGTCAGGTTTTTAAAGCTGGTACAGACACTTTTCGCAACCAGACAGCTGTCATGCAGGCAGAGAGAAATCAGCTGCCTTATTCAGTCCACCTCCCAGAAAGTAGGAGGTATAGTAAGGAGAAACAGCAGCAAGTTTGCATTACAACCCTTCTCTCACATATCACCTTGTACTGTATGGCTTAATAAACACCTGCTTCCTCTTGTGCGAGTCCACTTCCAAGCAAAAAGCCACATTGGTAAAGTCAGAGTCAAACACACTATGAGCTAGATTAGGTAGCTCAAACAGATTTAAACACACACACACACACACACCCTAAGTATTTTTGATAAAACTGGTATATAAATAAGAAAAAGCCAATATTTTTATTAAAAATAAAGCTTCCTTTTAAGTTGTACAAAAAACCAATGAAAAATTTGGAAAAAATCTCCTGAATGTGGTGCGCTTGGATACAGAGAGAATATGTCAGGAGCACCTCCAAACACAAACAGCTAGACTGCCTCCAAAGAACATATACAGCAGATTCTTCACCTCATGGGTGATCTCGAAACCAAAGCCCTCACCAATCACCACATGCCAGGAGGAGCCATACTTCTTGTCCATTGTCTCTTTGATCATCTTGGCAGCACTCTGAAGAGCAAACATGAAGAACCAACAAAGGAAGGGAACAGAAGGCAAAAGGGAAGGAATGGCAGTTAGATAGATGGAATGCATTTTTCTGTCTCACAATGCTCCAACCTACTTTTAGGAGAATTTGTAGTAAGGCTCGTATATTGGAGAATAAACTATAAAAATATTGCAGCTGAATGCCTTATTAAAAATACATGTTGTTAAATGCCTTCAAGCTGAGCTTGACTCATGGCAACCCTGTGAATGAGACATTTCCAAGCCCCCTTGTCCTCCACTGCTCTGCTTGGGTCCTGTAAATTCAGACCTGTGACCTCCCTAATCGAGTCTAGCCATCTGGTCTGCAGTCTTCCTCTCTTTCTACTGCCTTCTACCTTTCCTAGCATTATTGTCTTTTCTAATGAGTCATGTCTCATGATGTGGCCAAAGCACGACAGCCCCAATTTAGTCATCTTGGCTTTCAGGGAGAGTTCAGGCTTGATCTGTTCTAGGAACCATAAAGGCTCTTGTTAATGCCTAGGTCCCCCCCACTTTTGTTAATTTGTTTTAATTCATGAGTTGCCTAAAGACACAAATGAAGATAATTAAAAAGAGTTGTCCAAGTGGAGAATGAAGTTCATTTTCTGGATCAGAAGTGAGCTGGAGTTAGTAGGACCACCAACACTGTGCAGAGAGTGTCATATTGCCCCTGCACCACTGGACACAAAGAGCAGCTGAGCAAAACCAGCCAAACAATTAACTAAAAACTTGTGAGACTGAAAACACTTTAGGTGAAATAAGCTAAACTGCTGGAGCATATTCATTATTATTTAACAATTTATTTAGCCCTCATCTTATGAGCTGCTTCATTTTATGACTTTTAAAAACTAAATCTTAGCACTATGCTTATGCACCTATTGTATTTTTTAAATTACTTTTATTTTATTTTAGGCTTCAAAAAATTAGGCAAAAATTCATAAATGTTCCTCTGCACAGAAATCTTTAGTAAAAGGTGAAAGATTTATATGATCTGAAGAAAAACCAGACCTTTATTTTATTTTTGGTTTTGAAATTAATTTTAGTGATGAGTGAAGCTAGCTTAAAACAATTATGAGTGCTGTGGTACCTTTGAACCTAATACATTTATTATGGCAGAAGCTTTGTAGACTAGTGTCCATTTCATCAGATGTATGAAGTCTTATCCTGAACTGCTGGTATATAAACACATGGTTGGGAGAGAGAGTAAATAATGAGGTCAGAGGCAAATAAAATGCAGAAGTCAGTGTCAATTGCATCACTTACAGTGACCATACACAAAACAAACTGAAAGATCACGATACTAGGCAAATCAGTGGCCACCCAGTGTGATTTCTTTTCTTAAAAAAACACCACACCCCTTATACTAACTTAAAAGGACATAAAATTTATCCTTCTGATTAATGTTATTCCTGCCGTTTCTTATTCTGCTCTCCTTTCAAATATTATGTGCTCAAGAACAAGTTTTTAAGTTTAGTTCATATCATGGGAGGCCAAAATGTTCTCCCACTGTTTAAAAAAAAATATTGCCTTTTTCATGGAAATAAATTGTTGTTTTTTTTACTGAATTGCTATTTAACTCATTTTGAAAGGTAATCTGCATTTTGATCTGGTATTTTAAATTAATCTGGCATGACTATTTAAGTTATTATTATATCATCTATTTTAGTTTATGTTAACATATAAAACCTTTTTTTCTTATATGAACTAAAGTGGCTAACAAAAAGAGACGCCTGCTTCACTTGGATAATGAAATGGAAATACCTTGCAGTCTCAGAATGATACTGTGCATGAGTTAAGGAAAGCTGATGAAGATATAGGAAAGAACTTCAAGACACAATTTCATCTCCATTATGAAACATCCATTACATTACTAAAGTTAGTTCCTCTTTGTAAAATGTGTACATAAAGAGATTAATCAAGTCAAACAACTTTCTTGGTCCCATTGTTATAGACTTGTCATTCTCATTTCACTTAGAAGAGGCAAAAATCTATGATAAAAAGTCCCCCATAGAAGCGAGATTTTAGTGTTAATGTATCCTGCCTAACCATCCATAATAAAATACACTTTAGGAAACATTTCTTCTGTTTCAAGAAGACACATTAATGCTCTAGTCTAGTGCTTCCATGCCCATCAATAGTCTTTTTCAGAAGTTTATCATCAGAAAGAGGGCAGAAAAAGAGAATACTTGCATGTCTGGTTACTGCTTTAATTTTTTTTTACATAAGCATTTGAAAGAGTTATGAATGGGGCTATGTTTCCATTCTTCTATTATATTTTCCCTTTAGGAGAGGCAGTAAAAAACAAAATGAAACTGGAGCCTATTTGGTGTGTTGCCAAGCAGATACTTTTTCAGGGAAGGTCGATACCTCATTGTTGGTGGCGTATTTCTCACAAGCAGTGACACACAATTCCATGGCCTCTACTCGCATTTCCTCTGGCATGTCAGTGTGCTAGAAGAAAACACAAAAAAGGAGGACATCAGGCACAGAACTGCAATGCACAATAACAGTCCCTTCTGCAGCACATGGCCATCCCCAGCACCACCACCTCTTTCTTTCATGTTTGGTTAAGAGTGGGAATGTGGTACAAAGAGAAGCTGAGTCCAGATGTCATAAGAAGACAGAATTTGAGCGAATCCTGGCTTGTGGAAGATGATGCCTGTGTGCTGAGGCATGCTAAGTAATTGCTTCCACTTGTAGCAGGAGTAACTATCATTACATGCAAATTCAGCTCTCTGGCTTGCCTCTCCCTTATTATGCTAGAGAAATGAACAATTGTGACATGCAAACAGGGCCACAGCATGCTTCCTGAAGACTGAGAAATGGGGGCAGAGAGACAGCTTACATTAGCAGAGCTCTATGGTAGGGATACAATATTGAGTATGTTCAGGTGAGAAAAGCAGAGCAAGACTAGTTTCCTTACAGATTCCTTCATTTTGAGAAGTTGAAAACATCTGCTGCAAACAGCAGAACCAACTAAGTGGTACGTCCCTCAATACTGATGGTTTCTCCTTCTTGAGATACACACATTTATGCAAAGCTCATTTGGATAAGCCTTTGCTTTGATGAATGGCAGATTTTCTGGCACTTCCAACCTGGTATAATATATTGCTGGTAGGTTTGGTATTTTACTGTAATTGTAAGTTTCATCTGAATGTCTGTGTCATCAATATATTGTTTTAGCTGCCTTAAGAATTGGGAAAAATAGGTTAGAAATATGTTAAATACAAAAAGTAAATACTGTAAATTTGCTAATCTGAAGAAAAAAGGAATTTCACAGAGGATCAGCTTGAGTATGCCATCTCCAAATGTGTATGACTGACTGGAATGAACCTCTGAATTTCATCAGATTTTTGGGAGTCCAGGATGCACTACAGAAAACTGAACCCAAACAACAGAAAAGCAGGTGCCCTTTCTTGATGTGGTACACATTAAACATCAGGTTACTGAAAGTGAAGGCACAATGCCACCAAAATACTCTGACATGCAGGAAAAGAGAACATACCAGTCCCAGGAGACTTTCAAATGCCAGAACCTTAATTAGACTCAATAAGGACACTTCCTTAGAAGGATGTCAAACAACTCCCAATCACTGTTTTTCTTTGTCTTGCACAAATATTCCTGTCGATGCCTAGCAATGCTACAGGTTTCTTGTGATGTTAACCACTGCAATCTAACCTCAGAAATACTGTACTTCATCCACATTTCAATTATTTCTTTAGTTCTTGCTACTCTTCCCAACACTAACAACCTGTGCTGAACTACTCAATATTATATCTCCATTAACGTAATCTTGCTATCTACAGTGTCCCTTTTATATAGTTCTTAGCACTGTACTCTTTTCTTTTCCTTTTCCAGTTTTCCTTCATATTTTCAAGTGCACTATGCATGTCCCAAAGATAACTTTTCTTTTCTCTACTCCTTTTAAACAAAACTTTTAAACTAATAACATTCCAAGTGTTTCCCTTCCCCAGACTAAGCTATGTGATATACTACACATTTCAGTCTTCTTGGCAAAGAGACCTAGACACAGTATGCATTACTATTATGTGATAAGCACAAGGTGGTACAATTATCTTTCTTGAACAAATATTCAAAAACTGTTGCACTACCATATCTACTGATCAAAAGAACTTGTACTTTTCCACATATCTATACTATCCTATGGATAAAGCATACTTAGAATACAGGCATACTTCCGTCAACAAAGCCTCTGAGAGAGAAGCTCCTTTTTACGAAGAGTTTTTTTATGCCAGATCATCTTTCTTAGCTGGAAGTATTTTAGCAGCATTGGCATTGTGGGAGATGGTGTAGAAAAGCTGGAGAAACATAAGATTTTCAGTGGTGGCTTAACAACAGCATGTCAGCAATAAACACTGCAATAAACAAAACTTGAGCTAGGAAAGAATGAGATTCTGCTCTAGCCTATCATTTTGTAGTATGTGTGCCTGCCTACAACAAGCAGGTAAATAGAAGCTGTCTTCAGAATCCCTTACTGAGAATGTGTGAATAGCAAAACAGAGAGAAAAGCCTTACCATACTCTCCCAGCATATTTTAAAAGGCATGGATCTATACATTTGGCCACCAAAATGGAAATCATAAAAAAGTAGAGACTGGTGATAGAAAAAATAATCTCTGGAAGCATTTGGAAGAAACTTTCAAGTGGTCTCTGGAAGGTTCAAAATGTTCTTATTTATGCAAGGCTTACTTGACTTGGTTTCATTTCATATGTGCATACTATTAATTTTGAATAGCGTGTTGAAACATACTGAACCTCTCTTCTTTTTTATGGTGGACAACTAATCCCTATTCTTACTATGTTACTTCTGCTTCTAGTACCAACTTTTTTGTTAAAGAGGTACACATTTACTTCATTAACTGAGGTATATCTATAATGTTTACTACATAATTAAGTAGGAATTCTTGTTTTTAACAGTATTGCTGTTGGAACCTTAGGCAATCATATCTTCATAGACATACTGGCATACTGTTTAATTTCTATAGCAACTGGCTCTCCCTCTGTCAAAACTCTCTTATTTGCATAAAATGGCAAATTAAAAATGGAACACAGTGAAGCTGTTTTCTTTTTATCTAAGAACATAACATACCTTTTCAGTTTCACTCTTACCCTGATCAGGGGGAAGCTGTGAAGTCTCTTATAGTCTGCTTCCTCTTTTTTGCTATCCCCAGTATCTGCCATTGTCCTTTCGCTCTGACCCTAGAAAGGGGCAGAGCCGCCTGTAGGGACTCAATCACGTGTAGGCAACAACCTTTTAGAATTCAGGCTGCACAAGGTTTGCTGGAATAGGATGTTCTGCTGCTGAGAAGAAAAAAGGGAGGAAAATGAGAAAAGTCCAGTTAACATAATCTACAGAACAATCTGCTGAGGTTATCACATGAGATCTTTAAAAGAATAAAAATAAAAGAATTATTATTGAGATGGTCATGATATTATGAAGTTACAGTTTATAGTCTTTCCCCCCACAACTGTCTAATTAGTAGTAAATGTCAAGTTTAAATGTCTTATTAGCCTAATGCTTC
The DNA here is from genome assembly GCA_020142125.1 of Phrynosoma platyrhinos. Taxonomy (NCBI): domain Eukaryota; kingdom Metazoa; phylum Chordata; class Lepidosauria; order Squamata; family Phrynosomatidae; genus Phrynosoma; species Phrynosoma platyrhinos. Next base: position 183,531,150 of record CM034708.1, on the reverse strand, counting down.
TTACTAGATCACAATATAAAGGCCACAAAATATTGAGCTAGCTTTTCAAGTTCTCCATAACGGGTTGGGGAAGAGAATCTAAAATCCAGCTGTTATTCACAACTACTACCACCATGTTCAGAATGACGCTGTAGTGACTGTGACAATCCTTGCTCACTTGGTTTGGCTATTACTATTTGTACCAACTGCATTTGGGAAGTGAAAGTTTTCAAAGCAGCAAGTTTTCTGTTACTCATTTTTTGTCACATAGAAAACAATGCCTAAATCTTACCCCTCTTCATCTAGTTAACCTTATGTACTCATAAAAGTGGGGTTTACAGGAAATATGGAGCAAATATGGAGGTGTGGTTTCAACCTAGCAAATAATTTTAGATAATTTATCTCTGAATTTTCACAACACCTCTACAGAAAAATAACTATAGATGAAATGTAAGAATTTACAATACATTAATCTTACAGGTAAGTGGTTTATCAATTATTGCTGGGACAAATGTGCAAGTTAATTTCCTCTTTTAACAGCAAGGATGCCAATGTATATGTACAGCGGTCAATAGATGTACTGGAAATGTCTGTTTGCCTTAAAGGAATAGCTTTTCATATTTTCATTTGTTTTTCCTTTTACAGTTTTCAAGAGCTCTACTGCCTATCACCACAGTGATTTAATCAAGAGTATTTTGTAAGTTCTTCAGATAATTTCTTCAGCTCACCCATTTAAAATGGCACCCTAGGATCCTTGCATATGTTTTAGAGATGGAGTAAAGAAGGATTTATCTGTTGCCATAGCAGAAGTAATGGGCAGATCTTGCAAAACTTCTTTCAAAAAGTAATTACTTATTGTTAGAGTTCCCAACTCCCTTAGTTACCATGATAGTTAGTTACTATTCATTATGATTTTAAAACTCTGTTAAACTCTTTCCTTTAACGTAGATTAGTTTGCTATAAAATAAACTCTCCTCTCATCCACCTTATCCTTCCCTTAAACACCCATGATAGTGCATGCGGCAGCAGCACAAACAATTATGTCAACTATATGATATTCTTCTGCCATCATTTAGTGTGACCACATTCCCATAACTATTTTAAAGTTGTAACTGAACTGCAAAAGTGATGTTATACTTTATCAAATTCTCACTGTAGGGTCATTGCTGGAAGTAACTAATGCTAAGGAACTTGTTACTTCCAAGCAATAGGAAACATGTAGGTATGCTAATTTATTTATTTATACATTAATTTTAACAGGAGCACTTCTCAGTCTTTTAGATAAAGGTAACTGGACCAGTGTCCCACTGTGTCTTCACAGTGTCCTTACAGTCTCGTGTGGCTTTGTTTCTATTTAACCAATAATATTTTTAATGAACTCCTAAATTACATATCAACACTGTTCCTCAATAATTAAACATTTGCAAACAACTGTTAAAAGACTGCAATGTAACATACTAAAAAGAAAGATACATTTTAAGATTTTGTAACATGCTGTAAATAATATGCAAAGGGAGCTTGTACCACCTTTGAGACTGAGAGAAAGAAAGAAGTTGGTTGAGAAAGCAGACTTCAGTCTACAAAAGCTTATGCTACCAACTTCTTTCTTTCTCACAGTGTCAAAGGTGCCAAAAAATTCCTTTGCATATTGACCCAGACTAACGCGGCTATGTCTTTGAATGCTGTAATTAACTTCATGGTTCACAAATGTCTGTATTATCATTTATATCGATACCTATCCTCAATTTTGAATTAAAAAACTTTAATCAAACAACAATTTGACTGCCAGAAAACTCTCCATATTTAGATCATCCTAAATTTCTGGTTGTGAGATTTCTTCTGAAGTAGTATTGATTGAAGTCTTAAAATGCTAATTTGACCACATGAACAAGCTCTGATATAAGATAAGGGAAGTGGCCATGATTTTAGTTTCTGACATTAAGGGGATGAAGCTGGGCCACTGGTCATCACAAACTAGCCATTTGTTACCTGTAGAAAACTCATATAAAGAAGGAGCTTTCCTTAAACTCCAACCATATAATTGTTTGTAATCCAGGGTAACAGATTTACTATTGCAATCTGCTCCCCTCCAGATATGTTGGGGAATTCTTCATCCCCAACTAAGATGGCCATTGGTCACTAGGAATGATAGAGGAGTTGTAGCCCAGAATATCTGGAGGATGCCAGGCTGAGAAAAACTGGTTTAAATGCTGGGTTCAACTGCAAGCTTGTAGATTCTCTCACTACAATAAGGTTATATCCTGCAGTAAGCTAAGTAAGCTGTAGAAACCCTACCACACAGTTGTTGAATTAACTGTGTAACTCAGTTTCTCAAATCTACAGAATTAAACCAACATTGTTAATTCCCTTGGTTCCAACAATATTAGATCACTATCTTAACCTAGAATTGAATTCCCCTGTGTACAGGATGGGGACCACCAGAAATCCTATTTCTCTGAGTTCAGCTATACGTGACAGACTGCTGTCTCCCTAGATCAGGGGTAGGCAACCTTTCCCCTTTAAGGGCCGAGGGACTTCAGCTCCCAGAAGCCTCAGCCATGTTGGCCAATAGTCCCATGTTGGCCAATAGCTCCTGGGATTCTGGGAGCTGAAGTCCCTCGGCCCTTAAAGGGGAAAGGTTGCCTACCCCTGCCCTAGATTGTCCAAGCCATCGTATTTCCAAATTCCAATGTATGGTTGTGAAAACTGGACAGTGAAGAAAGCTGATAGGGGAAAAATAAACTGATTTGAAATGTGGTGCTGGAGGAATGTTCTGTAGATACTAAAAAGATAAATAAGCGGGGTTGAGAGTAAATCAAGCCTGAACTCTCCCTAGAAGCTAAGATGACTAAACTGAGACTTTTGTACTTTGGCCATATCATGAGAAGACACAACTCACTTGAAAAGACAACAATGCTTGGTAAGGTGGAGGGCAGCAGAAAAAGAGGAAGACCACATTCCAGATGGATAGCCTCAATCAAAGAAGCCGCGACCTGAGTCTGGAAGACCTGAGTTGGGACTGCTGTTGACAGGGTGACTTGGCGGTCTCTCATTCATAGGGTGTCGACTTGACAGCAGCTAGCAACAAACTCAGCAGAATTAGAATAAGGCCTTGCCATTCATTTCTGAAAAGTGTTATCTCCAGATTTGGAAGTTGTTTCCCTATTTGGCTGTAGCTGTCCATGAACAAGGAAATGCATTCCCTTCTTTACAGTGCATTTCAAGACTGATAGCAGAGAAAACAATGTCTGGGGCAAAGCCACCAGTTCAAAGCCAGATCTGAGAGGAGATGTTTAGGGGGTCTGAGCTAGAAAAATCTAAAATTGCCCTCCTTTCCCAAGAAAAATTGTGGTAAATGAAAACAGTTGAAACAATTGACCATCCTTGCTCAGGGTGACCAGACATCATTTTCCAGGACATATCCTACATTTCAGCCTTCTGTCCAGGAGGAATTCTAAAATCTCCTCAATTTTGATCATGACTAAGATGCCCACTGAGTAACACTAAATTTGCTGTTCCCCTTGGAGAAATTTGTCTACTTGGCAGCCTGTCCTCTCTGCAAACAAGGGGAGAGGATGGATCCTTCTAAAGATGCTTTTTCTATTTTTCTAAAGCTGTTTTTCCCCCTAGGACCAGCAGCAGAGGAGACTTTCCCCCAGAGCTCAGGGCTTGTTGGTTTCTCCAAGGAGAAAAAGACAGCAAAAGTGTTAGGTAATGGGCTGCTTGAGGACACAATACAATGGTCAAAAAGGGTTTTGCCTTAATTTCAGCACAAGAAATGTAAATGTAAATTTAATCAAGGGTTGTTACTAGTACAGAACAATTTTAAGCTTTTGTCTTACTCTGAGGTTCATAAGCATGTTGCAAGCCAACAAGGTATTTTAACAAAGAAAAGTTCATCAGAAAAATACAGTTGAGTACATAATAATAAGAGCCAACATGGCCTAGTGGTTTGAGCGTTGGACTACAACTCTGGAAACCAGCATTCAATTCCCAGCTTGGCCATGGAAGCCCACTGGATTCACCTTAGGGTTGCCATAAGTCAGACTTGAAGGCACACAACAATAACAAACATAATAAGAACCAGCATGGTGTAGTGATCTGAGTGCTGGACTATGACTCTGGAGACCAGGGTTCATTTCCCTGCTTGGCCATGGAAACCCACTAGGTGACCCTGGGCAAGTCACATACACTCAGCCTCAGAATGACAATGACAAAAAACTTCTCTGAACAATTCTTGCCATGAAAAGCCCATGATAGGTTCAACTTTTGCTGTTGCGTAGCTTCAAGTAGTTTCTGACCTCTGGTGACTGCAAGGCATAACTATCGTGGGGTTTTCTTGGCAAGATTTGTTCAGATGTGGTTTGTCATGGCCTTCCCCTGAGGCTGAGAGAGTGTGACTTGCCCAAGGTCACCCAGTTGGGTTTGCCTTAGGGTCACCATAAGTCAATTAACATCTTGAAAGCACACAACACAATAAAATACAACATATCTAACACAGGTCCAAAACACACTGCAGAAATAATCCAGTTTAAGACTGCTTTAACTGCCCTGGCTAAGTGCTAGCAAATCCTGGGAACTGTAGTTTATTGTGGCACCAGAGTGCTCTCTGTTGGAGGAGGATAAATGTCTCATAAAACTCCAGTTCCCAGAGTTCCCCAGCACTGAGCCAGGGCAGTTAAAGCAGTATCAAACTGGATTATTTCAGCAGTGTGTTTTGGACCTCATGAACGATATGAAACGAACTTATATTTCTACGAGTGTTCTGAGGTTTTCTTTGGTATCGCTCTACATTTTTTCCTTGCATGTCCTACATTTGGTGGCGCCTGGTCCTCCTTCATGGTTAGGACACCTCTGGTCACCTTATTGTTTGCTGGGGATGTATTAAAACAAATAACAGTGCCTGCCCATAGAGAAACCATACTTGCCCTTAGAGAATTATTGGAGAACACTTGCCCGTATGGAAACACTGGGGAATACTTGCCCATGGGGAAACATAAGAGAGTACTTGCCCATAGGGAATCATTGGAGAATACTTGCCCATAGGGAGACAGAAGAGATTACTTGCCCATAGGGAAACATAGGAGAGTACTTGACCTAGGGAAACACTGGGGAATACTTCCTTATAGGGAAACCATACTTGCCCATAGAGAATCATTGGAGAATACTTTCCCATAGGGAAACACTGGGGAATAATTGCCCACAGGGAAACTATACTTGCCCATAGAGAATCATTGCAGAATACTTCCCCATAGAGAAACATTGAATACTTGCCCAATCACAGAATCATAGGGTTGGAAAAGACCCCAAGGGCCATCCAGTACAACCCCATTTTGTCATGCAGGAACTCCCAATCAAAGCACCCCTGACAGATGGCTGTCCAGCCTCTGTTTAAAAACCTCCAAAGAAGCAGTCTCCACCACTCTCTGAGAGAGTGGGTTCCACTGTCGAACAGCTCAAAAGAGGACTCTGGGATTTGGCTAGATGTACTTGGATGTCAACAATACCAAACAGCTTAACCTTTGTTTTCTCTGCTGGTCTTCAACTGTTACTGCAGGTTGTCTTTGTATTCCAAGGACAAGAAAGCAGTGTCCTTGATGTCTTCTTAATGTACATAGAATCATAGAGTTGGAAGAGACCACAAGGGCCATCCAGTCCAACCTCCCTGCCATGCAGGAACTCCCAATCAAAGTATACCTGACAGATGGCCATCCAGCCTGTTTAAAGACCTCCAAAGAAGGAGACTCCATCACACTCCAAGGGAGTGTGGTCCAGAATAGCTCTTACTGTCAGGAAGTTCCTCCTAATGTTTAGATGGAATCTCTTTTCTTGTAACTTTCATCAATTGTTCCGTATCCTATTCTCTGGAGCAGCAGAAAACAAGCTTGCTCCCTCCTCAATATGACACCCCTACAAATACTTAAATTGGGCTATCACATCACCTCTTAAGCATCTCTTCTCCAGGCTAAACATACCCAGTTCCCCAAGTTTTGTCCTCATAAAGCATAGTTTCCAGACCCTTCACCATTTTTGTCACCCTCCTTTAGACACTCTCCAGCTTCTCAACATCCTTTTTGAACTGTGGTGCCCAAAACTGGACACAGTATTCCAGATGAGGCATGACCAAAGCAGAACAGAGTGGCACTATTACTTCCCTTGATCTTCTAGACACTATACTTCTGTTGATGCAGCCTAAAATCGCATTGGCCTTTTTAGTTGCCGCATCACACTGTTGACTCATGTTCAACTTCTAGTCTACTAGGACTCCTAGATCCCTTTCACATGTAGTCACATTAACCCAGATGTCCCCCATCTTATATCTATGCATTTAATTTTTCCGCCCTAAATGCAGTACCTTACATTTCTCCATGCTGAATTTCATTTTGTTAGCTTTTGGCCCAGCTGAAACCACACCTTCATTCTGGAACAAGGGGACTGGGATTTTTAGCTACATAGAATAATAGATTTGGAAGAGACCTTAAGGGCCACCCATTCCAACCCCATTCTGTCCAGCTCTCACATCCATATGTGGTAATAGGGAATACAGTGGCTTGTATGATTCTAACTTTAGTGCTGAGTTGTATATCTTTGCATTTTAGGATCTTTTTTAGTTCTTTCATAGCCACCCTCCCCATTCTTAGTCTTTTTTTGATATCCTGACTGCAGTCCCCATTTCTATCAATGTTTGATCCCAGGAATGGGAATTCTTTTACTATTTCTATTTCCTCATTGTCTAGGTTGAACTTGTAAAGGTCCTTGGTGGTCATTATTTTTGTTTTCTTTATGTTCAACATTAAACCTGCCTTTGCACTTTCTTCTTTGATCTTCCTTAGCAGGTGTTCCAGGTCTGTGAGGTTTTCTGCTCTTTCCCTATGGACAGGTATTCCCTAATGATTCTCTATGGGCAAGCATGGTTTCCCTATTGGACAAGTCCTGCCATTTGTTTTAGTCTGTCGTCGCGAGGAGAAAGGGGGGTTGCAGACTGCCAGAAATAGTGCAATTTGAGTCCACT
>CM034708.1:183486318-183520691 GCA_020142125.1 Phrynosoma platyrhinos | reverse complement strand
TATTATTATTATTATTATTATAAATGTGAGGCCTCTTTACTGTAGGAGGTCTAGGGCAGTTGTCCTATGTTTCCCCCATCCCACCCTATATTAAAATCCAATAGAAAATAATGCAGTTCAAGGAAATACATTCCTTTGAATGACGACACTTGGTGCTGGAGTGCAAGGATTTTCCCCCAGACCAGTGCTAGAAGTATGTCTTATAAAAGTGTTAAAAATGGAAATATTGTAATGAAATTAGGTGGAAGTAACTGATAAGGCTGGGGATTTTGCAAAAATGTGAACTGTTTGTTCATGTAACAATTAAAAGTATTTGTTATCAGCTTTCTGTCTACTGGAAATCTTAAAGTGATGTATAATTATATATTAAAATTATTTAAAACAGATTGAAAATAATATTAAAAGGCATTTTTAAAAAGCAGTGCCTAGATGGAATAACACAGTTTTGACTGCCTGCTGATAGTTCAACAAGGACGGGGCCAGCCTGACATCTTTTGGAAGAGAGTTTTTCAATCAAAATTTTTGGGGGAGACAAAACAGAGCTTCTCTGTTCAAAATTTTAAATTCAGATATCCTGGCTCCAAACTGTAATAGAAAGGACCAAGTTTTGCAGGATTTTTCCCCAAAGGAGAGTCCAATGTGCAGAGAATTGGTTTCCAGTGGAAAGCTTGCAGACAGGAATGGGATAGAGAGCTTGCTTCAGTATAAGGAGAATTGCATCAAAAACCAATTTTTTTTTCTGTTTAAAGGCCTTTGCAGATGGCTCAAAGCGCTGTCTTGGAGGCAAGAAAGGGGAGGGGCAGCCTCACGCTGCGTGCCCCAACTCCTTCCCGAGGACGTCATTGGAGCGCCCGCCATTCCACACGGTGGGCGCTCCGATGATGTCCTTCTGGCTCAGCGTCCAGACACACGGAGCCGGAAGAGACACCGAAGAGGCATGCGCTGCCTCTTCTGGCGCCCTTTCCGTGCCTTGTGGAAGGAGCACTATTCTGGGCTACATTATGTTGCAAGAGATTGATCAAGATCAGTCCCATGCATAGTGCATTACAGTATTGTAGTCCAAATGGAATGCTACTAAGGCATGGGTCACCATGATTAAATAAAACATTTCCAGGAACATCTGCAATTGCACCGAATGCATTTCTTCTGTCTAGTGTAGCCAAAAGTCTAGTATGGGGAATTTTATTTAGCTCAAACCGAGAGGAGGCCAGCTACATGGATCCTGAGAGACCGTCTCCCACTTGTATACCAAGAGGCCAGTGGATCTAAGAATTGATGCATAGACAGAATTCTCCAATGAAAGTATTATTTTATTAAAGGGGAAATCGCACAGTAATTCACACTCAAACACTCGTTCATTCAAGGCTCAGGAAATCAGGGGTTAGCTTGGAAAAGCTATTGAGGCAAAACTACAGGTGATACTTACTACAGATGAGGCTTTTTCCGGGATCCAATTGGGTGACATGGCATGGGACACAGTCGTTCCAAGAGCGTTGGTTTGAATGGAAGTACTGGTAGGGATAGGCAACCTTTCCCCTTTAAGGGCCGAGGGACTTCAGCTCCCAGAAGCCTCAGCCATGTTGGCCAATAGTCCCATGTTGGCCAATAGCTCCTGGGATTCTGGGAGCTGAAGTCCCTCGGCCCTTAAAGGGGAAAGGTTGCCTACCCCTGCGGTAACTAGACTAGAGATCACAGTGACATAGTGTCCCCATGTACTCCAAATAAGCAACAGGGAAGGAAAAAATCCAGGGGGCTTTAAGGGCTAAAACTAGCTGCAGGGCAAAAGTATGAGATGGTATGAGTGAGGTAATCTGGTCTGGCAATATTCAAGGTGAATGGGAAAAAGATTAAGTCATTAGCTGGCCCATCAGATGAGCTATCTAGGCAATTATTGCCCGTTCTTTCTGAATATGGAGGTGATGATGGTCCATTTGCAACTCCCACACTATCTGCTTGGCTTTGAGATGGTTGCTGGTGGTCTTCCAAGTGACCTTGGTATGACTTGCCTGTCATTGCCCAGGTGGCACTTGGGGTCAACTGCAGGGTACATCTGGGGTCATGTGGAATGCCACACACACACCAAAATTCAGAATTTTTTTTACTTTGGTTAACACTAGTGGGGAGGGTCTAAAGAGGAGTTTGATTTGAGCCAATGTTCTTCTTATTTTCTTATGGGGGAACAGGTTAGGAAAAGCTAGTCAGGGTAGATAGTTGGCTGCTTCCCTCCTTTGATAGTGCCTTCCCCTAAGAAAACAGGCTGAGATTGTCACTTCTATGCTCTTTTGGCAAGCGAAAAGATGTGAGAGGAGAAAAGAGTGGAGAAGGGGTGATATTTCACATATTAAAGTGTGGTTGAAGTTGCTTTTGCTGTTGTAATAAATAGAAAAGGACCAAGAAGGAGGCTAAGCTTGGAGCCTCCCTCTAGTCTGTTTTGAGAGTTCTGAGCAAAAATCGAAATTTGGGCTTTCTTTTTTGCCTTCTTATCCCAATATGGCAACATTGGGAATGGGTCTCTATTTGCTTCTGTGGGACATATCACGCATAACTTGCATGTTATGCAAGCTTGATTTATAGAAATACTAATACATGTAAAATATGCTATGTATTTGTTACTGATATATTGAGCCACTTCTCTCCTAAAGATCAGCCTTATGTTTTGCAGTTTTTTCTGCCATTTGTCAGAGCACCAAGTTTCCATGTGCTAAATTAGATTACTTTTTCAATGATTCCCAGGACCTCTTGAACCTTGTCCTATTTCTAGCTTCCATTGTGGCTATTTTGATCAAGATGTGTGTCCTTTCTTTTTATTTTGCATTTTGAAATAGCTTCCATGTGGAATTTTACAGTTTTTAATTTCCCTTTTTTCATTTTCTTCTTCAACATCTCATTTCCCCCATATGTATATGGGATAACAGAAATTCTGTTAATATTTTTTCCATTGTTAGGCAGTCTTGTTTTCTGTGAAACTTCTCACAATGGTGTGTATTTATAGTTTTCCTTTTCAACTGCGCTATTTTAATTAAATCCTTTCTGTGGAACTCTTTTATTTTTCAGGGGAAAGTATCTCTTTGATCTCAATCAAGCTTCTTCATTTCTATTCCATTGTAAAATAAACTTTTGCCTTTGTGTTTGAAGTTCCCTAGATTTGATCTGAATAATTATTCTTGGCTACTCATACTTACCAATTTTGTTGTTGTTGTGTGCCTTCAAATCATTTCTGACTTATGGCGACCCTAAGGTGATCACAGGGTTTTCTTTGCAAGATTTGTTCAGAGAGGCTTTGCCATTCCCTTCCTCTGAGGCCGAGAGAATGTGACTTGCCCAAGGTTACCCAGTGGATTTCCATGGCCAAATGGGGATTTAAATCCTGGCCTCCAGAGTCCCAGTCCAGCACCTAAACCACTGTACTAAGGTGGTTCTCTGCAAAAGGGGTAGCTCATAACAATGTAGGGGAAATTCATTTTCTCTCCAACTACTGTGCGAATTACAGCTAAACCCAGAGGGAACAAGGAACTCCAAGGAATGTGGCAGATGATATCATAGAGCAGGGGTAGGCAACCTAAGGCCCGGGGGCTATATGCGCCCCCCCCGAGGCCTTTGGAACAGCCCCAGGCTGGTCCTGCCGCCGCCCCCCCCGCCATGATGATATTGATTATTATTGTTATTACTTGTTCTTGAGGTTTTCTTGGCAAAATCTCCATAGGGGTTTTGCCATGGCTTTTCTGGGGCTGAGAGAGTGTGCATGCATATTTTTAATTTTTTAATTTTTATTTATTTATTTATTTATTTATTTATTTATTTATGGTGCTTTGGCCCCCCCAATTGTCTGAGGGACAGCAACCCGGCCCCCAGCTCAAAAAGGTTGCCTACCCCTGTCATAGACTCTGTTAATCAAAAAGTGCTGGGGCTTTGACCAGGGGAGCCCTGGCTCCATTATAACAGTGATAATGAAGGAAGATAGGATTTCCAATTTGGCATCATCTGAAGGAATACAATTTGCTCACCTCTATTTTAAATAGAGATACCAAGCTCTAAACCTGAAACTCTTACCTGCAAGTTGTGTGCTTACAGCAACAATCTTGACCCAGTACACTGCTGTGTAACTTCTTATTTTGTTCTTTCCCCATACAATTGCCTCCTTTTCCAACCTCTTCTCACATTTCACCTTCTTTGTCTCAACCATGGTGTTTTGTTGTTGTTGTTGTTGCTGCTGCTGCTGCTTTTGGATATTCTTTTTATACAAGAAACTCTTTCCACTTCTCTTTTCCTGCTGGAATTTCTAGGTTTCTGTGAATTATGATGTGATTCTGAAAAGGCATCTGCTCAGACCCACACCCCAGAAGCTGGCTGGTGCTGAACCCCAAAGGCTCTTACTGTTATGTTTGCTGTGTCTTCCCTTGCTATACATCTGATAAGAAAAGTAAGCATTAGACTCAATTTGCATTGCCCTTTCTATCTGGGCAGTGTTGCAGATTGGGTTTAAATGGAAAAAAAGAAGAAGTGAAAGGATAGGGGTAACAATGGCACAGAGAAAAGGGGGATTCCAATTATTTTGTCCAGTGCAATCCTCCCACACACTCCAGGACCAACAGCAGGCTAGTAAGTCAGAAATTTTAAGATGGGATAGTTGAATATAACACAAGGTTTGGAATGGATGCTTGGAATCTAATGCAAAGGTTGAACTGGTTGACAACTCCCAGAATGTGCCACCCAGCATGGCCAGTCACCTACCAATGGCATCACTAGGATTAGTGTCACCCCAATGTGGTAATTCATGCTGTCATCCCCAGGCTTGGAGCCACCAGATCAATGGCCCCTCAACAATAGACTGGGCTGCTATGGAAGAGAAAAGCTCTGGTCTATTTGCCTCTGATGGCTGGTGGACTGGGCCACCCAAAGGGATTGTCCATGTCCTGGGCCATTCCAGTCTATCCACCTTGTTTGCAAGTCCTGGAGGGGATGAGGCACTGTTCAGTGATGGGAGAGGCCTCCAAGACTTTGCTGTGGTATGCCAACAGTATCCAGGTCGGCCTTATTGTTGCCTCCAGGTGCATGGACTAGGTCTTCCTAGGACCGTTGGTCTCTGGGAGTCCCAGTCTACCCATGGTGACACAAACACACCACACAAGAAGGCAGACATCTTTCTCTGAGGATCACTCAGTGTGGTCTTGAAAAAAGGCAGCAGTTTTCCCTTTCTTTCATAAGGTAGAATTCAAAGATATACCGGTAGCTGTGTCAGAAGTTGGTAGCATGAGCTTTGCATCTGAGGAAGCGGACCTAAGTCTATGAAAGCTCATGCTACCAACTTCTTTTTTTCAGTTATTCTCAAAGGTGTTACAAGATCTCTCTACATGCTTTCATAAGACAGACACTCTTTTATATTGCCAAAAAAGAGAATATCCATCACCAAACCTTTACATAAAATTTGCATTTGCTAATTCCTATGTATTGATGAATATAGGGGGAAATACTAGCACTTTAACCAGGTGTGGGGAATGACAACTTCCATGGGTTGCTAGGGGTCTTTTTGCAGTCTTACAAAAGCAGTCAGAGCCTCCTGACCCAAATTGCCTTAAACAGGTGTCCTTGCAACACTTCCAAGGAATTGTGCCTCTAGAAGCCCCCAGAGGGCACAATTCTCCTAAAGCAAAAATGTTTATATGCTTTTGCTCTTTGTTTTAACAACTTAAAAAAAATATACAGATTTTTTTTTAAAGACTTGGTTTCACCAGGAGAGGTTGGCATAACCCAGGTAGTAGAAAATGGTTCCTGGAGGTTCTTCAAAGTTGCCCAGCCCTGACTTAATAGGATCACTATAGGTATGTCTCATAGAGGGAAGAGGGCTAGGGTTGTTCAGTCTGCTATCCAGGTGTTAGGTGCTGACTAGCCACTTCCAGGCTCTGCTAGCTTTCTATTTTTGTGGTTCTTATATTTTGGGGGTGATGGTGGGAGGGACCCTTATCTTTAAAACAGGCATGGACTTCCCATGCTTTCAAGTACAACAGGGATGGGAATCATGCAAGTCTCTGGCTGTTGATTTATTTTATTACAATTTTTATATCCCAACAGGGCATGCAAATTAATATCTGTTTACAAAAATAAATTTTAAAATGATAGCATAATTTAAACAAGGTAAAGGTAGATAGAGCCAGCATGGTATACTGGTTTAAGAGGCTGGAAGGCTATCTGTCGAGAATACTTTGACTGTGTGTTCCTGCATGGATGGGGATTGGACTGGAAGGCTCTTGTGGTCTCTTCCAACTCTATGATTCTAAGTATTGGACTAGGACTCCAGGAGACCAGGGTCTGACTTTCCACTCAGTCATTGAAACCCACTGGGTCACTTTGGGCAAGATATCAGAAGAAGGCAATGGGAAACCTCCTCTGAACAAATCTTGAAAAGAAAACCCTAGGATAGGATCACAGGCAGAGGAAATGACTGAGCAATTTAAAATTACATAAAATAGTTTAAAACTATGTACGGTATATGTACAGAGGTGGATACAAACATTGGACCTAAAGGTTTAAATAAAATAAAAAACAGATATTATAATAATAACATAATAAAATAAAATATTAGGTAATAAAATTATATACTAATATTAATAATTTAATAAAAAATATTTGGCATCAGTACAAATCACACCTCCAACAGGAGGGCATTCCACAACTGGATGCCAAAGTACAGAAGAACCTATTCCACATCTGCACAAGGTGTATTGCTCCTGCTGATGGGATGCAGGAGGGTCTTTCCAATAGACTTCAGTCCTTAGTAGAAGCATTCCTCTTGAGATCCCAAACCATTCAGAACTTGAAATGCAACCAAAATTACTCTGAACATGGACTGCAACTCTCATGTTCTTTACTGGGGACTTTGCTCCTTAGGGCTTCCTGCAGTGGCAGTCCAACATCTGGAAAGCTGTAGGAGTCCCACTCCTGAAACAGAATGCCTTTGAATAGGTGGCTGTCCTCTGTAATGTATAGCACATGGCCATTCTGCATTGGGGAGTAATGTGTTGAATGTGCTTTGTTCTAGAGATACTGAGTAGAGACAAGAGTTTGCAGTGTCACTATCAAAGAGAAGTGTTAGTCTTATCAGAAACCTGAAGGGCTTTTGTTTAACACCTTGATCCTCATTCTCCATTTTATGTTAAGGTAAATGCACTTGTTTACATTCATTCTTATGTTAATCTTTCTTCTTTGCTGCTGTTGTCCTTTTCATTGTCAAATGTAGACTGTAAGCTCTATGGTGACAGGGACCTCCCTTCCTCTCTTTGGAGCTCTATGAAGCATCTGGTTAACTAACAGAGTTTAATAAATGATTTCTTCCACGTACCATAAATCCCTGTGCTATTTTCTGTACCATGGGGTTTTCTCATGAGCTCCGTTATCTTTCCACTTCACATGTAATTCCCAAGACACAATCAAGAGAATCAAATATAAACACCAAATTTATTTTGCAACCGTCAAATATACAAAAAGAACACATATGACACATTTATATGTACATACATGTTGAATCTGTTTTACAGCTGTACGAAAAGAATAAGGGGGGAGAGAGGAGGAGAGTAAGAAAGTAGCACAGAGAGACTATTTGCCTTTACAGACTGCCAGAAATAGTGCAAATTGAGGCCAATTTAACTGTCCTGGCTCAGTGCTAAGGAATCATGGGAACTGTTGTTTATTGTGGCACAAGAGCTCTCTGGCAGAGAAGGCTCAATGTCCCAGAAAAAAATACAGTTCCCATGATTCCCTAGCACTGAGCCAGGGCAGTTAAAGTGGACTCAAGTTGCACTATTTCTAGCAGTCTATAAAGGCCCTATATTTCCCCACCCCAGGCTTGGTGCATTAAAATAACTGTGTTTTACAACATGAACATGATTGATTCCATCCCCTTACTTAGAAACATTTCCCTGGGACTAAAAGTTCCAGAATCAGTTATCATTCATGGCCAGTTACCATGTTGGCTATGGGATTCTGGGACTTGTAGCCCTGAAAGGAACTCTCCCAAGCTCTGTCTTTATCTGCCCCATATACTCTCCTCTCTCTGAATGATTTGCTTTCCATTACCAATAGGACAATTTAGGGTAGTTTTCCATGTTACACATCTCATGAGTACATGCTGAAGATGGGTGTATACTAACAGTGGTTATTCTATGTCACCACATTTACTCCATGAGGAATTGGGACCAATTGAAGCTCCACATACACATTTCTGTGGTGTAGACATAGTGAAGCAAATACTTGTATTTGCCATGTGTATAATATGCAACCATTAAAAGTGCAACATATAAACCACAGATGGAGAATGTCAGGCTCTTCAGATGTTGTTAGATGGCATCTCCCATCATCCTGCACCATTGGTGATATTGGCTAGAGTTGACAGTAGTCATAGTGCAGTAGCACTGGGAGGACCACACATACAAAACCAGCCTTTTAAAAAAGGAGCCCACAATGTCATTAATATGATCTGAAATAACTTTTGTCTGCTCTGCATTCCCTCACCCAATTTATTCAGAGGAAAAAACCACACACACACAGACAGAATATTCAACATTTTGTATCACCAGTCATGGCAAATGGAACATATATGGCAGGTCAGGAAGCAAAAATACAACACAAGCAATCACAAGATCCTCAAAGAAAAAAATATTACTCACAAATGTTTTGTTGTCAGTGGATTCACAGGTTGCAAAACCATTGTGATATCAGGCACTCAAAAGGCATACAAACTTCACCGACCCCTGAGCAGGTTCAGCAGCTAACCTGTGCTCTCCCCATCTATTAGCCCCCTGTTTCCTACAAGGGTTCTGAGAACTCTTTCATCAGCTGCTGCTGCTCTGCGGACACCACAAATTCCCCCCTCAAAAGTGGCACAATGAGAATGAAAAATAGTAGGGACTGGAACATGCACAGGAGCACAGCTAGATTACTGTACAGGCATGGCATTGTTCTCTCTCAGAATATGGTCTGTTAAAGGCTAAACTCACACATGGCATTTTCTTTGCATATGAACCATTTCAATTATCCATGGGTATGCAATCACATCACAGTTTGTGTAATGAGTGCAAGGATATTATCCCAGACATAGCTAAGAAAATGTCCTGAGCAAGAGGGATACTGCAATACAAATAGGAATTCCTCCTAATAGTTTCTACGAGAGCCAATTTCTAGGGTTGACACTGGCAGTCCATGGTCTGAGGGGTAATACCTCTCATCCATTGCAACTGAATGGCTGGAATCCTACCTGGTTCAGAATAGCATAGTACACTGCAGCTGGCCATTCATCCCCCCTGAACTTACTCTAGAGCCACTGGAGCCTCTCTGCCAGCCATCATGTAGCCAGACACAAAATGATTATATCATCCATTTAGGTCCACTAAAGGTCTTAGTGGATAATATAATCATTTCACATCTGGCTACAAGAACATAGCCAGGTGTTTGTCTGAACACCTCTCTGCTGTCCGCCAGGTTATGGGATGTCTGTTAGGTGGAGGTCTGGGGGGCTTTGGCTGTTGTGGAGGAACAAAAGGAATACCAGCCTCTGCAATGACCAAAGAAAGAAAGAAAGACATATGCAGGTGTAAAGTTAACTTATTCCTACTTATGCTACTAACAGGATGCCATCCATTGTGTGTGCATGTGTGAAAGAAAGAGCCTGGTCACTTTTTTTTTTTTAAAAGCATTCAAGCTACTTGCTAGAAAAGCAAAGCACAAGACATCTCGTTTAGTCTATCTCAGACACCTTTTGTGTGAAGCCATGGATCTTGAGTGAACTGGTTGCTTTCCTATTGCATTATTCCTCTTGACGCAGTAAAGACCACTTGGCCTCACTCTGGCTTTGTCCATGATCATGCTCTAGATCCAGACTGGAGGCCTATGGTGCTCCAGATATTGTTGGGACTATCCCAGCATTTCTATTGGTCATGTTGGCTGAGACTGAGGAGAGTTGAAGTCCATGAACATCTGGAAGATTACAGATACAGACACTCTGCCTTCTCCTTCATGCTTTGCCCTCTGGACATATCTAGGTACCATAATTTAAAATTTCAAGTACTACTGGTCTTCTCAAATCCACATGTGTTTCGTGCAATCAAATCCAACCTTTCTTCATCACAAAATTTTATCTTTTCATTTCATGAGAAAAAAGTCAAGATAGAGATAGAACTTCAAAATCAAAGTTCCCCAACTAGTATGCCAAGTGGCCATGCTGGTTAGAGGATTCTAAGAGTAGTAAGGCCACACTTTCCTCAGTGATAATTTTTTTTTAGTACTGGGAGTATGGGACACTCTGCAAGTCTTTTTGGTCTCCTAAATGATTACTGTTTAAACCACAGAGAAGGCAGGCACACAGTTTTTTTTTTTTTTAAAAAAAAATAGAGTCAAGGTACCTGCAAAAACAGTAGGAATCCTTTATCACAAAAGATAATTCCTTCACTTACACCAGGGTACAAGAAATGCCTCAGTATATCCCTAAAATATAATGTACGCTGGCCTAAATCTAAGTTTTATGTTCAGCAACATGGATTTCATCATAGGCTGATATTACCAAGGTAAGGTAGGACAAATTGATAGTCAACATGGTATAGTGGCCTGAGCATTGGATTAGCATTCTAACAGACCAGGGTTTTAATCTCCACTCAACCATGGAAACCTGCTGGATGACCTGACTCTAACTTATAGCAACGTTATCCTAGAATTTTCTTGGCAACATTTATTCAGAGAAGATGTGCTGTTTCCTTTCCTCTAACACTTGGAGAGTGTGACTTGCCCAGGGTCACCCAGCAGATATCCATGGTCATGGATTTGAACCCTCGTCTCCTGGAGTCCTAGCCCAACACTGAAATCACTACACCACACTGGCTCTCAGCTTTATCTTAATATATAGCTTGGTGGAAGGAGACAAAGGTTTTTACAAAACTTAGGTGTATCTGCATCTGTATGTGCCTTTGAGTTGCCTGTTGACTGTCAGATATACAAAAAGAATACATATGACACATTTATGTGTGCACACATATTGAATCATGGATACCAAAATCCATGGATGCTGAAGTCCCATTATATACTTAAAATGGTGTCCTTTACATAAAATGACAAACTCAAGGTTTGCTTTTCGGATTTTTTAAAAAATATTTGCAACTTGTGGATGGTTGAATCCATGGATATGGAGAGCTGACTGTAATATAATTTAGATAGAAATGTAGTATATCTTTCCATAGTATGCCTGAACTATCAGCTGTCTGGGGGTTTACTGTTGATCAGCATCTTCAAGTCCCCTGCTCTCTCTTACCATCTTACAGCCCACAGCCATGGCCTGGACAAACCTTCATACAAAGGAGGACTCCTTCAGGTGCCCTCTAACAGTTCTTCAGATAGAAGACTGTCCATATAAAGGAGGTCAAATATTTTTGAATAGAGTTTACTTGTTCAGCAATGAATGACTATGCCCTCAAGCAATAAATGTAAAACACGTAAAACAACATGCAAACCAGCCCTTTGAAGGAAGGAAAGGGATGGGAAGGACTATGGTTTGAGCAGGAATGTTAGAATTCTGTGGTCATCACACTTACTTTCTCATAAACTGTCTTTACTATTTTATATCAATATAAAAGAATGATTTTTAAAAAAAACAACAGACAAATTTAGAATCATGTGCCCCATTAAAATAAGCATGCTTGTGGGATCACACAGCAATTCAAATAATTTATTGGTGAAATTACATCTAGGAAGGAATGCTAGATCATGGTAAAAAAAGAAAGAAAGAAGATAATCTGAATTTAAAATGTAGGCCTTTGTGGAATGAAGGAATACACTGGTATTGTTGGCCACAGACAAGGGGTACCATACAAGTAAGGGCTATGGAACTGAGGTTAGAAGGCAGATAAATCAGTGGGACATTGTTGATGGATGCATGCAGAGACAAGAGGAATATTGGCTTGTGTATTCCTAGATTATCAATGGCTTTTCATGGGTAAATGTCACCATGTGCATGGTTTTAAAGCCTTGACAAACCCTATTCGTTGTTCATAACACATCACTGAAGGAATCAGCCACATGTGCCTAGAAAGTGTTGGTGATACCAGTTCCATCAATAGTTCACTCTCCATTAGTTCTTGGCAGTTATCACACTTTTTGGATATGGCTGTCACCCTCTCAACTCACTAGGCCTTTTGGTAGAAGGCCTTGCCATACACATTATGAATCAGAAATAATTTTACTGAAATAATAAAACACACAGTGTCACAATTTATTTTAACTTCAAGAGGTTTCCTTATCCCTTGCATACATGCACACACTCACACACAGAGCTCTCCTCAGACCAATTCAAATGTCAAAATTGTGTGTGTTAAGGGGGGAAGGGCCCCTCACTGATTCATTCCCTAAACAGTCTGAAAGATGTAGCTTTCATACACTTTGCCTTTGGTAGGACCACTCATGCCTTCATCTTCTCTTCGCAGATCTCAAAGCTTTGTTTGGCTGCCCCTCCGTGGACCTCCACCAGTTTTTCATCCCAGTGGATGATGTTGCCTTGAAAGTGGTTGGTGCAGTTGGCCAGGCTTGCAATTTCTGCTGGTGTCAGAACACGATCCCAAAGGTTGAACTGAGAAATTTCACCCACAAAGGCCTGAGTGGCATCAAATCTTCCACCCAATGCATCCTGCAGCATTGCATTGGACAAAAAGTGGTGATGGCAGGTGGTGAACACAGGCAATGGACAAGGAGTCAAGGGAAACCAGACAAGGAAAAGCATGAGAAACCAAGTGAAAGGAGGAGGGAGAGAGAAGGAGAAAGAGAGGAATAATTAAGTAAACAACCACAGCCATTATCTTGTTTTACAGCAGAGGTAAGCAAGTGCACAGTGGGCACTTATTTATTTTTGCCTCTATAGTACCCCCTCCACCTTGGACTACAATGTAATGGTCAGTTACACTAGAATTGATGTCACATCAGTTCTAGCCACCATTTGGGATTGTTTTCAGCCATTTTTTAAAAATGGCTATTTTCTGAGGAGGGGGCTTCTGGGATTTAGGGTAATAGGAGACTTAAACTATTGCATTTGTAGCTGGTTTGGAGAGATGTTGGATACTTTGAGAGGGAACCACATGAATATCACCATAGTTGTTTTTTTTTTAATGGAGTTTTCTGGGGACATTGGGGCTCATTAGTGGGGCTTCAAGGCCCCCCAAAAGTGGGGTTTGGGGCTACCCTGTTCTACAGGCTCACTTTATATTTTCTAAGTGCCATAGAGCTTTAGCAGGATCCCTCAGCAGTGATCTTCTGGAGGTAGCTGCACCTGCAGATCTCCATTTCAGATTCTTCAGTGACTCAGAGCAACTGTATGTCAAGTTCTCAGGGACATTATGGGTAAGGAAATATGGGTAAATACATTCTCAGGGGCATTATGGGTCCAGGATTATGGAGTCCTGCTCCCACTGCAAGATAAGCTGGGGGAAGCAGGATTCAGTATATGAGAGGAGCCACCAAATGACACTTTGCTTGAGTCTTCCTCTTGGCCCTGGAGTTGTTTTAAGCTCAAGAGCAGGGGTAGGCAACCTTTCCCCTTTAAGGGCCGAGGGACTTCAGCTCCCAGAATTCCAGTAGCTATTGGCCAACATGGGACTATTGGCCAACATGGCTGAGGCTTCTGGGAGCTGAAGTCCCTCCGCCCTTAAAGGGGAAAGGTTGCCTACCCCTGCTCAAGAGCAAGGGCTCCTTGACTATGGAGTAATGGGATCTTTTATACCAAGGAAAAGTAAAAGGAAGGGGAGCCTGTACACATGTAATATAACAAAACAAGCAAGCAAATATAGTTTGTTCATCCAATAGTTATGCTTGCTTTCATTCTGGATTGGTGAAGGTGACCCAGGAAATGCAGAGGAGAATGAGAGGAACAAAGGATCAGAGTTGATTTGAGAACCTAATTGTACAAATAGAGAACAGTTGTGTGGAACCTTTAGTAGTTATATTAAAGGGCTGATTTGGGGAAGTAGGACCAAAGGGTCACCTGTGAATGGGTTTCTAGAAAAACCCACCTCACAATAGAGTTCTAGGCATCATGCATTAAATGCTTCAGTTTGGGGTGCCAAGCCAGCAAGAAAGAACATCACAGAGACACAATAGAATAGTGTTTTTATCCCTATATGAAGCTGTCTTAAACCAAATCTGATGTTGATCCATCTAACACAATGCCATCTCTCACTTATCAGAGGCAGTAAGTCTTTCTCTATACTTTGCTAGTGAGGACAAGTTTAATCAATAACTACTGGTGGCTTCCATGATCCAAAACACACTGAAAAAATAATCCAGTTTGAGACTGCTTTAACTGCCCTGGCTCAGTGCTAGGAAATTCTGGGAACTGTACTTTTTTGAGACATTTAGCCTTCTCTGTCAGAGAGCTCTGGTATCACAACAAACTACAGCTCCCAGGATTTGTTAGCACTGAACCAGGGCAGTTAAAGCGGCCTCAAACTGGATTATTTCTGCAGTGTGTTTTGCACCTAGGTCAGTAGGACAGTGAATCCATTCTAGGTTGTAGCCCAAACTTTTAAAGAGCTATCCAAGGTGCTGAACCTTTAAAATATGAAACAGGACATTGGAGAAACTTCTATATACCCATTCCTTTTGGGAACCACTGACCAGTAAACTATCCACTGTAGCCTTATGTGACTACTTGATGAAATATGCAGGGCATTGCTAGGATGCTGGCTGAGTTTTTCTTGCATTCATGCTCTCAAATTCTGCTTCTTGGATCCCCAAGGCTGGGCAAGTTCCTGACAAGATGTTCAGGTTACTCACTTCCAAGACAAGACAGGAATCAGACTCACCTGTTCCTGGCCCAAGATAAGCACTCCATGAGGTTTTACTGGATGCCAAGATGCCAGGTTTTCACTGGCTCCACGCTCCTCACCATCTTGGTATGCTGCCCATATGCCATCCCGTGTGATCCAATTAACACAGATGTGGTGCCATGTTCCATCCTTTAGAGTCATGGGCAGTAGAGCCACCTTTAGAACAAAACAGGGTAATGCCATAGGTTCAGTGCATAGGGCAAACCTTTTCCAACAGTCTCCTCCTGCTGCCTATTGCTAACACCACCATCCCTCTGGCCTTCAGGCTTGGGGATTATGGGAACTGTAATCTCAAAAGGAAAATTTCTGAGTTCTTGTGTCCTGTTATTCTCAAGATTGGGAAGTTCTCTCCTGTTGTTTGGAAAATGCCAGCAATAAAGGTTTAAAAATAAAAATAATAATGTGGGGAACACAGAGTCATTAGACTGCAACAAATAATTGTATCTGGTATTAGAAGTGTCATCTCTGAAGGGCTATTATGAAGGTAAAGTGAAAGAAAAATAATAAGACTCAGCTGTAATCCTGATAAGTATGCTTGGTTTTGTGCTGTGTAGAAAGTGACAGCTGAGACATTGACTGAAAACACATTGGGATTTTCCCTGAGGTGGTGATGTCACTGCAGACCAAACCAGATGGTAGAAGTTATTACATAATCTGGTGATAAAAACAGTACTTTCTAGGTGATAGTGAGCCCTGTATCCATGGCGCAAAAGACTGCTGGGCACAATTAGCAATACCTGAAGCAACATAGTTGAATCCAAAATGGCTAGCTGTATCTTCACACATGTGGCCTCCTTGACCACAGAGCAGATCCAGTTTGACTGGGTATACCAGTAAATATATTATTAATATAAGATTATGAAGACTGAAGCAGTCAAGGACTCTCCTTCTTTGGAAGTCTTTAAACAGAGAATGGTTGGCCATCTGTCGGAGATGCTTTGACTGAGAGTTCCTGCATGGTAGGGTGTTGGACTGGATGACCCTTGTGGTCTCTTACAATTCTATGATTCTATGATTTAATTATCTATTTCTTTATCTTTTCCTCATCTATTTATTTTTAGAAATAACCTTATAGCCAAGTGCACTTGCCAACTGCAGAAAGATCTATTTCCTATTGCACATTTTATTTTCGAACTGTATAAAATGTTTCTAGCTGCATATTAGAATAATGCCTGGGTGATACATACGTTCTTTCAACTTGACAGTGCAATTTTATCCACAGCTTGGCTGTATTTATAGTCTGAGCTTGTTTCTTTCCCATGGGTCTCACCCACTGAATCATATTTCCCACAAGACAGACTTTGCAACTGACTCAGATCAGAGCACAGTTCTTAGTGCAGCACACATGTTGGCCATTGTGATCTGGAATTGCACTGTCAGGCTGGCAAGATGTGACAGTTGCAATGCTTTCTCTTCAAAGGGATAATTGCCCTAATGTGTAAAAATGGGGACCAACCTAGGCAAAAGAGGTGTGTGAATAGAGACCGATAATGCTCCCTTTACCTGATGTATATCGCTCTGATGTTATATCTACGCCTTCCCAACCTTGACAATCTCACTTCTCTTATCAGAATTCTTGCTGACCTTCACAGTTTGGGCCTGTCATTATGTGTACAGCCCCCTCAGTGGTCAATATGTGCCTCCAATTAGGATTGTGACCACAGTAAAGGGGAGAGGATTTACCCAGGGTTGGTAAACATTTAGACTTCAACTCCCATGAGCCCCATCCATCATAACCAAGTGCAACAGACTGGGTGGAATGCAAATCCCAAATATCTGGAGGATCAAAGATTCCCCACACCTGTTTTAACCCTACTTTAATCCTTTGCACTCCAATACAGTCCCAATCGAGATCATTACACCAAATTTTGTGTGTCCCTCCCCCACCAAAACAAGGTCTCATGAACCCCTGCATTCAAGGGCAGCACTACACAATGGTGCTGCATTTAGGGCCAGATGAATGCCTCTAGGTCAAGGTGGGAAGTGTGCCCTCCAAGTGTTATTGAATTACAGCTCCCAGCATCCCTGTCATCGCCTATGCTGGCTAGGACTGCTAGGAGATGCAGTATACCAATATCTAGAAGGCCACACAATTCCCACCTGTACCCTAGGCTTGTTTGGGGCCATTTAGATGCTCTTGAGAGAATGAAAGTTGCTAGCTGTGCAACTACATCTTCCACAATGCCCATAGTTGTCTACAGCAGGTTGTCCCCCCTCCTTTTCAGCCTATGAGACATTTTTGGACTCAGCTCCTAGAAACCCCAGCCAGTGTAGCCAATAGTCAGTGATTCTGATAGGTTAAATCCAAAACACATGGAGGACCAAAGGTTGAGGATTACTGTTCTGCAGGATTCTGGTGAGTGTGGAAAGAGATAAACAGAAAGGAAAAGGGAGAGGACAGGAGAGGAGATGGGGAAGATAAACAGAAAATGCATGGCGTGGGAAGAGCACAGAGTAAAAGGGGGAAGAAGGAGGTAATTGGCTCTGCCTCCTTTTGAAGTTCTCTTAAAGTCCACTCTCCTGATATTGCTAACAAGCAAGGCCTGAGGGTGCTTGACTTTGTTGTTCCCGTTTTGCTGGTAATGGAATTATTAATTGTTTTGACAGTAATGTTTTGCTCTATACTACATGTGAAATTGTCCTGATTTTATGGATAAGAATGCATTGTGCACTCTCTCTCTCTGTTTGATCTTGCTGTTTTTTATAGACTGCATTGATCATCCTTTGCATCAGGGATGCAAAAATGTCAGAGGTTAGGGGGTAGCAATACTCTTCTCCAAGGACTTTAGAGGGCTGCACTCCCTGAAAAGAATTTAAAACATGTTTTTCTTCATATGTCCTCAACACCACTAGAGAGCATGGGGAAAATTTTCAATGTTTTTGACTTTCTCTGGGCATTTATTTAGAATAATAGAATCACAGAGTTAGAGGGGACCTCATCAAATACAATCCCTTGCTCAGTGCAGGAACTCCAGCTAGAGCAGGCCTGCACAACATATGGCCCAGGGACCACACATGGCCCACCAAAGGATTTTAAGCAGCCTGCAAGAATGTAGAATGACTTCAAGTCTCCTATGCTGCTCAGCCTTCTCCTGAGGAGAGGGCCATGTGGAGTAGGAGAGCTGCTTGGCTTTTTCCCAAGGAGAAGGCCAGGTAGCGGAGGAGGGGGAGTATGGGCAAATGCTTGCCAGCAAGGCTCCTCCGCCACCCAGCTTTCTCCTAAGGAAAGGGCCAGGCAGAGGAGAAGGAGGTTGGAATTAATGTTAATATAATTAATTAATAAATCAATTAATATTTAAATAAAACCTATCTGTGGCCCAACGAAGTTTAGCCTATTTTAATTTTGGCCTCTTCCTGCTGCCAAGTTGTGCAGGTCTAAGCTAGAGAGCATCCTCAGCAGGTAGCTGTCCAGCTTCTTTTTCAAGACACCAAGAGAAGGCGACCCCACCACCTCTCTAGGCAATTGGTTCCACTGCCAAATTACTCTCACTGTTGAGAGGTTCCTTCTAATGTTCAATCAAAATCGATTGTTCTGTAACTTCAGACCATTAGACCTGGTCTTAATCTATGAGGTAGCAGAGAGCAGGCCTACTTCCTCCTCTCTATGACTGCCTTTGAGGTATTTAATGAGTGCTATCATGTCACCACTCAGTCGTCTCTTCATCAGGTTGAACATGTGCATCTCCGTCAACATGAGGTCTCTCTTTCTCTCTCTCTTCCTCTCCCTCCCTCCCTCCCTCCCTTTCACACACCACATCCACACCATTTTAGGTCTAGGAAAGGCATTTCAAGCAGTAAGTGACTGCTGGGCCTAGGGGTGACCCCAAATGTGATGAAATTGCCACCACAAGCCCAGAGGGCATTTGAGGCCAAAAATTCAATTTCCCCCCAAATGAATTTGAGAGTCCCTGAGCAGATAAAACAGCTCTGAGGGGCTGTATGTGGCACACAGGGACATACTTTCCCACCCTTGCAATATTTGGAATTCCATATATAGATAAAGTGACTGACTGATGGCGCAGTGGTTAAATGCCTGTCCTGCAGCCACTCACTCATAGACCACAAGGTTGCGAGTTCAGTCCTAGCCAGTGCTCAGGCTAGACTCAGGCCTGCATTCTTCCAAGGTTGCTAAAATGAGCACCCAACTGTTGGGGGGCAATGAGCTTACAGTTGTAAACCGCTTAGACATCCCATAGTGCGATATGAAGCGGTATATAAATGAAGCTGCTTTGCTTTGCTTTGCTTTGCTGATAGACTGATATACCATTTGTATTCTTAAAGTCTTAAAGTCACATTCCCCTTCTGAGGGAGTGAAGGTGATGTGCATTAAGTCATGGATCTGTTGCTGTCAACACAGGCATGTTGGGACACTGAAGCACCTCTTGAAGCTTAGAAACAGTTCCAGAAAAATCTATAAGATGCAGCTCCTTAGAATATATTTTCTTTTTCTTTGCTTGAGAAAGCAACCTGCAATACTCCTCACCCCTGCATGGAACAGGGTTTGGGTGTTATATATGTATGTGTGGAGTTTTCCTTTCAAGAGGTTTTGATACAGGACCAGGAAAATGGAAATCATGAGAAAGAAGAGAGGATTGAGATGAGGTGAAGTAGTAAAAAGAAAAGAAGTGGGAACATGGAGCAAAATGGCCTCTTGACACAAAGCCAGGAGTATCCTGGCACAAATAAAAAGAAGTTTG
Organism: Phrynosoma platyrhinos; assembly: GCA_020142125.1. Taxonomy (NCBI): domain Eukaryota; kingdom Metazoa; phylum Chordata; class Lepidosauria; order Squamata; family Phrynosomatidae; genus Phrynosoma; species Phrynosoma platyrhinos. Next base: position 183,501,145 of record CM034708.1, on the reverse strand, counting down.
AGGCAGTCTAATTGAGCCTTCCATGGCTCTTCTCAGATCTGAAGTTCTCTCTTTGTTGTCTTTCTAACAGCAGGCAAAGATGTCATTATATAAAGTGGTCTTTTTGGCATTTATGCTCATGGGTTGTAGATGTGGGGGAAATTAGTGGGCTGGGTATTGTTATCCCTTTTTTACTTGTGTGTTTTAATTGTGTTTTGAATCTGGTTTGTAACATTTGTAAACACCAATATGAAACACAAAGATAAACTGTGATGTGGATATTTTGAAAATAATGTGTGCTCTTTGTTGATATGTCTGGATGGCTATCACAACCTTTTGTTGCTCAGTTGCTGTAAATGAACTACAGCTGCTGCCACTGTTCTGTAAAAAATCTATATAAGCTTGGGTTAAGTGCCTATCAAGTAGGAGACTCTTAGCAAGTATGCTAGACTACTGCGTCTGTACAAATAAACTGCTACCTTCAGTTCACTAATGTCTTCATTCTTCAACTATAAAAGGGGCAAGTTCCCCTATACTGCCCATGAACCCTGGGGGATTCTGGGAACTGCTGTCCAAAAAAAGAGGAAATTTACCACACTCTGACTTCAACATAAGGAAGGTGAGTGCTTGTGTCTTCCCCTTACCCATACCAAAAGGTCTTCTTCCTTACCTTATCATTAATTATCAGTTCCATTGGGTTATGTCCCCACACCAGCAATACAAGTTCATTGGATTGTCCAGGTACTGAGTAGGAGAAAGGGGTGCCCACCGCTCCTGGGCCTTTGGCTTTTAGCCACATACAGACTGTGAAGGCATAAAGTTCAGGCAGGCTCTTCTTTATCCGGGCATACATATAGTTGTTTCGGACAGGAATAGAGATTTTGAAAGCCTCGGGAGGGTTGAAGCTGGTTGTCGTTTCTGTCAGGGGCAACAGAGAAATGGGGTGAGGAAAGATGTAAAAGGACTGCAGCAAAGACAACAAAAGTCCACAAGCTGGGAATCTGTGGTAGGCTGGCAGTTTTATGTGGCAGTGAATCTGCTCTGGGTTTTAGGATGAACTGTTAATCAGTTGTCCATGGTGCTGAACCCAAAATAGGTTCAACATATTGGATAGCTTCTTTAAAGTTCAGGCTAAAGCCCAAAGTGGATTCATCACTGACATGGGAGCCACCAATTGCCACTGATGAGAAGTAATTTTTAACTCCAGAAAATATAGTTAGACCATGCATATAGAGCACTGCTGAAATGTGTGTTGGATGTCAGAAGCTCCCAGCCCAGAGCTTGGAAGTGGCAATGTCACCACTAACAGGTTAATATCAGATTAGTGAAGGAAATTAACTGACATTAAAGCAGCACTCAACAGTATAGAACGGATTTGTCAATAACTTGTTCATTACATTGCAAATAAACATTTAAAAGAGGGGTGGGCAACTGTGGGAGACTAAGGGCTGCATTAGCACTCCAGGAGATCTTGGAAGGCTCTACTTGGTCCTGGAAAAGGAAAAGGAAAGTTTTGCTCCTAAATGCCTCTGGGGAGTAAGGGGGCATTTCCACCATGTTTTGGGTTTCAGAGAAGACTTCTCATGGTTCTAAATTGTTCCAGGAGATACTCCCCCCATGTGATGAAAATACACCTCATGCCTTCTAGTGGATATTTTGGAGAACTGTGGGGCAAAAAAATTGAGAAATTTTGACAATTTTTGTAAAAAACTGTTTTTGATCCCCTGTGGGTCCCAGCAGGTGCACAGTCCCCTGAGTGCATTTGGGGAGCAATCTGGAGCAAAACATTTTCCACCATAAAATGTGCAGATTTTTTACACCTGAAGGGACCCTGGTGGTGACAAAAGCAGCCACAGGGGCTGCATGCAGCCTGCAGGCTGCAATTTGCCCACCCTTATTTTTAAATTTCTTTAAAAAGTACCGTAATGAATTAAAATAATAGTAAAAAATTAAATGTTAATTGTTAACAACATTCATTGTTACTCGTATATAGCATTCCTGGTGTTTATTGAGTAAAATAACTAGTTCAAAGATCCTTCCTGCTCCTCTGCAATTTTTAGTTTTAGTCTTCCCCTTCAGAAGCAGCAGAGAATATATTTGGTACTCATAAACTCTTCTGTCTCAGAAGATAGTAATCTGAATAATTGGAAATAGGGAAAAAATAAAATAAAAATATAAACAACATAAGGATAAAAGGAAAAAAAGTTAATTGTATGTGTTATCTATACAGAATTGTTTAAGAAGTCACTTATATTTAGAAAGATAATCATGTGATAGAGGAGGGGAAGTCATTTCAATTTAAATGTTTAAATTTTAGTTGTTTGTAATGCCTGTTAGTTTTAGTGTATGGACTTTATTGCATTGATAATAAAACTAGCTTACCTGAGCCGGCTTAAAATTTAAAATGGGCAGTATCCTGATGTTATCAGAAGGATTTAGCTGCTGAAATCACCACCCAGGTCCCAGGGCTGCTCTGGTGGCCATTTCCTTAAGCCGGAAAACTCCCAGCTTCGAAAAGAGGTGCACTGGCCTGGGATGGACTTGGATGGCGAATTTGGCAGCTAAATCCTTCTGATAACATCAGGATGCTGACTGTTTTAAATTTTAAGCCAGCTCAGGTAAGCCGATGTTATTATCGGTGTGATAAGTGCCTATGTAAGGAGTATGTAATATTTTATGTAATAATAATAATAAATATATGGACAAAAAACCCCGCATTGGCATGGAAGTGTCTGATGAAATCTACATGATAAATGAAGAGATAGATGGAGGTTATCCACGACTTTTGAACCCACAGCTTTTGCACTCTCCCTGCCAGGACTGACCATGTTCCAGCTCAGAGACCCGGTTCTGAAGGGCATCCAGCTCCTTCTCCACGTCTTGCTGCTGCTGCTGCAGATCATGGCTGTTGATGATGGACGAGCGCTCTTTCTCCAGAGCCAAAATCTTGGAGAGAAGCTGTTCCTCCAGTTCTTCCATCTTGGTATGAATGGTCTCTTGTGCGGGTACGGGGGCTACTGTCGATGAAGCATTTATTCGTGCTGGGATATCTTGCTACACAGATGGGTATGGCAAGCCAACATAGGGAGGAAAAAGGTTTTAGATAACCAAAAGGGTCACAACAGAAGCATCACACACAGAAAAATTAGGCATAGAAAGCTGAACCTAATTGGCATGAAAAAGAGAACTGTGCTCTTTGATTCAAACTGAGAACCTTCTTGCCTATGCCCTGATGATCTGTGTGCTGAGCAACAGGAGAGATGGTATTGCTTAGGTCTCTTTCACACTATGCAGTTATAGCACTTTGCTCCTACTTTAAGTGCCATGGCTACATTTTCAAGCCTCATGGGTTATTTTATGTAATGTAGTGAGGTATTGTAGCTCTCTGGCAGATGATTCAAATTTGTTGTTGTGTGCTTTCAAGTCATTTCTGATTTATGGAGACCCCAAAGTGACCCTATCATGGGGCTTTCTTGACAAGATTTGTTCAGAGGAGGTTTGTCATTGCCTTCCCGAGGCTGAGAGAGTGTGACTTGCCCAAGGTCACCCAGTGGGTTTCCATGGTTGAGTTGGGAATCAAACCCTGGACTCCAGAGCGGTAATCCAACACTCAAACCACTACACCACACTGGGTCTCTGATTCAGATTACCCAGGAGCATAGTGATGGTGCAGGGGACAAAATGAGGACCTTGTCCACCAATAAGAGTTCTACACCCTCAATGAAAATTTCCTTTATTTCACAAATTTCTTGTATTGCAGAGAGTAAGACTGAAAATTATTAACACCTAGTACTCTTATGAGAACCATCATGGTGTAGTGGGTTGAGTGTTGGACTAGGGCACTAGGAGACCAGGGTTCAAATCTCCACTTGGTGATGGAAACCCACTGGATGACCATACTCCTTCAGTCTCGGGCAAAGGCAAACTCCCTGTGGACAAATCTAATCAAGAAAACCCCATGATAGTATCATTTTAGGGGCACCATAGGTCAGAATCTACTTCAAGGCACACAGCAACAAAGTACTCTTAAATAAGTGGTGTCTGTATTCCTCAATAATTGTGCCTGCCTCTTTTCTTTGGCACCTAAACTCTATTTCTAAACAGTCAATTCAAGTTTCAAGTTACTAGAATGCTATAAATTTGGAGAATGAAGAAAAAATTCATGGGGAGGCCATGTCACCATTTTGCCTTCCACTATCTGCTTGTTGTGGTTTTATGCCTTCAAGTGAATTCTGACTTATGGTGACCCTAAGATGAGGCTACCAGAGGATTTTCTGGGCAAGATTTGTTCAGAGAGGGTTCGCCCTTGCCTTTCTCGGATGCTGAGAGATTGTGATTTGCCCAAGGTCATCCACTGGCTTTTCATGGCCAAGCGTTGGATTCAAACCTTGCTTTCCCAGGGTCTGGGTCCAACACTGAAACCACTACACCACACTGCCTGTCCTATAAACATCTTGTGAAACAAGAAATCCCAAGATTATCTAGGATGGAGCTCTTTGGCAGTTAAAGTGGAATCTTAGTGCTATATTTGTGTAGTGGGAAGAGTTGTTAGTGATAGAGACACAGACACAGAAGGCTCCAAGTTCAAGTCCTTGGCATTTCCTCTTCAAACAGGGATGCAAACCTTTTCAGCTTCAAGGGATACTAGTGTCAGCTGGATCACAGGAGACTTCATGTATGGGCACCAACACACTTATATATACCCCCCAAACATACATCACAGCACATAGGGTTGGGGAAGTTTAAATTGCCTTTCCATGCCTATTTGGGACATAGTGATCAGATGGGCACTTCTGTGTGCCTACATAAAGGATGGGAAGCATCTCTTGTTTGGGTACCAGTCAGCAGCAGGTACACAAGGCTCATGTGATGCAGCATGAGATTCTGTTCCCTCGAAGAACCATTTCCTTGTAAAAATCTGAGCGACTGTGGGTGCAAACAGGGCCAACATTTCTTATGCACAGTGGCTGAGGATGAACAAGTGAGTCCCTTTGCTGCCAATTTGAGCAAAGTCTGTCATTTTGACATGGCATAGTAAGTTCTGTAATCCTCTTAGCTCAGCAGAGGCTCTATGGCTACGCTCTGGAAGTCTGTGTGCCAAGAGATCAGGGCAGGTATTATATAGTGAGGGTGGGGAGAAAACCCACAACTGAAGGTGGATCCTTGGCATTGTCACTCTGCCTGCTAGTACCAACCAATCTCACCAAGAAACCTGCACAGAAGGAAAGCAGGTTTTCAGAGGCTTTTCCTGCCTCTTCATGGACGGTAAACATTGGCCAACATGATGCTGGCATTTTATGTACACCTAAGTCCCCAGTGTGATGAAATGGTTTGAGCACTGGGCTTTGTTGTGTGCCTTCAAGTCATTTCTGTGGTGATCCTAAAGCAGGAGTCGGCAAGTTTTTCTTACCTGGGGCCAGTCCGCTGGCTTCCAGGTCTTCCGCGGGCTGAGCGGGGGGGGAATGGTGGTGCGCTCGCTCACTCACGCATGCGCACTATGCGGAAGTACTGCACATGCACACGCTCACTCGCTCGCACATGCGCAGTACTTCCGGAGTACTGCGCATGCGTGAATGACTCATGGCTGACATTTTGGCAAACAAAATGGTGGCCGCGACTCGTTTGCGCATGCACAGTACTCAGCACATGCGCAAATGAGTCGCAGTCACCATTTTGTTTTCCAAAATGGCGGCCACGATTCGTTCACGCATGTGCAGGAGTACTGCACATGCGCAAACGAGTCATGACCGCCATTTTGGAAAACAAAATGGCGGCTGCGACGCACCAGCGGTGGCGTGGGTCGGCGGGGGCCAGTCCAGAGGCCTCGGGGGGGACCTGGCCCGTGGGCTGTAGGTTGCCGACCCCTGCCCTAAAGCAACCCTATCATGGGGTTTTCTTGACAAGATTTACTCAGAGGAGGTTTGTCATTGCCTTCCCCTGGGACTGAGAGCAATGAACATTGGACTACAACTCTGGAAACCAGGGTTCAAATCCCCGCTTAGCTATGAAAGCCCACTGGGTGACCTTAGGCAATTCATACTCTCTGAGCCTCAGAGGAAGGCAAAGGGAACCCCTCTCTGAACAAATCCTGCCAGGAATAACCCATGATAGGTCCACTTTAGGGTCGCCGTAAGTCAGTAACAACTCAAAGATACACCACCACTACCACCATCACCGCAACAAATTCCCTTGTGCATGTGGTTGCAGTGTTTTGGCCATGGTATAATGTCTGTATTCAGTTTAAGCCAAGTTCTTCAAGTGTAATTGTTTCATATGCTTTTGCACATTCTTGGATGGGGTACATTCATCAGTGTTTTCAGTATACCACTTGATTCACTGGGATTGTGGAAATAGCAAACACATTTACAGAAAAGTAGTTGGTACCACAGTGTCAATAATCTGCAGAAGGGTGGTGTAACGCAACCAACACTTAACTACAACTTGAGAGTAGATTTACACTCTACAAATGTAGCATCCTGGAGATTGAGTTTAATGGTGTTTCTGCATAGGGATCAGTTGCATCCCTTCAGTACACCGTGTGCTGCCCATTTCCAGCCCATGTTTGATAAATTGGAACTCATTTCCAGCTTTGTACTTAATGTGCAGGCTAAAATGTAAACAGATCAGGAGTAGCCAACTGATTTAATAGCTTTACTTTAATTGGGATCTTGAGAATAATGATTGGATTTAGCCCAATAGGAGGAGGGGGATGCTGTAGTAATATAAAAGATGAGGAGACAAGAATTGGGGAAGCTGGAGCCAGAAGACTGGGGTATGGGAAGAGGACTACATAAAGATTTTGCTTGGTCCACATTTCACAGTGAACCAAGATGATCTACAAATCTTAGACCAGTGTGAGAACTGAGGGCTCTTCCAGATAAGTCTAAAGAAGTATGAGTTCTTATGATATAGCTCTTTGGGTTTTGCTGGTCATTCTTGCCTCTACCTCAGGTTCTTCCATTCTTTTGGGGGACTGTACCAATTTTTTGGATCTGTATTGGGGCTCTTCCCAAGGTATATTTTAAACCAGGACATGGTTTGCTAAGGTGGTTCTATGGTTATGAAGGGCAATTTTTGTCTTCCTGTTTTTTTAAAAAATATATATGTTAAAATTATGGTGTAAAAGTGCTATTTTCCTGATGCAGTGCAGCACTATAATTTAAAAACAAATACGGAGAGAGGAGAAGAGAAGGGAGCATGTTATTATTACATGTCTACGATTTTAAAAGAAAACCTGCTTGAGGGTGGGAATAAAGTGTTGCAGATGGTACCAGAAATTGCCAGAAAATAGTCTGGGATAATAGAAACATAGGTCAAAAACACATTGCAGAAATAATCCAGTTTGAGACTGCTTTAACTGCCCTGACTCAATGCTAGGGAATTCTGGGAACTGTAGTTTTGTGAAACATTTAACCTCCTCTGTCAGAGAGCTCTGGTGCCACAATTCCCAAGTTTCCCTAGCACTGAGCCAGGACAGTTAAAGTGGTCTCATATTGGATTATTTCTGCAGTGTGTTTTGAACCATAATGTGGATATTAAAAAAAAAACCCTCAAAAACTACAATGACAATATTTGTCTCATTTGCAGGATCCATGAAATACAACTAGCCTTCAGAATTTTCAGTTCTTTTAACTTTGTGACCCATTTCGCAGTTCAATACTTGTACCATAATGCACATAAATGTTTGTATTGTAAGATAATAATCCATTTTAAAACGAGTGTTTTGTGGAAAAAAAACAAACCACAAATACTTATTTAAGTGGAATTTTCCAGCTGAGTTTTTTTTAAAAAAAAAGAAAAAAGAAAAGCAGATTAAGGTTTAAGAACAGACTGTGAATGAGTTTATGAGAAACGCTCATGTGGAAACAGACTAATGCCATCGATCTTTAGGTGGGGAGTGAACCAAAGAAAAGAGAAGAAAGAAACAGAGTAAAAGGAAGGTGGGGACAGGCATGATCAAGGTTACTGATCACTCTTCTCCCACCCATGATGATTTCTCAGTGACTTAGCCCTTTTGCTACCCTGGATGAGAGAAATGCCTTCATCAGAAATGAAAGCAAAGGGGCTTCTAAAAACTCCCCACTGTGCTCATTCATCACCACAAAAACTCATCTGAAGAAGGAGGCCTATTATTCAAGCCCATTTCTGTGTTTTGATGGAGGGTGCCCCTAGGGCCTTCCTGATTAATGTTGCAACTCATCATTATTCAGTGTAATTTGCCTTTCCTGCAAAATAAAAAAGCAGACCCATGTCTATCAGTAATTTTTAAATGATGTACTGTACATCTATGCAAAATAGCTCTCTATATACTTCAGCGTCTGGGTTTTTTTTTGTTTTTTTTTTTTTTAGAGATAAGCAGGTTGCAAAAACAAGCTCCTAGGCTACCATCAGCAATCTTTCTCCTGAAAAGATTGTGACCTGTTGATGCATACCATAATTAATAACTAACACATTGATTTTATTTTGGGTGAGTGGCCAAATGGAGATGTTTATGGAAGTGTTATGAAGATGTTTAATTAAAGGCACAGATGACACTGATTTTAATTGCTTCCTCTAATACACACTAGGCTAACATTCATCTACAGATATCTTTCAGTCTCAGTCTCAAAGTTATACACAGCTCAGCATCCCAAAGTCTCCATCCAAGAAGGGAGAGGGATTTTTTGGTGGGCCTTTCCACGCTTTGGACTTTCCTGCCCAAAGAGGATTTCCTCATTCTTTTCCTCATGGTGCTTTAACTTTGAGTTTAGTGATGCTATAGAGATCACTTCTGTTGTTTTAAGCTACCGTTTGTATTGTTTTTATCTGTCATTTCTTCTGCTTGATTCTTTTTAATGATAGTGCTTTTTAATATGAGCCATCATAGTGTAGTGGTTTGAGCATAGAATTAAAACTTTGGAGACCAGGGTTCGAATCTACACTTGGCCAAGGAAACCTGCTGGGTGACCTTAGGCAAATCACAGACTCTCAGCCCATGACAAGTTCGCCTTAGGGTCACCATAAATTGAAAGTAACTTGAAGGCACACAACAACAACTCTCTCTCTCTCTCTCTCTCTCTCTGTAGTGTTGTTTTATTCCACATTAATTTTACAACATGTGCATGCCACCCATTAATCAAATTTCTCATGGTAGCTGGCAATAGAAGATAATGGATACATGGAAGCTAAAACCATAAATCCAGGATTAAAAACTAAATCAAACCAACAACAGCGAAGAATGAAACAAATATAATCACAGTCACTATTTTGTTAGGTAACTTCACAGAAAGGCAGGATATAAACAATTTAATTATTTTTAAATAAACGAACTAAATTCCTGGTTCACCCCTGCTTCTTGTTTCTGTTTGCAACCGAAACATGAAACAAGCAATTTCCAGCTTGCAAAGATGACATTTGTTTGTTTCCCAGTATTCCCACTCTTAGCACAACCACTGGGAACAGCAGCCTGGGCTCTGATTCCAACACCGCTTGGCCTAATCTGATAGACCAGTAGCAGGAGAGGCAGAAAAGGTGCTTTAAAGCAACTCAGGTTCCAGCCTGGAACATACATTGCTCATCATCAGCAGTTACATACTCTCCAAATTTGGCAGGGAGAGTGTGAGTTAATCCTCTGTTGCTCCACTTCGTCAATTGCTTTTAAGAATAGGAAACTACAAATCCCAGGACTCCATAGGATGGAGCCATGACAGTTAAAGCAGTGTCTTAAGACTTAGATTTAGTGAGAACAAATTGTTTGACTGGAGGTTTCAGTTTTCCTCCATGTACTAGCCTGATGTGTGGGCTTCTTTCTTTCAAGACCAGGACAGGACATTCATAAAACTAGATGTTCCTCATCTGAAGTTATATTTTACCATACTAATCTATTGTCATCTGTGCTCCCAACTAGAGCTTGGGGGGAAAAATTGAACCACATCTATTAGAATTCCCCAACCAGTGCCAGGGAATCCTGAGAACACTGAGGAACTCTGAAATTTATTTATTATTTGTTTATTTATTTGGAGCATTTATACCCCCCTCTTCAGCCACAAAGGCTCTCAGAGCGCTTACAAATGGTTAATTAGATGGTTCCCTGCCCTCAGGCTTATGATCTAAAAAGACATGACACAAAAGGAAAAAGGAATGGCAGTGGGGAAGGGAATCAGGTCCAGCAGTTCTTCTTTCCTCTGAGGCCTGGAAAGATGTTGTCTCACCCCCCAAAAGGATTTTCCCCTAAGCTCTATTCCCAACATTGCTGTTGTTGTTGTTGTTGTTGTTGTGTGTCTTCATGGAATGAAGAACCATACAAAGATGAACCCCAAATTCTAGAAAGCAAGGTGGAAGCTGCACTAAGGGATACTGGAAGGAATAAATCACCAGGAACAGATGATATTCCAATTGAACTCCTACAATCAACACAGACAGAATCAACTCTAGTGTTAACTAAAATATGCCAATAAATATGGAAAACAAAACAATGGCCAAAAGATTGGAAACGATCAATATACTTTCCGATCCATAAAAAAGTTGACACAAAAGACTGCAGCAACTATAGGACCATAGCATTAATTTCCCACACAAGCAAAATTATGCTCAAAATTCTACAATATATGCTCCAATCATTTAGGGAGAAGGAAATCCGAGATGTCCAAGTGGGTTCAGGAAAGGAAGAGGCACTAAGGACCACATTGCAAACATAAGATTGTTAATGAAATGAACCAAAAAATTCCAGAAGAAAATCAGCATGTGCTTCAAAGACTATAGCAAAGCCTTTGACTGCATAGATCACAAAAAGCTATGGAATGCTCTTAAAGAAATGGGAGTGCTATTACATTTGATAGTCCTGACAAGGAATCTGTACTTAGAATAAAAGGCCACTGTTAGAACAGAAATGAAGAAACAGAATGGTTCCCTATTGGCAAAGGGTCAGGCAAAGATACATTCTATCACCCTACTTGTTCAACCCTGTACACAGAAAATATCATACAAAGTGCAGGTTTAGACTCAGAAGAAGGAGCAGTGAAGATAGGAGGAAGGAAAATAAACAATCTAAAATATGCAGATGACACCATACTACTAACAGAAAATATTAGACTTGGAACAACTACTATGGAAAGTTAACAAAGAAAGTGCAAAGGCAGGCTTACTGCTGAACATAAAAAACCAAAAATAATGACTATAGAGGATCTACATAAATTCAACCTTGATAATGAGGAAATCGCAATAGTCAAAGACTTCCTGTATCTTCAATTAAGTATCGATCAAAATGGAGACTGCAGTCAAGAAATCAAAAGAAGACTTATAGAATCATAGAGTTGGAAGAGACCACAAGGGCCATCCAGTCCAACCCCTGCCATGCAGGAACTCCCAATCAAAGCATGCCTGACAGTTGGCCATCCAACCTCTGTTTAAAGTCCTCCAAAGAAGGAGACTCCACCACACTCTGAGGGAGTGTGTTCCACTTTCGAACAGCTCTCACTGTCAGGAAGTTCCTCCTAATATTAAGGTGGAATCTCTTTTCCTGTAGCTTGCATCCATTGTTCCAGGTCCTGTTCTCTGGAGCAGCAGAAAACAAGCTAGTGCCCTCCTCAATATGACACCCCTTCAAATATTTAAAGAGGAATATCATATCCCCTTCTAACCATCTCTTCTCCAGGCTAAACATACCTAGATCCCTAAGTCGTTCCTCATAGGGCATGGTTTCCAGACCCTTCACCATTTTAGTTGCCCTCCTTTGGACACTTGAAACACTTGGAATGGGAAGGGCAGTTATGAAAGAACTAGACAAGATCCTAAAGTGTAAAGATATTCAACTGAGCATTAAAGTTAGAATATTCCAATCCATTGTCTTCCCCACCACCATGTATGGATGTGAGATCTGGACAGTGAAGAAAACAGGCAGGAAGAAAATTAACTCATTTGAGATGTGGTGCTGGAGAAGAGTGCTGAGGAAACCATGGATGGTTAAAAAGCATAGTTAAATGGGTCCTTGAACAGATCAAGCCTGAAGTCTCCCTGGAAGCCAGGATGACTGGGGGTCTTTACAGACTGCCAGAAATAATGCAGCTTGAGACCACTTTAACTGCCTTAGCTCAATGCTAGGGAATCACGGGAATTGTAGTTTTTTCTGAGACATTGAGTCTTCTCTGTCAGAGAGCTCTGGTGCCAAAAATAAACTACAGATCCCATGATTCCCTAGCACTGAGCCAGGACAGTTAAAGCGGTCTCAAGCTGCATTATTTCTGGCAGTCTGTAAAGGCCCTAAGTTGAGGCTGTCATACTTTGGCCACATCATGAGATGGCATGAATAACTGGAAAAGACAATAACGCTAGGAAAAGTAGAAGGTAATAAAAAGAGAAGACTGCATACTGGATGGCTGGACTCAAACAGTCAAGGGATTTAATCTGTAGGATCTAAGCAGAGCAGTGGAGGATAGAGGGGCTTGGTGACATCTCATACACAAAGTCGCCACGAGTCAGGGTTGATTCAAAAGTAGTTAACAGCAACATGGATTTCTTGGTTAGGTTTGTTCAGAAGGGGTTTGCCTTTGGCTTCCTTTGAGACTGCAAGACTGGGCGCAGTGGGTTTCCATATACATTAATCATTATAAAATAAATGAAACAAAAGCTACCTAAAGCTACCTAAAGTAAGGCTAGTATGTGAAAAAAGATACTCATGCTCAACTCTTGTGTCCCAAGGTGGCCTAAGGTGAGGACATCCCGCTAAAGGCCTCCGGATAATCACAGCTTAATTCTTTACACAGGGATAGAGCATGTAAAACTGGCCAGCTTTGGTGAGCTAAGCAGCAAGGAAGAACGTACTAACTTGGAACTGGAGTGTACGGTCAGTGGTGCTTTAACTCTCCCTGCTCTCCTTTCTCAATCTAGGTTCCTGCAACACAGATGCAACAGGGTCACTTGGTGAACTAATTTTTTATGTAAGCAATCTATCAGTGACTTCCTGATAGCTGGCTATCATAAGCTTTTATCTCTGCTCTATTTTCCCAGCTGAACTTTCCGAACACCCTTCTAGACCTAGATTTATAATGATGGATAGCCAGGAAATGTTTCTTTCGCTTCTGTCTTGTCTTTCTCCCTTGATTACCATAGGCTTAAGACCAATTTTACACATTCAGTAAAACTATCCATCCATCTATTAAAACAGTGGTGGGAAACTGTGGTTAATGTGGGGATAAATTGCTTTGCTCTAAAGAACTTCCAAGGGTCTCACAGACTGGGAAAACTGCAAACAAAACAAAACAACCCCCTTAAAACACCCCACTCAAAAACAAAACCAGAAGCAGCTGGAAGCCCACTGCTAGCTAGAGAAAATTAGTATTTTAAAATATTACACAGTGGTGAAGGAATTGTTCTATTGATGTTCTTGTTGTGTGCCTTCAAGTTGTTTCTGACTTATAGTGATCCAAAGGTGAATCTATCACAGGGCTTTCTTTGTGAAATTTGTTCAGAGGGAGTTTGCCATTGGAGTTTATCACACGGAGGCAAATTGCTTAAATCCTGTGCAGAAACGGGATTTAAAAATCCACCCCGGGTTGTTTTTCAGACGTCTTTGTGTAAAGGAGAAATAATGTGACATTAAGACAAATGGAAAGTCACCAAAACCCACCTCTTTTTACTATCAGAAGTTCCCAAAATTAAAAAGGAACAGGTTTGGGTGACTTTCCATTTGGATTAATGTTGTGTTATTTCTCTTTGACTTCAATGTTGTGTGAAAAACAACCCACTTTTGTGGGTTATTTCTACTTTCTGTTTGGGATAACCCCAAACGTCATGTGAAAAACAACCCAATTTTGTAGGTAGTTTTCACTTTAAATCCAGTTTCTGCATGGGATCTGTCCCATGTGATAAACTCCATTGTCTTCTATTGAGTGTGTGACTTGCCCAAGATCATTCAGTGGGTTTCCATTTCTGAGCAGAGATTTAAACCTGTCTCCCAGAGTATTAGGCTAACACTCAAACCACTACACGACACTGGCTCTTGAAGGACTTTGCAGCCTATTTAAAAGGTATATTGCTAATCCTGAAGATTTTCAAGAGGAGTAATTCACCACCTCTTTTTTTATTCAGAGAAAGATTGGTTTTGGGAAGCCTGGAGGGGCTTAGAGCTTATAAAACAGCCTGAAATACTGCATATAAAACAGCCTGAAATACTGCATACACTCCTAGGGTTGCATTTTGCCTACCCTTCCATTACAACACACCTGGAGGGCACCTGGTTGGGGAAGAATGCATTAAAACAGGGATTGGGCATCTCAATCTCTAGGATTTCAAAATGGCCCTCTGGAGTTCCCCCAACGGCCATATCATGTTCACCATGACAAAGATTGTTTTGCATATTTACATTTTTCACCCATTCTAAAAGTTTGAAATGCCTCTCCTTAAAGCAAGAGCTTTAAGCTAAAATATATATTGGTATTTTTGATTCCACCCTTTTGCCTTTGATCCAAGCCTTCACTGAAATTGAATTTGGCCTTCAGGCTGAAAGAGCTTCCCCACCCTTGCATTAAAGCAGTGGAGCAATGAACAGCAAAAGCTTGATTAAATATTATGTAGCAGAAAGTGAAACCCTCTTTCACACCATTCCAAACACTATTTAAAAGAGGAACAAGTTTGGGCTTTCAGCAAAATGCTTCCAAATTACATCATAAAAGAGAAAGTTTCACAATGGTTCTAGAAGGTCTAAGCCCATGTTGCCACCTGTGGCATTGCTAAGGGGATGTGGACCACACCAGGTGACACTCTAAGGTAGGGTGACACCACTACCTCCCCAAACATCTACCTTTGGGCAGAAACGGGGTGTAGTATTCACCTGTGTCCCATTAAAATGCTGAAGAGATGGAGTGAGTGGGGT
>CM034708.1:183436396-183456587 GCA_020142125.1 Phrynosoma platyrhinos | reverse complement strand
CTTAGGGTCATGATAAGTCATTAATGACATAAAGGTATACAGCAACTATAGCAGGGTCCTAGGAAGGATTGGTAAGTTCCAAGAGCTGTACTGGATCCCTAATGGTCTACATACAAGATCCCCACCCCTGGCCTAAATGGGAGTGAGGCTAAATCATTATAGGATGAAGTGATGGCTTTCCCAGTCCAGTTGCTACAAGGAGTCAAAGTTAACCTGAGGGCCCAGCTGGAGCTGAGTAAAGAGGTCTATAAGGTGTATAAGCACTGAGAAACTTGAACTGTGGAATACAGCAGGTTCTTGCTAAGAACCAAGATGCATTGTCTATCCAGGAGGCTAGCCACTGTGATAAGAGCTGAATGCTAGAGAAACAGGTACAGAAATAGGGAGGGATGCCAGGGGGAAAATATCTGCAGAACCTGACAAAAAAAGAACACAGAGGCCATAATGGAAATTAGTAGGCTGGAGATAGTGGGAGCTTGGGGGAGAAGGAACTCTTTACAGATATCTTTACCTCATATGTAAACCATCATGTCAGTGAGTAGGATAGGCTTCTGTTCCTGGCATACCTACCCTGCAGGTAGACCCCTCCAGAAACCAGAAAATTCAGAAATAGTAGATTGAAATATTTAGAGTTTAAGATCCTGTCCACTTTAAGTGACTAGGGGGGGGTTGCAGACTGCCAGAAATAGTGCAAATCGAGTCCACTTTTAGGGTTAGGGTTAGTGCTAGGGAATCATGGGGATTGTTTTTTTTCTGAGACATTGAGCCTTTTCTGTCAGAGAGCTCTGGTGCCACAATAAAATACAATTCCCATGATTCCCTAACCCTAACCCTAAAAGTGGACTCAATTTGCACTATTTCTGGCAGTCTGCAACCCCCCTAGGATGATGGGGAAAAAGGGGGAATTTCTGGCAGCTGAACTGACTAAGGGCTGAGATCCTCTTAGTGATTTATGAAGATGTACATCCAACTTATGTTCACATAAACTCACACTTTTTGTCATTGCAAAAGTCAGAATTCTCTCCCAACCATGCAATATCTAAACTGCAGCACCCAAACCAGCAGAATCCCCCGAAGAGTAACATCATTGCTCCTCAAACAGCTGCCTTCTGGCAAAAATGGGATGTGGCATTCACCTGCATACCTTTTAAAATGCTGGAGATGGTGTGAGGCTCAGTTGGAGGAGAAAGGACAGGCCCCAATTTTTTTAAAAAATGTTTTAATTTTTAACATTTTTTTAATTTTTAAAAATATTTTTTATTCTTTTTAAAATTTCTTTTAAAACATCACATCTTACCAAATTATCACTTTAATCACATTTAAACATAAACACATTTAGGCTGTACATATGATGTTGTAATTTAAAGGTGTAATTTTAATTTTGCTGGTTGTTTCTTGCACCTATTGCCATTATTATGAATGTTTGCTTTATAGTGCTATATTTAACATGTTTTATATATATTCTGTTGCCTAATGGCCTGTTGGCTGGAATAAAGGTATGCTTTTTTTGTTTTTTTAGTGAAAGTTGAATTCTGTATTTGTATATGTTTTGTATTTTTATTTAAAGTTACATCAAGTAACCCGATGATCAGAGTATGTTAAAGCTTTGTAAAAACCAGTCTGCTCTAGAGACTAAACATGAACTAATGGGCTCAAATTACAAGGAACGATTCCACTAAAACATTAGGAAGAATTTCTGTGCAGTTCAACAATGGAATAAACTGCTTCAGAAGGTGGTGGTTCTCCACCTTTGGAGGCCTTTAAAGAGAGATTGAGTGACCATCTTTTGAAGTTTGCTTTAGTTGTATATTCCTTCATGGCATGGGATTGAACTAGACAGTCCTTATGGTCTCTTCTAATTCTATAATTCTATGTGTGGATCTTTAAAGTTTAAGAAATAAGGCTTCAATTCTAAATATATTGGCCAGGAGCCAATAGGGTGCTTCAATGGATGAGGATTGCTCTTTTGTTGACAAAACCAGGAGAGGGATAATCACTCATCTACCCTGAACCATCCCTCCCTCCTGCACAATACTCTTTGAAAGTATTCTTGGAGGTTGGAAAATGTTCAAGAGTGAGTTTTTAGGCAGTGACACATGTAGCAGGAGAGCAGTTTAACACATGTTGGACTCATCTCATCACCTAGAGAGGAATCTTCATTCAATATAGTGGCATTACTTCTGAGTAAACAATATGCATATACTGACTGGCGCCTCCTATATGCTTAGGAATATATGTGTTACAAGCTTTAGTATAGTAGTAGCGGCAGGGAATATATGGTTGCCAGATGCACTAACATGGAGTACAAGCAATCCACTTACATTTATGTGCCTTCAAGTCAACTCTGACTTATAGCCAGGACATGAAGGTTGTAGATCAGGAATATCTGAAATGGGGTGGGGAGGCAATTTCACAGATTTTTTTTTCCATATAATTAGATAGTTGGGGATGAGTGCTACTTATCAAAAGGAAAATTTCCTCTATGTTGAAGCAAGGTGAGGTAGTTATTTTGGCCCACATGTTGTTATGTGCCTTCAAATTGGGGACTGTAACATATGGGTTTCTCCATATATAGGGTCCAAATTGGGGACCCTAATGTATGGTTTTCTCCATTTTTATAGTGGTTTGCCATTACTTTCCTTGAAGGCTGAGAGGAAGTGACTTACCTAAGACCATGCAGTGGGTTTCCATGGCTGAATGGTGATTCAACCCTGGCTTCCCAGTCTTAGTCCAACACTTAAACTACAATGTCAAGTGGGCTTTGAGTATTTATGTTACTCAAATAAACATAAAGAACAAAATGAGTAATGGAAAACGTTGGGCCAAGTAAGAAGGAACACCAAATACCCAATAGATATCTGCCTAACAGGTGTGACCCTGAGAGCAGTATAATTACATTTTATATAATGATACTTTTGTTGTTTTTGTTTATAGTGATTACTGCCTCTGATGGTCTGAATGGAAAAGATAATTTTATCCAGAGGAGGAAATGGGGTTTTTTTTGCTGTTGAGAACTGCAGTCGCTTGAAGTGTTTGCTTGGAAAAGAAATGCCTTTGTAAATAATTAACCATGAATCAAGCTGTGTGCTTTAATTTCTCTCTGTGTTGTGTCTCTGTGTGTCCATTTTATTTTTTGTATTTTTTTCAGGAAAGGCTGTAAGCATTAGAGCACCTTTTGCAAAGAGTGGTGACTGTTTTTGTTGAGCCCCCTTGATTACCAGCACAGTGTGTGGCCAGAAATTTTAAGAAATGATCCTTAATAATCCTGACTGCAAGGGAGCCAGCACTGTGTAGTGATTTGAGCATTGGACTACCACTCTGGGGACCAGGCAAAGACAAGCCTCCTCTGAAGAAATCTTGCAAAGAAAACCCTGGGAGAGGTTTGCCTTAGGGTCATCAAACATCAGAAACAACTTGAATGCACACAACAGTATTTTCCCAATTCTAGAAGCCAGGAAAGGCCTCAGAGAAGCTGCTACACAAGTCCCAGATAACAGCACTTCAGTCCCTTGCAACATAAGTCTGAAGAAGATCATCTTCTGCTCTCTTCCAGCTTCTATTCTTTGGAGCCTGTCAGTGGTCTTTTATTAGCTTCTTGGTTGCCCCTCTGTCCTCCATAGGGACTTTAACTATTATTATTATTATTATTAAAGTTTATTTCTAGAGCGCTGTTAGTGTACACAGCGCTGTACAAAAGACAATCAAGGATAAAACAGAATAAAACCTACAGCCACAAGCTGGCTCTCATTCCTTCCTGAAGCCAGCAGGGAGCTGGGAATAGGCAAGGCTATTGGAGTCCTACTCTTTCATAGTATATTCATTCAAGTCTAAACACACAACAAGTCTAGGTACCCCACCACCACCACTGACTGCTTGGAATTTCCCCCTGGCATCCTTCAAAGTAAGAAAGGAAGAAAAACAGTCTGCAGCCAGATCTGAAATTTATTTTAACTTGGAGACAGAAAACTTTGGGGTGGCCGAAGGTGGCTACAGAGGCTCACAGAGTGATTTGATGCAGGGACACCAGATAACCTACCTGTTCCACGAAGGTCTGTAGACTTCAAATACGCTCTGCTAGTTTATGTGTACATGAAACTACTACACAAGAACATTATATTACAGACACATTGAAGATTTCCCATGATCTCTTACTCAGAGAATATTAGAATACTAATGGTGGCCCAGGAATATATTATTAACTAAGGAAATAGAGAGGAGAGTACTTCACAATCACTAGGTTCCAGGTTATATCCAGTATACCTATCCAATATTCTATGGCATTCTGGTGTGTGACTAAAAGTTGCAGAGCTACTAGGGAAAAGGATTCATTGAAGAGCCAGTGGTATTGCTCTTGAGTAAAAGGCTACAAGTCAATAGCAGAAAAGATGTGTCAAATGCAAAAGGATCAAGGTCTAATCCATGGCATCACCAATTTAATAAAAGAGCAGGTATCTGTCAATGGGAAAGACCTTGGCTGGTGATGTTGAACGGTCATGTCCTGTGGATGGTACTGGTCCAGATAGGATGACCTGGGATAAAGCAGCATGCTTAGAACTGTGCGACATGAAGTAGGGTTCAGGATGGAGCAACATAGATTGTAACAGACTCAATTTTTAATTATTGTTGTTACTGAGGAACCAACAGGATCAAATTGTACTTTTAGTTATCACTCTTGGGGCATCCCTGTCAACATCTTTTAAATTATACTTTTAACTATATTAAAATAATCTAAAAGATAAAAAGGATAAAAAGCAGTTAAAAAAAAGCAGTTTAAAACAGTGCAGAATCTCTTTAAAAACCTTTTCCTTTAAACCTTTAGTTTAAAAGCCTGTTGGAATGATGATGATGATGATGATGATGATGATGATGGCGGCTTCACCTGCCCACAGAAGGACAGTGAGAAGGGGACCACTCTAGCCTTTCTAGGGAGGGAGTTTCAATGCCTAGGGCAGCCCTTGAGAAGGTCCCATCTCATATCATACTTAAAAAGGATAAAATCATAGAATTAAAGAGCTGGAAGAGACTACAAGGGCCATCCAGTCCCTGCCATGCAGGAATACACAATCAAAGCACTCCTGACAGATGGTCAGCCAGCCTCCACCCAAAAACCGACCTCCAAATACCACTTGTGATAATGATAGGACTGGAAGAAGGACCTCTCTTGTGGCTCTCAAGATCACAAATTAGTTTTTTTTTGGTTTTCTTTTTGTAATTCATTTTATGAAGCATTTTCATTTTAAAACTGGAAAGGTGATGCTTTGAGCTAAGAGTAGAAGTAAACAAACTTTGCCATATTTGTTCAATTTGTGCATGCTAATATAAAACCAGACCTCTTGGACAGGCATTTCTAATGTCTTTGCCTCCATAAATGATATATAGCTTTAAATTTTTATTAACACTGTTCTTAAGACTAGCAAAGTATTTCATGAGCAACAGTAGCTCCATAAGTGATGTATATCACGAACGATACAAAACTATTCCATTTCAAATTATGTTCAATTTGGAATTGCATGAAACAAAATCAGGAGCAGTTTTGTTCTGGCTGTGTGAGACTTTTGATTTAGTTTCTCAGCCATTCTCTATGAGGAATTTCAGAATACACGGAAAGGCATTATGATTCATTTTCAAACAGATGGTGGTATACTGATTCACACATATTCAGGCTATATTTAATTCCTTGAGGACTGGCCTCTGCTAGCTCACCCTCTCTGGTATTCAACGTATCTTGCATTACTCAAGCTGTGCAAAAGGCATTAACATGACTATTAGCTCCTAGCAGGAAAATGCTTTAATCTCTTAAATGCCTGGAATATTTCAGCTATGTCCCCAGCTTCTGTCCACAGTCACCCACTGAACTATATAGAAGCATTTCTTTTCAGAATCATCCATAAGGAGGTCATCTTAGGATCAAATATTAATAGTTATTACTCATAGGTAATTAGCATTCTTTGATATCTGTGAAGAAAGAACATCTTCAGACTTGTTGCCTGCTGAAGGGAGTCTCATCCTGAAATCAGCACTTTTTTTTTGCCATACAGGCTTCATTAGGATGGCAACTTTTGGGATGAGTGTACAAAGGGTAGCTCATTAGTGAGAAAGGTCTGTGCACATGAGCGTTAGTGTCTACCTTTTCCTTCCCACTTTTGACATCCAAACACAGTATGCAAGGTGGTACTTGAAACAAGCCTATATTATGAGCAGAACATAGAAAAGTTAGGTTTTATGATCAGCCATGACTAGCCCTAACTTTTTCAAGTTGTAATTGAGACACACTTCTGGATGTGTAATGGTTCCAGGGCTTGGGTCTACTCAGTTGGCAGCTTGAGGATCTGTCAAAAAGAAAGACAGCTACAGGTACATCTAAACAATGGTCTATTGAATATAAGAAGGTATGATGTTGCCTACTTAAAGGTCCCACTTGGAAAGTACTTTTCAGCTTTTTCAGAGGATCCATTAAAAATAACTTCTGTTTTTAAGATGCTTTTTATTATCCATAGTTTTTTGTTTTAAACACCTCAATGTGGTTTCAGCACAAGTAGGAATACAGCAATGATGCTGATGGGTGGGGATGGTTGCAGCATTGCTGTCTTAAACATGTTGGCAGTATATCTTCCAAGCATTCACAGTCCTGAATGTAGTTGCTTTTTTCCCTTAGATGCTATAGCCCATTCCATCCCCAAGGCTGAATTTTGTCAAAAGCTTTCTTTGGGATTGGAGGATCGAAGCACATTATGACCACTGAATCTAGTTGACAGATGCCTCCTTACTCAATTTGTGGTTGTGTGCCTTCAGGTCATCTATGACCTATGGGTCCAAAACACACTGCAGAAATAATCCAGTTTGAGACCGCTTTAACTGTCCTGGCTCAATGCTATGGAATTCTAGGGACTGTAGTTTTGTGAGACATTTAACCTTCTCTGTCACAATAAACTACAATTCCCAGTGTTCCTTAGCACTGAGCCAAGGCAGTTAAAGCGGTCTCAAACTGGATTATTTCTGCAGTGTGTTTTGGAGCATGGTGACCCTAAGGCAAATCTATCATGGGTTTTCTTGCCATGGTTTGTTTGGGGGAGGGGGTCTTTGAGGCTGAGAGAGTAGACTTGTCCAAGGCAACCCAGTGGATTTCCTGTTCTCCAGAGTTGTAGTTCAATGCTCAAACCACTGCACCACAATGGCTCTCACTGACTACAACAGTGTCATGCATATGCACAACAGAATCTACACAAAGGAACTGGGAGTTTAACAGCATAGAGAGAATCCATATATATATTTATACACACACACATGAAGGTATTGTAGTTTTAATTATCACCTTTAAAAAATTGACAGAAAATTTGTTTTGATTTGTAGTTGTTAACTTATCTCTACGTAGTCACCATCCAGATTTGCACATTTTCCCAAGTGTTTCTTGACCGTAGGCTTTCATGGCCAGCATCCATAGTTTTTGTGGGTTTTTCAGGCAGTGTGGCCATGTTCTAGAAGAGTTTCTTTCTGACATTTCGCCAGCATCTGTGGCTAGCATCTTCAGAGAAAACTGAAGCTGCCCGTTTTCTCTGAAGATGCTAGCCACAGATGCTGGCGAAACGTCAGAAAGAAACTCTTCTAGAACATGGCCACACAGCCCGAAAAACCCACAAAAACTATGTTTCTTCACCCTTCGAATACCGCTGTTTTAAAAGTCTGCAGATTGCACCTTAAACCACTCTTCCACTTCATGAATGACATCATCTATGTTGTCAAATCGGCCACCCCTCAATGGATTTTTCATTTTGGGGAAAAGAAAAAGTCACTTGGTGATGATGACACTGACAAAATGTCATCAATATACCATAATAACTTCCTGGTGATAATTATTATTTTATGATATCTCCTTGTATATATAGGTGTTGGTGATTAGTTTGTCCAAGTGGAAAATATGGTCTAAATCTATTTGCTAGTCCCAACTAGAACATTTATTTTCATTTACATCCTGCCTTTCTCCCTGTGTAAGACTCAAGGCAGAAAGAGAAAGCTCTCCCTTGAGGATCTTAAAACATGGGCAGGATCAAAGAGATAGTCTTTCAGAGATCCTGAAGCAAAGCCATATAGGGCTATAATAGCACCTTGAAATATGCTAGAAGCAGACCAGTAGCCAGTGAAGCTTTTGCAGTACCTGAAAGATATGTTCCCTGTAAAGTAAACCCACTGAATTACCAGGATTTACAGAAGTGTTGACTTACCATTTACCAATTGATCCAAGGGTTTTACTCCAGACAGACCTAGCAATTGGATTTAGGCCTATACTCTCGCTGGCTCATAGGCTACCTACCTACTACCTAAACTGCAGAACAGAGCCAAGGAAATCCTTAATAGCCCCTAAGCTCCATTTGGCATGACCATCTCTTGTCATTCTCTCTGCTCTTTTGATTGCAAACAGCCAGACACACGGCTACATTTTCCATCTCCATCCCCAAACTGCGTCTTCAAAAAGATGCAGCAGCAAAGAGAACTGGTGACAGCTGCTGGTTTAACAGCAGCTTTGAGAATCAACCAAATGAGAGATTAAAGGATTTCTGTCAAAAGGCTGCCTGTAATTAACAGCCAGTCAGTTTGCCCTGCTGCCAACTTCTGGCAGAACTGGATGCAGAAAGCACTGAAACACACAAAGCACTGAAATGAGTATGTTTTTACACAGGGCTAATATGGTGGGTGTAAGACTTAGCTGCGTGCTGGTGGATCAACCTGGGTAAAGCGAGCCATGTCAGGCTCACTGTAACTAAAACTACTTCAGAAAACACCAATTTATTTGATCTGGAAGCTAGCTAAATGGATTTACTGCATAGACTCAGGCATAAGTCTAGAAATTTTAGTCAAAAAATGGACCTAAAAAACGTGAGTGTAATCTGTCCTGGAAGCACCGACTCTCCTCTCATCCATCCAGTCTTTAGTATCAGCACAAACAGTGGTGGCTGCTGGAATTTTCTAAGTTCTTTGGCATTGTTTTCCTTTGCTTCATGCTTTAGATCCTTTGTCATAGGCCCCTAAGTCATATTTTTGACTTACCCAAGGGCTATATCAAAATCTATAATTTTGGACCCCAAACCTGCCCTCAACTTATACATGAGGTCGACTTATAGTCAAGTATATACAATAGTTAAGTAGAAGTACTTCGTCAATTCTTTTTCATGGAAAACATTTCAAAGGTCTAATGTTGAACAACATTCATCTAGCATATAATTTGTTTCATCATGCACATCCTTTAAGTTATTCTTACAACAATCCTACAAGGTAGGCTAGCATTACTATCAAATGCTGTAGGAGAGGATAGTAGCCTGTATAGTAGTAAATTCAGGTGATTTTCCAGGTGGGCCTTATTAAGCTCATTCTTAAACTATTAAAACATTTTCATTTTGAATACATAAGACAGATGTATCTTGGCAAAGGGTGTTTGACAATAGCAATTTTTTGGTCAAAATATCAGAGAATGCAAAAATTACAAGATGCAAACGTTTTGGGACACAATCCATTTGGAATGGCCTCCATGCTAGTGTCACTGCTTTGTGTGAATGGACTGCTGCTTTTTCACGCAGGCCATATTCATTCTGTGGTGCTTTCCTAAGAACCCCTGTTAGGAATAGTAACTGGAGAACCTATTTGATAAATAGAGCCATGACTTATTAGTATAATGTCCAGATTGAGGGAAGTAATAGTACCATTCTATCCTACTCTGGTCAGAGCTCATACTATGTCCATTTCTGGACACCACAGTTCAAGAAGAATACTGACAAACTGAAATGGTCATCCAGAGAAGGTGACCAAGATTATAAATGGCCTAGAAAGGAAGCTCTATTAGGAATGGTTAAAGGAACCTAGATATGGTTAGCTTGGAGAAGACCAAGAAGTGATATCACAGCCAGTTTGAAATATTTTAACTTTGTCTGTTTTAAATGCTGTAACCTGCCCCGATTGCCGTGCAGAGGGATGGGCTATAAATAAAAAATTATTATTATTAATTATTATTATTATTAATAATAATAATTTGAAGGGGTATCATATGGAAGATGGATGAACCTGCTTCCTATTGATCTAGAGACTGGAACACAAATCATGGATTCAAAATACAAGAAAAGAGATTCCACCTAAACATTAGAAAGAATGTCTTTGACTGTAAGAGCAGTTCCACAGACTGCCTCAGTGTGGATGATGCTCCTTCTTTGGAGGCCTTTAAGCTGACATTGAATAGCCATCACTTAGAAGTGCTTGAATTGTGTTCTCCCTGCATGGCAGTGGGCTGGACTGAATGGCCCTCGCGGTCCCTCCCAACTCTATGATTCTCTATTGAATTAAACCAAAGCCTGGTTATTTCTCATCATTTACTAAGCCTGGTTTGTCTTTGTTTCCACAATCAGATGCATTGGGTGGCTTCAGGTATGTGGAATGGTAGTATTCAGATTCAGAAGCAAAACGTTGTTCACTGGAAATGGAGCGGGTCTGGCGTATTTCACCATCCATTTCATTTTGAGTAACTGTTGATATTTAGTTGATTAGGAATGCCGCAGAATCCTGAGCTCTTTCCAAACTATGATACCCCTTCTATAATCCATTTGGAAACCTCTGTTAATACCAAATGAGTTCCATTACTCTTTATGAATGGAGAAGAACAGGATAAGCGCAGGGGTGGGTGATAATCTTCCCCCCAATTGTGTGAATACCATGGGTTAAGGACAGGATAAGTATGCTTTGCTACTCTGTCTGATAATCTCCAATTATTCTCTTGGATCCTGGTGTTGTTGAACTTCATTTCCCAGCCAGCATAGCCAACACTGAGAGATTATGGAGTTGTAGTTCAACATCATCTGGAACTCACAGGCTGGGCTAGGAGGATTATGATATATAGAGTGTAAGGAAATTCTCAGATTCTGCAAGCTAGGGAGCACATCATCACCTTTATTTAGGAATCTATTACCTTTCTATGATACATACAAAGAGATTTACAATATATCATTAAAATCTACACTTAATCCAAATCTTAATACCCAACCCTACTCCCAGTCAGATACTTTTTCTTATTCTTCTATCTTTTAATCTCCACTTAAGTATAATCAGTTTATCAGTGTGCTAGCACAATTATTTTTGTTCTGATTGAACAATGCCTAGCTATTTTAGCTTTAAATAATACATTTCAAAGTCTGGTTATTTTAGCAGGGGGAAACTACTCTACAAAACATAGACAAAAACAAGTAGCACAGAGCAGAAATATATTCCTTCAGTACCTTTCTGTGACTTTGTCTTTACCAAAATGGATTAAGTTCAGTAATAGCTTTTCCATATTATTCCTTCTGCACTACTAGAGAACTGAACTGCAAGAGAGAACAATTGCTGTATATTTCTTACATTTCTATTCTTTTGTTCCTTCAAGGAGTTCAGGATGGTATACATGATTGACCTTTTTAGCTCACAGGACCACCTGGTGAGGTAGGTTAGGGTGAGAAACAGGGACACAAGTATACACCATAAGCTTTCTGGCCAAGCCAGAGAACAATGCTTCGGCTGTAATATCACACTTCCAATTTCATATTTGCATTTGGAGAAGTTGCTGGGTGAAAGGGAAGCAGTAGAAGATCATATGTAACGGAGTTCCTTGGAAGAAAAGTGAAATAAACTATAATAAAAGTGACAATTAGCTCGTCTGATCCAACCAGTCTTTTATAAGATCATGCCAATTTTAAAACAAAAACTATAAATCAGCCAGGAAAAAGGGTGCTAATATTACTATCTGAATAAAAATGGGAGAAACAATGGTCTTTAGGCCCAAATACTTGGTTGTTAGCAAAGACACATGAACACTACTCTAGGTGTTGTAGGGCTCTGATTTATTTAAGCTTTATTTCCAAGAATTTAAGTACCAAATGCTGGGGACAATGTAGTAGGTAAGGGTTTGCACCTTCATATTTAGTGGTACTGCCCACCAATGCAAAAACCTTGGAGAGTGGTATATAATGGAATACATTAAGCTTGATTGCTGTCCAAGAAATCAAGTTCTCTCTAGAGCTGGTTTATCATCAATATTTCAGGGAGAAAATAAGTCCCTCTCTCATAAATTGTTAGCGTATTAAGCCATTCAACCAGGCTAGAAATTGCAAAGGATTGGAGGAAAATTTTTTGTTGAGCTCTCAAAATTGCCTCAATGGAATAGTGTCCCTCCATTCTCATGGACTTGAAGGCCGCGGTTTTGCATATTCACGGAGGGGCAACCTCTGTTAAACTCAATAGGGTGCGCCCCTGTGTGCTTGCCCCATTGAAGCCTATGGGGCTTGAATATTTGCGAATCTCCATTTTTGTGGGGGGACCTGGAACAAACAAAGGGCTGACTGTATTAACTATGCATAAAAGGTACAAGAGAGAAAGCCCAACTTGCATAACTGTTTTTAGGAACTTGGTCTTCCCCTATTATTACCGTATTTTCCGGCGTATAAGACGACCTCAACTTTTCCAGTTAAAATATAGAGTTTGCGATATACTCGCAGGATAAGACTACCCCTCTTCCAATGCACAACAAATAAAAATTAAAAAAACATCAGCCTTCCGCATCCACCCTCTTAGCTTCCCCTCAGGAACTGCTCACTAACAGAGACGGAGACCGGGAGGGTGCTGGAGGCTGAGGAGAAGGCTGCGGCTGGGTCAAGGCCTGGCGCGTAGTGAGGGGCTCCTCTCCATCTCCTCCTTCTCCTTCTCCGCCCCCCTTCCTTGGGGCTCATCCTCTGGATGGCAGGGAGGCGGCTAAGGCGAGCTGAATGGGCCGCAGCTCCCTCTGAGGAGGCGGCGGCAGCAGCCTTGGGAGCCTGCGCAACCTGCCCCTGAGGTGACCCATAGCTGGGAAGGAGGCAGCCATTCCCCACAGCTCCACCCAAAGGCATCCAGCAGGAGGAGGAGGAGGAGGCCAAGTAGCCCACAACTCGAACGTGAGGCAACAGTGCAATGTGGCAGCTGAAAAGGCCCATGCGATGCTAGGCTGCACCCTCGACAGGAGTGCAGTGCCTCTAGCTCGAGGGAAGTCCTAGCACCAACTCTTATTCTGCTTTGGTCAGGCCTTAGCTGGAATAATAGTGTCCCAGTTCTGGGCCCCACAGTTCAAAAAGGGATGTCGAGAAGCTGGAATGGGTCAAAGAGAAGGGCGACCAAAATTGGGAGCTGGGTATGTTTAGCCTGGAGAAGAGAAGGCTAAGAGGTGATATGATCCTCCTCCTCTAACCTGGACTTCCTTGCTTCCTCCTCCTCCCACCTCACCACCCCTTCTTCCTCCTCCTCCACCTGGCTTATAAGATGACCCCCTACTTTGGAAAAGATTTTTCCAGGGTTAAAAAGTTGTCTTATATGCCGGGAAATACGGTACATATGTTAATGACAGCAAATAAATACTCTTGCCTCCAATTAGTCCTGTAAATCTGTAGAGTGATATTTTGTCTTTAAGGAATGAAGTTATCAGACATTATTGATTTATCAGCTTTAACTGTAAGTCATTCTTTCTAGCCAAATTCAACTTGGATATCATATTTGATTTTTTTAAAACTCTGTTAATTAAGTGGAAAAACTTCAAAATAAAAAATCATTACATTTATTTATTTCTTTAAAGAACAGCAACTCAACTTCCATAGGATCAGACCATGTGAATTTACAAGCAAACGCTAATATATTCTAGAATATAATGGCACAAACAGAACTTGAGAACTGCTGCCAAGAACAGCTGAAGATGTGAGCCTCTAGTGCATTTTGGCATCTTGTAATAGCTACAGGAAGGAAATTTGTTCAGGGAAAAAACCTGCCCATGTTTTTTCACTTCCAGTACCCGAGGTTCTTTGACATTCCTGGAACGTAGCTCCATCATCAGTACAAGGTAACAGGAGAGCACAAGGCAAAGTGAGCGGTCCTGATTGTGTTCCAAGAACTAGTAAAGAAAATGGAATGAGACACAATTCTCAACTTCAAAGTATGTCTGGAGAAAGAAAGGCATTTGGTATTTAAGTGAATGAGGCACCTGCATCCACAAGACCTTTCTGCATATGTACATTGCAGTAACATGAATTCTGGATAGTAGCATGAAGATGAGAACAGTGCAAAACCAGCCCTGTCAACTGAATAACCAGAGTGAAGTCAGGAGACGCAGCTCATTTCAGGGCAGTTTAATTTGCATTCATATTTTATAACTGTGTATGTGAGGGTGAGAGGAATATCAAACATAACATAAACCAGAGGCAAGAAGCTTTGGAATGTAACAATTTATTGGGGTTCATCTTTTTAATTCCCCATTTCTGGCATTGATACAATACTCAAGAGCAGCAGAAAGAATAAAATGTACAAGGATACAAGAGTAATTAGCACCCCATACCACCAATCCTGGAGCAAACCACTTTTCTTATAGAAATGCTGACAGGATAGAGCAGGGGTTGGCAATTTTTCCCCTTTAAGGGCTGAGGGACTTCAGCTCCCAGAAGCCTCAGCCATGTTGGCCAATAGTCCCATGTTGGCCAATAGCTCCTGGGATTCTGGGAGCTGAAGCCCCTTGGCCCTTAAAGGGGAAAGGTTGCCTACCCCGGGATAGAGTGATTGAATCACCTGCCCCACCACACTTCACAGCCACCCACTCTAAGCAGTTTAGCCAGCTGAGAACTGGATTTAAAAAAAGCAACCAAGCAAATGCAAACACTATTATTTAAAAATGAAGAATTATAAGACAAAAAATAGGTAACACTTCATTCGTGCACAATTATTTCATTAAATGCATATTTTCCAAAATAAAAAATTACCAGATATATATTTAGCTATTGGTTTTCAAAGCATATTTTGTATGCCAAGAGGCAAGAACAAAGCAATTTCAGTTCACTCTTTTACAGAATTTAGCACACAGCCTCAGCTTTGCAAAACCTACATGCACAGGCTTACAATGAAGCACTCAAGTATCAGAAGTTTTATAAGGCCAAACTGAGTGCCACTATCACTTCAGAAAGCCCTTCTATGTTAACATGGGCTACAATCCATCAGCATCAAGATATGGCAAGGCTGAGGCCTGGCACTGGCAAGTGCAAGGGTGAATGCAAAAAGAGGAGCAAGCACCAATTGTATACCTCCCTGATCTGTGTGAACATGAGAGGCTTTTCTTCAAGAGAACTGACAGAAGACAAAAAACAAAACTAAAACAAAACATGGTATATCAAATGGTTTGGGCATAAAATGGAAGGTATCGGGGAGGGAAAAACAAGTATCAGATACTTCATAAAAGCCATTATCAGATATATTTACTCCAGGATGGTAGCAGTTGTTACCATGAAACAACTCTGATTCCTGTAGGAGTCTTCATGTTCTGAAAACCCTTTGCTCTTGTGAAATTCACCTTAGAAAATATTCATATTTCTCCCCCCTCATCCAGCTTTTACATCTGCACTATTTCCCCCCATTCTTTCTATTTCAGACCTTATGGGTAAAAGGTATCCTCAAAATTAAGATCACTTTGTTGTCATCAGATAACAGAGGATGAGGACACCTATCTTATTAATAAAAGAGGTCTAATACCACCACAAAGTGGTCTACCACTAGTTACATGTGATGCCTACAACAGTCCCTGAAGTTTGCTTGGATCAGTGGAAAAACCCTACAACAGAGATGGGAGCTGCTTCTCATTGTACTTATTCCCCATGTTGTTTCAGTACTTAAGAATGTGGCATATTCTGGGATATAACTTGTTTTCCAAGAAATGGCTACAGACAGATTCAACAGCCTCAGCAGCTCTGATGCCTTCTGGGTAAAAAAATATTCCCTGCAATGTTATACAATGCAAAGGTCAATTTCTGCATTATTCTTGTGCCTCCCAACGTAGCATGGGATAGCAGTTCTCTGATGACCTGAAATAAGCATTGAATAGAGGGGTTATGTAAACAAGGGGGGATTTAAAATGGCTCATACTAGGGCCCCAGATATGACAGTGCTGTATTTTTTAAGAATGTGCTTATATTTCTTAAGTGCTATGCAAAACAGGGATGGGTTATTAGCATGTTGGAATCAGGAATTAAATAAATCCAATGAATGGAAACATTTAAATCAGGGGTCTTCAAACTTTTTGAGCCAGGGGCCGGTTTGCCGTCTGCCAACTCATTGGAGGGCCGAATTTAATAAAAAAGGTGCCCGGAGCCGTGCGCGCGCACTACTCGGGTGCCATTTTGAATTCCAAAATGGCATCTGGAGCTGTGTGCACGACTCCGGGCACCATTTTGGAACATAAAATGGTGCCCAGCATCATGCGCGCATGCACACTAATCTGGCGCCGTTTTGTGGTCCAAAATGGCACCCCGCGTCACATGTGTGTGGTGGCAGGACCGGCCACGGGCCGGTTAGAAGGCCTTGATGGGCCGGGTTCGACCCATGGGCCATAGTTTGGGGACCCCTGATTTAAATTAATCTGCAAAACATCTTCACCTACACTGTAGGTCCTATCACATAGCTTTTACTGCCCATTATAAAGGGAAAAAATCCTTTCAGAGCGTCTGTCTAATCTTTTGTTTTCCTTATTTCTCTGCCCCACCTATTCATTTGACAGTACACATACCTTCTTCCTGAAGAGAGCATTACTCTCCTGCTTTTATTAGCTGAATCTCCATTTTAGGGAGCAACTGAAATAGCACAACAGCTTTCTGCCATCTGAACAAGCAAAGTCATGCCTCTTCAGAAGCTTTCTGCATTCTTTCAGGGTCAGCACTAGATATGGAATATTCTTTAAGGAAAGCTAACAAGAAATTGTCAGGATCTAAGCATATCTTGACCATGCCTCTTTGTTGTCAAAAACAGAAGAGTTGGGAGCGCTAGACAATTTCATCTAGACAATTGTGGAACACAAAAGGGAGGAATACATGCA
The DNA here is from genome assembly GCA_020142125.1 of Phrynosoma platyrhinos. Classification (NCBI taxonomy): domain Eukaryota; kingdom Metazoa; phylum Chordata; class Lepidosauria; order Squamata; family Phrynosomatidae; genus Phrynosoma; species Phrynosoma platyrhinos. The sequence continues at coordinate 183,439,705 of CM034708.1, read as the reverse complement.
CAGAACACACACATTTTTCTTACCTCACTCAGTATTTGAGAACTAGAGAATGCAATCAAGTAGACTCAAGATCTTAGCCACTAAACATGAGCACTGTGGAATTTCTGTAGTGCCTGGACAAACTGGTCATCAGGCCTGGTAAGGCCTGAATCCTATTTGTAGTTCCAAACAGAGCAGACTCATTGAAGTAACTGTTGAACAGTAAGTCAATGCTTATATGATTGATGTCTTTGTGTTTACTCTAGCTGTGATTAAGAGTAGCCCTAGACTTCAGAGTCTGTCCTAATGCACTAGTAGCATCCATAAATACAACTGATGGAGCCAGCAATAGGGTGGAGCTGAACTACTGGCCTAAGCCTATCATATTCTCCTGTACTGAAGTATACCTGAGATCACACTACTTTCATTAACAGGTAACTCTCCTTATTACAAGTTAAATTTTAATGAAGGCTAAGTGTAGTTGGTAGTTCAAAAGATGTAACTTTGCAACATGTTAATACAAATCTTGCATGCACCAATAGTTGTAGTATGTATATCTTATTCAAGTTACATTCATCTGCATATATTTATTTTGCATAATTTACTTTTTTCCTGCTAGTTACTGAGAGGTGCAAGAAGAACTGTGCTACCACTAACATACTGAAGCTATAACCTTCAGTATACCACTAACATACTGAAGCTATAACCTTCAGCTATAAGGAAAGTTTGTCCAGGCTCCACTCTGGCATTGGGGGGAGCGGGCAGGCTTTGTTGCTATGTTTGTAAGCTTATCTAAATAAACATATGAGTTAGACATCATTTCACTTTTTTTAAAAAAAGAAGTCTTTTCAGAATGCTGAATTCTAACTCAGACATGCTACATTTGTAGAATCTACAGAGCCTTGGTCCTATAATCTGCATCAGTGTTGTGTCAGAATATATAGATGCATGGCAGTTCCCTACTCATATTAAGGAAAATCCTTTGACTGAGTCACAGGTGATGCAGCTAATCATTCAGGAAAAAGAAACTGGCATAAGGAACATACAAATGACACCAGGAAGAAGCTCAGCCCAGCTGTGAACTATATGCTTTGCATGCAACATGATCTCAGTTCTCAGAACCATCCATTTAAAAATGGCTGGGAAAGATCTGTATCTTTGAGAAAGCTACTGTCCATTAGAACAGCCAAGATTGGGCTAGAGGAACCAATGACTTGATTCAGCTTCGGACACTTATTATATATTATGCATTTACCAGTTAGAAGCATCAAACAGTTACTTTGTCTGTCAATTAGAATCAGGGCAGGACAAAAAGCAGGGCAGATTAAGAGGCAATCAAGGTAGTTGTAATTACAAGAATTCAGAGAGGAAGCCATATGAGGGAGGAGAATATTCTTATCCTAAGCTCCATTTCTGTGGGTCCTCAAAACCAGAATCAGTCAAAAACTAACATTTATCCTGGGAAGATATTAAAAGGGAGTACAATCAGGACTGTTTACAAGCACTAATAACAAATTTCCCAAAGCAGCTCCCCCTCCGCTCACAATGTCATTCTTGTGTTGGCTAAGAGAGCAAGAGATTCCCAAAAGGAAGCTACAGAGCTTGCAGATCACAGCATTCAGACAATTTTAGTTCTCAACTCTGAGAACTCTGTTTACACTACTGGCCCATGCCGCCTTTGTTTAACACAAAGCTCTGCCACAAATTAAGTGGAAGATAATTTATATATATACAGTACATACGCTTACAGTAAGAAAATAAGATCCCAGCTCTTGCACAATTAGTGGACAGTCAAAAAAGCAGCAAAGCAAGCAATACTGGAGCATGGAGTGCACCAGGCAAAACAGTGCAAGATTTCTGGGCAAGTGGCAAGGGTAGGCAGAGAATAGAAACATGATGGTTCAGACAGTACAACTCTGAGCATGTAGTGAGAAATGCATTCTGGACCTTATATGTTTCCTTGCCCAAGCCCCAATGGCCTTTCTCAATTTGCTCCACAATGCTAATAATTGCTCAGGAGAAAAAATGATCAGCACAGGAGGAATTCCCCTTATTCTGTTTCTTTGTCTGTTGCCTCCAAAATTGTTTATCCACACACCTGCAACCTACTGGAATGGTAGACTACAAAAGACTGTTACAAAGCAACTAATTTCCCCTAAACATAAGAAGCCAGACATGGGACCCTGCTGTCCAGAAAACTGACCTCAGATAGCACCCATTTTATAACAGTGGTAGGGCTAAATGATAGCACACCCTTTATTTGTCCAAGGAGGACTAACTTATGGAACAGTAAAGGAAAACTCTCCTATTGGAACAAGAGAAGCAGTATTTCAATGGCTCACCCAAATCTCAAGTCCAGCTTGTTGTTTTCATACACTCACTTGTCATAGCCTGCTCCCTGTTCATATAATCATAACTATTAAGAACCAATAATGAAGTATAAGTTAGCATATACTGAGAAAGGATATCACCATTTTTAATGGTAAGGAATAGGTTAGACAAAGGGAGCTCCCCTAAAAAAAAAAAAAACAGATAAAAAACAGTTCTCTGCACAATGCAGGCACAAAGCTAAACACCATACTGGGGCAGATTATATTTATTTAGATAATGAACCTAATACTTTTTCCTAAGCAAATGAAAAACATCCTTTTGGGTCTGCTTTGCTGTGGGTAAGAGATGTGAATAGTTAAGAGCATGGAAGCAAAGGTGCAATTTTGCATGCAAGAGATAAAACACGAAAGCTATTTCCACAGACATTAAAAAACACCACCCACAGCAGCAGGACACACTCTTACTCCAATAAAAATCTGCCACCTTTCATCCCCCTTTGTCCAATGTGCATGCTATAAATTGCAAGAGATAACTCTTTTGACCTGCACCTATTCAAAGAACTAGAAAGGCATTCAACACTCATGGATTAAAAGGCTTTTCCTAAGGCTCCTGTCTAGGCTTAATACTTGTTCAGACAGACTCTGTTAAGACCAGCAGGAAGAACCAACCTGCCCTCCACCAGTCAGTCCTACACAGGTCATTTTATGCCCTCAGATATCACACTGTCAACTGTTTACCATGTCACACCCCTTTTACTGTATATTCTCTCCTTTCATGATGTCCCTTCCTCCAAATTCTACACCACATAGTCGAAAGCTGATTTGCTCCTTTTACTTGCTTTCCCTTAGGGCCTAGAATGAAAGTTACAACTGCAATCCATGGTGTCTACATGAGGCAAGATTTGCTATCCTTAGGAAGTCCAGCATCATCTTTCTTGTCTTAGGAAACCACACCCTAAAACAGGGGTAGGCAACCTAAGGCCCGGGGGCCGGATGCGGC
>CM034708.1:183424071-183434687 GCA_020142125.1 Phrynosoma platyrhinos | reverse complement strand
AAAAAAAAAAAGCCTCTGAAATATAAACCACTTCTGGTTCCAAACATTTTGGATAAGGGAGATTCAACCTGTAATTTGATGGTATAATCCTGCCCCCACCCCTGTAAGTTAATTGGAGGCTGGGGCCGAAAATGTCAAGTAAATGGCCAAAGACACAGTCAGATCAGTAGATCTGGTTTGCATCAGAGTGGCTTCTGATGCTATGCAAACTTTACTCTCCCACATCTTTGTAGATTAGTTACTCCAGTCCTCATCCCTAATATGCACCTCTTCATGGAGGCTGTAAGGAGACAGAAGAGGCAACAGTAATGCAATCAACTACTAAGCACAACAACAGATTCTGCTCCATTCAGAAGAATGCCTGCTGGGCTTTGGTGTCTGTGTGCCTCCTTCACCACAAGAGAAAGTCTTTAAGGTGCTTTGAGGAAGAGTCTGGAAGTGTCAGCTGTAGCTGACTCAGCATATGACAGTTATGAGTCAGACAGGAGCTACCAATCCCATTTTGATGGCTACTACTCCAAGAACATTAGACATGGCAATGGAGAAGTTGCTATCTGAATAGGCTTCAAGCCTTCCCAAACACACCTCCTGGGCATGTGTTTATTCCTCCCCTCCAAAAGAATCAGGTTCCTTTACTTTCATGTTAAAGTAGTAGTGAGGCATTAAAGGGAAATGGCATTTACCACACCATGTGAATTTGTCCCTCCTCCTGCCCCCAGGTTTTGGTACTGGGTCCTTTTTTATTCTGGAACAAACTCCAACAAAATAGTGTCCCATCATATCCTTCTATCACGGAAAGGAATAAGAGTCGACCTGATATTTTGGAGGTTTCCTACATTAAATCAACCAGTTTCTAAAATTTTGCACCACATTTTAAGGAAGGCAAAATCTCTACTCTGTATAAATCATAATGACAGAAAGCCTGGAAAGGAGCCAGGGATAAATCAGCCAAGGGATCATGTACTAAAATATCTGAGGAGGTTCCTATTAAAATTCCCTTTTATATTGCCCATCTACTTCTTTCAAATATTAGACAAACTTCAAAACAAAACACCACAAACATACCCAGCAATCTCAAAACACGATTGACTAGTATGCACCAGTATAATAGTTCCTCTCTTGCAGCTTCATAAAATAATTCTATTTTTTTCTCCTTTAAAGTCTTCTTTTTAATACAAGTCTCCCTGCTGACCCTCCCATTATACATCTCTACCCTCACCCAGCCCACCCACCTTTGAAGCTACAGCTGTATGCCTCCCACTTCTTCTGAGGCAAAGCAGTGATACAGCTTGTCTCAACAAACCCACAAAAAACAACAACAACCCAACAAAAAACTATCCAAAGCACGGACATGTGGATCTGCAGAAAGCCTTGGACTCACACGTTAGTGGAAGGTGTGTGTAGGAACACAACCCTGCACACCCTAAAGATTTTACTGGTTTCAAAAGAGTTTTTAAAAGACACACAAGGTGTTGTACGATAGGATAAAGGAATAGCAACATTTTTAAATTTCATGTCTTAGATACCAACTACACTCAACTGTCACAGACAATCACATTACACATTTTGCTTCTGTTAGGCATCTCTATGTATAAACACTTATACTTAAGATTATTAATAAGGTTATCACCACTTACTATCTTTCAGACCTGTACTAGGCAAAGTCCTGGGTTCTTTAAGCACAGACAAAGTCAAGTGAAACTTTGCTAAGTCACTGAAGAAATGTGTACTTTGAAGAAAAGCAGGGCAGTATTAAAAAAGAAATGGGAAGGGAAGGGAGCAAAGAAGTCCTTCTTAATGTGAGACACCAAGATTAAAGCACCTCACTTTAAAAAACTACAGAACTTGTCTATCAAGGAACAAAAAGCCACAGTGTTTGCAGCACCAGTTTTAGCATGTATTGATAAATAATTAACTCATTGTAAAAAAACAAAAACAAAATCAAACTAAGCAAGCCCTTGAAAGGTAGAAAGTTCAAACAGGAATACAGGGAATAAATGAAGAACTGGGTTATTTCAGTGACAGCATAGCATGCAGGCAAGCCCTTAAGAATGATTACCTCAAACACATCCTTGTCCACCAAGTGTTAACGAATTTTACAAACAGAATAACAGGCAACATCACACACGCACACGCACGCACTCACACACAGAATGCCACTGTTAGCAGAACAGGCACACAGGAGAGGGGAAAAACCTTGCAATAAAGATGCAACATAAGATGACAAGAGAGCCATGAAGCAGAAACTTACAGAATAAATTCTGCAATGAGCCTTGGATGCCAATACATGAGTTCATAGTTATTAACACCTGATGGATGGTGGAGGGAAGGTAGCAAAAGAAGCCACATTAGCATTTACTTTCAAGACAAGGTGTTAAGGTAAAGCAAGGCATTGTGGGGAGGTGGATGGGCAGGAGGCAAACATATACTGTACATACACACCACACATACACCTCAAGATCTAAGAGACACATAGTAAGATTTATAACAGGTTCTTAGCACCTTTGGTGGCAATTGTAGAGGCAGCTTGAGATCCTGGAAACTGCAGGTATTCAAGTTCTTCAATTTCATTCAACTAGAGAGATGTGTAGATGAGGAAAAAACACTGCAAGCATTTTTCATCCACCCCACAAGAAAGATGATAAAAGTTCACCAATGCAAAATAATAGGCTTTTCCTCACCACACATTTCCATCTCTCCTGTATGATATTAATTGATCTATTTTCCACCGTTCAGGAAGGGAACCCAAGTGCCTCAGTATAAAGGAGGAACAATGGCAGCAGATGACAAGACTGGCAGCTTTAAAAAGCTGAAACAGCTCTAATTTGATCAAAACAAATTTACATGATGTGCTAGAACCAGGGGTAACAAGGCAGATGAGAAGGGGAGCACACACTCAGGTTACCAACAAGTGCTACTACAATTAAACAAGTTAGCACCCCTAATATTATGCAAGGTGGAAGAGATGGAGGATATTGCTGGATTAGGAAGCATAAATCCCCCCCCAAAATCTGCAGCAGGCTCCACATAACCAGCATGATCTATCTTTTGTCTAACCCGCTCCCCACAAGCTTCTTCTTCCTTGAGTCTAGTCAGAGCTAGCCATCGTACCCAAATCACAGATGTAAGAGAAAGGTGACAGCTTTTGGTTATCGCTGCACAGCTGTAAAATAAGGAGTGTAGATTCTGCCTGTGTCTTTGGCCAATGGATGTTGTTTCACTGAGCTGGGTGGAAAAACAGCCTCATGTAAAAACATATCTGCCATCCACACATGACTTTATTTGCCAACCTCCAAGTAAGTGCAACACACTCCTTGTAGACAAAAGTGAAACATTTTGTCCTATTATAACCCCTAGCAGCTGTAACATCTGAAAACTTCAAGCACATCTACTCCAATTCCTCCATTATCATCTTAATTTCCAAGCAAAAAGAGAAAGGATGGGTGAAAAGGGAGAGAGAGGAGAAAACAGGCATTCACACCATGCATGATCTTGCAGTAGAGCCTCCCTGTCCTATCCCCCTCCCCCAACCCCAGTGAAAGAGGAATGCAGCTTCTCATTTGCCACCGCCACCACCACCTCCAGCTGCGGCCACCTTCTCAAAATCCTCAGCATTGCAGAATTCCTTGATGGTGACCGTTAGGAGGTTGCTGGTGACATCAGTGACCACCACATTCGAGCAAGGGGACATTTCAGGGCGCCAATCACCAGCTTCCTGCTCTGGATCAGATGAAGATGGTGATGATGGCATCTGACTTCCTCCACCTCCTCCAGAAGGAGACCGCTTCCTAGTGGCTGCAGACTCAGGAGGAATTGACAGATCAAGGACCTCTGACTCACGCCAGTCAGGAATGGCAGGGCTTAGCGTCTCAGGAAGCAGCTTTGGTGGTGAATCATCTGGATCAGATGAGGAGTGCGGCGCTGGTGATGGGCAGTCAGAGGAGCTGGAACTGCGGGCATCGTAGGCAGCTGAGCCAATGAGCCCACAAGAAGCACTTTGAGAGCTTCCTGCCTCTGTCTTCCCCTCCAGTGATGGAGATGGAGCAGATGGCTTGTTGTACAGAGGGAAACCTCCAAATTTCATGTGGCGGATCTGGTTGCGAAGCATGCTCTCACTGAACTTCTTGCTCTTGCCAATGACACGGTTTCGTGATGGGATCTTGGGCCGTGCCAAGCTTCCTCCTCCACCTGCTGCTTTCCCACCTTTATCAATGACCTTCAGGTTGAGTATGATGCGGCTGCGCTTTGGCTCACGAGGCTTCACTTTCCTATTGATTATACGGACAGTCTCTGAAAAGGGAGAGACAGGAGGACGTATGCCTGTGCCTCCACCCATGCCACTATTCTGGGGATCTGGGCGGGGCAACGGACGTCGAGACATACGATGGCATCGTCGAATGTCCTTCTTCAGCCGGTGCACTGCAGCACTGGAGTGGAGCTTAGGTGAGGATGTGCTGGAACTAGGCTTAACAGAAAAATGTACATCCCCAATGTGTAGGGCCTCTGCCTGGGCCCGAGCCTGCAGTGGATGGGGGAAAGCAGAAAGCATGAAGTTAGTTTGGAATAAAATATTTTGCATATTGAACTTAGATATTGAAGTCTAGATATATCAAGTCTAACTGGATGAAGTGAGAAATGTGTTCTGCACAGGGGTGGATTTCAAACCTACAGTGGTCCAACCTGGAACATGACCTGAACAACTAACATAGGTTCAACATATTTAAAATCAATACATCTATAGATAAAAAAGGCATAACCCAGATACCTTGAATACAGCCCCAAACATATTTCATTCTCTGGGTTTTAAATAATTTAGCATCCTGTAGTTATTCCAGAATAAACAGACACATTTTCAGGTTAGACAGATAATGCTAAATGCATTCATTTAGCAGAATCCAGTGCAGCAAATCAGAATCAACTAAAACAGTGTGTGTATGCAACAGGAGTTTGAAAATAATTTAAAAAGGCTACTATTTGCATCTGTAAACATTCACTGAAAACCTATATGACCTTTTACATTACATATTTTACACATTTCTAGCTACACAGCACAGACATCAAAAACCCCTTTTACTGAATTGCAAAAAATATGTAACAGGACACCAGCAAGACTGCCTGATATAGACTGGTGCCCAATGCACATCTTGTACTGCACTGGTCCCATGGCTAGCTTTGTTACATAGTAACATAACACTCTACTGAATATCAACATTATAGAACTGCCCAATTCTAATTCTCACAGACTCAGATCCACTTCCAAAAACTTAAGCGCTACTAAATAAAGAAACAGATTTGAGGAACAGTACTATGTCATCAGTTGAAGAAGAGAAGACTGAGAGGTGACATGATAGGCATCTTTAAAAGTTGAGGGGAATCTCATCATGTAGAAAATAGAGCAAGTTTGTTTTCTGCTGCTCTAGAGAATAGAACATGAACCAATGCACTCAAATTACAAGAAAAAAGAACCACCACTCCATTGTGAGAGCTATTTGACAGAGGAATGTGGACTGTCTTGGAGAGTGGTGGACTCGTCTTCTTGGGAGGCCATTAAGCACAGGTGGATGGGCCTTTCAGAAGTGCTTTAGTTGTGTATTCTTGCATGGCTTGGGGTTGAACTAGATGACCCTTGGGATCTCTTCCAACGCTTAAGATTCTGATTCCATGATTCTATTTTGAAATACTTAATTCTTCAATGTACAATTATTAAGAAATAGCCTATTTATTGCGCACATAAGATAATTATATACAAATACATGCTAAAAAGTACACAACTCCCAATTATTTTGGCATCTTTCTTTGAAATAGAGAAATCAATGAGCTATATTGTATTTTGGGCCTTCAGATTTCAAGACAAAGATTTTGTATAGTTTCAAAACAAATAAGTATATGTATTGTCATATCCAGGGATAGGATCCTTACATTATGCTATGTCAAGAGAAAGGAAATGCAACTTCAACAATGGTATTTAACGACAAATGTACATAGGGAAGTTAAACATCAAACACACACACAGGTTATTTTTTAAGAGAATTCTGAGCACATACTTTGACCACATTATATGTGCTGATCACATATTGCCAAAAAGATTAAACAGAGCTAGGGGAATTAAAGAATTTACTATTCAGACCTACTTTTTAATGAGGTGGAAAATTCTGCTTGGATTATATAACTTCAGATCATAAGTGGTTGCTCACATGATTAAAGCATTCTCTATACAAACATACTATATCTATATATGTCCCTGTATGAGAACTATAGGCATCAGAGAAAGCTATCCTAATTCAACTTTCTTTTTGAATACTACCACCATCATCAAACTTTCAGTCTAAAAATATACAGTTAAGGAATGACCTTGTGACTTATGTGCCACAATACAAATTATGCATCTACTGTATTCTCCTCTGATTTTTTTTAAAACCGTTACTCTCTTCAGAGTAACAGAGATGGAGAAACTGGCCTCTCTTTGCTGCTATTTGTTCTCTCAACATCACCTCTGTTCCTATAAGAATGGGGAAAAGAGATATGGGGCCCTTTATTCCTTCTCCATAAACAGCTTATGGGAGCCAATTTTAAGAAAGGAAAGTAATTTGATCAGAGAGAAAAAAGGTTAAATAGTCTCTCTTCCCTAGCTGTAGCCCCCCGGTGACTACTTTTCAATATAAGTGGGCACAAAAAAATTGCACCACTTCAAGTAACATGGTTTGTTTTCACTAGAAACATGGCCACAGTATGGCCAAAAATAATAACCACCACCAATATGGATCCTAGAAGCCTGAGTTATAGGACCCAAGGAATGTAACAAAGTGAATCTCTGCAGCTTTGATCTGGGCACAGATCCTCACGTTTTTAATAACACTGCAAGTAGTGAAATGAGAGCCAAGCCATCTTTGGTCAAATCACAGGCAGAAAATCAGCAACACCAGTCACTTACTGGTAATATAGTGGATATATCAACTGAGAAGGATAAATAGTGTGCAGAGTCAACACAAAAATCAAACAGATCATATACCCGCATTTTCCGGCGTATAAGATGACTGGCCGTATAAGACGACCCCCAACTTTCCCAGCTAAAATATAGAGTTTGGGATATAGTCGCCGTATAAGATGACTCCTCTTCCAACGGGGGAAAATGAGAAAGTGTTGGGAGGAAGGTCTGCCAATATCCTAGGTGATGCATTCTGGGGTATGTACAATTTGCGGCCAAGTAAGTGACCCTGGGCATGTCACACACTCTCATCCTCAGAGGATGGTAATGGCAACCCCCATTTGAAGAAACATGCCAAGAAAATCCCATGATAAGATTGCCATAGGGTTGCCATAAACCGGAAAGGACTTGAAGACACACAAGAACAACAAAAAAGTCTGCAATTCTTTCATAGGTAGTACGTGAGAATAGGAACCAGCATGGTGTAGTGATTTGAGTGTTGGGCTACCCACTCTAGAGACCTGGGTTTGATTCCCCACTCTGCCATGAAACCCACTGGGTGAACTTGGATAAGTCACACACTCTCAGCCTCAGGGGAAGGCAATGGCAAACCTCCTCTGAACCAGTCTTGCCAAGAGAACCCCAGGATAGGGGTTCACCTCTTATCCGCTGTTGCTTCCTCCTCCTGCCTCACACCACACCACACCACCCCTTCCTCCCCCCTCCTCCTCCTCTGACCTGGACTTCCTCCTCCTCCTGCTGCGCCACACCTTCTTCCTCCTCCTCTGCCACCCAGCGTATAAGACGACCCCCGACATTAGAGAAGATTTTCCTGGGTTAAAAAGTAGTCTTATACACCAGAAAATACTGTAATTGGAAGCAAAAGATGGAGGAACTCTATACTGGTGGCTAAGTCTAGACCAGGCACAGTCTGTGGCACAGATCACAAATTACTCATATCAAAAATAAGAGTAAGACTCAAGAAGAAAACAAAGCAGTGATTATACCAAAATAAGATCTGAATAATATCTCAACAGAATTTACTGACAACATAAGAAACAGATTCACATTACTGAGCATAATAGACCGAGAACCAGGGGTACTACAGTTTGAAACAAGGGACGGAATAAAAGAAGTATGCAGACATACTTTCAATAAATAAAAAGAGAAAAAAACATGGATGACAGAAAAAACACTACAAGCAGTAAAGAAAAGAAGAGAAGAAAAACAAAAGGGAGATAGGAACAAACTTAGAATTATGAATGCAAGAGTATATCGGCTTGTGCGGAAAGATAAAGAAAATTACTACAACGACCAATGCAGAGAAATAGAAAACAACAAAAAGTGAAGAACAAGAGATCTATCTCACAAGATTTGGGAAATCAAAGGAAAGTTCAAACCAAGGACTGGGACGATCTATGACAATAAAAATAACATAATTCAAGACCAGGAAGGAATAAAAAGACATTGGATGCAATACACAGAAGAACTATACAAAAGAGATGACAAAATGAAGGACAGATGGAATGAAGAGCCATATGAGTATGAACCCCAAATTCAAAAAAATGAGGTAGAAAATACAATAAGGGAAATAGCAAAAAACAAATTACCAGGAACAAACAATATTCCAGTCGAACTTCTACAATCGATATTGACAGGGTCAACTCTAGTGCTAACTAACATATGTCAACAGATAATGGAAAACAAAATGATGGTCAACAGATTGGAAGCAGTCAATATATATCCTATACACAAAAAGGGAGACACAAGAGACTACAACAACTATAGGACTATAGCACTGATCTCCCACGCAAGCGAAATCTTGCTCAAAATTCTACAACATAGACTCCAACCATACATGGAAAGAGAGATCCCAGAGGTACAAGAAGGGTTCAGGAAAGGAAGAGGGACCACACTGCAAACATACGACAACTAATGAAGTGCACCAGGGAATTCCAAAAGAAAATCAGCATGTGCTTTATAAACTATAGCAAAGCCTTTGACTGCACAGATCATGAAAGGCTATGGAACGCCCTTAAAGACATGGGAGTGCCAACACATCTGATAGTCCTGATGAGGAATCTGCATTCAGGACAAGAGGCTACTGTCAGAACAGGGCACGGAGAAACTGAATGGTTCCCAATTGGCAAAGGGGTCTGACTGGGCTGTATCCTTTCACCCTATCTGTTCAACTTGTATGCAGAACATATTGTAAGAAAAGCAGGCTTGGACACAGAAGGAGGAGGAGTGAAAATAGGAGGAAGGAATATCAACAATCTAAGATATGCAGATGACACCATAATACTAGCAAAAAACCTCACAGACCTGGAATACATACTAAGGAAGATCAAAGAAGAAAGTGCTAAGGCAGGCTTACTGTTGAACATAAAGAAAACCAAAATAATGACCACCAAGGACCTTCACAAGTTCAACCTAGACAATGAAGAAATAGAAACAATAAAAGAATTCTCATACCTAGGATCAAACATTGATAGAAACGGGGACTGCAGTCAGGAAATTAGAAGAAGATTAAGAATGGAGAGGATGGCTATGAAAGAACTAAAAAAAATTCTAAAATGCAAAGATATACAACTCAGCACAAAAGCTAGAATCATACAAGGCATTGTATTCTCTGTTACCATTTATGGATGTGAGAGCTGGATAGTCAAGAAAGAGGATAGGAAGAAAATCAATTCCTTTGAGATAATGTGGTGCTGGAGAAGAGTGCTGAGGATCCCAAGGACAGCCAAAAAGACAAACAAATGGGTCTTAGAGCAGATCAAGCTAGAAACCTCCCTGGAAGTCAAGATGACCAAACTGAGACTGTTGTACTTCGGACACATCATGAGAAGAGAAGAGTCATTAGAAAAGACAATAATGCTGGGAAAGATGGAAGGAAGGAGGAAGAGAGAAAGGCCACATGCCAGATGGATGAACTCGATTAAGGTGGTCATGGGTATTAAGGGGTTGTAGGAATTAAGCAGAGCAGTGGAGGACAGAGGGTCTTGGGGATGTCTCATCCATGGGTCGACAATGACTCAAAGGCAGTTAACAACAACAACAAACACTAGCCTTGATCTTGCTCAGTGCATATTACTGTGTTGTGTGTAGGTACATTATAAAATTTAAATTGGTTAACTGAAATCTCAACACATTCTGTTGGCTAATCCAAATCTAACACTTCATGAAATTTATTTATGAAGTTAAATAATACCATCTAGACAGAACTTACAAGGGGGTATCGTAAAGTTTTAATTATCACCTTTAAAAAAATTTGACAAAAAGTTTGTTTTGATTTGTAATTGTTGACTTTTCTCTATGTAGTCACCATCCAGATTTACACATTTTTCCCAGCGTTTCTTGACCCTCCAAATACCATTATTGTGGAAGTCTACCACTCCTTTACTTCATGAATGATGTCGTTTTTGTTGTCAAATTGACAGCCCTGCAACAGATTTTTCATTTTTGGTAACAGGAAAAAATCACTTGGTGCAAGGTCGGGAGAATAAGGCAGATGCTGCAAGATCTCAAAGCCACATGCCTTTGCTTTGTGAACTGCAACTTGAGATGAGTGAGCTGGTGCATTGTTAGCTAGGAGACGAATGCCTCTGGAGAGCAAACCTTGGCATTTCTTTTTCAGAGCATTTGCTTCAGTCTTCTCAGAAAAAGCAAAGGGTGCTCAACTTGAGGA
>CM034708.1:183378386-183411218 GCA_020142125.1 Phrynosoma platyrhinos | reverse complement strand
AAAAGGCTGCACTTTGCGGGGTGCAGGCTCCCCCACATTGATTATATCTATCTATCTATCTATATAGATATATAGATATATATAAAGGCTACACTTTGTGGGCTGCAACACAAAGTGTGGCTTATACACACACACACATTGATTATAGCTATTAGATATATATTAATAGGCTGCACTTTGTGGGCTGCAGCACAAAGTGCGGCTTATATATATATGTGTGTGTGTGTGTGTGTGTGTGTATATATATATATATATATATACACATACACACACACACACACAAAATTTATGTATATTAAATATATTTTAAAAGGCCGCACGTTGTGCCACAGGGAACGAGAAAAAGATATATAAAGATATATATAAATAATAAAGGCTGTGTGTGTATATGCACACACATACAAATTTTTTACTATAGAAAGGCTTGTATTATATAAATATATACATAAATAATAAAGGCTGTTTGTATATCTAAATATACACAGTCTTTATTATTTTATGTATATCTTTATATCTTTCCCCGTGGCATAGAGAAAGAGAGAGACATATATACAAACACACAATTTTCAGTTTACTGAGGTAGGAGCAGTAGGATTTTAAAACGGCCTTCCCTCTCCAAATATCTTCTTGGAAGGCATCACATCCCAAAGAGGACACATTCTGTGCTGCTTTGACAGTATATTCAAAAACACATCACCCATTTGCTAATGGGGAAAATTTCACAAGCTTTGTTTTGCTTTGGGCAAAACCTGCCCCCAAAATGTGGAGATTTAAAAGGGTAGCAAGAAGCCCTGAGAACTGGAGGGCAAGATTTATTCATGCCATCTGTTATTTTATTTGAGCTTCTGAAGGTGCGGATCATTTTCAAAACAAGCAAATCGCAGGGACTTAAAAATCCTACCGTCTTCACACACAGCTGTGAAACCCTTAAGTCAGACTGTTTGTTGCTTTAATACAGCCCTTCCCTGTTAAACAGCACCATAAGAGGCATTCCTCCTTCTCCATATTCAGAGTCCTTGTGTTTATTTTGGGTAGCCGTACAGGCCATATGTGGGGAGGCCAGACCTGGGAGAAAGAAGCTATGAAGGGAAACAACCAAAACAAGATTCAGCAGAACAGACAAGCCACTAATATTGCAAGTGGGAAGGTCAAACAAAGACAATCAGGGAAATGCAGCCAATTTCTTTATTAATGGGCGTTATTTGTTCCTGTGAGAAATGTAGGTCCAGAAGGATAATTTGAGTCATCTTTCCTAGTTCAGAATCACAGTTCCTAACAGGGAAGATGAATGTGAACCTCACAGATTATTATGTCAATAAGAAAATGATGCTAATACAGTATATTTGTCCCTCCATATTTGCAGCTTTGACTTTTGCGGATTTTATTATTCACAGATTTTATTAATATGTTCTCTCTAGGAATATCTAGGAATTTCATACTGATTGCCCTCTCTACAGTTAGTTGGAAATTTCATTTCCCACATTTCCGTGGCAAGAGGAGTCCTCAAGGAGGGTTACATCATGTCAAACACAAAACCACTGTACTGTATGTATACATTGATGTTGGGGGAGCCAAAATCCTAGAGCTGGATAAACAGTAAGTTGTGGTTCTCACACATGTAATTCACTAACATATCACTTTGAAAGCAATTTTGTAGACACCTGGTATAAGATCTATTGAAAACAATAGGACTTATTTGTATGTGTACAGATTTGAACTTGAGAGCCAGCATGGTGCGGTGGCCTGAGCGTCGGACTACAAAACTGGAGATCAGGATTTGATTCCCCTCTCGGCCATGGAAACCTTGGGTGAGTCACACACTCTCAGCCTCAGAAAACCCTGTAATAGGTTCACCTGAGGGTTGCCATAAGTCAGAAACTACTTGAAGTAACAGGACAAAAAGAACAAAAATTGGATTTGTAGATATCTATGTCAAATGTGTCATGTGCTCCCTACTCCCAAATAGTGAGATATGGAGAAACTTATGTCACTATAACATTAAACTGTTATTCAAAGGTATAGCTATGTCAGTCTGGAAAATCAGTATGTGAAAGAATTTTGCAGCACCTTTGAGACTAAATGAAAGACAGAAGTTGGTAGTATGAGCTTTCATAGACTTGAGCCAACTTCTTCAGATGCATTTGGTGGAGTGGAAAGTCCAGGGACAGACCTACACTACACTGTTATAGCACTATTATACCACTCATTGCTATGGCTACCTTCTGTACAATTCTGGGGTTTGTAGTTTTGTTAGACCTAAGAGCTCTTTGGTTGAGAAGTTTAAATGTACCTCTCCAAACTGCAAGTCATAGGATGCCACAGGAGGAAATATAGTGTTACCTCCACTGGAAAATATGTTTGAGATTATGTATATTGATACGAAAACTCCAGGAAGAGAAAATGATCCTCAAAAGCTGATTCACACAAGCAATTCACCATTCAGTCTTGTCAACTCCCCACCATTGCCAAAGAATCAACTTGTATATGTGAAGTATGCATGCTGAGTTTTAGTAGCAGCAGTAAGAAGTAAAGCAAGCAGATTACCATCAGTTGTACCTAAAGAGGAAGAATGGCAGAGCATCGTTCATTTTAAGTTGTTCAGCATTTGCGTTTATGTTCATGAAATGGGTGGAGTGCTGAGTTTTCAGAAACCTCTGTGAACTGTTTCACATTAAATATTTTTACCGCTGTACAAACACAACATTTTGCAAAATGCTTCTGAAGAACAGATTCCTAGCTGGATCTGCACCTAGGCTCAATGGAAGGATATCTGATGGCTACTATCTCTTTCAACAATTGCTGATGGCTGTTGTGAATAATAATAATAAATAATAAAATGTATTTGTATCCCGCTTCTCTGTAAAATACAACCGGGCTGGCTTACACGATAAAACAAACAATCCTGTCCCCCAATAGCCCCTCCAAAATACAATTGTACAATTAAAATATAAAACATACTTAAAAATAACAAACTACAATAAATGACAAGTAAATTAAAATAACTATAGCGGAAATCAGGGTCAACCATAACTTTTTCAGGGGAATGGGGGATACAGGATGTCTCAGCTGGATCCAGGCTTGATGGAGGAATATCTGGCAGTTGTGTCCAATTCTGACATGCATCAGACACATTCACTTGCTAGGGAGCTAGGAATGGGCACATCTTGACTACATATATACAGGTTGATCAATGTTTTGGCCACCATATGCAGGGGTAAAGCTGCAGCAGTGGAGCAGAATGAGGATATTGACCCTTCAAATAAGAATTCTGTCCATCCAAGTGAAATTTTCCTTCAGTCTCCAATTTCTAAAACTGGAGGCTGAGACACTAACAATCGTTCACACCTAGAATTCTTATGGGTGTTGCAGTCCAATTGTATCTGGAGGGCCACACATTCCTGGATCATTTCTTGATCCTAAGTAAAATTTTCCTGCAATGTTTGATTCTGCTCCATTGTGCTCTATGTGAAATTAACTGCCTGAAGAATTCAATAGCTGAATACTCTGTCTGAATTTAAAACAGCGTTAAAGACCAGTTTCTTTTGGCAGGCTTATCATGATGATTTTTAAAATGTGAATTTAAAATGTTGAATTTTAGATGTGGATTGTTTTAATATGTGTACATTTTATTTGTCTTTTTAAATTGATGTGTGTTTTAACAAGTGTTTTAACTGATGTTGTCTATTAATTGTTCTTGTCCCCCACCTTGGCCCATGGGGAGAGGTGAGTAAGATAATAATAATAATAATAATAATAATAATAATAATAATAATAATAATAATAATAATAGTTGCTGCTGCTGCTGTATTCACATGCCCTTTGCCTTCCCCTTTTCTTTGGATACCTAAGTTGTATTTCTAAATGCTCAACTGAAATGTTAAGTTACTGCTCTGCTATAAAATTTGGGACTGAAGGAAAATTTCATGAAGTAGAATTCTTATTTAGGGGGCAATGCCCACATTGAACACACACACACCCCGACTATGTGGCATTTGAACCATCATGGTACACAGCTGTTTCCAACTTAGATGTGGGTTCAATAAATGAGCTATCATCACAAATCGTTTTACAGTTCATAAAGTACTGTGGCACCTTAGAATGTGTTACTATGCTTTAATGGCATGCTGCTTTCTGTGCATTTCAGTAAAGCTACTCTCTGTGTTGCTCACTTTGGGCTATGCACAGCAATTAAGTATTCTGATAAGCTGCAAAGGTGCTCAATTTACATTGCTGAAGTAATCAGCACTCTGGAGAGCGCTTGCCACCTTGTTTTGTTTAGTTTCAGCAGATGCCTGGAAGGAGAAGTACACAAGGAAATTAAGCTTGCAGTCACTGTAGAATGGAACTGATGAAGAAATGGGCGGATAAGATGAAAGCCAGTAACTTGACTAGAGCTCCCAATAAATTCTGAAGTGCTTTCACTGTATACTATTCACCTTGTATTCTCTTTCTTTATGTCGCCAGTATGGCAGAAGTGTAGCGTAGTGGTTTGAGCATTGAACTGTGACTCTGGAGACCAGGGTTAGAATCCCAGTTTGGCCATAGAAACCCATCGGGTGACCTTGGGCAAATCACACTCTCTCAACCTCAGAGGATAGCAATGGCACATTCCCTCTGAAGAAACTTGCCAAGAAAACTCCATGATAGGGTCACCTTAGGGTCACCATATGTCAGAAATGACTTGAAGGCACACAACAACAACAATAACAACATAGTAGAAAACCCTATTAAATGCATGGGGTTGCCATAAGTTGACAGGCAATTTGTAGGCACATGTGTGTACGCACACACAAATACACAGCAACACAACACTCCCTGAGCAGGGATGGCCCAATATGCCCTTCAGAAACATATGTTATCAAGAACCACAAGGAAACTAAGAAGGGAAGATTCACCAGACAATTATAGGCTTTACATTCACCATTGGAGGGAGTATAAAAATTTTCTCAGGGAAAAAAGAACAGAATACATACGTCAGGCTTGGATGGATATGCCTTTAGTGTAGCCCTTTAAATGTATCTCTGCTGCAAACACAGAAAGTATAACTAGGTAGAAAATGACAATATAATGAACTATTTTACAACAATGTCCCAAAGGAATGAAACCACAACTCTATCATATACATTATACAATCACGTTATTATGTATGTAACCATATTGCAATATACTACAAAATACAAGATATGGTAGTATTTTGTAGTGCACGGCAATATGGTCACATACCTAAAATATGATCATTATATATATGGTAGAGTTGTAGTTTCATTCCTTTGGGACATTGTTGTAAAATAGTTCGTTATATTGTCAGTTTCTCCCTAGCTATACTATCCGTGTTTTCTGTGAAACCCTCCTGTTGTGTGTTGTCTGCTATAAGCAACACTGCCAAAATTACTTCCACCATCACCTGCAGTATAAGTACCAAAATGGAATTTCTCTCTGTACCCCTGCCCAAACCCTAGTGATTCTGCAGGGAAGTGACATATGGGGAATGTACATCTTATTACCAAATCACACAAAAGGTGGCAATTTTTCTGGTCATGCTGCTTGCTAGGATGACAAACTTAGCAACAGCATGGCAAAGGTGCAGCTCCCAAAGCTTCCCCCCAAAGTAAGAACTTGACGCCCCCACCTAAGGTACTTGTTATAAGGAGATGCAGTGAAAGCTAGTAATCGGACTTAAGGCAGTGGTTCTCAAATGGTAGGGCAGGAACTGCAGGGTGTGTGAGAAAGTTGCTCAAGGAGGTATGTGTGCAAAATTTATACACGTGTTGAGTTAAATATTGAATTTACTTAAATAAAACTGCTCCAATTTGAATGATGTAATTTCCTTATAAAATGTTAAAATATGAATATGCATGAATGTGTGAATCAATAGCAATAGCAATGTCAATAGCAAATACATTTCTATACCGCTTATCAGCAAACTAGCACTCCCTAAACAGTTTACAATGGGTAAGCCAATTGTTCCCAACAAGTTGGCTACTCATTTTACCAACCTATGAAAGGATCAAAATACAAAATAAACAAAATATTTTAATTCATATACTGTGTTGGGGAGGGGGTTCTACCTGCATGTAAATGTAAAGGGAGCTCCCAAAGCTAAAAGTCTGAGTACCATTGGCTTATAGTTACACTGATAGAGACCATACATTTATAGCAAAATATAGCAATAATCTTTCAGTGAACCAGGTTAACCCCTTTGCTAAAATTTTACAGTTGACTTAATTCCCTTGCAGTCATTTATTAGTTTCCACAGCTTGTTCTACAACATTATAATTTGCATTTATTTTATCATTTTGCTCTCTTGTGCACTTCACATTTCCTGGATTCAGTCAGAAAGCATTAAGCATTAGATAACTGATGAATACTAATGGCAGATTTGTCAAACACACTGTTTCGCAGGTAAGTGTTCGAGTACAGAAGTATCAAAATATGTACGGTCTGCCTTCCATATCCTCAGGTTTTTTTATTCTCTGATTCAACCATCCATGACTTGAAAATATTTTTAAAAAATATAAATTCCAATAAGCAAACCTCAATGTTTCTATTTTATATAAGGGACACCATTTTGCTACACCACTGTATATAATGAGACTTGAACATCCATAGATTTTGGTCCTGGAGCCAAACCTCAACGGATACCAAGGGCCCACTGTACATCTGATTTTGCGAACAGCGCATCACATTTTTTTTCCAAAGGAAAAAAGGTCATTTTGCATCGCATTATGAAAAAGCCTATCAGATACAATTCACACACCACTTCAAATGTTTGTTATAGATTCACAGATTATTTGTTCTCCAAGGTTGGTATCAAATGCAGCAACATTGGATGATTTGAAATTGCTGTGAGATCTTGCTGATAGAGAATGGGTAAAATGTATTGTCCTCTATAAACACCTTATTGCTGCCTATCGCCTTCACAAAGGCGTTCTTATAAGTAATCTTTTTTTCAGTGAACTAGGTTAACCCCTTTGCTAAAATTTTACAGTTTACTTAATTCCCCTGCAGTCATTTATTAGTTTCCACAACTTTGTTCTACAACATTATAATTTGCATTTATTTTATCATTTTGCTCTCTTGTGCATTTCATATTTCCTGAATTCAGTCAGAAAATCAAGCAAAAAGAGAAGTTATCCATGTGGTGTAATATTATCTTTAGTGGGATCAAGGAAAGGAAGCAAAGATAGTTACTTTGACTTACATTTTACTCAAGAAGTAATGCACTCTGTGATGAGATTCATACAGGCAGACTCATTCCATTGCAATCTGGTCAAAGCCATTCTCAATTGCCGCTGAATGCTGTCCATTGGGAAAAAGGAGCAGGGAAAGGCAATTGAAATGCTCTGTTTTACACAAGGGTGTCCAACTTACAGCCCTCAACCTACATTTAAAAGGCCTCTGGAAGTTATTAGTTCAGACTTCCAGTCCACTTGGTAAAGAGAGAAAGGGAAAGGAAGGCAGCTGAACCAGAGAAAGAAAAGATATGGATTCCAGACCTGTTCATCACTGGCTTCAGCCCCAACCGCTGCCAGCAGGGAGCTTCTGACAGTCTACTCTCAAAGGGAATGCAGCCCCAACTAGCCTGTTTCTTTGTACCAAATTCTTCTATTTGCCCTGCTACTTTGTATTTTCTGCCATCACCAGAAAAGGGGAAGCCACTTTTTTGTTAGGTCATTCTATTGTCCACCTAGCCTAGTACTGACAAGTACTGACCATGGCTTTTATAGTCTCTAGTAGAGAAAAAAAGACATTCTTCACCAAAACACACTGCAGAAATAATCCAGTTTGAGACCGCTTTAACTGCCCTGGCTCAATGCTAGGGAATCCTGGGAACTGTAGTTTTGTGAGACATGTAGTCTTCCCTGTCAGAGAGCTCTGGTGCCACAATAAACTACAATTCCCAGGATTCCCTACCACTGAGCCAGGACAGTTAAAGCGGTCTCAAACTGGATTATTTCTGCATGTGTTTTGGACCTGAGAGCACATGTCCTAGTGATGAGATTCTTGATATTGGGGTGGACAGCCAG
The DNA here is from genome assembly GCA_020142125.1 of Phrynosoma platyrhinos. Lineage (NCBI taxonomy): Eukaryota > Metazoa > Chordata > Lepidosauria > Squamata > Phrynosomatidae > Phrynosoma > Phrynosoma platyrhinos. The sequence goes on along the minus strand of CM034708.1, from coordinate 183,403,191 downwards.
AGAAACTGGTGGCCTCTCCTTCTCTGGAGATATTTAAAGTGACACAGAGCTGGCCAGTTGGTCTGAAAAATTCACTCTTGGTTTTTATGGCTCCTTTTGCTGCAGTTGCTCCAGAGCTCTCCCAGTCCTGGACCCAATCAATTCAGAGGGCTAGCACTGAGAAAGCTCCCAAACAATTCAGAGCAGCTGTAAAATTAAATCTATTTGCTACCTCCACAAAAAATGGCCCTGCCAACTGCCCCGTTATTGGTCAGGCCTCACCTGGAATACTATGTCCGGCTCTGGGCATTACAATTAAAAAAGGAAGTAGAGAAGCTGGAGCGTGTCCAGAGGAGGGCAACCAAAATGGTGAAGGATCTGTAAACCATGCCTTACAACAGGGGTAGGCAACCTTTCCCCTTTAAGGGCCGAGGGACTTCAGTTCCCAGAAGCCCCAGCCATGTTGGCCAATAGTCCCATGTTGGCCAATAGCTCCTGGGATTCTGGGAGCTGAAGTCCTTCGGCACTTAAAGGGGAAAGGTTGCCTACCCCTGCCTTACAAGGAGAAACTTAGGGAGCTCAGTATGTTTAGCCTGGAGAAGAGACGGTTACGATAGCCCTGTTTAAATATTTGAAAGGAAGTCATATTGAGGTTGGAGCAAGCTTGTTTTCTGCTGCTCTAGAATGTAGGACCCAGAGCAATGGATGTGAACTACAATAAAAGAGATTCCACCTCAACATTAGGAAGAACTTCTTGATAGTAAGAGCTGTTTGACAGTGGAACATGATCTCTCGAAGTGCAGTGGAGTCTCCTTCTTTGGACGTTTTGAATCCAAGGCTGGATTGCCATCTGTTGGAGGTACTTTGATTGTGTCTTCCTACATGGCAGGGGGTTGGATATGATGGCCCTTGAGGTCCCTTCCAACTGTATGATTCTAGGCCAGGGGTAGGCAACATTTCCCCTTTAAGGGCTGAGGGACTTCAGGTCCCAGAAGCCTCAGCCATGTTAGCCAATAGTCCCATGTTGGCCAATAGCTCCTGGGATTCTGGGAGCTGAAGTCCCTCAGCCCTTAAAGGGGAAAGGTTGCCTACCCCTGTTCTAGGCTATGTCAGGGATACTGTAGTTGCAAGATTCCTCTACTAACAGGAGGTTGGACTACCTGACCTCAAGGGGTGGCATCCAGTTCTAGCATTCGTAATAAAAATAGGATTAGATGGACTGGAAAACTTTATACCCAAGCCTTGTCAACTGATGCTTCTCCAACTGCCTGACAGCTTCTGCAGCACTGCCTGGCACACTAGCCACCTCATTACATTATCCCAAGGCATCTTCTTGCAGAGGCACCTATACTTCAAGGTAGCACATTTCTCCTATACCATTACTTCATTCACATTAACAATGCCAGGGCTTAATGTGTCAGATTCAAATCAATGCTTAACCACACAGCAGAGCTAAGAACATCCTATTAAGTCATTTGCTAATATAATTTCATATCAAGATGAACAGGCTATCGATCTGCATGTAAGAATTTGGAATACTTACTTCACCCTCACCAGAAGAGAGATGTGTGCCAAAGAATGATCTTATATGTACGATTCTGCTTCTTAATATTACAGCAGCAGCCAAATGGTAGTGGGGTCTTTGCTGGAAGTATTTGATCAGAGATTGGACAGCCATCTGGCAGGAAGATTATAGCTGCATTGCAGAGCCCACCTCAAGCAGGCAATTAGACTCATTGGTCTCCAATATCTCTTCCTCTCTGAGGAAATGGTGATCTTCATGGCTGAAGTTTCTATACTGCTTGCATCAGTCTAAAAGATCATCGAGCCAAGACAGCTAGACAAAAGAACAGAATCACTGGAGTTTGGAGATGTTATTTTTGGGGACAATAACTGCCAGAATTCCCCCGCCAGCATGGCTGTCAGATTCTGGTAGTTCCCCAAAAATGTTTCTCATCTTGAATCTAGAGGCCAGCATGACGTATTGATTTGAGTGTTGGATTAGGACTCTGTGAGACCAGGGTTCGAATTCCCATTGAGCCATGAAAACACACTAGGTGAGCTTAGGCAAGTCTCTCATCCTTAGAAGAAGGTAACGGCAACTCTCCTCTGAATAAATCTTGCTATGAAAATCCTGTTATAGGCAATTAATAACAACAGATTCAAGTCACTTAACATTTATCTGATCATCTTCTATCTTCTATCAAGCTCTGCCCAATAACTATAGAAGCCAGGATGACACAATAAAAAACAACTTTCATAACCTCACTCTACTGCAGTCATTTTCTTTGAACTGTCACCTTTATGGAGACCATTTTGTCCAGCAGTGTCAGACTCACTATTTCAGATGCTAATGATCTATCCTATGCTAGCAAATTAGAAAGCTTAATGGATGGTTAAACTTTCAGCAATCTTAAAACATGTATATTAAAAGAGCCAAGTGGTCCAAAGTGGAACTCATTTGAGTGTTCAAGTTAGGATTTAGCTTTTTGCCTCCACTGCAATTGCAGCTGAAATTGCTCCTGTGCACTCCTTCTATTTGTAGCAGGAGCTTTCCTGACTTTGCAAATAGCACACATGCTAAGAGATGATTCTGACTGGAGACAAAGTGATAAAGCTCCCCTCCCCATGATCTTGTTCCTGCTATCAAGGATATCTATTTTGGCCGTTCGCTCCGTCATTCATGGTTTGCTTAAGATAGAGTAGGAAGCCTAGCCTCCAGAATCAAAGCCAACCCTCTGGGCCAAACCTCCTTCGTCTTGAGCCCATTATTTGATGTTTCCACAGCTTTATTTTGGTTCCTTTCTTCCTTCTTAAAGGTTGACATACCTTTCCAAAAGGTTTAGTTACATGCAGTAAGAGCTTTTAAGTAGGATATTCTGATAGTTTTGGTCTTTCCTTTTTGCCTTTGGCTCCTTCCTGGAATGTGGCCCCCAAGAACTTCTCTGAGATTGAGTTTGGCCCTTCAGCTACAAGACGTTCTCCATGCATGCTCTTGCTCTAAGGGGATCTATGTATAATGAGGCACCACAAAAACCTATGCTGCCACATCAAAGGAGCCCTGGTGGCACAGTGGTTAAATGCCTGTAATGCAGCCATTCACAGCCACAAGGTTGCGAATTTGATCCCAGGCAGGGCTCCAGGGTCCACTCAGCCTTGCATCCTTCTGTAGGTCACTAGGGCTGTTGCAGACTGCCAGAAATAGTGCAAATTGAATCCAGTTTAACTGCCCTGGCTCAGTGCTAAGGAATCATGGGAACTGTAGTTTATTGTGGCACCAGAGCTCTCTGATAGAGAAGGCTCAATGTCTCAGAAAAAAAAAATACAATTCCCATGATTCCCTAGCACTGAGCCAGGGAAGTTAAAGTGGACTCAATTTGCACTATTTCTAGCAGTCTGCAAAGCCCTAAAATGAGTACCCAGCTTGTTGGGGACAATTGGCTTACACATTGTAAAACGCTTAGGGAGTGTTAGTTCACTGATAAGTGGTATAGAAATGTACTTGCTATTGCTATCAAGGAAAACTGTATTTGTGTAGTGTAGTAGGAAGAAATCATATCAAATTTCTATGCCTGGTGCCCTCTCTTCCTTTTGCCCACTCCCTCCACTGTTTCCAATGTGTTTATGAACCCATTTTAAACTGGCTTCCTATTTTGTCTTGGCTTCCCTCACCTCCACCTTTCACCCACAATACATTCAAAATATTTGAATTGTTATGAATCTTGAGGTGGTGCAAGGTTGCAACTGCAGAAAGCACAAGCCCTCTTGCTGCAGTGCTCTTCACTAAAAACAAACTGTTGGTTGGGTCACATACAGCCAGGTGCCAACAAAATTTATTTTGGGTAGGGTGCAGTTTCTTGGAGATACAGCCTGGGCTGTTCAAAGAAGCTTGGTGCAGTTTCAACTTACCTAGCTCCAGTGAATGTGGAGAAATGGTGCTCATCACCTTTGCCTCAGGGCCACCAATATCAATAAAATTCAAGAAAAGCTCAGTGCTGTAGATATTCCAGAGGCTGCATTGGGTACTTGTACTTTAGTGTGTGCACTATTGGAAATCTAAACTACAGTTGGTGTATTGTAGTCCATTTCTGTCTTGTTTTCTCACCCACTTACTTGTTTGATATACTTAACCCATCATCTTAGACTGTTTCATTCATTCACTCTCTCTCTCACACACACATCTGTCAAAGCCTCCTATACTACCTGAAAAATCATTGATAGTTATCTTTTGTGGGTACCACACTGAAGCTGGCAGTTCTAGAAAACTACTTTGCTCATTTTAACCTACTTTTTCCTGCATAACTCCTTTCAGGAGCTTGGAGCAGAGACAATGAGTGTTCCAGCTATACAAGGATTTAAAACTAGGTTTCTTCCCATTCAAATCAACCACTCCAGCCATACTGGACAGTACTGGCTGTGCACTATTTCCCATAATATCCCCAGATATTCCTGGGGGAATATCTACTTACACCCACTATATTGAGAAAACTTAGTAGATTCTCCAGATGTTTTGGACATCAGCTCCCAAAAACCCAGTCAGAGAGCAAATGGTAAGACATTATCAAAATTGTAGTATAAAACAACTAGACGGCAAAACATTTCTTACCCCAGAATAAGTTTACCAGTGAACAACTTTAAATAATTATGGCTAAAGGAAAACACAGAAACAGGATGTTAGCTAAATGTCAGTTCTCATTTAATGTTTTTTGATAATCTTATTTGCAACATTTACCACATAAATCATCTAAATAAATAGATGCTGTATAGTCTCTTAACCATTATCAGTACAAAAATAAAGCTGCACATTGCGTCAATTAAAACTTGCTCAGACCCTCTCATTTGTATTACAATCTCTGTTTGCAGCAAACACTCAGTCACTCACAAAAAGGCATTAAAACTTCAATTCATTTTTAATTTTGTTTGGAATTTGTTCATCCCCCCCACCCCAATACATTCAGTTAGTCTGTACAAAACAAAACAAAACAAAAACAAGAAGCTCATTCTGTGTGCAAAGGAAGCTTTTGTGTGCAAAGATTAACTTGGACACCATGTTAAGAAGATACCAATTCAGATATCATGCCAATAAGGAGGAAGAGAAAGAACACACCCCACAACACACACACACACACAACAAAATTAAAAGAAAGCAATGCTGCAGGGCTGTTCCTCTCCCCCACACATCACAATTACTCTGTTTCAAAGAAAAGGAGAATATAGAATTGAACAACACAGTTCAGACTGGTATCTTGAGAGAACAAGCAGTGCAAACAACAGGGAAGAACAGAGCTGAAACCCTATTCTACAGGATATGGACTTGGCACTAAAAGAAGACTTCTAACTTCATTAGACATTTATAATGCCCCATTTTGATATCTTGAAAATCTTCCATTTCATACAATTTTCCCAACCCACTCCCCCCAAAGCGCTCACCAGTTAAAGAAATAAAAGCCATTAAGAAAAGACTTCTGCACATTGCTTACGGCCCTCCCAGAAGCTTGGCTTAGCCCCACTCCCTTAACTAGCTATTAAAGTGCAATTTGTCGAGGAAAAGGGAAGAATGAGAAAGGATGCATTAAAATATAAATTTTGTATATACAGATATATAAATGTCAACACATACAAATGGAAGTGATCCATGATGCTGCATTTGATCCATTTGCCCAAAGCTGGAGGGGCATGTATCAGGAACAAGTTATTGCTGGAAAGTGCTGGGAGTTTAAGAGTTTGGAACTGTATCCAATTCTTGAGAAGGATTATAGTTGCCTTGCCTAGAATGGCATTCCCAGTTGTGAAGTTAAGCCTGACATGCTAGCTGAAAGATGTGAAGTGAAAATATCAGAATAATCTATGGTCTGATACAGCTCGATCATATCAATGGTGCTTCTAAATATCACAGAAACAAACATTTACAGTGAAATTCTATCCCTATTTACAATGAGAGAAGTGTTATTGAGTTTAGTGGAGTTTACTCTCACATAAGCATACACAGGATTGTTGCCTTGGTTTCTTAGACAGTGTGTACCCTTTGGAAGTATGCGGGTTGGTTACCAGACATATGCAAAGGCAGTCTAGATTGCTGACAAATATAACCACAGGTGTGATCCTGGTATTAACCTGCACCTGTGTCACTCATGACACTGGTTTTATTCTGTACCATCATTTCTCTTTAAATGGTGTACCGTGTCACAGAACAATTCAGCAGTGCTTTGGCAAAAAATAAGATCTGGATCTTGATTCATAAAAACTTTGGTGTCAGGTCAATGTTTTCCTCTTACTGACAGAATCTGTCTGCCTTCTTTTCTCCCATCAATTCTGTTGCTTTACAAGCTACAGACTAGGACAGGATCCCATCAAACAAGCTCATCAAGCAAGCTGACTCTCGTGCAGACCCGAAACTCCATTTTTTAAATTTCTTGCCACCTCCTTGAATCTATTTTGTCCAACCAAAACCTCCCATTTTGAATGTCAATTTTATTTCGCATATTTCGCTACTACTTTTGTGTTCTGAGTAAAAGACACTGGACCACAAAGTATGGTACATTTTATACCATAGGTGGGAATCATATGGCCCTCCAAATGCACAGGCGATGGTGAGGAATTCAGAGATCTGCAGTCCAACAACATCTGGAAGGCTCCATAGTTCCCACCCGTAATTTACACATTCAAAAAATAAAATTAAAAAAAATCAAAGTTTTTTTGGCTTACATTTCACAATTAAAAAACAAAACAAAACAAGCTCACACTTCTTTCCATTTCTTAATGTCCTATTCAAGTGACAACTAACAATCACCAAGAAAAAATTACTATATACAGTTATCTTACTCTTGTTGATGCAACACCCATCTCAACTGAATGTGCAGAGATGCCTCAAAGAAGCATCAGCATGACTAGATAACAATTTATGAGGTCAACATATCAATTTATATTACTATAGATCGTACCAGCGTAATGTAGTGGTTTGAGAGTTGGACTAGGATTCTAGGAGACCAGAGTTCAAATCCCCACGACTATGGGAACCTGCTCAGTGGCCTCAGGCAAATCACACTCTTGTAGTCACAGAGGAAAAGGTAAATGTAAACCCCCAGCCTGGAAGAAACCTTGCCAAGAACACACTGTAATATGGCACCCCTAAAGCAAACTTAAGTTGAATGTGATTTGGAAGTCATACAACTACAACAATAAGGTTGTACTTCTGTTAATTACAAGAGACAGACTTCCCCTATTTACAGCTTACATTTTTCTATTCCCACTGGCATCTCTAATGTTACTTCTTCCTGGAGTAGCTCAAAGCCAATTTTTGTTTTCTCAATAATGCTCAGAACATCAATATGGAATTCCATATTCTCTTTGACACAGAGCATGAGAGTATGCTGTACACCAGGGGTAGGCAACCTTTCCCCTTTAAGGGCCAAGGGACTTCAGCTCCCAGAAGCCTCAGCCATGTTGGCCAATAGTCTGGGATTCTGGGAGCTGAAGTCCCTTAGCCCTTAAAGGGGAAAGGTTGCCTACCCCTGGTGTACACAGACAGCATTTATATACATACTAGCATGTTAAACTGAAACATGGCACCTTTTCTTAACATACCTTCTCATGTACATTGCTCACATGTCAAGAAACTCAAACAGCTTCATGACAAAAACTAAGTGCATAGCGGGGATTACTGAACAACAAAAAATACAGTACTGAATTCAACTTGGGCTAGCTTAGTAGCCACCATAACAATTATCTAAAAGACAATTTGTTTTAGACTAATAACTTTGGCATAATTTTACAAAGTGTGCCATATTTGTTGGGAGTGATTGCAGGTTTGAAATGTTACTTTCCTAACAATGCTATACTTTGCTGAAGCAATGCATCCCAACCCTGAATGGTATAGCAAGAATATTACTAGAAATGGGAAAAACACCAGTATAACTCTATAACAGGTCTGGAAAAAAAAGTAATATCAATGTACTGTCCCATGTAATGACCTAAGGGCACTTTTCATTTGATCAAGGTTTCAACTGGCTGATTTGCTTTTCATATACATGCATACTAAAACAACAACTGTTTCAAACATCACCCCTATGTATCTACCACTCTTGTCACCATCCTGATATACATTTTTCTGTGTAGGGAAGATGGTATATTTAGAGATTTTAAAGCTATTTAATAAACCATTTGAAAGTAATTAAACCTCTTCTCCCTGACCCTTCCTGCCTCTCTTTGAACATGTAATATTCCCAGAGCAGTTGTACCAATAATGTATTATTTATCCATCAAGATAATGAAACCTCTGCATATTTGATGACATTTATTTGTAGTTGAAGAGAAGGCAAACTATTTATATATATTATTTTAAACTTGGAATTTGTTTATACCATGTAACATGGTGCTTTCATGAAGAAGATAATATTCTGTAAGGTGCCACAAAACATTTCTTGCTATAGCCCAACATTGATTTCTGTTTTAAAAAAATAAGCTGAAAATAGCCTTCTTTGCATATTTGACTTATAGCATGTTAGAATCAGGTCATGCTTATACCGGCCACACTTAAGCCAACAGCACCATGAGACCTGTTTTATTCTTAGTGTACAAATCTCAACTTACTATAGGGCATCAACATTCAAATATCACATGAAGCTTTCAATTTCTGGTCTGTTTTACTAAGTTGCACAACTAAGAAGATGAGCTGTGGGCATCAGCAGATTTCTCATTCACAGGAGTATCTAACAACTCTGGTTTATGACTGTGTGTCAGTTGGCCAGTGTTTCTATTGTGCTCTTCCATTTACGTTCAGCCAAATGCATTTCTTTTCCTGCACAAAATCTTATAATAGGACAGCTGGAAGGAATCCTAAGCAGTCATTTAGTCTAACCCCGCAAACTATGAATTTAATGCACAGGCTGTTGGGAAAAGTTATATATTATGGTTTGTTTTCACAATTATTATTTTTTAAAGTGATGCAGAGCTATGATGACTGCCCGATGCACACAGTAAGGCCTTTTGTAAGGGAAAAATATTTACAATAACTTCAAATCCTCCTTCAAGATATCAAAGACTTACTGCAATTAGGACTACCAACCCCTCCCCATGTAAAACTACCATATTTGTGAGACACACAGAAATACAACTAGCATAGTTTTTCCCCATGATGAAGATGATTGTGTTGGATTTCCATGTCATCACAACAGTTCTGCCCCCTCCCCCCAAAAAGAACAATAGGCCACTAGACATATGGGAAAAGGTTGAAGGAGGGATTCATTAGGCGCAACTCAAGAAGAAAATGTTTCAACCTAATATTGTCCTAACAAGTGTATTTCTGGGTCCCATTTATACATGGTTGGCCTTCCGCTGCAATACTTTAGCCTCAAAATAGTCAATCGCATGGCCATTGGATGACATACATACATGATACCCACTGCTTTAAAATTTGGTGCTGTTGCAAACTGGAGCCTATGTGAATGCTTAGTTTAAAACATACAGGCTCAGATGTACAAGATTTTAACAGGTAGGCCGCTTTCTCCCCTTCAAGATATTTGATGATTTCATCTAAGTAACATTTTTATTTGTATCTCCTTCCAACCTTTGCAAAATGGGAGGCAAGAAAAGAAGATTATCTACTTCAGAATTAAAAGAGAATTACTGGATAGCAGTGCAGCCACACATTGCCCTGGAGGCATGTTATCACACCAGAAACAGCCTTTTGTTCCTAGTAACTAGAGACACTCCAACTTCAATATATCCCTAAATGAGTTTGAAAAGGGGTGGTGGGGAGGAGCAGGAGCCCTATTCAAAACTTCTTTTCACTTAACTAAGATCAGCACAATTGAAAGAACACAGATCTGGGTCACAAAAGCCACTCTCAATACAACACCATTTCAGACTGCCCAGAAGAAAGGCAAGGGGGAAGCATTCTAACTTCTAAGGCTTTCATTGTAGAAATGTGGTGGTGGTGGTGGGGGGGGGAAGAGAAAATAGCCTTGTTAGTCTTTTGCAGCAAGGAGTCTCATGACCTCTTAATGACTAACAAGTTTGATTTGTCATAGCCTCCAATGGTATAAGCCAGCTTCTTGTATCTCTGATGAAGTGGCCAGCTGCCCATGAAAGCTTATGCGAAACAACATTTGTTAGTCTTTAAGGTGCCATAAGACTCTTTTGTTTTCTTCCAAGGGTGATAGTGTAATTCTTAATATGTTTAGTAAGACTTTGATTTTCCACACAAAAATAATGTTTCGTTCAGCATTACAGCCTGAGTTTCAAGAAAGGCAAACCATGCTAGATATGTCAGAGGAAAAAATGAAGTGTCCTTTTCCTACCACATCTCTCTTATTCCCAAAAATATAGCCTGAAATTGTTGTAAGTTTTCAAATCAAATAATAAATGAAAGCACTCAAGATGATATGTATAGACACACTGGCACTGGGAGGGTTGTGAAGGACTGGAGACAGTTGCTGAGACATGTAACAGCACATCTGCAGTAAACAGTGCAATAAAACCTCAGCTGGGAAAGAATGGAATACTTCTATTCTAGTTATCTGTGCTGGCCTACAACAGACAAAATGACAGCAGCTGCTTCTAGAATTACTTACTGAGCATGAGGGAACAGCAAAACAGAAAGAAAGGAGGAAAGTGAATTAAGCCTGCCTCACCAGCTACTCCTACAGCATGTTACAAAAGCACAGATCTATGAGTTTGGCCACCAAAACATAAATCCTAAAAAAGTGGAGGATGGTGTAAGAAATTGGATGCATTTTGGAAGAAGCTTTCAAGTGGTCTGTAGAAGGTTCAAAATATTTTTGTTTACTTATCCAAGGCTTACTTGATCTGGTTGCTTCATTTCACTGTGTATACTATTAATTTTGCATAAAAACTTTGGTTAAACATATTGAACTACTCTTCCTTCTTTGTGGTACAGGAAGCTATCCCTATTCTTCCCATGTTATTTCTACCTCTGGTACAAGGAATACGTCTACTGCGTTAGCTGAGGTATTCCTGTATTTAAAGGGAAGAGAAACAGATTTTTAGCTATTGGCTGAAAGAGAAAGAGAGCATTATCTGCATTATAGACTTTTACTTAACAGTCATTCCCATGATCTCTAGAGAATGCTATCAGCCTCCTTATTAGACTACAGTTCCCAGAATCTTTGTGGGAAGTTAGGTCTAAGGCAAAAACAATGTACATTTGTAGTGTATATACAGCCTCAAAGGAAGAAACTAACTCAAAGAGAAATTAGGTGACTAAACAAAGCTTTCTTTCTTTCAAAAATTCTTAAGTGAGTTAAAATATAGTCAGGTGTGGAAACGTATAGGAAGACAAGTATTTCCATTTGAAAAGCAGCTTAAAACTGAATATGTACTTCAGATGTCATGACTACAGTGAGTTTTCTAAATTCTATGAAAATGGGAGCAAGAGTGTATCTAGATCGACTCAAGGGCAGTTAACAAAAATCTTGAGGACAGGGTATCATTATATAATGTTGTAACCCAACATTTCTGGATCTAGATCCATAAGGAGTTGGATTTTCCGCTGATCTCTGTAGCTGTATTACTTGAATAACAGAAATTAAAATTAAAATGTGAGGCTTTTCACAGCATTGTTGCTTGCCATCCTCTGAAGCCAGTATTACAAGCTGAGCCATCCAAAGTAGTGACAATTTAGCAGCCAGTGGCCAATTGACCTTATATATTCAACTTTTGAAACACAGCTTGCTACTACTGCACCTCAGGTACCTGACCTTTTAGAGTGAGGACATTTATTGATTTCTGTAAAACATCTAAACAGTATAGATCTGCTAAGTCTCTGTTCATCAGTGGTCACAAACTTTTTAGTATTTGCAAGCAAAACAAACAAAGCTTGGAAATGTTACTTTCTTGGACTTTCAGAATCCATCAACTAGCATGGCTAGTGGCTATACTGGCTGCAAGATTCTAAGAAATGTAGTTCAAGAAAATAACTCTTCACAAGCTATAAAAAGAAACCATGAAAAAGACAATATTATCCTTAAGACGTGGACTAAACAGAGTTCTAGTGCAGCACAAGGAGTGTTGCATCTCTAGCCTTTTGGAAGATCTGAGACTAAAAGCTAACTAAAGAACTGAGATATCAAGACATTATTCCAATTCACACATATGTGCATATAAAGGAGCTTATCACACCACTTTTTAAACTGGCTTACCTCTTCCGACTTAACTTTTAATTCAGGCGGCATCCAATACTATCGTAGGGTTTTGCCACTGAATCCACCACCTGGGTCCATGCCAGGTCCATCCCTGCTCCTAGGAGTGCTCAGTGCACCTCTTTTCTAAACTGGGAGTTTTCCAGCTTAAGAAAATGGTCACTGAAGCACTCCTAGGAGCAGGGATGGACCCGGGATGGACCTAGGCAGTGGATTCAGTGGCAAAATCCCTGTGATAGTATCAGGATGCCACCCGAATTAAAATTTAAGTCAGAAGAGGTAAGCCGGTTTAAAAAGCGGTTCGATAAGCTCCAAAATTTGATATTTTCTTCAACTCTCAATGTTATTCTAGAAGGAATAACATGTTGTGTTGGCTGGAGAATTCTAGGAGATGTAGTCCTCAAAAGTACCATTTTCAAGCTCTGTTCCTCACATTAAGACTCAGTACTGAGTCAAACTCTTGCTCTGCTGACGCTTCTCAGAAAATGGAACATTTATTGCAAGGCACCCCAATTACCCAGATGTGCTATTCTGCAGCCTGATGGAAAGACAAAAGGGGCCAGAAGAACGGATTGAGAGATGGGAGGGAGGAAATCCTGATATTGCTCACTCAACTCCCAAGAAGCCAACCCTCCTTTGTTACTGTGAACAGTTTAAAATATCATGATTTATACCCTTTGACCCCAGAATGAGCCCTTTAAGGGCTCTAGAAAAGAAAGAGAGGGGAAAAAATGAACAGCAGTTCCATTGCTCTTAAATAGAGAGAAGCGGTGGGTGACCATTTTCTATAGTACTGTAGTATATCTCAAAAACCTGGCTTCAAGTCTGTATTAAATAGTTGTGGACAAACTGCTTAAGAATCTCAGCATCATTTTAAATTTAATTTCTGTAAATCTCCACAGTAATATAATTTCACACATCTGGAAGGAGGGTTGTGTTTTTTGGTAAGATAGAAAGATGAAGTCAATAAATAAAGTGGATGCTGTTTAAAAGCTGCACTACTTTCAATGGGACATACTATGAAATAATTCTGGTTAGGACTGCAGCCTTACTTTCTAGCTTCTCATCCTTATTTTCAACAGGAAGATTTTCCCCCCAGAGCTTTAATTTGTGTAAATAAATTTAAAGAAGCGCACGTATGCACACACACACAAAACATATGCTAAAGCTATACAATCCATAGAATACAACAATTTTGAAAATAAAATCAAACCCACAAGGAAGTCCAGCACAAGTTTCAAGGCATTAAAGTGCAAGACAAGGCTCTGTGGAACTGGAAGCAGCTTCTCCCTGGCAAAGGCAAAAATCCTCATGGAGAGATGCCTCACCTGAATAGAAAGACACACACAAGAGCCAGAGGCTTGGAAAGCAGGAGGGATAACCAGGGGTACTCTATCCCTGTAAGAACAAATTAGAAGTGAACAGATTTTGCAAGCTTCCTATATACATGTATAAAGTCTAGAAAGTTTAGTCAAAAAACCTTAGTTGACTTATCCACGGGTCAGTGTAAATACTGTACTTTAACTCTTATAAAAAGAGGAACCATCCCCTGGTGAAAGGCAAGGGTGTAATCTGTCCTGGAAGCAATGACCCCCCCCCCGCCCCCCAATCCATCTTGCCTTTAGTATGAGCACAGACAGTTATGCCAGCTGAACTTTAGTAGGTTCTTTGGCATTGTTTCCTTTGCTTTTCTCCTAAAAATTTTGCTTTGTTACATACCCCAAAGTTTTACTTTCGACTTATCCATAGGTCATATCAAAATCCATAATTTTGGCTCCAAAACCTGCCCTCGACATATACATGAGGTTGGCTTATAGTCGAGTATATATGGCAGGGGTAGGCAATTTTCCCCTTTAAGGGCCAAGGGACTTCAGCTCCCAGAAGCCTCAGCCATGTTGGCCAATAGTCCCATGTTGGCCAATAGCTCCTGGGATTCTGGGAGCTGAAGTCCCTCGGCCCTTAAAGGGGAAAGGTTGCCTACCCCTGATATATGGTATGTCTTCCAACCAATAAGCCCTCCTACCCCCCTCATCCCTAATGTTTCTAACTGTTTACTTTGATCAGACAGGTCAACATTGGTTAGAGTCCATGCCTACTCATGACTTGAGCCACCTGTCGAAAAGACAACTGCTACAGTTCTTCTATCTGTAAGAACGCCCTCTGCTCCATCCTCCACTCCTGCTTATAAGAAATGCTAAGAGCCATGGCTCCAAGACAAGTAAAACATCAGTTTCATGTGAATGGGCACTAAGTTCTCACCAACTGCAATAAGAACAGAATTTTAGGTTGTGTTCTTTAAAATTATCTGGAAGCTAACAAATATTTTAAATACAAGCAAAGAGAGATTTGCAACACTTGCTTGGTAGTTGTGCACACTGTGACACTACCACATTGATAACTTACTAAGCAATACCAGTTGCAGCAGACATTTAGGATTTTTTTTTAAAAAAAGTATTTTCAATTATTTACATATGTAAAATTACAATTACTAGCAACTCCATCCTTGGTCAAGATGTTATGACTCCGAAAACAACAGCAGATAAACATGTAAAGTTACAGTTTGCTAGCTTCTAGATAAAGTGGCTTCATTCTTGTACCATTGTCATTATTATTCCAGTGGGACCAATATTGGCTTCACTTGGGGGACCAATACTGGCTGTCATTTACCAGCTGCTACTCAAATATTAAATCTGCACTCCATGTGTGCCAATGTACACCCAACGATTCAGTTCATCTTCAGTCTCATGGGCCCTTCACATTTCTGAACAAAGATGGACACAATCGAATTCTCAACTGTGTATGGGTGGGATTCAGATTTCCTATGATCAAGGATCCTTTCCATGTCCAATTGCCTGCTGAGAATTTTTGGAAGTCTACTACAGACTGGCTGGGTGTTGCTGTTGATTCTGGGCATCCAAGACATATGCTTGTGGCTGTAAAATGCAGGAACAGGTTGATAATGGCAGTTACTGCAGTTGATCTGCTGTTAAGCCACAGATTCCCTAGGAAAAAAGTCTCAAAACCTCTGGTCTACTATAATGGGATGAATAAAAGCAAGATGGGCTTTTCTCTTGCCAATGTGCCTGGTCACAGCAGCAATGTTTTATGAGCTTCTATTTCTAGAAAAGCATGACCAGGGAGAACAATGCAGGTGTTCCCTTGAGAGAAACCAACAAGCAAGCCAGTATACTAATCACATAGCCAAGCTTCTCAAATTGTTTGTTGAAGCCCTGTGGACATCAATGAGCCACATCTTGTAGAGTCCTGGTAAGAAAGGCAGCATTAAAAAGCCATTCCAAAAGAGAAGGGCCATTGTTTTTCACAAATTTCACTAGGAAGGGAGTTGGCCAGGGAAATTGTTTACAAGGGAAATCAACACTGGAACATGGAAGAATAGAGATATTTGTACTTGATGTCTTCCCTATTTCTGGACATTCACCCCAAGCCACAACATGAATTGCAGACAGGCTATAATTGCTAGCTATACGGCACGAACATTCTTCCATAATGCACTGTGAACAAAAAGTTTGCTAACGAAAAGAGTTTCAGTTTCTCAGATTGACAAAGCAACAACAGACAGGTAATATATCTATACACTCACTCACTCTCTTGAGATATATATATATATATATATATATATATATATATATATCTTATAGTAAGAAATGAGGAAAAACACAGGCACCCCCACATTGCCTTTTTATGTTTTGTTTTTGCGTACAGTATTTGGAAGGGGAGTAGGGAAGAAAAGAGAGTAAGTGAGATCAACAGTCAAAATAAAATCAAAATCCTCTGTAAACATCTGTGAAGGAAAATTTTCGGATTTTGCTTGTTAAATAATATGATTATAAGTTGCCCACTCTAGAAAAATCTGCCTGGGAATGCAGGAGATGAAAACAAAACAAAACAAAACAAGAATAATTTCCCCAAACATGGAAAAAATAAAGAAAATATGAATAAAATTGGAGACTCAGAACTGGATACTTCGGTCTCGGAAGAAGCCCTCTGCCATTTGTGCTTCTCTGAAAGTCACGGTAATGGAGTTTGCTGTGATGTCTGTCACTGTCACTTCATTTGGGGGCAAAGCAGGGCTCCATGGAAGGTTGCCTTCAGTTGTCTCTGGGCCCACTGTGGAAAAAAAGGAAGAAGGGAAGATAACGGCATGTGAGAGAGAAGAGGAAAAAACTGAACAGAAGACAAATAGGAATAAAAAAACAAACAAACCTTCTCTCATGGAACAGACCAACTACTGCAGAACTGACACACTTAACATAATGGAGGAGAGCCAGCAGAGCAAGGAAACAGTTGAAAAGAGGCAGAAAGTACACAACACAACACACATACACACAATCTGGGCACAATTATGTAGTTTCAGTAGTCAGACTAATATTGAAATGTACAGTTGTCCCTCCCCCTTCGTGGACTTTGAGTCCGCGGTCTCACTCTTAATGGAGAGGGACAAGTGGCTATGTTTAAAATGGCTGTGCGTGCCGCCATTAGTTTCAATGGGGCTCCAATATTAGTGAGCCACCATTTTTGCGGGGAGGTCTGGAACAAATCCCCTGCGAATTGGGAGGGGCAACTGTACTTACATCATCCCTAATTACTCCCAGTCCAGGCTGTGCTACCAAAGAAATCTTTTCCAAGTCTTTCCATTAACACTTGATTGAAGAAAAACAGGAACCCACCACAATGCCGTCGGAGGAAGGGCTGACTGTTATTCTTTTCAAAGCCCTCAAAATGAGTGTCCTTGTGAGCTCATACAGAAAGTTACTTTCTCCCTCCTTTGTATGAAATAAACAAGTTTATTTCCTATATGGTCCCAACAGATCCATCTCAAATGAAGCCTTCTCACATAGACCTTGTATAAAAAAATAATAGCAGTACTAACCCCTATATCAAAATAGATACATGGACTGGGGAGGGAAGCCTCCATTTTCTATTACTTTACCTGTTCTGCACCCTCCTCCTGTCCCACCTAGCGATGGAATGAGGGCCCTTTAACTGGGTATTCCTGGCTTCTGCCATATCCGAGATGTGTCTACTCTCACCTGAGAAAGACTCCATTCTCCCCGACACTACCTGGAATTCCCCATGTGCGTGCATGTAGAAGGGAGAATAGAAAAACAAACAAACACAAGGTTTACATTTCTCTACTAGTCTCACCAACTACACCCCACGGGACTTCACAATGCTATAGCCAAATTTTCAAAGCACCCAGTAAAATAAAGCAGCCATCATTTATTAGCAGATTGAGAAAGAAAAAGCCACTTCGTCTGCATCTATGAAAAAATTAAACCCACTTTGCTCTTTCCAAATAATCTGAGTAGAAATCTCAAAATAAAATCATTTTTAAATAAGTCTAGTCAGATTTAGGAATGTTGCCCCTTCATCAGCATTACAGACTACTTGTGCTCTGCAACAGGTTACATTAGCAAGATATTCAGGATTGCTTGTAAGGAAGCCTAGCTTGCTTTGCCCACCTGTAACAGCAACCTTTGCTATATCCACCTGCCACTTTTTAGGCATCCTCCTTCTGCAGCTGGTATGCAACCATGATGCCCCCTGCTTCTCTTACTGTGTCACTACGCAGATTTACTTTGTGGGACAAAGACCTTTTTCTCCCTATAGCTGTACCAACCTATATTTTCCCCATAAATTAGGGGATATCCTCCCACAGGATACTGATGTGGACTCTGTTATTAAATTCTATATCCGTTTCTTTAGATCTGTTTTAAAAACAGCAAAGCAAAACCAAGAAGAGCTTCAGGTGTATAGGAGTGTGTAATTCAAATTTGAATACATTCTCTTCCAAAAATACTCCCTCTTTGTTCTTGGGGATCAGCTTCCATCAGTTTTGACCCTATACAACAGACAAGGCTTGCATTGCAGTTATGCTTTTGCAGAATTGTTGTTTAAAGTGACACCAAAATTCTAAAACTCAAAGCTGGGGGGAAAAATCAGCAAACCATTGAGCAAACTAAATGAGTCCGCAAACTTATACGGCACTTTTATAAATACACAAAGCTGCCAGATCAAACCACTGATCCAGTTAGACTTTTATTGTCTATATTGACTGATAATTGCTCCCCAAGGTGTCAGGGAATATTCTTTCCCAGGATCTGCTTCCTAATAACATTAAGATGGTGATACCAGTAAAAACTAAACAACACATGAACTCATTAATTGTGAAGTTCTTATTAGAGAGCCAGGAGCAGGAAGCACCTATGTTGGAACAGGAATACAACCTATAGAGGACTGTGGAGTGACAGGAAGCCTGGTGCAATCTTCTATTCAATATCCCATAATCCTCCTCCAAGGTCTGCATGTGGTACCACCCAAAGGAGTGCTTAAGATCTGAAGTCTATATGTGGTCCAAACTTCTGTGCTCAAGCACAGAATTAGATATTGCAAGCAGAGCATAGTATTCTAAGAATACAAACCAACTGTGTCTATTGTAACATGAGCCTTGTATCCAAATACTTCCACAATAAAAACACAGAAAAGTTTTTTAAAATATTTGTTTTTAAAACAACTATAATTCTAAAGCAAGTTATCTAGTCTTAAAGGCTATGAAGGTAGGCTTTGTTGTCTGTGGATGATGCCTGGAAAGCTTAGGAATTGGAGCATATAGATCTGGTTTTTAAAGCAGGATGCTCAAACATCAGAGGTGGAACTTCATCAATTTCAAAAGCTTTTTGCCCTACTCTATGGCTAACAGAAGTAGTATTTATATGAAGCAACACACACACACTCACACACACATGGAATGTAGCCTTCTTGGCACACAATTCATATCACCAGAAGAATATTCCTTGCAAAGCACAGAACAGGTATGTGCACAGACCTGTAATGGCAGTTCCTTGGGTCTCAATGTAATAGCTGATCCTCTCTCTAATATTTCCCCCACTTTACTCTATTCCTCATTGGGAGGGCAAGTGGGATGGAGAATTCCCAGCGTATCGGGCTTTGGGGAATAGGGAGGGCTCCCCTGGAAACCTTCATGGGCTGGACTGGGACTACTTGTGGGCCAAATGGTGTCTGAGGGCAGGAGAGATTCCCCTCCCCTGGTATACTTAATAACTGACTTCTCATATGTCTACACTACAAAGTGTACATGGAGTTTATAGAAGGTGCTTATACAAGTCTAGACAAATAAGTCTGATAGTTATAGTTCAGGGATGATGTAGATCATCCTCCCCCAGCCTCATGTGTTGAACTAAAAAGCCATCATCTATTGCTATCTGGAAAATAGATATTGCAATCTAACACGTCTGGAGGCTGCTGAATAGGGAAAGGCAGTTATAGTCAGTTCTTTGTAGGATACCCCTAGTTTCTCATCATTGGTGTCTTGAGTTATAATTCCTAAATCTTCTGGAGGGGTGAGAGACAGAGTAACCCTTAAAGCTATTTGACAAAGATGAAGAGAGATCATACTGCACCAAAGATGAACAAAAGTACTAAGAATGGGAGCCAATTATCACTGTACACTGGCATATTTAAGGCAGAGTAGAAGTGATGTGACACACTTCCAGTTTAGTTTTCAGGTGCAAACCAGCCATTTTTCAAAATTTCAGGTTCTGAACCATTCTGTAGCAGTTTCTTCCCCCAATTTGGGGGCTCCATGGATTTGGGGAATATACGATATAGATTGGCTCTATGCAATCCAAGAACTGCACTTTCACCATCCCTGTACTTCTCTATTAGCTTTAGCAAGTGTTTCTTTCACTACAAATACTCCCTCATCAGAAGGAATCCAGATAAGAAACATACCAAGTAGTCCTTAAGGATCCTTAAGGGTGAATTGGACAGGAGTACAACATGAAATGCTTCAAGAGAGAGGTGCTTCCTACTGCTGATATCTAATTCTATCATTATTGTTTGTATTCTATCATTTTTTTCATGGTGGATGGTGAAAGTGGATGGTAAAAGAAGCCCTACATGCAGCTTCTCTTATCAACTGGCATAGGGAATCAGCCACATACAAAATACAGCTGGCTGGTGTTGAGATTCAAGGTGTCTGCCTCCCATGGAGCACTAAGCCATTTCAGTCCAGGTAGGCAAAGAGCAGCACATGAAGCCCCAGCACCATTTTGTGCTTCCCAGAAGATGAAACAAATACTTTAAAACCAATGTTTCATCCAAATACTCTCTAAGAGACATGGGATGCATTTTTGCCAGATTTCTGGGTCTGCCCCCCTCCCCCATCAGCCATTTAAGGCACAGGGTAGGCCTTTTTTGAAAAAAGGAAGCAAACAAGAAGTGAATTCTAGGTAACTTGTTTTTAAAAAGCCCTAAGAGATACAGCCCCATCTCCCAAAAACATGGCCTCCCAAAAACAGTGTATATGGGAGCATTCTGGATATTTTTTTATAAAGGTGTTTGGCAGGGGTGTAGCCTTCCAAGTTGTTGTGGGGAGGTAATATGCCCCCCTAGCCTCCAACAACTGCTTTAAGTCAACCTGCAAAAGGCATCTGGGTAGGGTAAGGTAGGATGTTCTGGTGGTAGCCAAATGGTTAGCCCCAAAACTATATATTCAGAATGCAGCAATGAAGGAAGCAGGCCTGAAGTGTTCAGGAAGCAACAAGAGACAGGTGCAGAAAAGCTGAAGATATGACCCAGCCTTACCCTCTTTGCTGGTGGGCTGTGGGGCATCATCCCAGTCACTGGGGGTCTGCCTGTCTTCCAATGCCACCGGCTCCTTCAGGAAGAACTCCCGCCGGCGGTTCCGATTCTCAAGGCTCGACATGCGAGTGAACTTCTTCCGTGAAAGTCGCAGGTATTTCTGGTTCTTGCTCTGCTTCCGAAGTGGGAAGGGCAGGACTGTGCCCCCACTTTTCTCAGGCAGTTCTGTCTGCCCTGCTTTGCTCCCTGCCAGGTTGTTTCCTCCTCCTCCAAACCTCCGTGACAGAGAGAAGCAGAGTTTCTCTTTCCCTTTGTGGGTGCTCCTCAGGTCCATGCTATACAGCCTCTGCAAAAAGAAAAAAGCACTCTCAGTGTAACCACTCTGTGATGTGCTTGGGTTTACAAAAACATCTGCAGTCTCTCATAAACCAAGATTCCACACGTGCACATAGCTCCACAGGCACATCTTCACATCTTCTCATTTTCAAGCAGCTTTCTACCAAGGAAGGTCTCTGATGCTGTTGGTTACTGGTGGGGAAAGGAGAGAGGTGGTTCAGACCACAGAGAAGCAGATGGTCTCATCTTGGGGGAGAGAAGAAATGAGGGTGCACTCTCACATGGGAGTACACCCACTTTTTCCTTGTCCCAGAAGCCAGGAGCAGCCAGATCTCCATTGTCTGAATTGCTCTGTCCCCCTTTCCACTGGTAAGAAGGAACAGCACCCCCTCTTGGGGCTTGATGTGGAAAGTTTTTGGATAGAAGGCAAGGGCAAGTGAAGTGAGTAACCCTCTGTGCCCCATTCCCAAAAGGGACTTATACAAGCATAATTCACTGACAGGATAAACTGTAACATCCTCTAAAGCAGTTGATTCTCAGGCTTTGATCCTTCAGCTGTTTGGGAATTTAGCCCTCAGAATTCCTGTCCATTGGCTCTGCAGACTGGGGCTTCTGTGAGTTGAAGTCCAAGACATATATGAAGGATCAAAGGTCAAGAGCCACTTCTCTAAAGAGGAGTGAGGAACCTGTAGCTTTCCGCTTCCCATCCTCCTTTGCCAACCTGATGAACAGCGAGGCAGGATGGGAACAAAAGCTCAACATTTTAAAAGGATTTGGTGTATGTTTTTGCTCAATACAGAAGATGATTTTTTATACATTACTGTATAAGAATTCTTGAAACTCTTTGTATGAGACCAAAACAATTACAAAGTACAATGATGGGAATGAGCCAAGTATTTAATCGATGTATGGCTGTGGGTGAGGCATCTTTTTAGCCAAAACCCAAATTGCAAATGTGAAGGCTTAACATTTCTGCTTAATATTTTCTGTTTAGGGAGGGGATGAACTACAGTTGCCTTTCTCATCCCTGGACCTCTAGGTATATCTAAATGACAGATCCCATCACTTCTGACCAAAGCCTAAGGTTGACCATGTTGGTTAGAGCTTGTGGGAACTGCAGCACTACAATATCTGTTATCCAAATCTAGAAGAACAAATGTTACATTAGCAATGGAACTTAGTAATGGACAGCATAATCCAGCAAATTCGGGATATTACCTGCAGCAACAGGCGCTTGGGTTTGGGGCCTCTCTTCCTATAACCTGAGGCACGCTCTCTCTCTTCCCTGAGGAGACAGAAGAGTTTTTGCTGTTAATCTATTAACATAGGACAAGTACCAGCAAAAGTTTTTTCACTGGTGTTATTTACACATTTCATAGAGCTCATGCTTGTATGAATATGAGTTATGGTGAAAAGGGTTTTACCTAACTCAGGATGGTTGTCAAAGCTACTTCTGTTCCTGACAACTTAATATAGTAACACTTAACAGAGATTATTTGTTGTTGATTTATGGTGACCCTATCAATGAGAGATCTCCAAGTCACCCTATCATCAACAGCCCTATTCAGATCTTGCAGACTCAAGACTTGTGTTTTCCTTCATTGAGTCTATCCATCTGCAATGTGATCTTTCTATTTTCCTACTGCTTTCTACCTTACCAGACATTATTGTCTTTTCTAGTGAATCATAGTACCAAGCAGACTGCCAGAAATAGTGCACATTAAATTGAGGCACTGCCCTGGCTCAGTGCTAGGGAATCATGGGAATTGTATTTTTTTTCTGAGAGATTGAGCCTTCTCTGCCAGAGAGCTCTGGTGCCACAATAAATTACAGTTCCCATGATTCCCTAGCACTGAGCCAGGGCAGTGCCTCAATTTAATGTGCACTATTTCTGGCAGTCTGCTTAGGCCCTAAGTCTTCTCATGATATGTCCAAAGTATGACAGTCTCACTCTCTTGGTTTCTAAGAGAGTTCATTAAATCCCAAAATCCCTGGCCTTATTGGCTGGGAATGATGGGATCTGGAGCCTAAAAACATCTGGATAGTTGCCACAGCTAACCTCTCTCCATTAGAAGACATGTGGGGAATGCTGGCTTAGATGTATCCTTATGTCTACGCAGCAGTTGCGTAAACTGACCCGTCCCCAAAGGATAGTACCACATATTTCTCTAGTAAAATGTATCTAGGGTCTTAGTGTCTCAGCAGCCAGAAATATGATAATTTATTCTTTTATTATGTGAAGTATCATACCCGTACTATAGAAAATTTATACACTGGGAAACCCTTAGGTAATAAAGATATAATAAAGAGGTGCAGAGCTCCAATATATTGTTGGAGTGAAACATCCATCAGCTCCAACCAAAAAGACCAATGGTGAAGAACAATGGCAGCTGCAGTCCAACATTTAGAAAGCCAACAGTTCTTCACCCCTGCTGATATGCAAGGACTTCTGCAGCCTAAGTAGCCTCTCTCTGTTAGATTTTTTTTTTATGGAAATGCAAGACAAGCTTGGATTGCTCTCCCAAAAAGAAAGAGGAAACATTCTTACTTCTCTTCGTAAGCCATCACCAGGCGAGGGTCAAGAATGTGATCCTCTGGTTCCCATGTACTGTATCTAACAGAAAATATTAAAGACCATCAGAAGAGTTTCTGGTAAAACAGGCTTTTGCAACCAACATTTTAGCAATTGCCCCTTCATGGGATGGAAACAAAAATGAGCCTACAACTGAACATTGAAATCTTTGCATTCCTTCTATTCTTTCCAAACATCCCCAAAACCCCAGGAAAAAAAACCCTATAAAGGATGGGGGCATTTTGAATTTAAACATTAAAAGTCTAAATTAAACAACATTGTGACTCTTGGGGGCCACAAAATGGCTTTAGAGCCACTACTGCATCCTGCATTAAAGGCAGATTGAAAAACTGGACAGCTAAGATTTAAAGATACTGGAGTTTTTCTTGTCCACGTGGTTAACAACCTTAAGAGTTGTGAAGCATGACTCATTAAGATTTCTTTTTTTAGTTCCACAAAACCTGTCTTTCCATTAACTATGTATCTGACAGTGACTTGCACATAATATATAATAAAACCACATAAAACCCAGTACATAAAAACAGCCAGCAGATACAAATGATACATCACCACCAAATACTCAAAAGAAATATAGAATAGCATCAATATTTCACAACCTAAAATCCCTTCAGAAAAAGACCATCTTAGCAGGTGATGGTCAACAAGATACGCCATCCTTACAAAAGAGTTTCATAAATTTGCCTCTGCTATAGATAAAGTCTACCGTATTTTGGCTACCCACCATATTTTGTGTAGCAGAAGGAAGTACAAAAAGAATCTGAAGATGATCTATGCAGAATCATAGGGCAGAAGCTAACTTTGATATATCCCAGCCTCAGATAGTTCAGGAAAGAAGGAGCAACTTTTATTTGAAGAAATGGAATCATAGCGCTGTAATTGTATAGTGCGAATAGGCCCTGAATACTCTTCAAACATAGCACTATGTATAATCTAGTTTGGAGGCACCAGACAATGAATAACTCTGGCCAACTACCTTGTCTAGGAAAGGATAAAGAAGACAACACAAAAAAAGGCAGCAGTCAAAAAACAAACACGAATACATACATAGAGACATACAAGTTAAATCTCCCTTATCCTTGGGATCAGAAGTGTTTGGAATTTGTTTGGGGGGGGG
>CM034708.1:183366840-183378286 GCA_020142125.1 Phrynosoma platyrhinos | reverse complement strand
GGAGAATTTTGGAATATTTGCAGAATATTGTAAATATTGAAGATGGGACCCAAGTCTAAACATGGGTTATATTTTGTATACACCTTACACAAACTGCCTGAAAGTAATTTTATATATATTTTAAATAAATTTGTGCATGAAACAAAGTTTGTGTACATTGAACCCTCAGAAAACAAAGCTACCACTATCTCACCCAGTGGTGTTCCTGCACCAGGTGTGACCCAGTGTGTGTGTGTGTGTGTGTGAGAGGGTGGGTTCCCAGGGGGCAGGACTTCCGGTTGGGTTTCGGGGACAGTTTCCGGGGATGGCACACACTCTCTCTCCGTGAGCCAGTCTGTCCTTTTCCTGATGCTGAAAAGGACAGGACGGTGCTTGGAAGCCAGAGCACACATGGGGGAAACAGAGATGCATGCGTGGTGGACAGACCATGGGGGATGGTGCAGGGGGCCCTGACTGGGTGTCACCCCCCTTCTGGGGTGTCACCCAGTGCAGTATGAACCCCCCACATCCCCCAGTGACACTACTCATCTCACATACCCATATGGATGATTTTGGAGAATTTCGTATTTTGGAATTCCATATAAGAGATAGTCATCGTGTGTGTGTATGTGTGTATACTTGTCTCTCCTGGTTTGCAGACTTGCCGTTCATGGTTTTAATCCTTCGCAGACAGCAAACCAGGAGGGGCAAAATGGCATGCGTGCGTGTGTGCGGCGGCACACACAAGAACACACCATCATTAAAATAAATGGGACTTGAATATCCACTTTTTTTCCTGTGGGTGGTGGTGGTCCGGAACGGATCCCCTGCGAACAAAGAGGGATGACTGTGTGTGTATGGGTGTGTGTACACACACACACACGTCCCTCCTGGTATGCAGACTTGCTGTTTGCAGTTTTGATCCTTCGCAGACGACAAGCTAGGAGGAACAAAATGGTGCCATTAAAATAAGCGAGGCTTGGACATCCATGTTTTTCCCCATTTGCAGGGTAGGTGGGTCCGGAACGGATCCCTTGCGAACCGGGAAGGACAACTGTGTATGTGTGTGTGTATAATATCATTCCACGTTGTTTCTGTAATACACTGATTACTCATATTGTTTTATAACTAGATAACATTCATTGCCTTTGTATCAATCTCATTCATATTTTGTACACATTTAGATGGCCAGTAACTTCAGTTTAACTTGTTCAACATTTTCATTATATATTCATGTTTTTGTAATTATATTGTTCTGGAGTCATGTGTTCTTTAAGGATTTTGTTCTCTTTAAGGATTTTGTTGTGGTAAGAACACAGTACATAGACCAGTCACTACCACACACAAAAAAACCCCAACCCTTGGACACACCATCACCTAAATGACTACATATGCACACACACATCTTTATAATCACCCCCAAAATTAGAAGCAGCAGAACAAACATATTAACATATAGTGTGTGTGTGTTATGCAGCTCAGTTTCTCCTAGCTCAGAATATGAATCTTTTTAAAAACTCTGTGAACACAGTTCTGGTTTTAAAAAATAAAATGTACTCCACATGTGTTTAATTTCTGAAGGTATGCTTAACCATAAAACATCTTCCATTTCAAATGCATATAAATTAGAGCTTAAAATGGCATATAAATTAAAGTTGGGGCATTTAGTTAATTGGCTGGCTTAATCACTTGATTTTAAAACATTATGAGCCACTAAAAAAGATGCCCTTGAATGATCAGGCACAACATTTAGTTTATTAATGTTACAGAAGCTGGAGATGGGAAGCAACATCTTAGAAGAGGCATTCCCCCTTGTGTGAGAGCATACTTCATAGGCTGCATCCACACTGCAAAAATAATCCAGGTTGACACTACTTCAACTGCCATGGCTCAAAGCTATGGAATGTTGGTAATTATAATTTTGTAAGACATTTAGCCTTCTCTGTCACAGTGCTCTGGTGCTACAACAAACTACAATTCCCCAAATTCCCTAGCACAGGTCCATGGCAATTAAAGTAGTGTCAACCTTGGAACTGTAACTGATTGTGGCACGAGAGCTCTCTGACATCGAAGGTTAAAAGTGTCACAAAACTACATTTCCCAGAATTCCATAGCATTGAGCCAGGGCAGTTAAAGTGGTGTCACACCGGATTATTTCTGCAGTGCAGTCAATTAAATACATATTCTGGCAATGGTAGATGTGAATCACATTTTTGTTTTATCTTAGAAGGTGAATTATCAGACACTGTAATTATATTTCCTATTTCAATAGTATTATGTGTCCAGATACATTTTATACTAAATGAAAGTACTGATTTCATTTACCTTAGCCACATATTCCTTTGTAAAAGTAACATATTGTCCACATTCATAAATTACATGATACATAAATTTCTCTCTTTATGGAGGGCCCACGCACCCAAAATACAGGATTTTTAAACATCTTGTTCAGTCTATATAAAACAGGGCAAATCACTTTTAATAAGGGACACCTGGTGAACCTAGCTACAGGGGATACCATATGCATTTGGAGAGAATTGCATATGCTGGATTTTATGTGTGTGATTAGGTATCCTTGAGTACTCAAAAAACACCAAGATCTTTCTGCAGCATCCATCCAGAACTCTCTTTTTTAAAAAAATATCTCTGGTAATGTATTAAATGGGTAGATTACAAGATGCACATATCAAAAAAGCGTAGATCAGGGATTAGGGAACTGGGACTCAGGCTGCATCCATACTGCAGAAATAATCCAGTTTGACACCGCTTTAACTGCCATGGCTCAACACTATGGAAATCTGGGATTTGTAGTTTTGTGAAACACTTAGCCTTTTCTGTCAGAGCACTCTGTTGTCACAACAAACTGCAAATCCCAGGATCCCATAGCATTCAGCCACAGCAGTTAAAGTCCTGTCAAACTGGATTCTTTCTGCAGTGCGGATGCAGCCTCAGAGGGTCTAGGCTGAAACTTTAGGGATGGATTCACTGAGCAACCTTCTTAGGCAAATTAATCACCCTCTTGGATGGATTTCTTGCCATCTTGAAAGGCAGGATATTAAATATTTCAATGTAAATTCACTGCTCAATCTTGACTTGGGCCTGGAATTAAGTGAAATGGAAAGGAATGACATTTTGCTTCACGTGGCTTCACACTGAAGGCAAACTACAGCCGAAAAGTATTTTTACCTGCCTTGAGGCTTAGGGGATGAAGCGCGATGTTAAATAAGTCAATATATTTACTTCAGATGATGTCTTCAGGGGAAGGGCAGAGTTATAAATAGCCTCAGTCTCCAGCTTCATTTTCATTACTTCTTATTCAGTTTCCATTATTAGTCAACCTTTTCCTCCCTGTCTCCACTCCACACCCAAGCTCTACATGCCAGCAAAACTGAAAAACATCATTTGGGCAAAAGAGGCTTTATGTTTGCTGTCAACCTGGTATGGGGAGGATCTCAGCATCCATTTGAAAGCAGTGACTGAAAAGGAGGCTAAGGATTTCTGGGGGAAAGTGGCTGACAGGAGGAAGGAAGATCAGGAATTGGTTAGCATTTTTTAAAAAAGATGAAGACTCCCTATGGGTGTTGCCCATTCCTCTGCAGTTCAGCTTCTGGTTCGACTGCAGTGAGAAAAACACTGCATATAGAAAAACAGTGCCATCAGTCCGTCCGTCCGCCACTCAAACACAGAGGCAAGACTGCAGCAGAACTGCAGACCACGCATTCTGGAAAATACAAGTCACGTGGCCACTTTCCTCTTTTCCCCTCCCTCTCTTACTTCAGATCCAAGTTGTAAACAAGCTTGCAGCTGACTCAGAGCCAGAACCCTGTCTCTCAGCTTCAATGGGTGGAAGAAGCAAGCAGAGATGATTTGTTTTTTGATGGTGGGGAAGAAGGCACATAGATGACATGGAGGCAAGGGAGAAGACTGGGGGTGAGGAGGAAAAAGAGAGCATGCAGTTCTTGAATCAGGATGGTTTGCCTTTTTCCTCTTGCTCTTCTGCTTCAGGTCACATAATAATAATAATAATAATAATAATAATAATAATAATAATAATAATAATAATTTCTATCCTGCCTCTCTGTCAAACAATCGAGGCGGCTCACAGCATTAAAACTCCATACGATGTTAAAATACAATCCAAAATCCACAAACACTCCCACCCCTTAAAACAGAATTAAACTAATGATAACGTTAAAACATAATACTTAAAAACCTTTTAAATTATATAAAAACCTAACTGGCAGCAATAGACTGAACAGAGGATTGCAGCCAAAGTAGGGATAATGGGAATCCTGAGGCCGGGAAATCTAGTCAGGAAAGGCCTGCCAGAAGAGATCCGTCTTCACAGCTGTTTTGAAGCTGTTTAGGTTGGTAATCTGTCGGATCTTGTCCGGCAGGCCATTCCATAATCTGGGAGCGGTAGCCGAAAAAGTCCTCACAGGAGAGAAAACTCACAGTGGAGAAAAGTGTGTGTTGGGAATGAGAAGGATTATTTAGTAAGGTGTGTTGTTGTGTGCCTTCAAGTCATTTCCAACTTATGGCGACCCTAAGGTTTATCGTGGGGTTTTCTTGGCAAGATTTGTTCAGAGGAAGTTTGCCATTGCCATCCTGTGAGGTTGGGAGGGTGTGATTCGCCCAAGGTCATCCGATGGGTTCCATGGCTGAGTGGGGATTTGAACCCTGGTCTCCAGAGACACAGTCTAACACCCAAACCAATACGCCACACTGGCTGCTAGGACACATAATATATGTATGTACTGTAATGAACAGAAACTAAGATTGAGGACATCTCAGAATGCAAGGATTTTGAGATGAACAATGCTATACATTTTTTCTTGCACACACAATAGTACAGAAACCACTGGCAGAAAATATATATATATATATATACAGTAGTGGGGGGGGAATGGGAAAGATTATTTAGTAAGATGTTAGGACTCATATATGCATTTACTTATTTAATGAACAGAAACAAAGACTGAGGACAGAGGAATAGCAATGTCTCAGAATACAAGGATTCTGAGATTGAGGGCCCATTCACATGACGTTTTAAACCAGGGGTAGGCAACCTTTCCCCTTTAAGGGCCGAGGGACTTCAGCTCCCAGAATCCCAGGAGCTATTGGCCAACATGGGACTACTGGTCAACATGGCCAAAGCTTCTGGGAGCTGAAGTCCCTAGGTCCTTAAAGGGGAAAGGTTGCCTACCCCTGTTTTAAACTTATTTGCAAACTGGTTTAAACTGTAGTCGTTCACACTTGCACCAGGTTTTCCTGACCCAAATTTGGGGGTCGTTCACACTTGCACCGGGCTTTCCTGACCCGGATTTGGGGGGATGGTGCAAATCCCCCTTAACCCAGGGTTTTGTTTTTGTTTTTTTGAGATGGGGATTCCAGAGATTATTTTCAAAAGAACCAGGTTTTTTGCAGGAGCTGCCAATGGGAACTCAAGAGTTGATCCCATTCGGAGCATCCTGCCGCCTCTGTTCTTCCTCCTGTTCTTCCTCCTCTTCTCCCTCCTGCTGCCACTGTTCTTTCTCTTTCTTCTACCTCCTCTTCATCTTGCCCCTGCCGCGGCATCTGTTGTCCCTCCTCTTCCTCTGCCCCCTGCACCTGCCCTGGGAGTGCCTTCCTCTTCTTCCTCTTCCTCACCTGCTCCTGCCGCTGCGCCTGCTAGGATCGAATCTCTCCATGGCATTTTACCCCATTCCCGAGTGTGAACAGGAATTGGGATAAAATACCACGGAGAGAGTCGTTCATGGCAAATCAATGCCATGGAGAGATTCAATTGTGGCAAATCAATGGAAATAACCCAGTTTCCACACCGGGTTATTTCCTAGTGTGAATGGGCTCAAAGTATGCTATACAATTTTTCTTGCACACATGATAGTCCAAAAGCCACTGGCAGTAAAAAAATTATAGTAGTGGTAAAAAAGGCCCCATTACTGTGGTCTTCAGGATGAAGGTTGTTTGAAAAACAACAGCCTTTAGCATGAATTTGAATTTACTGGGATATGTCTTAACAAGCCCTGTGTTTTCCTTCAGTTCCAGGAAAATGTCATGTCTTTATTTTAGGGCTTGCTTCACTGCAGAACACAAGGGAGGGGAGTAGGAAATGGGAGATTGAAAATTTAGAGCAAAATAGATATAAAATACTTTCCTAAAGAGCAAAGCTAACTTGTTATTGGAAATTGGGTGGGGGGGGACCCTTCTTAATGTAATAACTTTATTAGGTATTGAAATTTTAAGTGCCACTACATTTTTGGAAAGGCAGTGGAAAAGAATTAAGGGACAAGAAGCAAGAGTATAGTCTTCTCTTCTTAAAATACAATCAATGAAAAGATCAGTCCCAAAGCACAAAAACACACACACAGGTGTATGATACAATGAAGCTATATGCGATTATTTATGTACACATGTATTCAAGAAACGTGTAGGATATATTTGGTTATATTTGGTTCTATATGTATCTGAATACATATAGAACCCAATATATCCAGCAAGTTTCTTGATTACATATATACGTAAATATTCACATAGAGCTTGATTGTATCATACACATGTGTATGTTTTTGTGCTTTGGACTAATTTAGTCAGAGGCCTTTTGTGGTTTGGTTTTGGTTTTGTACAATGAAAAGATCAGAACACAATTTATTCTGCAGCCATTTCACAGGAAGAGTGTAGTTGTAAGTAGTACACACTGTTGATATAATAAACAGAATGTATAGTCAAAACGTCTCCTTTTTTCTTCCTAAATCAGGAAGGAATACTTTGTGTATATGAGCATCACCATGAGTCAGTGTGGTGTAGTAGTTTGAACGCTGGACTATGACTCTGGAAAGTAGGGTTCAAATCCCCACGCAGCTATGGAAGCAAGTCACACACTCTCAGCTTCAAAAGAAGGCAAAGGCAAACATTTTCTGAACAAATCTGTGATAAGTTCTCCTTAAATTGGAAAAAACTTGAAGGCACACAACAACATGAACATAACCAGGGTGAACCTGCAAGAAGCCAGGTAAAGATAGTTTATTCGCAGAGAAGGAAGTCTGGGGCTCATTCAGCAGACTCCATTATTTCACAATGTAGCAAGTGACGTAATACACATCAATCTAAAGCCATTAAGTCAGGAACAAGCTAGCTGAGAAATTCTGAGAGTAGAAGTCCCAAATAATAGCTTTTCCAAGCTCTGGTTCAGAGTCTAAAACTCCCGCATGCAACATTAACTTGCACTTAGTCCCTTCTTGTATTTTAATACTCAAGATATTACTATATTCACAATTTCACCCATGTGGGCAGAAAAAGATGTCGATTTGCAGGGATTAAGAGGAACATGTTCTCTCTACATAAACAGAATAAATACATTGTAATGATTTTACTGCCATATTAATCCTTCACACTGATGCACACTGCAAAGCAGGGAACAATTTCTTCCCACTGAAATGCAGTTACCTCTGGGGAAGTATTCAGTAGCTGCAAACACTAGGCAGCAGCAGTCTTACAGCTGTTTAAGGAAGACAAGATAGGTACATGTGAGAGCCAGCATGCCGTAGTGCTTTGAGACCATGGTTCAAGTCCCTGCTCAGCCATGGAAACCTACTGGGTGACTATGAGCAAGCCACACACTCTCAGCCTCAGAGGATAGCAATGGTGAACCCCCTCTGAAGAAACATGCCAAAAAACCCTCACGACAGGCTTGCCTTAGGGTCACCATGAGTCCGAAATGACTTGAAGGCACACAACAAGAACAGGTGAAGGTGGCTGGTTCTGTCTCACCCAAAGCAAAAGGGCAGGGGAAGCACCTTACAGCCAAATATCTTCCAATGCCACACTGAAGGTTTATTGTCAGGCACCAACAAATCTACTCACCAGTCTGCTAGTGGCAATTACTGATGAACACCATTGGTGAACACCACCAAGATTCCTATCACAAAAGGTTTCATTTCCACTGCTTTTTCTGATCAGTTGTTACAGGGATGCTCTCCATGCTGCATCCCACATAAACGAAAATGGATCCTCATAAATGAAAAAGGATCCTACTGCCCCCAGTACATGTAAGAGGACTCAGAGGAGAGGACTGGTAATGACTGCAAGAAAACGCCAACATTTGCAGACCCGCTTATCATTCAACTGTTACTCTGATGAAGTAACCACAAAGTTCTTATTTTTATTGCTGAAGGCCCAAACACTAACCTCTACAGGGTTACGCCAGTGGTATTTTTAAATACTTGTATTTAAATATCCCTGAGGAACTCTACCTACTCATGAATCAGCTACTTTCCACAACACCCTAGGGATCGGAGTGCTGTTTTGTTTTGTTAAATAGACTTAAGAGATCAGAATTTAGCTGAATTTAGTTAACAGAACCAAAAAAGAGAACACATAAGTAAGTAAAGACTGGTGCTCCTTTTGGAGCTGTGGCCAATGGATAGGGGAGCATAACGTGAAAAACAATTAATACAAATGCATGCCTAAAAAGACTGTGAAAATACCCTAAAACTTACTTGGGGGGCCATCCTTTCCATTTCACCAGATATTCCACTTTGCCCTAGAGAAGAAGAGGAGGGAAGAGAAACAAAATCAACTATTGAACCAGGTTGCACAAAAAGATGAAGTCACTTGACACCGTAATGAACATCCCACACGTTTTAACTTATCCACTTCCTTGGTATGTAAAACACAAATCTCTCCTCTGGTTTGTCGGGTAAGACGTACGCAATGACCTTCTTCGAATGTTTCCGGAGCATGTATGGCGATCCCAAAGGCCCATGTGGATAATGAATAAAACATATATGAGAAATTAAAATAAATAAAAATATTTCTGCCATGTGGTCTGGCTTGTTTGGTATTTGTTTTACCTTGCTGTACTCATCCCTTCTCCTGCATCACACATGACCTCTACTTCCAGTATTCTGCATAATCGGTTTGATAAGGTTTCTGCATCTAGGTGGCATGATCTTATAAAAAGGACTGGGCATAGAGCTGGTGGCAGGTCTATGGGATGGTTTTCAGTGTAGCAGGCAGACCTACCTAAGGTCTTGCAGATAGCTGCCTGGGGAGGTTTGAGTTCCTCATCTTCTCCTCATTCCCTCCCCCTCACACCTTTGCAGCAAGCACAGAACGCCAGCCTGCTGCCATCTCCTTCCTATCACTTTAATACAGGAGGTCATGTGTCCCTGCTGCATGATCGCCGGACCCACCCTGAAGTGATGGATTTCCCACCATACATGGATGGGTAAGGAAGGCTGAAGGAATAAACTCCACCCAACTGGCAGTGTTTGCAACCACTCTGTTACTCTGCAGTAGACGTTTCAAAAATATTGCACGCAGGACTGCAAAGAGGCAAGAGACCAGGAAGAGACACTGAACTAAATAATAATAATAATAATAATAATAAATAAATCTGGAAGTAGATGCATCTTTAACAGGATTCCACATATTTTCCAATGAGTGGGTTTAGCTTGCAAATATTAAGGAAAGGTTGCCTCACAAGATGGGGAAGCTCTCACCAGGCACTAAGGAAAAAACAGTGGTTTTCACCCCTCTAATATTAGAGTTTGGAAAAGTAAATGGACTACAGCTCCCAGAATCAATCCCAGCCAGGACAGTCAGCAGTCATGTTGGCTTGGGGATTCTGGGAGCTGCAGTCCACCAAAACAATTCTTGCAAGTTCTGGGCATTTCAGGAAGAAAAGTCCAAGGAATAGAAGTTGTATGTGTATAGCCTTCTCCATGCCCACATCGCAGTATTACTCCTTCATAATGAGTCGTCCCATTTTAGTCTGCTAAGTCAAACTGGCCTTTGCAGACTGCCAGAAATAGTGCAAATTGAGTCCACTTTAAGGGTTAGGGTTAGTGCTAGGGAATCATGGGAATTGTTTTTTTTTTCTGAGACATTGAGCCGTATCTGTCAGAGCTCTGGTGCCACAATAAAATACAGTTCCCATGATTCCCTAACCCTAACCCTAACCCTAACCCTAACCCTAACCCTAACCCTAACCCTTAAAGTGGACTCAATTTGCACTATTTCTAGCAGTCTGCAAAGGCCCTTAACCAGGCTATAAGAAAAAGATACAGTTCTGTTTATCCTCCCAAAATTCATCGACTAACTTTGGCCCCAAAGGCAGGTGAAATACTGACAACAAGGGGCTCAAAATTAGTGGCCTAACAACTTGACCTAAAAGTGAGACAAGACAAGCTGGCTATGCAATGACACTCAGTTCTTCCAGGATGCATCTCAAGTTTCGGTAATGCCTTCAGGTCTACCAAGCTTCCAAAACAGTATGCAAAAGGATCTGTAGCACCTCTGAGACTACAACTGAAAGAGAAAAGTTGGTAGCTTGAGCTTTTGTAGACTTGAGCCTATGGGTCAAATGAATCAGAGGAAGTAGGCTCAAGTCTACAAAAACTCATGCTACCGTCTTTTCTCTTTCAGTTAGTCTCAAAGGTGCTACAGATCCCTTGGCATACTGTTTTCCCAGACTAACACAGCTATGTCTTTGAAAGCTTCAAAAAGATACTTTTGTTTTCCACATGCCGCTCTCTGCACGACTCAGGGTGTTTCTACATTGCAGAAATAATACAGTTTGGCACCACTTTAAGAACTGTCGCACCATCCTATGGAATGTAGTTTCACAAGGTCTTGAGTCTTCTCTGCCAAAGAGTGCTGGTGCTTCACCAAACCACAAATCCCAGGATCCTGTAGGATGGAGCCATGGCAGTTAAAGTGGTGTCAAAGTGCATTATTTCAACAGTGTAGATGCACCCTATGGAGCGGAGACCCGGAAAAGTAGGTGAACAGTCCAAGCTAAAGGTCAGATGCGTTGGAAGTTTGGACATCCACCAATTCTATTGGATTTTTCTTCCAGGAAGCATCCTGGCCTGTGGTTATACAGTTGTCATTAGGGTTCCTAATCCTGCAATCCAAGCAAGAGTAATATTTGGGAGTAAGGGCTTTTGCAGACTGCCAGAAATAGTCCACATTAAATTGAGGCACTGCCCTGGCTCAGTGCTAGGGAAACATGGGAACTGTAATTTATTGTGGCACCAGAGCTCTCTGACAGAGAAGGCTCAATGTCCCAGAAAAAAAAATACAGTTCCCATGATTCCCTAGCACTGAGACAGGGCAGGGCCTCAATTTAATGTGCACTGTTTCTAGCAGTCTGCAAAGGCATTCAGTTGTTCACTGCCATGGAGTCGATCCTGACTCACTGTGACCCTATGGATGAGACATCTCCAGCCCCCCCTGTCCTCTAATGCTCTGCTCAGGTCCTGCAAACTCATATTCTTGGTCTCTTTAATAAAGTCCATCCATCTAGCATGTGGGCTTCCTCTCTTTCTGCTTCCCTCCACCTTTCTTAGCATTATTATTTTTTCCAATTTTTCACGCCTTCTCATGATGTGGCCAAAGTACAATAGCCTCAACTTAAGACCTTTACAGACTGCCAGAAATAATGCAGCTTGAGTCCACTTTA
>CM034708.1:183340865-183351780 GCA_020142125.1 Phrynosoma platyrhinos | reverse complement strand
TCAGAACAGGTCATTTTAGGGGATTGCCAAGGCCATTTTTGTTCCATATCTGGGCCTGACACTAGATGGGGAATGGATCTTGAAAATCAATTTTATCCAAAGGAGATCAGGAACCACTCACTCAAACCACTCATTCCAAAAATCTCTTCCTGTAGGCTTCTGGGAAAGAACATTATTTTTTTGGGACAAACATTATTTCCCAGGTAACCAGCCTATAGTGGACAAAACATTTGTATAGCATAAGCTTCCCCCCTTTTTAAATAATAATAATAATAATAATAATAATAATAATAATAATAATAATAATGATGATGATGATGATGATGAAGTCCTCTTCATGAAATACATTCTTGGTAACTGATAGTTCTAAGCAGAATTCCTTTTTCTTTCTTTCTTGAGAATCAACATCATAACTTAGGGTTAAATCCAACATTAGTTCCTAAAGGCACCAGATCCCTTCTGATATTAGAAGCTAAGCAGGGCCAACCCTTGTTAGTACTTGGATGGGAGACTACCAAAGAATGCCAGGTGCTGTAGGCTATATTTCAGAGGAAGGAACTGGAAAACCCATCTTTGAGTGTTCCTTTCCTAAAAAAAAAACCTGTGCAATCCATGGGGCCACCATACATTGACAGGTGATGTGAAGGAACACACAAACACTGGGCAAGCCTGTTAAAATCTATCTGACTTCTGACTAGGACCATTCATTTCAGTGGATCTGATCTAGGTAAGATCAACATTGGTTGTACTGGCTGTCTTCCTCCCTTTTTTACTTACTAACACTCAGGATTGGGACCATGATATCTAGCCTTCTCTATACTTGCCCATTGTTAGTGGTGGCTTTATTGATTGACTCATAGCCAAAGGGCAAAACTTTTTAGTGGTGGCACCCATCCTTTAGAACACTCTTCCCTGCAAAATTCAAGAGACAGAAACTGTTTTAAACATGCTGTGGTAAAGGAGGATGGACCATCCACACAAATGCTGAAGTAGAGTCTCCTCCAAACTGGTCTCCAGATATGTTGGACTATACACCCATCACCCATGCAGGCTGGGGATGGCAGGACTTGTAGCCCAGTGAAACTGGAGGGTACTAGGTTGGGGAGGAATGCTTAGGGCATGGACAACTGCAACACGAAATTACTCAAATCAATCTATTCTATTCTCTGGCTATACAAACTAGCAATCATAGGATTTTTCTTCATTTAAAAATTCATGGCTTTGGTTCCCATGCAATGGAACTTCTCCTTTTTTTGCCAGTAGGTGGCATGTCCTACCTCCGATTACAAGGGAAAAGTATTTAACTGGTGGCTGTAGTTGATTCAATGGAAGATTCCAGAGTAGATGCCATCTTCCTGCATGTCATAAAAGATGAGAAAAAAACTAATTAAACAAAACAAAAAATAAACAAAGGAAGATTATCATTTCAGTGATGGGAAAGTCTGTGGATGGAGCAGTGTTGCCACTCCTTTTTTAAATTTACTTTTGTTATGCAAATATCATATGGAAAGGAAAGCAATGGGGGAAAAATCCCTTTTAATTTAGAAGAACAGAAAGCAACAAAAAACCATTTATACATAAATGTTGGGAAAAAGCAATTGCATATACAAATAAGCATTCAAGCAAAGTTGGCAGCTACATGTCCTATCTTCAAATATTGAGAGAGTTATTAGGTTCATCAAATAATAGAAAATTTACATTTGCCTTTCCTGTACTAAGACTTAAATGAAGAATTCATTTTGGTTGACCAAAGGTTAATCTCCATGATGGTATAGGCAGATAATTTAGTAGTACAGTCACCCCTCCAAGTCCACGGACTTGAAATCCATGGACTTGACAATCCATGGAGTGGCAACTGCCATTGAAGTGAATGGGGTGTGTCCTTGCAGTGCATGTGTGTGGTTACTCCCCATTCATCTCAATGGGACTTAAATATACACAAGTCTCCTAACTCGTGGGGGGGGGGAGGTCCAGAACAGATCCCTTGTGAGTTAGGAGGGGTGATTGTACATGTAGATCTGCAAAATTCAAACATTTGGACCAAATGGACCAAATTAATTTGACTGATGACCAGTGTTGCATTTCTGAAACAGTATGATTTTGATCCTGGTTGAATGCACTTGGGAGTTATCCAGATACTAAGCAAACACATGTCCAACTTCAGGCCAATCTATATGATTGTTGCAAATGTCCCCACTCAAAAACTATGGTGTGATGATATCCAGTCCCATGAAAGTGAGGAACGAATAGATTTTCTGCATTGGGCTAGTGCTCCATCTGTTATATTAACCCTTTTACCAAGCAGAAAAAGGGGATAGGAGGAAATGTGCAACATTGAAAGAATTACATAGATTAATAAGGGAAATGTTTATGAAATGTTCCTAGAGTTCATTAGCTTTGTCAGAGTGTGCCATTGTCCCTGCTAAAAGGGTGCCTGAGTGCTTCTGCTAGATAACAGAGGACCTCTCAACTGCAAAAACAAAACTTTTCTGAGTCAGAAGACAGAGCAGGAATATAGGGAAATCTGGCCTTTGCTTCTCAGAGGATGCTGAGGATAGTCACAGAACTATATTCCATGCAATACTTGGAATAACAAAAAACTTAGAATAGCAATACTAGAGTACCAAATTAATCACATCTCCCTAGCTATGTATGCCCATGTGTATTTATACTGGAGTTCAACAGCTGAAAAAATGCAATATGTCCACATCAGAAATCAAATGTGTATAAAAAGGCAGTGGCCCCAGTGAGTTGTGCATAAAGATGTCTGGACTATCTCTAACAAATGTGTAATAGCCATGCTTTCTTGTGCTAAAATACCAATTGCATGGAAAATCTAATCGAGTGTTCTGGGGAGTAAATTCTCATCCTTTACCATTGGACAGAACATTGCAATTAGTGTTTTGTTCACCAGATGGTTTTGCACAATTTATTTGTCAAGTTCTCATCTAGAGGGTACTTAATATAATTTTTTACCCTGTTCATCCTTTGGCAGGCTCAAGGCAGCTTCCATATAGTCTCTAATCTAATACCAGGATGCCTTTGCTTTAACAATTACATGGCTTTATCTGAATATTCATTCAGCATCTGCACATGCATTGTAAACTGGTCACTCCATCTTATAGGATCCTATAGAACACAGACAGTATTTATGTAGATCCAAACTTCATTCTCCGTGTTGCAATGGTTGTAGGTTTCAAGTAGCTTGTCTGTATTGTGCTCCAGTAAGGCTACTCCAGCCAGACCACAGGCACCACCTTGGTTACCAATTTTATTTCTGGCATGTATACTTTGATCTTGACAGCTTCAGGATCAATAGAAATTTAGCATATGATGAGATCTAGTGCAGAGAATAGCTCTACTGGTTCAATTTTTATTGGAGAAGCAAGAGTTAAAAGCAAAAGAGCGCTGCCCGAAAAAGGTTGGCAACCTTAGCCCATTGGGGGCTGCCAGTTTCAAAACAGAATACAGGTTAAAGCTACAAACCATGTCTGCTGGTATTCTGGTGCAGAAAAAGTGCTTTATTGTGCTGGTGTTCTATTGTTAGGAAGACTCCAAATAATAATGTGGGATTGTTCCCATGGATTTTGTGTTTAATTGTGGTCAAGTCAACTTCAACTTATGGTGATCCTATGAATGAGAAACCTCTGACTTTCCCTATCAACAGCCCTGCTCAGGTCTTGCAGATTTAGGGAGGTCACTTCCTTGATTGAGTCTATCCACTTATAATGTGGTCTTCTTTTCATGCTGCTTTCTACCTTGTATGTATGTGCTTTTAGATTGCCTGTCAACTTAGGTAGACCCCATGAATTCCATAGGATTTTTTAAGGCAAGGAATAAGAGGAGGTTTTACCAGTTCATTTCTCTGAAATATAGCCTACTGCATCTGCTATTCATTGGTGGTCTCCCTTTCAAGTACTAACCAGGACTGACTCTGCTTAGCTTCCAAGATCAACTGGGATCTGGTGCCTTTAGAGAATTAGGCCAACATCACATTTCAAAGGAGTTGATTTTCTTCCTATCCACTTTCTTCAATGTCTTGCATTCACAACCATACATAGAATTGGAAATATGCCATGAATTTGAAATAATGTACTGTTTTATTGTTAATACTTGCTATTTAGTTCTGACACAGAACGTCACTGGAATGGATCTATAGTTATCGAATAAAGGTGTTTTGAGTTTAACTACTGAAGCCTGTTTTTATGAACTAGGAGTCCTGCTGGACTTGTCAGTCTGTGCCACAATCTGTTCCTGGTCTTGTTTTTGCAGAGACAATGGCACTTCTCCATCTTCTGCTTCCCATTATGTGGTCTCTTTGATTTCTATATTGGCTGTCAGGTGATGTCTATGTATAGAGTTGCCTCTTTAGTTGCTTGAAGAATGGGTTTGTGATGAACAAACTGTTGGCCCCACAAAATTAAATTAGTCACTGTGCTGCTTAATTTCTTGATCCTAGGCTAAATTGTATTTCTATACTTCAAAAACCGCTATGATTAGCATTGTGGATAATGATGCAACTGAACTCAAGCCCAAAGTATATTCTGCTTCTGTTGTGCTCAGAGGTGAAAGGAAAGTCTCATGCTGCACAACACATATTATAGGGACATGGAACGTGATAAGCATAAATTGGGAAGCTAGACAAGAAACAAGAAATGGAATGTATAAACATTGCAATATTTGGGGTGAACAAGCTAAAATGGACAGGAGTGGGACATTTTGAGTCTGATAATTACACAGTGTTTTGCTCAAGAAATCAACATCTAAAATTTTCATTTGATGGGGTGGCATTTATAGAGGAGAGAGTTATAGCAAAAGCAGTCAAAGGATATAATGCAAAGTCTGACTGAAACATTTCTATAAGACTTCAGGGAAAACCCATCAATATAACTATAATCCAAGTTTATTCTCCAACTACAGAAGCAGAAAAACTAGAAACTGAAAGATTCTATATACATCAAAATAAGATTTACAGTATTTTTAACTATAGGCAATTGGAAAGCAAAAGCAAGAAAAAGAACAGAAGCAAAGTTTGTAGGGGTATAAACAACTAAACAAACAAAGTTAAATATCTGACAGTCTCCACAATCATCCCTCAAGGAGAATCCAAAATGCAAGCAGCTTTATTGATCCATATCAACAAAATATTTTTACCTTTTAAAATCTCCACCAAAAGGAGGTATTTTGCAAAGCTAATAAGTAGTAATTGCTCTTTCATAACCAAACCATGCCAGTTCTTTTGCATAACAACAAGATTGTCTCACAACCTGCAAGCAATTTGTTGCTTGGACAATTCATTTTCCCACCAGCTATTGTGGGGAACTGTGAAACCCTCCAGATATTGTTGAATTACCACTTACAGCAACCCTAGCCAGTACAGTGGTGAAGACAACACCTAATGGGCCATACAGTTCTCATCTATTTTCTAGTGAAATGGTTGTTGCTAAAGTCAGAAGGGACAGGGAAATCCAAGAACACCAGTGGTCACCAGTGAGAGGAGTGGTTCAAAATATCTCAGGAAGCTGTATTATCTCCACAAGGTCCCACTCAAGGAAAAAGGTACATATTAAATAAATAAATAAATAAATTGTCCAAATGTGAGTTTTGAATAGTCAACATTTGGTACTCCCAGATTGAAAGACAAAAAAGAAGGAATTTGAGGAAGCAATCTGATTCCATAGGAGGCAGATGCCATTTATCTGGATTTCAGCAAAGCATTTTATAAGATCACCAATAATATTTTGATTAGCAAATTGATTAGATGTGGAATAGATGGGAAGACTGCCAGATGGATCCATAATTGGTTGGAAAACCATGATGAAAGAGTCATCACCAATGGGTGCACTTTAGACTGGAAGGAGGTCTTGAGTGGGGTACTTCAGAATTCTGTCCTAGGGCCATTATTCTTCTACTTTCCCCCAATGTCTTAGGTGACAGGGTAGAGGGAATCCTTATCAAATTTGCAGGTGACACAGAACTAGGGGGTCAGAATGGCTAACACATTAGAAGCTGGGAAAAGAATTCAAGAAGACTTAGGGGGGTTGCAGACTGTCAGAAATAGTGCAGATTCAGTCCACTTTTAGGGTTAGGGTTAGAGCTAGGGAATCATGGGAATTGTTTTTTTTCTGAGACATTGAGCCTTCTCTGTCAGAGAGCTCTAGTGCCACAATAAACTACAGTTCCCATGATTCCCTAACCCTAACCCTAACCCTAACCCTAACCCTAACCCTAAAAGTGGACTGAATTTGCACTTTTTCTGGCAGTCTGCAACCCCCCTTAGATGAACTAGAACATTGGCCAGAAATTAATAAAATGAAATTCAGTCAAGACAAATGCAAAATTCTACACTGAAGCCACAAAAGCCAAATGCACAGATATAAGATGGTTCAGCAGTACTATATGCGAAAAGGACTTTGGTATTATTGTTGTCATAGGCTGAACATGAGCCAGCAGTGTGATACTCCAGCAAAGAAAGCAAATGCTATTTTAGCCTGCATTAATAGAAGCATAGCTTCCAAGTCGAGGGAATTAATACTCCCACTATCTTCTATGCTGGTCAGGCTTAATCTGGAGTACTGCATTCCGTTCTGAGGACCTTATTTTAAGAAGGATGTAAACAAATTGGAGCAGGTTGAGAGAAGGGCAACAAAGATGAAAAGAGGTATGGAGAACAAAATATACAAGGAAAGGTTGAAGGAGCTTGGCATGTTCAGCTTGGTAAAGAGAAGACTGAGGGGTGACATAATTACGCTCTTTAAATACCTCAAGGGCTGTTATAGAGAGGAAGGGGCAGGCCTGTTCTCTGTTGCCCCAGAGGGTAGGAACAGGTCTAATGCTTTTATGTTACAGGAGAGTAGAATTTGAGCATTAGAAGGAACTTCTTGACAATAAGAGCAGTTTGACAGTGGAACTAATTGCCTATAGAGGTGATGGTGTGTCCTTCTTTGAATATCTTCAAAAGGAGGGTGGCAGCTGTCCAAGGGGGATGCTTTAGCTGCGGCTCATGCACTTATAGAGATACTTATACTGAG
Organism: Phrynosoma platyrhinos; assembly: GCA_020142125.1. Lineage (NCBI taxonomy): Eukaryota > Metazoa > Chordata > Lepidosauria > Squamata > Phrynosomatidae > Phrynosoma > Phrynosoma platyrhinos. Next base: position 183,344,749 of record CM034708.1, on the reverse strand, counting down.
CATGAGCTCCAATGCATGAGTATTGGACTTGATGACCCATGAGGTCCTTTCCAACTCTGTGATTCTGTGACTTCCATATGCTACATTTTCTCCTTTATAATGGAATCCTCAATGAATTTTTCTGTCTGCAATCAACAGCATCCCACTCACCCCCCTTGGTCCTAATACCATTGCTAACAATAGCCTTACTAATTTATGTCGAAACAACATACAAAGAGGGGAATGCATCACACACACTCACACACACACACACAGTCTCCATTCTCTTGCCCTCCCTCACAGAGAACTATGGGCCTTTGCAGACTGCCAGAAATAGTGCAAATTGAGTCCACTTTAAGGGTTAGGGTTAGTGCTAGGGAATCATTGGAACTGTTTTTTTTCCTGAGACATTGAGCCTTCTCTGTCAGAGTGCTCTGGTGCCACAATAAAATACAGTTCCCATGATTCCCTAACCCTAACCTTAACCCTAAAAGTGGACTCAATTTGCACTATTTCTAGCAGTCTGCAAAGGCCCTAAGAGTCTGAACAGGACAACTTCCCAATGTAGGGAGGCTCTCCATGCAATCAGGAATACTTAAAAATGGAGTTTCCATTTGGGTGGAGAGCACCCATGTGTAAGGGAACCTTTTCTCATCAGACTCATTGTTTTCCATAAGGTGACCTATGGAACTAGAGACAGAATAATAATAATAATAATAATAATAATAATAATAATAATAATAAATTTTATTTATTTAGAAGGGGTGAGGCTGGCTGAAGCATGAACATTACAGAACCAAGCTATGCTTTCCCTTATAATCATGGAGAAATATGAGAAAAGAAGACCGATTACAAGGCAGAGCTTGGAAACATGACTTTTATGAAATACTGTAGACTTCCCCAAATCCCCCAGCCAATATGGCCCTACTGGGAGTTGCAATTAAAAGAGTAATTTTTCAAGAAGTGCTAAAACTAGGTGGGGATCACAAACAGTGACTCAGGTTATGGAATGAGTGTTGACTTGTGTGGATATCAGGCTGTGGGTGCCTCCATGTGTATGTGTGAGACTGGATGTTTTGTGGAACTGGATGCAGGAGAATAAGCTCATGTGTCTGTCTGTGTGGGCTAGAAAGGGTTTGTACATTGAGGGTCTAGGTGGGTGGAAGGGAAACCTGACTTAGCAAAGCACCTCGTAAATAGATGCATGATTCTTCAACCATGATGTCTGATCTCTCCTTTTTTGGCAGTTCTCCCTATTAATTGTTCTTCATCTGGCATCCATGTGCTCTTGATTACCGAATCAACTTTTGGCCTATTAGCTCCATTCTGAGTCACTTGACCACCAGCCCTGTTAGTATATGGAAAAGAAAGTCAGAACTATACATGATTACTGATGTTTTACAGTGGAATTTCATCCAATTTCTTCTTCCCTAATGGATTGGGGTGTCAAAAGACTCCTGTTTTATCCTCTTTTGGGTTCTTCCAGGAAGCAGCTGGGCTGGAAACGGTGCCAAATTCTTGGCTTGTGTGTGTGTGTGTGTGCTATGTATAAATCCAGACTATTTTCCCCACCATACTTAATCACAATTTGACAGGTCAGATCCATCTCTTTTTATTCCCCTCCATGTTCTGACATGTCTTGTTGGGAAGGAGAATGCCTGACTGCATCCCATTACCTTGAAGCAAGATTGCAGGTGTCTATGGAAGAAGGGGCAGAATGGGGTGAAATGGAGCAGAAAATGCAAGGAAGAGAAGCAATCTCCTGATCATGAAGAGAAAAAATGGGGTTGGTTCTCAAGTGGATCTGGGATATGATCTGTTCAAGTTACATCATGTCCACAAGGGACTGAATATGCTGTTTCCAGGAATATTCTGGAGGGCCCACAGCAGAGCTTATAAAAGTTATTTTTTGGACTACAGCTCCCAGAATTCTCTCAGCCAACCATGGCCAAGTGGGAGATTCTGGAAGTTGTAGGCCAAACAATGAATGGTCCCGAACTTTGCATTGTTATACCTAAAAACAGATCCAGCAACATTAGTGTCTGTATAAGAACCCTGGGGAAGTTGTTTTGACCCACCAGAAAACAAACCCCAGAAGAATAACAGTGTTGGGAATAAGTGAAACACAATGAGCATAATGAGCACTTTAAAGATTACACTTCATCAGACTCTATTGGGGTACTAGTGTGAAACCTTACAGTTGAGAATTCTAGCACTTACTTTCCTACATAACAATGATGGACAACTTGTGCCCCTCTAGATGTTGTTGGACTGCAGCTCCCATTAACTCTACCCAACATAGCTAATGGTGAGGAATTGCAGATGTTGCAATCCAGCAACATCTAAAGGACCACAAGTTGTCTGTTCCTGTCACATGTCATGTAGCTGGTTGGTTAGGTTTATATCCTGCTTTTCTCCCAAGAATGGGACTCAGGGAGAGTTGCAAGGATTGTGTTTGGAGTTGCAAAATTTGTTAGCAGACTTGCTAGATTTCATTAGAACTGAATTCTGAGCATCAACTGGGCAAAAATTGCAGAGACAAGGGCTGGGTAAAGATCTGTACAATCACAAGCCTGATATCTGGTATGTATAATTCTGCAAGATGCTTTGAAGTGAGCACACATTCCTAGTTTTCTCCACATGTAGGTGGTCGTTAAGAGGGCTCATATTTTCGATAGTTTCACACAGACTTTAAGTTTTAGTTCTGCTTCTGCCCTTTGTGTCCTTGCCACATATTTCAAATCGTAGCTTTAATGCTGCTTTTTTCCTGCCCAATGTTTCCAAATACCCTCTGTGTGTGTCTATCTTCAAGTCACCTGTTGACTTATGGTGACTCCAAGGTTTTCTTAGACAAGGAATACTCAGAGGTGGCTTTGGTAGTTCCTGCCCCTGAAATATAGTCCACAGCACCTGGTGTTCTTTGCCAGTCTCCCATACAGGTACTAGTCGTGGCTGACCCTGCTTAGCTTCCAAGAGCAGAAGGAATCTGCTACAAATCTTTCCACTTCTGGCATTTTTCTTTTTCTTTTTTGGCCAGTGACTCTGTTCTTGGAAAACCAGCAGATCCTGAACCCCATTCTGCATTTAGACAGCTGAAATGTTGCAATTGGTGTGGTGTGTGTACTCCTGCTGTTTTGGAGAGCTTTGTCAAGCTACAGGCAGGTTGCAATCAAGGGATCTCATTCTGGCATGGACAAACTAAGATCCAGATGGCCAGCAGAAGAAGGCACAGTCTAAGTTGGCTAGTGGTCAAGTTCCAGAGCAAACAATCAAGGAGAATGTGGCAAATCTGTTTAGCCTCTTCTTCTGATCAAAGTTTGGAAAAGTCCCTGGGGTTCTTTGGCAAACTACAACATTCAGAATCTCTCAGCCAGTATAGCCACTGGGATTTGCCACAAGAATGTACATTTTAAAAACAGTTATAAAGCAGGGATGGAAAACCATTGGCATATGGACCAAATTTGAATGACTTATCTCACCCATGGGATGATGAGGCTCTTCTCACTCTCCACCTCTCCCAAAGAAGAAGGGATAAGAGAGTGACTGCCCAAGGCCTCAGGTTAGTGATTTTACTCTTCCCTCACCTTTCTTGTGGGATAGGTGAGACTGGTTCACTTGGAAGGCACTTCAGTAGTTCATCAATGTTTGATATGAAGATTGCTGTTATTTCTCTACTCCCAGCAAAGCCTAGAACAGTGATTCCTAAAGTTGATCCCCAGATTTTGCTGGACTGCAACTCCTAAAATTCTCAACTATTGGTCATGCTGTCTGGGGACTTCTGAGATGTGAAGTCCCAACAACATCTTGGGACACCCAAATTGCAAAGAACTGGCCTATAGAATGTGTTGGGTCAGGGGCAAGACAGTGAAGTTTAGGCTTGCAAAGGCTAGTAGGACAGAGGCAGA
>CM034708.1:183325103-183335863 GCA_020142125.1 Phrynosoma platyrhinos | reverse complement strand
ACATGTACATGTGGTGTACAGATATAACAATAACCAGTTTAAAGCAGTTCTAAATTAACATAATAAAATTGCTAAAACAGGATAAAACACATTAAAAGCAACAAGTTGAAACAACTTAAAAGGCTAGTTAATCTGTGTACAGCCAAGTGTCAACGATAGCAACAAATTAATTCTTTAGTCTGTACAAATTAAGTCTCAAAGGCAAGAGCACTTGTTGATACTAGAGTTGAGAGACCAAGGACAGTTTGTTATTGAGGGATTCCTTTTAAGCAATACAAAAGGGGGGTGCAGGGAGAGAAATGTAATCCCCTTGTCTTCTCTGAAGGAAATATTCTTTAATATGCATTGTGCTGAGAAACAAAAACAGAAGATTCTTGGCCTTGATCCAGTGGTTTTTCTTTTTCTTTTTCTTTTTTGGTAATTGTTCTTGTAAGCATGTATGTGTGTGGATTTGAAAGAAAGGACAATGCCCATAGTAATTTCTCAACACGCTTCCTGTGTTTTGGCGTAACGGAGAGCCTGGTCACTAGGCTTCACTTCCTTTTGCAGAGACAATTGCTGGAGGAATAGAAGAAAAGGCTGTCTCTGTGATGAAGGGTCCCTTACATCATCAGACGGCCAGGAGGTTCTTGTTTGGCCTTGACTTTCTTCATGGAAAGGACAGCGAAGGGGGAGGAGAAAAAAGGGGGATGGAAACTGGTATTAAGGGGGAGTATAATGGGAGTGACTCAGTATCAAAAGAGCAACACATTTTTGAGAGGTGACTCATTGGCTCTTAGGAAAAAATTCCAATCACTCTTATTTTTCTCCCCCAGAAAGGTAAACAAGGTCACCAAGTCCAGCAAGATCCTGTTTACCTGTGAATGGACATGTTTTCAGAGGGACAGGGGTTCTCCCCACATGGAATGGAAATGCAGGTGCTGCTGTTTCACCTGGGACAGTTCTTCTGAGCCAGAGGATATTTGTTGATTGTGTACCTTCAAGTGGTTTCTGACTCATGGCGACCCTAAGGCAACCCTATCATGGGGTTTTCTTGGCAAGATTTGTTCAGAGGAGGTTTGCCATTGCCTTCTTCTGAGGCTGAGAGCATGTGACTTGCCCATGGTCACCCAGTGGGTTTCCATGGCTGAGTGGGAATTCAAAGCATGGTCTTCCAGAATCCTAGACCAGGACTCTGGGCCATTATACCATACAGCCTCCCCGTAACCTTTTTTATCTTCATGAATAAGGATCAGACTTGAATATAAATACTATCAGAGAAGCTTGATGGCAGTCACCTAAAAATCTTACATATAAGTTTTTCTTGTCCTTAGGGCAAAATCAAGGTGGTTTAAAACATTTTGTCTACTGAACCAGAGCCATAAATGGCTCCCCTTCCCCACAAGATTATTGTGCTTAGTAGCCACAATTTTTGGCACCTGAGGCAGAAAAGTCCACAAGCACCTGCCCTTCTCTAATGTAGTAAAAAGACAATAATTAAGAATTAAAAACAGGCTATTTGCTACCTTTTCATGGCCCTCAGACTCTTTGGCCTCAGGCAGCTGTCTCATTTTATCTAAAAGTGGGCTGCCCATGGAGGCAACCTGGGGTACTTTCACATTACTTTATAGCCCTATGATGATTCTACTTTAACTGTTATGGTTGCATCCCATGGAATCCTGGAATTTGTAGTTTAGTGAGGCACTGGAGCTCTCTGACTGAGAATCTTAAATATTTTTCCCTGATCTACAAATTCCAGGATTCCATGGCAGTTAAAGTGGAATCATAGAACCATAAATTGTTAGTGTGAAAGGGCCCCAGGATATAACAATGCAGATACAGTGGGAAAGTAACAAATATTGCTTCTCCTGCTGTCTTTCGTCTTGTTATTATTTGCTATCAAGTCAACTTCTGCTTACGGCAACCACAAGGATAAGAGACCTCCAAGAACCATGGTCATCAGCTGCAATGCTCATTTCTTGCAAACTCAGGGCTCTCTTCCTTGATTGAATCCATCCATAGTGAGTTGTTCCTCTTTTCCTACTGACTTCCACTCTGCTAAGCATAATCTTCTTTTCCAGTGAATCACAGCATTACACAATATGTCCAACATATGACAGCCTCAGTTTAGTCATCTTGGCTTTTAGTAAGAATTCATGCCTCATTTGCTCTTGGATGAATTCGTTTGTCTTTTTTGCATTCTCTAGTATCTGCATACTAGATCTCTACTATCTCTATACTAGATCTCTAGTATCTACATACCTGGGTTCAATCATTGATAGAAATGGGGACTGTAGTCACGAATTCAGAAGAAAACTAAGAATGGGGAGAGTGGCTATGAAAAAAACAAGATCCTAAAATGCAAAGATATACAACTCAGCACAAAAGTTAGAATTGTACAAGCCATTGTATTCCCTATTATCATGTATGGATGTGAGAGCTGGACAGTTAAGAAAGATGATAGACAGGTATGTCAACAGATATGGAAAACAAAATGATGGCCAACAGATTGGAAGTGATCAATATACATTCCCATCCACTAAAACAGAGACACAAGAGACTGCAGCAACTATAGGACCATAGCACTGATCTCCCATGCAAGCTAATGATGTTCAAAATTCTGCAACATAGACTCCAACCATACATGGAGAGAGAAATCCCAGAGATCCAAGCAGGGTTCAGGAAAGGAAGAGGCACTAGGGATCACATTGCAAACATAAGATGGCTAATGGAGCGCACCAGGGAATTCCAAAAGAAAATTAGCAAATGCTTTATAGACTATAGCAAAGCCTTTGACTGCGTAGATCATGAAAGGCTATGGACCGATCTTAAAGAGATGGGAGTGCCAACACATCTGATAGTCCTGATGAGGAATCTGTACTCAGGACAAGAGGCTCCTGTCAGAACAGAACACAGAGAAACAGAATGGTTCCCAATTGGCAAAGGGGTCAGACAAGGCTGCATCTTTTCACCCTATCTGTTCAACTTGTATGTAGAACATAATATAAGAAAAACAGGCTTGGACACAGAAGGAGGAGGATTGAAAATAGGAGGAAGGAATATCAACAATCTAAGATATGCAGATGACACCATAGTGCTAGCAGAAGACCTCACAGACCTGAAACACCTACTAAGGAAGATCAAAGAAGAAAGTGCAAAGGCAGGCTTACTGTTGAACATAAAGAAAACAAAAATAATGACCACTGAGGAGCTTCCCAAGTTAATGCTAGACAATGAAGAAATAGAAATAGTAAAGGAATTCTCCTACCTGGGATCAAACATTGATAGAAATTGGGACTGTAGTCAGGAAATCAGAAGAAGATTAAGAATGGGGAGGGTGGCTATGAAAGAACTGGGAAAGATTCTAAAATACAAAGATATACAACTCAGAACAAAAGTTAGAATACAAGCCATTGTATTCCCTATTACTGTGTATGATGTGAGAGCTGGACAGTTAAGAAAGATGATAGGAAGAAAATCAATTCCTTTGAGAGAATGTGGTGCTGGAGAAGAGTGCTGAGGATCCCATGGACAGCCAAAAGAACAAACAAATGGGTCCTAGAAGAGATTAAACTGGAAATCTCCCTGGAAACCAAGATGACCAAACTGAGACTGTCATACTTCGGACATTTCATGAGAAGAGAAGACTCATTAGAAAAGATAATAATGCTGGGAAAGATGGAGGGAAGTAGGAAGAGAGAATGACCACATGCCAGATGGATGGACTCTATTAAGGAGGTCACAGGTATTAAGGGGTTGCAGGATTTGAGCAGAGCCGTGGAGGACAGAGGGTCTTGGAGATGTCTCATCCATAGGGTCACCATGAGTCGAGATCGACTCGAGGGCAGTTAACAACAACAACAAAATATCTGCAGAATTGTCCTCCAGCGTCACATTTCAAATGAGTTGATTTCCCCCTTGTCATTTTTCTTCATTGTTTAGTTTTCACAACCATGCATGGAAATTGGAAATATTATGGCCCAGATTATTCTGACTTTACTATTTGATGATACATTGTGCTCCCTTTACTATAAAGAGTATCAGTGGTCTAAAACACACTGCAGAAATAATCTAGTTTGAGACTGCTTTAATTACCCTGGCTCAGTGCAAGTGATTTCTGGGCATTGTAGTTTTGTGAAACATTCAGTTTTCTCTGTCAGAGGGATCTGGTGCCACAATAAACTACAATTCCCAGGATTCCCTAGCACTGAGCCAGGGCAGTTAAAGTAGTCCCAAGATGGATTATTTCTGCAGTGTCTTTTGGACCAATGTCTATGTCTATTCTATGTCTGTCTGTCTGTCTTGTACACACACACACACACACACACATTTACATTATATGCATGTAATGTCTGAAATCTTGCATCTGTGTGATACAATGTAAATAATTATATTCCACTTCTATTATGCAAGATAGCAACATAACACAGTGAATGCACATAACTGGCCAATGCACATGGCTGTCACCATATACCACAACTATCTGTGCAATGTCCCTTTGCACACTAGTCTCTGAACTGTAACAACAGGAGAAGAGTAACTTAAAAGAGTAACTTAAAAGTGTTGTCACCCAATCAAGTGTCCCACCTACATACCAACAGATCAGCTTTCACCCAAATGTGTTACATTACAACTCCCATCACCACGAAGAGCCTGGGGAAGTTTGAGTTAAATGATCCCCTGGGCCTATCTACTAATGACACTCTGTGGTGATATTTCACCATAATGATACTCTGTGGTGACATGTGACTGCCCAAGCCTTGTATGACTCCCATTCATTTCAATGGGGCTTGTGCAGGAGATCTACTCAACAGGCTCTTTTCTATTATTATTATTCTATTGAAGGCATTTTAGTTACAACAGCAGCATGTCATTTCGCTTGTATTAATACCCAGATTGTATAACAAGTATCAGTTGCCCATTCCTTGCCAGAAGCCATACCAAAGGGAGTGTGCCCAACGTTTTCATGTTCAAGCCCTGATTGCCACATGATTCATCAGCACCTACTCCAGACGCTGACTGTATGTTTTTTCCTCCTGATACTGAGACGTGTCTCCCCTGCAACCCTGTCCCCTGGCTCCCATTGGTGTATATCCTGTTCTTGCCCTTCAGCTATAGTAGGGGTGGGAAAGCACAGAGTGACTTCAGATTCCTGGAATTTTTGGCATCCAGTCAGGAACCAAACTACAGCAAAATGGTATTGTGGGGGACAGTTTGGCACATTGCAGCACTAGCTAGAAGTACTTGTAAAAAGCAGCTGCTCTTTTGTTTGATCTGTTCTCTCCATTTAGTAGTTAACTGCCCTTGAGTTGACTTCGACTCATGGCATCTCTGTGGAAGAGACATCTCAAAGACTCCCTGTTCTCTACCTCTCTGCTCAGGTTCTGCAAGCTCAGGCCTGTGGTGTCTTTGTTTGACTCTAACCATATGACATGTGGTCTTCCTCTCTTTCTACTGCCTTCCACCTTCCCCGGCATCATTGTCTTTTCTAATTATTCATTTTTCCTCATGATGTGACCAAAGTACAACAGTCTTGGTTTAATCATCTTGGCTTCCAGAGAGAGTTCCGGTATGATCTGTTCTAGAACTCATTTGTCTTTTTGGCTGTCCACAGTATCCTCAGCACTCTTCTCCAGCACCACATCACAGATGAGTTGATTTTCTTCTGTTTTCCTGCTTTCTTCGCTGTCCAGCTCGCATGTCCATACATGATAATGGGGAATGCAATGGCTTGGACTATTCTAACTTTAGTGTTCAGAGTTATATCTTTATGTTTTCTAATCTTGTCCAGTTCTTTCATAGCTGCCCTTCCCATTTCTAGTCTTCCTCTGTTCTTGGCTGCAGTCACAATTTGGTTTCTGTTGTTAGCTGCCCTTGAGTCGGTTCCGACTCATGGCAACTCTGTGGATGAGCTATCTCCAAGAATCCCTATTTTCCATGGCCTTGCCCAGATCCTGCAAGCCCTAGCCCATAACCCCCCTGATTGAGACTATCCATCTGCTCTGTGGTCTTCCTCTCTTTCATCTACCCTCTATCTTTCCTAGCATTATAGTTTTTTCTAGTGATCTGTGCCTTCTCATTATGTGGCCAAAGTACGATAGTCTCAACTTTATCATCTAGCTTCCAAGGAGAGCCATGGTTTGAGCTGTTCAAGAACCCATTTGTTTGTCTTCTTGACTGTCCATGGTATCTTAAGGAATCTTCTCCAGCGCCACATTTCAAAGGAGTTGATTTTCTTTCTGTCTGCTTCCTTCACTGTCCAGCTCTTACATGGTACATGGTAATTGGGAATACAATGACCTGAACGATTTTGACTTTAGTACTCAGTTGTATGTCTTTGCTCTTCAGTATCTTTTCCAGTTCTTTCATAGCTCCCTTCCCATTACTAGTCTTCTTATTTCTTGACTGCAGTCTCCATTCTGGCCAAAGTTTGATCCTAGATATGGGAATTCTTTAACTATTCCAATTTCCTCATTGTCTAGATTGAATGTGTGTATTTCTTCTGGGGTCATTATTTTTGTTTTCTTTATGTTCAGCATCAAACCTGCCTTTGCACTTTCATCTTTGAACTTCCTTATTAATTATTCCAATTCCTGAATGTCTTCTGCTAATAATATCCAATCAAAAAGTCAAAAGGGGTCACCTGGTCCTAGCTGAATGTGTGGTAGACCTGTCAGTTCTGCATAGAAGCTACTGTTACTATGAATATTTATATAAATACTTTCTATGTGTTTATAAAAACTGGTGTGCAGTTAATTTTCTTGCTCAACAATTTGTTGAGGAAGGTGGTTGTACTTGTTTTACAGATGAAAAACTAAGAATGGCCCATATGCCCAAGGTTAGCTCATGAAGTTTTGGTTCAGACAGTACTTCAGACTCAACAAATGTCATGAATCTTATATCCAAGTGGTTCTAAGTAAGCCTGAATGATCATTTCTTATTTCAGATGTTCTCAAGTCCATATTTATTAATTTAATTCAACATCTGGGATCCAACCTTATTGATTCTTCTAAGGCAAAACTAGGCCTGTACACTTATAGGTAGGTTCTGGGTGTGTTTTATAAGGAGAACATTCAAATATTTTAGTGGAATGGTATGGTCCAGCAAGAGATACATCACATGTGGTTCAGCTATCTTTTAAAAGCAGAGTGCCCAACTACTGTATGATGCCCACAAGGTACATCGTCACATAGCTTTGCTTAGAGTGAATAACAGCCAGTGCCACTAATATATTTTGGATGGGAAGCATGAGGCCTTTTAGATGAAATCTTGGAAATGTAACTTTTAAAAGAATACAGCTTCCACAATCTCATAGCCAGAGGAATTTGGGAGTTGTAGTCCAAAAAGTAGACTTTCTAAGCATGGATCCAGATATTTTTGGGCTTCAACTCCCAGAAATACTAGCCACCATAGCCAAAGTATCATGGGATGATGGTAGTTATAGTCCAACAACATCCCCATCCCTGATATGGAGGATGTCTTGTCTAGTAATACTAGCAAAACAGGCACCTGGAGACTGGAAAATAATAAAATCTAAAATTCAAACACAAGAAAAATAACAAATAGATAGAAGGCAGAGATAAAGTGTAATTAGGAATTAATGGGAAGTAGCATGGAAGTGCTGCATGATGGGGTGAGCTCCTGTCACTAGTCCCAGCTTCTGCCAACCTAGTAGTTTGAAAGCATGAAAACACAAGTAGATAAATAGGTACCACTTCAGTGGGAAGGTAAACGATGTTCTGTGCAATCACGTTGGCCACATGATCACAGAGTAGTCTCTGACAACGCTGGCTCTTCGGCTTAGCAATTGAGACAAGCACTGCTCCCTATGGTCGGACACAACTTGAAACCTTGGCAATGGGAAATACCTTTACCTTTAGCAAGTTTATACTGGGTGACCTTGAGCAAGTTACACTTTCTCAGCCTCAGGATGGCAATGGCAACCCCCTCTGAAGAAACTTGCCAAGAGAACCCTATGATAGGTTCGCCTTAGGGTCACCATAAATCTGAAAAGACTTGAGGGCACACAACAACAAACAATAACAGCAGCAAGTTGATATAGTTCTTTGAATGTGCACATGATATGGATTCAGATTGCAAAAGCTCTTTGTTACAAATCCCAACATCTCCGGGTAGGGGTGAGAAGCATTCTCCAAGTAACCCTGCAGAGTCAAGGCTGGCAATATTTGGCTAGAGGAACTAATGGTCTGACATGGAATAAGCCATCTTTCCATATTAATATGTAGGTTTCGGTGGCAGCTGGTAGTAGCTCCCTCGTCAGTGAAGCCATGAATCCACTCCATGACCTAGTCCAGACTATAAAGGTGCTAGTTGGGGTTCTAAAACAGCACCTTGAATAAAAATTCATATTAAAACACAGATCATTCAGCTGACTTAGGGCCTGAACAGACTGCCAGAAATAATCCAGCCTGAGACCACTTTAACTGTCCTGGCTCAGTGCTAGGGAATCATGGGAACTGTAGTTTATTGTGGCACCAGAGCTCTCTGACAGAGAGGGCTCAATGTCTCAGAAAAAAACTAAATTTCCCATGATTTCCTAACACTGAGCCAGGACAGTTAAAGTGGTCTCAAACTGGATTATTTCTGGCAGTCTGTTTGGGCCCTTAGGGTACCAGCTGCTTTTACTCATATCTTGAGTAAAAACGTGTTCAGTTTCAGCTGGGATTCGGACTAAGGGCCAAAGTCTATCTGATGCTGAGTCACAGGTAATGTTTCTCCAGATTTAGTGTGTTTATCCTACAAAATGCAAACAATGAAGCACTTCTCTTAAACAGATTCCCATGGGAAGGGGGTTAAAGGTTTCTTTTCTTTTCACCTGGCACTCTCCCTCCCCTGCAGACAATTTTTAGCTCTTTCCCACCATAGGAAATGATGCCTATATCAATATCTTCTACTACAACAGGGAGAAAAACTGCCTGTGGAGCACAACTTTCAGGCCCCTTAAATGCCAGAGATGAAAGAGTTAAGAAGCCCCTTCTTTCTCTCTGGTTTTCCACTTCAGTCTGCAGCTGTGTCAAAACATCAAGAAATGATTCAATTAAATAGGCATATTCATTTTCTTGGTGTATTTCTGCAATGGACTGAAGCTGACATGTTGTGTCTGAAAGCATTCAGTGTTGCAGTCATGTGTGTATAGGTTATACTTTCGTATAAAGGTGAAATATTTTTCTTTGTAGAACCAATTTTACAGAGGTCTGTTTAACAGAAGGTGCAGTTTTGGGAGCCTAATGTGGCAGTTTTTGTTTCCTTTTGTTTTTGAAGCCCAGAATACAGCAGCATTCTACAAATTCTGATGAATCCTTTTTTAGATGGATTTGAAAAAAACAAACTGCACTGAGTGACTTCTGGGGACATTCCCTGATCTTGTGGAAATTCCAGTGTTTCAGAGGATGCAAATGCCCCACACCTGGCTGCAAGAATGTTTGTGAGTATAAATGGAATGATATTCTACAATACCCAAATTCCCCAAACCAGAAAACGTGGCAGAAATTTGTTCTGAGTAACTGGGAGACTTCCTTTTCTGTGGAAAAGGTGACCATCATCATTTCTGTGTCCCCCAAATACTATACCTATCAATTTCAACAGAAGAAGAGACCAAAGCCAACCAACCAAGCAAAGGCCTTGTTGTGGACTCTTTCCCTCCCTCCCCCTAAATTAGGAAATGGACATAATGAAGGCTGCAGGAAAATAGCTGGTTTTATTTCTGTGCAGAAGGATTTTAATGATGTCTAACTTTAATGACATCATGGGGTAATTTTCTGTCCCAATAACAAAACAGACTGTACTGAGAGAATTATTCCTCACTGAAGGGCCATTCTTTGTACTAGCCTCTCTACAATCAGCATGTGTCACTAGGATGAAGCAGTGATATTTGCAGTACATTTCCAACATGGGATACACCTGTTTTTCTTATCAGCTGGTCATATTGCAGAAGGAACTTGAGGAGGGAATAGTAAATGGTGCCAACATACCTTACGTCTTTGTTTAGGAGACTTCTGTGAATTCTGAACTGGTGGGGAAATGGTCTTTTGCCACATTTCATCCACTGGGGAATTATGGTTCAATCAGTGTTGAAGTTCAAGCTTGGTATCAAGTTGTGCACCAAGTTCCCTGCCCAGTTAAATGCCTGCCTCCAGATGATATGACATCTTAGTGTCACAGTGGCACCACACTTTTATGCCATATGTTCCTGGTTTACTTGCTATGTACTGCCAGAATGGACATTTACCTCTGAACACAAAAAATCATTAATGACAGATCTGTTTGTGGTGGGTACTTCATTTGAAACTGCTCAATGGACATTGTGTGTCCTGAAAGGCATCCATTTTACAAGTGACACTAAGTGAGCTCACAAAATTTCTTGTGACTGATCCTTGTTCATGAGGCTGGTCCTTGTTCATGAGCCATATTTTGCCACTGGATGCCACAGTTCTTCCAAGGCTTCATGTTTTCCATGATACATGCTCACCAGGAGCAGTAGGTTAATGTACGCCTTGAACTCAGTGATATCATGAGGCTTCTACACTTTGACTTTGGGAGAGTTCCTCTTATTCCTTGCTTTGAATTCATGCTATGCCTCACTATTTGTTTCAGGGATTATGTTGTAAAGAACGCTTTCAATGAAAAAAAAAAACTTCAAAGGTTTCTTAGTAGCATTTCTTGATCTGCATCTTTCTTTGGCCATGTCTGTTCCTGCATGATGTTTCTGGCTGCTCTGTGATGAACTATGGACGTTACCACACTTGCAGCAAGAGAGCGGC
>CM034708.1:183281308-183299224 GCA_020142125.1 Phrynosoma platyrhinos | reverse complement strand
CCCTGAGATCTGGGAGCCCTAAGTGTGAAATGTTCTGTCAGAACTGGCCTTAGGGCATTTATAGAAGACATGCAACGGAACTGAAAGAGGAGGCTAACATCAGGCTGAAATAAAACAGGACACACTATGACCTAAACTAGATCACACACTGAATCCCTACAAAGTGGTGATCATTGTGGAGACAGCAATAAACTACAGTACAGGTGGGCAGGAGGCAGCAGATGAGTTTTCCTTTGCTCATAGTTCCTCTCAGCCCAACAACTTTTCAAAGCCATTTTAGCCCTGGGAGACAGGTCACAAAATGTCACTGCAGTTATTTTTTCCTCTCATAGTTCTGTCCTGCCCTCCAAGAAAATCAGCTTGCTGTACAAGGGGGCCACTTAGGCATTGCTAAGAAACAGACAAAAGAATGAGCAGATTTGTATTTGTATGTACTAATTTACATACACAGATGCACATTTAGAGCCTCATTGTATGACAAAAGAAAGCCAAGAGGCAGCAAAAGACAAAGAGAGAGAGAGAGAAGTGGCTTTTTCCTTGCCTCTCCACATGCCCTCAAAGCACTTCCATTCTCATCCTGAGGGAAGTGGTTGTAAAGTGTCTTTTGTCATGCTGGAAAAATCTGTTTTGCAAAAGGCATGCTTTTACTACTGTCTTTTTCTGGAAGGAGATCGGAAGTGCTACAACAACATGCAGAGAGGCAAAGAGAAAGCCGCTTCCTTCTCACTGTCTCTCGGCTTTCTTTTGGCATTTAATAAGGCTGTTACAAATAATAGTTACAGTTTAAATTGGCCTACAATACATTACTATACTGATGAAGACTGTGAGTAGGTGAGGTGAACTGTGTGCCTGCCTTAGGATTGCCAGGTGCAATGCTTCTGTAATATTTGCGTAGAAGAGGGAATTTCAGTACAAGTTAAGCAACACCTTCTGAAATCCTTATTTCTACATGATCATTAAAGGTACAACAATTCTTCCCTGTATTACACCTGACAATCCTCGCTTGTCTGCTCAGCCTGTTGCTCACTGTTGATAAGTAACTTGAAAGTCCTTATTGGCACTCCCTTCTTATATTGAGACCATAAGTGTACTTGGCCTAAATTGAATAATTCTTCAAATCTGAAGGATGGAGTAAAGTAAAGAGCTGTCTCTTGTAAACTAGGACACTTGACCACCAGTGATATAGTGATAAATTCTGAAGTCCATGTATTCCTTTGGACAGTTCTTAAACCCATGCCCCAAAGAAAATCCCTGCAGGCACAAAGAAAATACTTGTCAATAAATCAGGTCTACCAATCAAGTTATTGATCCTTATCAACAAACCAGTTCTCTTTACAAAGAGAAAGGTTTTTATGAAGTTAAGAGATCTTAATTGCTCTTTCAAGATCAATTTTTCCTAAAACTCTTTGCATTCCAACAGGAATAACTCACAACAATTTAATGCTGCTGGATAAAACTATTTTGCTTCCAGCAACTTTAAGAATTGCAGGTATGCTTAGAGAGCACAGGGACTACTAAACTTAGGAGTGGGGAGGGATCATTGTCCCTGTTAATAAAAAAAGTACAGGGCTTAAAACCTTTTTGCTGTAGCTTCAGGACAGCATTAATGGGTACCCTAGCAATACCCAATTTGGGCTACCTGCATTATCTTCACAGCAGCATATCCTCCCAACATTTCATAGATGGAAAGCAGGATATGTGTGGCCATGCAATGTGGCTAATGTTATTAATGAGGAAGAAAACACAAGCTAGGAATGACTGCAGCAGTTTGCTTCTGCCTGATCCAACTGGAAAGAATAAGGCTTATTCCTACCCCCCCTCCCGTTAACTGAGTGCACACTATACACTTTGAATTTAAGTTTGCAGCAGTTGTAGTAAGCTGAGAATAGTGGGGGCAGGGGAGTAGAAGAGAGAAACTGAGACATTTGTAAAGTAGCAGAAAAATTGGACAACAATTAATTGATTGCTTGTTGGGGGGCAATCAGCTCACAGTTGTAAACCGCTTAGACACCCCATAGTGTGGTATGAAGTGGTATATAAATGAAGCTGCTTTGCTTTGCTATGCAAGTTGTTTGTGTGTGAGAATGTCAATTCAAATTCAAAGCCTTGTGGGTATGGAGATGAGGTGGCAAGTACAGTTTTAATGATGGTTGGTGGGGAACTAAGGGGGGTTGCAGACTGCCAGAAATAGTGCAAATTGAGTCCACTTTTAGGGTTAGGGTTAGTGCTAGGGAACCATGGGAATTGTTTTTTTTCTGAGACATTGAGCCTTCTCTGTCAGAGAGCTCTGGTGCCACAATAAAATACAGTTCCCATGATTCCCTAACCCTAACCCTAACCCTAAAAGTGGACTCAATTTGCACTATTTCTAGCAGTCTGCAACCCCCTAAGTTGGCATGCCCAAGTCATTTTGATGGGTGAGGTGGAAATCAAGACCCTTCATCTCCATCTATGTACAGAAATTGGCCAGATTGACAGCTGAATCTTACTTCCACACTGACAATAAGGCAGTGACCACCATATTCATGGGAAACAGCCTAAGAAGGGAAAGTGCAGGCTGTGTAGTACACACACACACACACTTTTGTTCCCCAGTACCTCACTGCAGTTTCTAACCCACACTCCATTCAGCATCAGCTGCCTGAGGCAGCTGCCTCGTGTCTTAGAGATAAAACGACCTGCATATATTGAATTCCAAAATTCCTTCTTCTATACCACAGCCCTCAGTTATATCTGGTGGTCACCCAAGGGGATGTTAGGCTTGGTTTACAGTGCCCTTGGGTAACATAGATAGTTGCAAAATGAGACAATAGGGAGCAGTTAACATAGGTAAAGCTCCTTGCGTTTGCATACTCATTCCTGAGATAATGGAACTGGAAAAGGGTTGGTTGAAAATGCAATGTAAAAACAAAGCAAAATCTCTCATACATAAATTACTGTCTTCAGGGAAAGAAAATCCAGCATTTCATATGCATTAGCATATATGTAGATTACTTTGTCAAGGGTGGCATTATTGACCTCAGACGTCTTTCTTCATACCTTGCTTTACATACACCAGGAATGCATGAAATGTTTTGGATGTTAAATAGCTATAGAAATCAGGGGCTGAAGCTAAAATACCAGTGATTGGGGCCTGATTCCATTAGTTCCAAATGGCAGATTTTATTACCGTAGTAATCTCTCCACTACTCAGATTGTTGATATGACAGGTTGGGAAAACAAAATATTAACACACTTTGCAAAATGGAAAACTCTGCATTGGATATTCCCATCCTAACTAGCTAGAATTAAACTGTAATAAGAATGATATATAATGTTTGTACAGCATTTTTAATATGAGCACAGTGTGCTGAATAGATAATTGTTCATTCATTTTTATAATAAACCTTTAAGGAGCACTGAGGATCATGGTGTACATAAATTCATGGAATATATTTTGTGACTAAGCTAAGATCTGAGCCTCCAACTATACCTAATGGTGAACAATCAACTGAAATTGAAATAATAACTCATTGTCTTTGGACCAGCATATGCACTTGAACAGAATGCTGCATCTTGCCATGTGTCTTGAGATCCAGTGATATCACACCTAGGATCATTCAATCTTTTTACACAGATACCTGTGTCAGTGATATAGGTATGTACAAAGCTGTAGAAAATCACCTTGATGCTGGCTCTTATGGGGAAATACACTGCAAAGTGCTGCAATGAGAATATTCAGATTTAATGTACAGATCAAATGATGCAAAACGACAATTATTTGCATAATTTGTTTTGGATCTTTTAAGGCAGAATGCCAAGGTTGTAATCTGGTTTATGCTGGCTGAATGGCTGTAATAAAAGATTGATTGATTGATTGATTGATTGTAATCTGGTTGCTACAGATTGACAAAGTATATTTAGACAGATCCATTGATTTATTAATATTTCTTAAATGATCACCCCCTCCTTCACATTAATCAAGCACAATTGCAAAAGAAGGCCACCCTCATTCTAGATGCAACAAGGAACTGCTTCAGGATCCCAAGACTCCACAATTTCTGCTAGATATTTGATGTGTGAGCATATCCTGTGTCTATTAATGACATCAGAACTATGCAGATTGTAGGTCTTCTGGTTACGATCAATGGCAAGAGAGAGATTTTTGTTGAAAAACAGGGTGTTGCACAAGAATTGCGCCATCACTCAGTTTAAAGAACTGTTCCTTGCAACGTTTTTTTTACAAAATATACATTGAACTGTGGCTATATATCACCACTTATTTTTGGTTATCCGGATACTTTGACACCATCGCCTTGAACTCCTGCAAGGGAGATTAAATTGTGTGAGGCACATGGTCCACAAAAGAGGCTTAGCTGTTCTGGAACATTCATGTTGTACCAAGTTCACAGCATGGTGAACATTAGATTTTTATTCCCCTGTGAAATGTCTTCCTCTTGGTAGGGTCAGTCCTATCATTAAGCAGAGTGAGGAAACTACCTCAGGCAAGAGATGATGGAGGTGTCAGTAAAGTGTTAGTGTGTGCCATGTGTAGCCTGGCCTCTGCCTTCATATGCATTGGAAGGGCTGTTTTCCATTGCCAGTGTTGAAATATGTTTCACTGCCAGACCATTCTATACATGGAAATGGTTCCCAGACTCTGGGCTTCCAGGTGTTTTGGACTTTGGCTTCCAGAATCTGAAACCATTGGCTAAGATAGCTGAGGCTTCTGGGAGCTGAACTCCAAAAAATCTGGAGTTCCTGCCCCTGGTGTCACCCAGTGCGAGGGGCAGGGCTTCAGAGGCAGAAGTGTGGCCTTCTGTAAGGAGGCATGGGCACAGGCTCAGTCAGGCCGAATGCGTGTCCACACACCCCCTGCAGCCCCCATCCTTGCTGCTGCCTCCTTCTCCTGACAGGTGGGGCGGGGGGATTGGGTGTCACCCCCCTCTGGGGTGTCACCCAGTGCAGTTCACACACACCTTGCACCCCCAGTGACGCTACTGGATCAGAGTTTGGGAATCACTGATCTAGAACAGGGATTCCCAACCTGTGCTCCAGGTGCACTTCCCAGGTGCTCCGTGGCCGCTCCAGGAAAATGAAAGAAATAAAAATTGAATGAAATGAAAGAATAAGAATATATTCTTATACATACTCCTAAACACCATTCACTCCAAAGACATAGGGTAGGCCTCTTAGGAGCCCTGCCATAGAAATAAGGGCTTCACAAATCAAAAAGGTTGGGAATCTAGAACATAAGATACCATACCAGAACAAGAAGCATTGGTGGCAGTAGTCCACTTCTCAAATCAATGTGACATGGCATCCTGGCATGAACACTGGCACTATGTGTGTGTGCCATCTAAAAAAAAGGCTTCTAAAAGATGAGACTAGGTGGGAATTTTTACACTCGGTTTTCTATTAGACACTTATGAAAAGAGCTGCAGCAGAGATAAATTAATAGAACTCCCTTCCCTGAAATGCCACCATCTCTTTGCTGCCATTTCTAAGCTTATCTTCAACCTTGAATGGAGAACTGTTGTGTGTGAGGGGAAGAAAACAATTTTTAAAAAGTAACTAACAGAGCTGATTCACACATACATTAGTCACCACTGAGTGATCTGATTACTTGACAACTCACAGTTGAAATATATGAACTGCCTCCATTAGGAACATCAGGCTTTGGGTCCTATCTAGCTTCATTTAACTTTATTTCCATTGCAGTCAATGGGGCAAAAGTTCAATGAGAATGTAATTCATCTATATTAAAATTCATCCAGATCACTGAAAACATTGTCCAGTACGTTTCATTGACAATGGCTCTTTCCCAGAGTTTAGAAGCTATATATTTCAGGACCATGGCTCTCAAAATACCTCAACCAGCATGGGGGATTTTGGAAGTTGTCGTCCAAAAAGTAACTTTTCAAAGGTCTTCCCACATGTAAGCCATCATCACTTGACCTTCCTTTACTGTGTGATCACCCTTCCTGATTCACATAATTTTATGGGAGGGTGGGGACAGGACCAGATCATGTCATTTTCCATTGTAAGACTTCCATATATTTTTGCCTTATTTCCATGTTTTCTCATAACACAAAAGAGATAGATGAAGGAGATGGAATCGGGGCAAAGGGCCATATAATTAGCAATGTTAGGAGGTCACCTCCATCTGGAAACACCTGAAAGCCCCCAGAATGATGTGCTCACAGTCCTAAATTGTATAGTTAGTTCCGACTAGAATAGAGCCATGGAATCAATTGGATTTACCTGCATGTTGACTCACCATTCCACCATTAGTTCCATGGGTCTACAAGGTAGGACTAAATAACAGGATTTCAACCACCCAATGGCCAACATGTCCATTGAGGGGTTTTTTTTAGGGGTAGTGGGGAGTCCTGTAGCTCTTCTATCCAGAAAGACTCCACTTCACTCAATAGGGAAAGATCCTGAGAAGTTGGAGTGCCATTGCCAGAAAATATACACTACGGTAGAGAACCTTACGGCCTGTGGCTGAACTTTGCCTTTCTGGGGTCCCACTCCAGTCCTCCGGGGTTTGCCTATTACACCATCATTTTGTGTTTTCCCAGCGTTTGCATAGGTTTTCTCTGTTCTAAAATGCTGAAATGTTGAAATACTAGGCTCACGTAGTAGTAAAAATGTCAAACTAACATAAAATGGTCCCACCCTTTTGCCTTTGGCCCTATACACTAGTGGAAACTCCCTTCCCTGAATTATTTTGAAATAGAATTCAGCCTCAGGCTGAAAGAGGTTCCCACTTCTTTCGTGTGGACAGTACTGAGCAAGGCAGAGCAACACTTTGATTCAGAATAAGGCAGCATTATATGCTAATATCTGTTGCTTACAGCTAGAGAGGGACTGATTCAATCAAGGATACCATGGGCCTGAGTTTGCCATATCTGAGCTGGGCTGTTCATGGTCCGGGCTCTTGGAGGTTTTTCATTCACCATAATTGAAAGCTGACTTGATGGCAAATCAGAACAGCAAGAACTGCTCGCAGTAAAATGGAGAAAGAATCCAGTTCTGTCCTGTGATGCTTTGAGCAGAGGACCCAAACCTACCTAGGGTGCATCTACACTGCAGAGTTAATGCACTTTGACATCACATTATCTGCCATGGCTCAATGCTATGGAATTCTGAGATTTGTAATTTTGTGAGATATTTAGCCTCCTCTGTCAGAGAGCTCTGGTATCACAACAAACTACAAATCCCAGAATTCCATAGCACTGAGTCATGGCAATTCAAATGTGGCCAAATAGCATTATTACTGCAGTGCAGATGTGGCCAGAGAGCTCCAACACCACAACAAACTATAATTCCCAGGATCCCATAGGATGGAGCTGAGACTGTTAAAGTGGTGTCAAACTTCATTAATTTTACAGTGTGGCAGCAACCACAGTGGGGCAGGGTAATAGTTACCTATATCTATGGGCAAACTGCACACTATACTAGCCAAAGTATAGTCAACATTTTGCAACCACCATGTATGTAGGCAATTCATATTCTTTGAGATGACATAGCTGAAGAAGTTTTCTATGAAACGGAGACTACATAGCCTAGGGTCTCACATCCTATGCTACCTATGCTACTTCTAATTACAATTCTTGAAGGGAATTTATCTGTCCTTGTCAGTGTGGGAGATCCAGCTAGTGAGATTATTGAAGTTTGTCCAGAAAGGAAGATGTATTTTAATCTGCCAATAACATCAAGGACTTCCCAGGACACCTTCATATTGTATATTTTGACTGGACATTGTTTACATGCTGTTGTCATATATGGTTGTGTTGCGATAGATAGATAGATAGATAGATAGATAGATAGATAGATAGATAGATAGATAGATAGATAGATGTAGATATAGACACAGACACAGACACACACAAACACACACACACGTACATGTATACACATACCTAACTATTTAGTTGTCTTCTGATATAGACTAGAGTATTGTTTATATGTCTGATTAACTACATTATCTAGACACCTAGGCCTTAGATGTCAAACTGCACACTGGCACTGGGTTCCTTGCTCATAAAAAGGGGAAACAACATGCCCTTCTGAACTCAGGGGAATTGTAGCTGTCTAGACAATGACTAAGGGAGGAACATGTTGAGTTGCAGGACTTTGAAGAGTGTAAAGAACAGCAAGGGATAGGAATTTTCAAGAACAATTCAGCTGTACCTTCAGACGGAAGGTCAAATGTGACTGCTGGAAAACCTAAGCTGAAATCTGAGCTGAGAATGAATTTGTTATTAGTGCAATTGTATTAGGCCAAGGATCTCTTAGGTCACAAGCAAACCTCAATTAACAAAGTCTCTGACATTGAAGCTCCTTTTCCCAAAGGGTTTACAGTGTACACCCATCCAGCCTTCCTTTTCTTCCTTGTTCTCTATCTAGTTGGAGGTTTTAAGCAGCTTTTGGCATTGGAAACTTAGTGGAGAGCTGGAGGAACACAATTTTTCATTGTCCGTCTGCAGCAGAGTGTCTGCAGTGAACAATGCAATAAAACTTGATTTGGGAAAGAACGGGATTTTATTCTAGTTGATCCTACTTTGTGCCTGCCACAACAGGCAAGGTATACAGCATCTGCCACTAGAATCCCATAATGCACATGCTTGCACAGCAAAGCGAAGGCGAAAAGAGGACATCGATAAGTGTACCACAGTAGTTCCCCACAGCATGTTTAAAAAAATAAATCATAGATCTATATGTTTGGCCATCAAAATGGAAATCATAAGAAAAATGGAGGCTGATGAAAGAAAACAAAATCATTTTGGATGAAATCTTCAGGTTGTCCCTGAAAGATTCAAAGTGTTTTTATTTGCTTGCACAAGGATTGTCTGACCTAGTGCTTTCATTTCACATATACATATTGTCAGTTTTGAATAAAAAGTTTGGAGAAATATGCTGAACTGTTCTTTTTTGTGGTGCAGAAATCTATCTCTATTCTCTCTGTTATTTTTGCCTCTGGTATCAAATCTTCTGTTAAAGAAGTAGTGTGCCCAGGAATACATTTCTTTTTTTTAACTGAGGTAATTCCTATATAGACATGCAAGTCTATAGAGCTTTTCAGACAGTTCTGTGGGAAAGTCTGGTTCCTTGTAAACTTCTTGAGGGTTCTTCAGTGGGATGTTTAGTAATGAGACATGTATCCCATGAAAGACAACTTGCTCATCCAATACCAGTCTTCATCTTTGAAGAGTATCCTTGTATTATTCTTCCAGGATCCTCTGCAATACATATGCATTCCACAGTGGCAGGCACTTGTCATGTAAGACACAGTAGATCTAGATCAGTGATGTTCAAATTCTTCCAGAGACTGTGAGCACCAGTTTCCAGCTTCCTCAGCTTTTGTTAACCAATGTTTTTTTTAAGGTGCAATGTGAAAACAGCAACTGAACTAACAGCAATACACTATTCATAGGTTGATACAAATTGGAGTAGTTTACCATGGAATAACAAAAATTATATGTTCATATTCCTAATGCTTTTAGAATAAATTCAGTCGGCCCTCCATAACAATGGATTCTTTATCCACATATTCAACCATCCATGGCTTGAAAATATTCCAAAAAAATATAAATTCCAAAAAGCAAACCTTGATTTTGCTATTTTATATAAGGGACACCATTTCACTAAGCTATTGTATTTAATTGGACTTGAGCATTCATGGATTTTGGTATCCACAGGAAGTCCTGGAACCAAAACGCAGTGGATATCAAGGACCCATTGTACTCATATGGGGAAGGTCTACACTGCCCAGAATATTCCAGGCTACTCCCAGAGTATTCTGGCCCTGAAGCTGCCCTGAATTTCCCATTACCAGGCACTCTGGAGTGATGCCACCGTGGTGCAAATTGCTCCAAGATGAAAAATGAAGTGCCCAGCATTGATCGCATGGCTGGCCACCTTGTTGTAAGCTCAGAGGGAGTGACTTGCACCATTGGTGGTGGCAGTGGGTGGCACAGCAAGATACTGCATAAACAGCTGCCCAGCATCATTATGTGGTGCTCTGGATTCTCCTGGAAGGTCTGGAGCAAATGGTGAGTTTTTTACAAGTCGAATTAAGACAGGGATTAGATGTGGAACTTGCCTTCACATGTGAAGACATCTGCAAACTGGGCCTTTGTCCCTGCCTCATGTGGACAGGGCAACACAAGGGCAAGGGAAACTGGTGTAAATGATGTGGACATGCTCACAATCTGTAGCCAACAGTAACGCTTTATGTGCTTTACGGTCCTTGTGAATGCTACCTACATTACAACTTCTGTTTAATGGCTGTGGCACTGACACAGGTCTCCTTCTGAATCCATACCATGGGCAGAATTATTTGCCTGACTACTGATGAATCTGACACACTGCCCCCTGGGCTGTACCATCTTTAACAAGATGCCAGGTACTAAACAGTCTGCCATTCCACCCACCACACCACACTGATAGGAGGTGAGCCTTGCTTACAAAACCCTTTGGAGCACAAGCAAATAGTGACTCATGCCAGTTACAAGGGGACTGACTCATCCTGTCTACATGTGACTGCACTGAGTACCTGTTTTTAGTGGGACAACACTTGGTTTGTTATGACGCGTACCAAAAGTTTGTGCTGTGTCTGCTGAAACTGTGCGTTATAGGAGATCACTAATCATATCAATGTCTTTATATGAGATCACTAACCGTATCTGCTTGGTTAACACAATACTGTCTTATTTTGGCTGTAAAAGTACAACCTAAACCTGTAAAAGTTATTTTTTGAACTACAACCCCTCAGAATCCTACAGCTATCCGTGTGGATACTACAGGCAAAATTAAATGCAAGACAATGTGTGACATCTAAAGGTGAGAATGTGTTTTCTAGACTGTAGATTTTCTAGGTTGTAGGGAGGAAAATTTATCTTCCCTTTATGTTGCTTTTGGGAGCTGAAAATAAATGAAACACAAAACCACTGAGTTTTGTTTTGAGGCTTTAAAAAAACAACTTTAAATACAATACTGAGTATAAATTAATTTTATATAAAATGGGCAGGGAAGAGAAAGGATTCTTCTTCCTTACAAATGGGAAAATGCAGGAAAACATTTTTTTTAAGATAGAGAGTAAAATTGAACAGCAAGAAATGTTTTAATCTTAGAAAGCAAGACTGGTAAACAGGAAGCATACGGCTCCAAAATGTTTCTATTGGACTTTTTTTTTTTGTCTTGTTATTAGTCTACTTTAGAGAATGATATTCAGAGACCATAGCTGTTGCTGTACGGCTTATTCATTTATTTGCCAGTAAAAAGCCTGACCATGCTGTTAAACAGAAATTGTTTGACACTAAGGCCACTAAGCAGAGTTTTGCCAAATATTTGTAGGAAAACTGGGCCAACCCAATACAATAGGTAGTACAAGCAGCTGGTTGAATTCCAGGAGATCCACAAAAATTCAGCCCCAGGGAGGGAAATAGTCCTCCATCCTTTCCTGCACTATAGGATTCAAGGCCTAGACCACTGTGTACCTTCCTCCCTACTTACTCTGTACAAGTGAATGGAATGAAAGCACTCTATATTTGCAAGATTCAAGGGAAAATAGCTACAATTGGAAATTCCTTCAGGCACAGGAGCACCATTCTTCTAATGCTCCCAGCCTAATTGTGCCATCAAGAAGTGGCAGGCTCCTGGCTGCAGCCTCTTCCATTTATTCCATACAAGTAAATGGATCCAAAAGTATAAGCCTGCCTTGCAAAGGGAAGAAAGCCTGGGTTTTGGAGCTAAACTTCAAGTCATCTCTGACATATGGTGACACTATGAATAAGAGACCTCAAAGTTCCCATTATCAACATCCCTGTTCAGATCTTGTAAACTCAGAGCTGTGGCTTCCTTAACAAATTCTACCCACCTGTAGCCAAGCTGGACAACAGGTAGTTTTAAATATGGCTGGATTTAACATGCTTTTTGTATTTTGGATGGTTGAAGGAAAGTTTTTCTGTCTCCCCCAGACCGCCTTTACCAAGTTTGAAGAGCTTCATTTCCTTAGGAAAAATTACATGGTGGCTTCTGTCTCCTTCTAACAAACACATCTGCATTGTTACTGGGCCCAGCCCCACATCTGGTCATTTGAGAGTTCCCAACAGTTCAAATTGCAGTGTCAACTCCAATATATGGTGGCCGTGTGTGTGCGTATGTGCCTTCAAGTCACCTGTTGACCCAATGAATCTCATAGGGTTTTCTTAGGTAAGGAATACTTAAAGGCCATTTTGCCAGTTCCTTCCTCTGTCCTAGTTTTCTGGCAAGATTTATGGGGGAGGGGGAGGCTGCCATTGCCTTCCTGTAAGGCTGAGAGAGTGTGGCTTGCCTAAGGTCACCCAGTGGCTTTCCATGTCTGAGCAGGGTTTTGAATGCTGGTTTACTGGAATCTTACTGCAGCACCCAAACCAGTACACCATGCTGCTTTTCCTGCTATTACGTGCCGTCAAATCATTTCCAACTGATGGCAACCTGAAGGCATATTAATACATGGGATTTTTATTTATTTATTTATTTATTTATTTGCTACGATTTTGCAAAGTTTTGCAAGATTTTTTGCAAGAGGGAGTCTGGTCTTGTATTCTCCAAACCTGAGAGCTTGCCTTGCTCAACATCACCCAGTAGGTTTCCATGGCTGATAAAGAGGTAGATGGAAAGTAAGAGTTGTGAAGCCTTCTCTACTCTGTTTTTTAAGGATATGTAGGCGACTAATCACTTTCCCATGTTATTTGATTTTTTTCTAGTAATTCCTGAAAATAGGCCAATATCCTTCTTTATCTAGCTTTACAGAACTTTCAGTGAATTTCATTCTTGGGTAATTTGGAATAATTTCTGAACCTTTTAAATAGGTTGTCAGTTCAAGGTAAAGGCAAAACATAGGCATGCAGTGGAAACAGAAAGTTATCACAGCAAGCACTTGATCAGAGCCTGTTCATTCTGTTTACTCTCTTGATCCCCAGCAGTTGCATTATGCACTAGCAACAGGATCCTTGTCCATGGTCTGTGGCTGAATAACAATAGCAGTGTAGAATAAACTTTTGGCATTTGGGGATATTCTTTGTAACCTCTTGAACAGAATCCCTTGCAGCTTTGATGAGGCTTTCCATAACTCCAGTTACTTTAGATCAAATGATGTTATCCTCAGGTTACTAATATGAGTTAGAAACTGAGTAGTAATGACTGTACCAGGGAAGAAGTAATTGCAGTGTTTGAAAATAAGGTCAAGAAATGAAAATGGGGAGTGCTGATGATACAGTAGAAGTTAAGTTCACTCATAGAAACAATCCACTGATCACAATTGTTTACACAAATTAACCTTGCCTTACCATAGTTACAAGTACCAATCTCTCCCCACACTGCCATCTGAGATCCCTTATGGAGGTGACATTGTGTAAAGACCAGAGCCTGGAAATGTTGCTTTCTTGTTTCCCAGAATGCCCCGAGTAGGATGGGTAAGGTTCATGTTGGCTAGGGGATTGTAGGGGCATGGGAAACTCACTTACAGTGAGCCAGACTATTGGCCCTTCTAGCCAAGTATGTCAACTGTGGCTGGCAGCAGCTCCTAGGAATCCTTCCTAGCCCCACTCTGAAGATCAATGATATTCCCTGGTCACCTCTGTCCCAAGTGCTAACCAGACCTGACCCTACATCCAAAGTCTTACAAATTTGAGTGTGGTCAGAGTGATATGTGGGAATTGTCATGCAAAGTAGTAACTTTTCCAAGATCTCTATGGCCCTCATCTTCAATTAACAATAGAGTTATAGCCTGATGTTTGAAGTAATGGAAACAGTGACTGTATAGCAGACTAGCAAGTTAGGAGACCCAGTTCACCCAGGGTGGTAATCTTGACTTTACTTTATGTAAATCCATGAACAACACCTCACAGTGATCCACTAAAAAATTGAAAAAAAATTACAAATTCCAACTGAAAGAGGAGATAGGAAACCAGATAAGCCACGCCTGCCTTATAATCATGTGCCAAAAAGGCCTCTTAGACCTGAGGGTATTCTGGGATAGGTGGGGCAGTGGTTCCCTAGAGGACAGCTGCTGTCTTCCTCTTCATATGCCAGCTTGTAAACAGCAAAAATGGTTGGTACATGTATTTTGCTTTCATTGGTTCTGTTCCCGAGGCATGACATGGTTTAGTGGTTTTACAAATAAAAATATACATACACACAATTAAAAATAATCTATTCAGACATGACAATAGAAGTCCTTAGTGCATTTGCTGTCACTGGTTGTCACTCTGACTGCCTTGACTTTGTGCCCAATGTCACTGTAAACAGCCTGAGTCCAACTAACTGCTGGATGGAAAAGGAAAAGGAGGAAGGGGAAAAAAAAAACCTTCTTATCCTCCTGATCCACCCCACCCCAAGTGGAGACTGGAATCACAAGTCTTTGCCACATTTTCCCTGCATCTCTTCAGAAGGAAGCATATTGTCCATCCAAACAGCTGCATTTTCTTCTGTTTATTCCCCACCTCAGTTTTGTTCCTTTGGGAGAATGCAATTAAGGGAGAACTCCAAGGGTAAACTTTGGTGGGCGAACGTCCAGTGAGCGAGGGATCAGGAAGCACCATTTGCCGTCCAAAATGGCGTTGAGGCGGATGGACGGAAAGAAACTCTGAGAACCCCATGGGGGTAATACAGCAAATATATTAAATAATAAACCTGGAAAGTAAGCAAACAGAAAAGGTAGATTGAGATTCCATCTGGCCTTGCTAGATAGATCAGTTTCAGTCTAACTATTCTTTCTAATGGCCTTCCCCAACCTGGGGCCTCACAAATGTTTTGGAATGTGACTCTTATCAGCCCCAGATAACATAGCTGATGGCGAGAAAGCTTTCTACAAAGGTACTTATTAGTTCACAAACTAATCCAGTTTCCATTTTACAAAATCCGGGGGTGGGGAAAATAGTGTGCAGCTGTGGAGTGTTTTGGTAAAGGAATGGGCAAAATTGGGCATGCTGTTGTTATGTTCTGTTCTAGCAAATCTGTTTGGCTGCATGCAAAGCCATTCCTGTATTTAGTCTCTCAACTGTCAACCGGATGGACTAGTAACTTATTCCTTTCCTTTGATTGGGTCTTTCCAATCAACAGAAATATGTATTCACACCTATTATGTCTTCCTTCCTGGACAGGTGATGGGCTGTTAAGTCTAATCAAAGATCCATGTAATTCAGTGTTTCTTGACAGACAAATCCCAATAGAGGAAATATTTACTCCTTGTCTCTTCCTTTCATTCTTTGGTTTTCTAATATAAATAGTAAATTAAATTTGATTCCCATGTGATTCACACATTTAAAAGTAGTTTTAAATTGAATGACTCTGAACTAAATGGTCTGGAGGAGATGATCTTTTTCAAATCACCAGATGTGATTTTATAAAAGAGGCAGATGGTAGAGCTACTGGGGCATCTGCAGTCAGGAAGGACTTTACATACAGGGTGATCAAGTGTATTTTGACTAAGACGTTGTGTACCTGACTGAAACCAATGAAGCAAAGGGGCCCCAAAGCAGAACCAGACTGTATGTGTGATGTTCACATAATCCTGGTATGAGGGTGTAGGGTTGATCCTAATGTTGCCTGGGATGAACTCTAGTCTGGTTTTTAGCCCAAACTGCAGAAAAGCTATGCCAAGGTGATGAGACTATTGGTGTACATGCTTCAACACCCTAGATAGTGCTTTTAAATTCTCCACTATAATCTGGAGTGGATTCACTGCCCCACTGGAAGCCACCTGTCTTTCTATGCTACACGCCCTGCCTTCTATGCCGTCACTTTGGTGGTAAATTACAGGCTTGTTTCCACATAATTTCTGTTCTCCAAACTGCAATATATTGTTCACAAGCATTTTGGGGAGTACTACAAGGACATAAAAGTTTAAGATTCGATCAAAGGCCTATCTAGTCCAGTGTCCTGTTCTGTCCTGTAAGCAAACTGGTGCCACTGGAAACCAGAACATGAGCACCACAGCTTTTTCCCACCGTTGTTCCCCAGCAACTGATGCTGAAAAGCATACTGGCTCCATTACTGGCCATCGTGACTAGTGACCACTGAGAGCCTTCATTTGTTGTTGTGTGCCTCTAAGTCATTTCTGACTTATGAAGATGGGCATTGCTGAACAACAGAGCATTACAGTGCACACAGTTCTCCATATCCACAAATTTTTATATCCATGGATTCAACCAACCATGGCTTGAAAATATTCAGAAATAATATAAATTCAAAAAGCAAGGCTTAATTTTGCCATTCATTTTACTGTTCCATTGTATTTTGGTATCCATGGTGAGTCCTGGAACCAAACCCCACTGGATACCAAGGGCCCATTGTAATTGCTGTACAGAATCATCATAATTCTGTTTTATACTGACTGCAGAAAAGCAATGTTTCAGCAACACTAAAAGATCATGCAGAAACAAATCACATTTTTTTCTTGTAAGAGAGGCTGCTGTGTATTCACAATTCCACTATATTTGTTGCTATTACCTGTCATTTGCACTTTTGCCTGCCAGCACCTCTATGCTGGATAGATTTCTTTCAGCGCCTTCTTATCATGTAATTGCTTGAACTTCCGATGCTTCCTCTTTCGTGGCAGCAACCGGTGCACTTGTGCCCTTGTTGGAAGAGAAGCTACAGTGCTCGGTGGTGGAACACCTGCCAGAAAAGGAAGATGAAAAACACATACTAGTATTCAATAGCTGACTTCAACGGACATTCTTCTGTTCTCAGGAACTTTTCCATATCTTCCTTTTAACATTTCCAGTTTTCTCTGCATCCACACGCAGAGCTTTTGGACTATAACTCCCAGAATCTCCCAGCTAGCATAACTTTTCCATAACTTTTCCAGGTTCTGGCCAAATCCTGGAAACAACACATCTACAATACTCACCTCTGTGCTCATGTGAACTTGGTCGACTGAGAAATCGGGGTGAAACTGCCTCACATCGACATTCCAGGTGGTCCTCCAAGGCCACAATTGCTTTATTGAAAACTGGCTTCTTTCGAACAATTTCAATCTTATTTACCTGTCATAAGAGATGAAAAACAGCACAAATCCATGATGACATATCAATTAGCCTTCCCTCAATTAGCATTACTGGTGTTTTAAATTTCCAAATGGTTGTAAAGTCCTTTGCAGTTTTAACTGATCACTGCATATCATAATTATCACAATCGTTCACAAGACCATCTGGATCATTTTACTAAATTAATCCAAGGGTCTCTAGGATCATAAAGACTACCATTTCTGGTTCTAGGGATTGTTCCATCGTCTTTGCTGATCATACCTGCTAAATGTCCTGATTTAGCAGGGACAGTCCCAATTAATCATTTGCCATCCCATTTGTCCAGCTACTATTAAATGGTTCAATGTATTGTCTCCTCCTCCCACTTTTCCCCTTCAGTTTACTTCAATTGCTGCAAATTGAGTTCAGAGTACAAAAGTAGTTTGCACTTAGTAAGCAGGGGGGAGAGAAGAGGAGGGGGAAGAGTCTTGCATTTCCCAGTAGGCTCAGGCAAAAGCAGACAGCTCCAGTCCCCCTGGCTTGTGTGTCCTTCCTCACTGATAACTCTGCCAACTTGATCCAGGTCATCATCTGTGAAATGTTGGAGTGTATGTGATCCTATACTAAATGTAAGTTCTGTCTCATAGAGTTGAAAGAGACCCAAGAAGCACTTAAGTCCAATCTTTTTGCATGAAACTAATATCCATCCATCAATACCCACTTACCATCATCTCCACCACCCCAAATCAACATGCCATGATGTGAAGGAATCCAATAGCACGTTGGAGATCAACTGAGCAGAACCTATATCTAGTACAAGCTTTTGTGGACAAAGGCCACTTCATTAGATACAATCAGATCAGCTGCAGCTGATGAAGTAGACTGACTCCCTGAAAGCTTATGCTAGACCAGGGGT
>CM034708.1:183253532-183266488 GCA_020142125.1 Phrynosoma platyrhinos | reverse complement strand
CAGCAACCCGGCCCCCGGCTCAAAAAGGTGCCTACCACTGATCTAGACACTATAATTCTTTTGATACAGCATAGAATCGTTTGGGTTTTTTTAGCTGCTGCATCACACTACTGACTCACGTTTAACTTGTGGTCTACAAGGTCTCCCAGATCCCTTTTGCATGTAGTCTTGTTAAGCCAGGTGTTTTTGCCCTAAGTGAAGTACCTTACATTTCTCCATGTTGAAATTTATTTTGTTAGCTTTGGCCTAGGTTTCTAAACTATTAAGGTAATTTTGAATTTTCATTCTGTCTTCTGGGGTATTAGCTATTCCTCCTAATTTAGTGTCATCTGCAAATTTGAGAAGCATGCCCCCTATTCCTTCATCCAAATCATTGATAAAGATGTTGAACAGCACTGGTCCCAGGACAGAACCCTGCGGCACCCACTGGTCACTTCTCTCCAGGATGAAGAGGAGCCATTGTTGAGCACCCTTTGGGTTCAGTCGGTCAACCACTTACTAATCCACCTAACAGTTGGATTGTCTAGCCCACATTTATTATCTTGTTTGCAAGAATATCGTGGGGGACCTTGTCAAAAGCCTTACTGAAATCAAGATATGCTATGTCTACTGCATTCCCTTCGTCTACCAATCTGGCAATGTTATCAAAAAAAGAGATCATATTAGTCTGGCATGACTTGTTTTTTGAGAAATCCATGTTGACTTTTTGCGATTATGGCATTGCCTTCTAGATGTTCACAGACCCTCTGTTTAATGATCTGCTCTAGAATCTTTCCTGGTACTGATGTCAGACTAATTGGATGATAGTTGTGGGGATTCTCTTTTGTCCCCTTTTTGAAGTCCACTGAGATGTTCTTTTATACAAGCTCAATGGTAAGACCATGCTTCTAATCATGGGCCCTTTCACACTACACAGTTATAGCACTATGATTCCACTTTAACTGCCACGGCTGCATCCTATGGAATCCTAGGGCTTCTAGTTTGGAGAGGTACAAGAGCCTCTGGCTAAGAATTCTCAGTATCCCTCCTAAATTTATATATGGATTCCACAGGATATTGCTATGGCAGTTAAAGTGGAATCATAGTGCTGTAATTGTGCAGTATAAAAGGGCCCCAGGCCACATTCATTTCACACTTACATAGAGCTTGCACAGGGGAATTTCTAGTGGATTTTCTGTAACCATTTTCAGCAAAATAAAATATACTGCATCCACATGAACTCATTGATTATCTACGTCAATGATGTTGTCTACACTAGCTGGCATCAACTCTCTAGGGCAGGGGTAGGCAACCTTTCCCCTTTAAGGGCTGAGGGACTTCAGTTCCCAGAATCCCAGGAGCTATTGGCCAACATGGGACTATTGGCCAACATGGCTGAGGCTTCTGGGAGCTGAAGTCCCTCAGCCCTTAAAGGGGAAAGGTTGCCTACCCCTGCTCTAGGGTGTCTTTCTAGGTACCTGCAGCATGCAATTGCATGTGTGTTGTCACTGAACTATAGCACCTCTCCTGCTAAGTAACAGTTTTCCATTAAAATGTGCAGTAAAATAATCCCAGTTTTCTCTTTAAAAATATATGGCTTTTGTTGTCCCCCGGCTTTCAATATACAACATGCCTGAATTAGAAGTTTCATCAGTCCTAGTTAAAGCCTAACTGCAGAAACAATAAGGAAGAAAACATAGTGCTCTATAAATGATTATTCATGACTCGTTGTGCTCTGTATTGTTTTTTCCTGACTGAAGCAAAAAGAAAATGCTCTAATTGCTGAACTAGGATTTGAAGTGTAATGATGCTGCTATTGCTGTTACACCCCAGGATCATACTGTGGATTAAAGAGACTTTTACAATGCTTTGTAAGGCAAAATAGAGCTCCACATAATTATAAAATAAGAGGTTTATTAAAACTATTGGAATATAACCACATAGCCTTCCTAATTCTGATTTCCCAGGGCGTGTTTTGTATCGGGAATATACACAACCTCAGGACTGGAAAAGAACAGAAAATCATCAACTCCATCTCCTTTCTATGAGACTACATTTCTGTACAAGTATGTCCCAAGCTCCACAGACACCAGACATTTTCGGTCCAAATTGGCAAGCTCACATCAACAATTTTACATATGCAAGACATCCCCAGCTCTTTAGAGGAAGACTCCCAATAAATTCTAGGAATCAACTTTAAGCCTCAGACAATCCATCCTGAAGTCTGTAGGTTTCCTATCCCTGGTTTTGACAATATCCTACTAGTTAGGCAATATTTTTGTTCCTATAAGAAACACAAAAACACAAGAATGAAGCAGTATGAAAACTGCCTGATCCCTCCACTGTTCTGAGTTGAATTAGCAGGGATGTATACATATTAAATGTTTAGGTATGGGGGGTTATGGGAATCATAGTCTAGAAATGTAACTTTTCAAATATAGCTAAGTTTTATACTAATATTAAGTAGGTTTACCTGCATTATACCTTGCCTCACCTAACTGCAGGGGCCTCTAGTTTTCAACTGGAAAAAAAGTCTGTTGATGGCACAAATTTGTTTACAAGGAGTTAAGTAACAGTAAAATGATGTGGACTCAGAACACTGCAAAATTACTTGGTTGGACTGTATCTCCCAAAATTGCCCCACCAGTGTCTCCAGTGCTATTGGCTGGCTAAGGTATCTGGGGAGTTATATTAACAGAAACAGCAAAACCAGTTTCAGGCTCTCCAGATGATTATGTGCAAGTGCCCCTTGCATTGTTCTGTGCTCGACTGACAGAGTATTGTTTGCAAAACCCAAGTCTGTGCAGTGGGAGGTCAGATTTGATAAAACAGGTGCATTTTGAAGCATTGCACCTGTCAGGAAATCCAAGTGTGAATAAATAGTGCTATCGTGTAGATGACAAGACTACCCTTTCCTGATACTTAATACAAGTAGGAAAAGGAAATTTATTTGGGAGTGGAGCTGGGCAGATCCTGTAAGCCAGTATATCTTTGCAGCAAAGGTGAAGGGGTTTGGTGATAGGCACCTTTGGTAATGAGAGGAAGGGAAACTAGAGAAACCTCTATGGGTTGACAAAGCCAGGGAGGGAGGGAGGGAGGGAGACATGCTGAAGAACTGATTATAGGAATTAGCTCCACTCCCTGTTCAGTGAGGTGGGTTTAGGTGCCAGGTTTTTCTTGTCAGCGATGTTATCAGTTGGACGAAAGCATGTCAACACGCCCAGCTTGTAAAGTTCACTGTCCTCTCTCACAAAGAGAGGGGTGTGCAGGCCTGGGCCACAATGCCTCTTTATTCTTCTGTTTTTAGACCTGGTCTGAAGATTGAAGTCCTAGGTGGGCAGAAGTCCCGTTGAGCTCAGTTGTACTGGCATTTGGAGCAAACATGCTTTGTTTGGATCGGATTTTAAAAGCTGGTCTATCATTTCATGACTGATCTTGGAATCTAAGCAGGATCACCCCTGGTTAGTACTTAGATGAGACGCTGTCCATGAATACGAGGTGCTGCAGGCAACATTTCAGAGGAACTGGCAAACCACCTCTGGGCATTCCTTGCCTAAGAAAACCTTAGCAGCCAGTGTAGTGTAGTAGTCTGAGCATTGGACTATGACTCTGGAGACCAGGGTTTGAATCCCAACTCAGCCATGGAAATCCACTGGGTGACCTTGGGCAAGTCACACTTTCTCAGCCTCAGAGGATGGCAATGGCAAACACCCTCTGAAGAAACTAGTCAAGAAAACGCTGTTGATAGGTTTGCCTTAGGGTTGCCATAAGTCAGAAATGGCATGAAGTCACACAACACATACACACACACACACACACGAAAAACCTAAGAAATTCATAGGGTCAACATAAATTGACAAGCAACTTGAAGACACAAACAGCTCTATTGAGACTGGCTGTCCTCCCATGCTTTCACTGCATTCACTGAATATGAAACTGTTTCACTTCGAATAATCCCTGTTCCAGTCTGACAAAGTGCCATGTACAAGCAATTGTACACAAACACAGGCACACATGTTCTAGACAAGCAGACACTCATAAACCTAATAAGGAAAGATATCTAGCGCAAACAAGTCACTTATCCACTTCCGTCTGTGAATTGGCTGGAAGAAAAAAAGAATGGCAACAAAGAAGAGGAGCCCGTCCCTCAGCCAGTTGGAGTTGTGGGATTTATTTTCTGCTCAGCTTCTCTGAAGGTGAAGTTATATGTCTAGAGAAAGTTAATGATCTCCTTTTAACTGCTAGGCAAATCAAAGATGACTCTTGCTTGGCTGGCTGGCTGGCTGGCGAGCTATCAAGTGCCTCCAGGCTGGTCTTGCATCAGCACAAGGCTGCACATTCCAAGCCCAATGTGGTTTTCATATCTTCTTGTCTGCTCTGCCTTCCCAATCTTATGGCTTCCCCTGCGTACACTATGTACTGGCATGAACAGCCATATGCTTCGCTAGACATGAGCCAGCACTCCTGTACATTTTACAAAAAGAGAGAGCAATGGTTCATGAGTTAGGAACAGAACTTTGCAAATTGGCTGGGGGATTATGGGAATCATAGTCTAGAAAAGTAACTTTTCAAAGCTCTGATTTGGCTGAAGGTAATATTGGGGACGTGCTGTGTGCTAAGATCCTTGCAGTATGTTGTCTGAGCTATGGATATGAGCCAAGGTTGAAAGCTTCTTGAGCCAAAACTGGGAGCCATTATGTTCCACTGACAAGGGACACTTTTGTACCACTCACTTATAGCACTATGGCACTTTAACTGCCTTGACAACCTCTTATGTAATCCTATGGTTTGTAGCATGGTGAAACACTTGAGTTTTCTGGCTGACAATTTTAAATGCCCCTCCCTACATTGCAAACTTCAGGATTCCTTAAGATTTTGCCATAGCCGTTAAAGTGGAATCATAGCACTATAACTGAGTAGTGTGAACGAGCCCCAGGCAAGGGTAGCAGGCAGTAGCAGTCCAAAGCAGTTTAAGGCCTGAAGCAGCTCCCAAGTTCCTTTAAAGTGAATGAACAACATTTGTTTGATGATTTAACATTGGCATTTACACTAATGCTTCCAAGCTGTGCACACATGCAGAGTCATAAATGCTCTCTCCTTTGAAAGCTGCCAAAGTCACTTGCTGGTTCTCTTCTCTGCCAGTGCCACTTATCAGTCTGGCCATGTAAAGTAGCAATGTGTCCAGTGCAGCTGCTGCCTCTGCTTCTTCATCTCCTCCAGCATAAGACAGCTGCAGGGAAACATTTAGCAATATATGCCAACATTTTCCCCACCTTGTTGACTGCTGCTTCTGGTATAGGAACAGGCAGGATCAGGACAAGAATAATGCACTGCAACCCTGAGCATTGGTATTGCTTGTACCGTATAGCAAGGCCAGCCTTGGCAGGAGGATGGATTCCTCATATCCAGAGTTATACCTAGTGGCTATGCTAGGTTACAAAGATAACATTCCCTTTCTCTGACACCTGAGCTAGGCAATTCAGAAGTCTAGACTTCCTGTCAATCAAAAGTAGCACAGATGTAGCACATCCATATTCCCATCTATATCTGAAGAGAGATCTAGAGTCATACACTTCTCAGTGCCTGATAAATAGGTTCCCTGGTTTTCATGAGAATTTTGAATTTCTGACTCCAGTCTTGAATTTCTGACTCAGGCTTTGGACTCCTTGAAATGTCCATAATATAAGTAGAAGGCTGACAGTCCTGGCAGCTCCTTAAAATTCTTCTCAGAATATATCTTCTTCTCAAAAGCTACTCATTTGAGTTGCACTGAGGTCAGAATAATGACACACTCTACAGCATGACAGATGGTAAGGATAAAGGATGGAACTGGATAGCAGAATTTTAGATAGGTGGAACCCATTATTTGGATTGTCTTTTCTCTTTTGTTGCAAACTACCCTCCAGAATCCAGTCCTATCTATATTATCCCAATCATTATTTTTGTTCTTGTAGTTGCAGGAGACACACATATTTCTGGACCACTCAACCAAGTTCCTTCCTGCAAAAAACTCTACTGCTGTTTCAGCTGCAAGGTGATTTTCCCCCACATGCTTTTATCAAACTATTTGAACACAAATCTCTAAGCTCCTTCAAAAGGCACAGATCCTAAGATAAAATATTCTTATGAAAACCAGATAATTTGCTGCCTGAGGCAAATCTCCTCGACAGTAAAAACAGATTAACTCATTTACTTGAATTTGTTCTTCTTGCTTTCATAATATCCCACATCAATTTCCTGAAGCAGCCACCCTGTTCAGCTGAATGGTAGGTTGACATCATGGTGTAAGCATTGGACTGTGAATTTAGTGACTAGGGTTCCAATCCCCATTCAGCCATAAAAACTCACTGGATGACCTTGTGCAAGTCATAACTCTCTAAGCCTCAGAGAAAAGTAAAGGCAAACCCCCTCTGATCAAATTCTGCCGAGAAAATTCCTTGATAGGTTCACCTTAAGGTCCCTGTAAATCAGAAATGATTTGAAAGCACACAACAACAACAACAAGGATTGGCCAGGAATTTACTACTTCCTTGACATTTTTAAGTGCTGCGGTAGATAATCTAGGACAGTTTGCCAAGCCATAGCAAAACCAGGCAGCCAGTTTAATATCCTGCAGGTACAGAATAGATTATGATCTAGGAAAGATTTGAGAGCCACACCTTTTCACTGCATCCACGTGAAGGTGGGAGTGCTAGAGCCTGAAAGTGTTCTCATGAAAAGGTAATCAAAAGCCTGAGCCATGCAGCTATATACAGTGGTTCCCACAGAAACCATGTATATGCTCAAGTGGTTTCTCATGATTATTCTGAGGTTCCAACCAGAAATATACTTTGCAGCATGGGGCCAAGGAAATGAGAGTTGTGAAACTAGGAGTGGGAGAAGGGGAAGTGGTTTTAAAGGCTCAGAGAGGAGCAACAAGTAGTACACTTCTGCATTCTGCTTTATTTGGTCACTGATTCTTTTGAACATTCAATGTGCTAAACTAGGGTTATGGGACATGAGAAGGAAGGGAAGGTCTCCCACTTTTAACACACCAGGAAAGACTCCCACCTCATTTTTTTTGGGAGGGGGTTCTAAGAAATGTGATAGGCAATGGAATTCTTCACTGTGCAAGCAAAACCCCCATGCCTGACAAAAGTCCCACATCCACTCTCAAGATTTTCAGTGGCAATTCCCATCAACCCCAGCCAGCACAGACAAGACCATGCTGGTTAGGGATTAGGGAACTGCAGTGCAACAGCTGTCTTTTCACAGTGATGCCTTTTTTCCACTGCAGGTG
Organism: Phrynosoma platyrhinos; assembly: GCA_020142125.1. Taxonomy (NCBI): domain Eukaryota; kingdom Metazoa; phylum Chordata; class Lepidosauria; order Squamata; family Phrynosomatidae; genus Phrynosoma; species Phrynosoma platyrhinos. The sequence continues at coordinate 183,259,230 of CM034708.1, read as the reverse complement.
GTTTACCAAAAATTATTTTACCTTTAGAGCGATTTCTCAGCTCTGAAATCCACACCATCCCTTTTGCTTCTTTGGCCCTCTGTTAAAACATTTGGAAAAGTGAGGATTTTAATTAAGCCAGAGTGCAAAGTGGCCACACAAGGATGGTGGAGAGACAGTATAGACAATAATAAAGAAAATACAATCCAGGTCTTATATGCCCACCATGCCTAATTGGCATCTGTTACTGTTACCAGCCTGATGGCAGCCCACCCACAAAATCCCAGCCTTTTGTAAATCTATGTACGCTCTGCCTGTGGCTCTGTGGAGGTGCATACTTGGGTGGAGTGCATACTGCACACATGAAGAACTAAGAGAACAAAGCTAATTAAATTATTTAAAAAAGATCTTCCTTCTCTCTCAAAACTTTGCTTGGGGGTTGTGGTGGGGAAAACACCGTGACATTCCTCAGCATGGAGTAAAAGCAACGAGTCCCAGCACAACCTGGCAAAGGATACCCAGCCTGATTTAACTCTAAGTGCCATCCCTTCCATGGTTGGAAAAGATGCCTTTAAATCCTTTTGTAAGGACACCCAGTAGTGGGGCTGTTACCTCTCATATCCATGACAAATCCCTTCCATAGGTTAATGGAAGCTACTTCTCCTACCTGGAATCCTATCCTTCATGCACTGAGAAACACTGTATATTAGGATACTCCCACTGATCATTAGTTCAGATGTTATATTCATCACCCCCATTACCCAGAGAAGACTATTATAGTCTCCACCTTCCATGCAAGAGCAGACTGTAAAGAAAAATGAAAAAGTGGGGGGATTTCCCAGAGGCATGATGCATAGGGACAGATCCTGGAAATTACATCATTTTCTCCTAGACCTGCATCAATTGAGAAAAACAGGCGCACATGTTAGTTTGCTGTTTCAAAGGTGATACCCTGCCTTAACATCTCTCAAACATATCCTGATTGTTCCGATCATTTACCAGCACCCATTCATTCACAAGGTGATTGGGTCTGAAAGGACAAATTAATAGGTATTTGCAAACCCAGTCTTAGCTACCCAGTCCCATCTCTGAGCTATTTAAACATTATTTTGTCACTCCGGATACAAGATTCCTGAATATATGTCTACAAAATCCCTTCTTTTTATCCCCACAGCACTAAAATGCAGAAGTTTGCCTGGTAATACATTTATCCAAAAGAATGGATGAATGTAAAACATGCGTCAAAAATTACGTTTTGGACTACAACTGGCTGTGGGATTCTGAGAGCTCTAATCCCCAAAATAATCTTTTTAATTATTAACAGAATAGAGTTGAAATTACAATCTGGATTATAATGGTTGCATTACTTAGAATTTTGCTTGCTAACAAACACCCAATATTTTATAGACATAAAATGTTTCTTTAAAAAATTATTCAGTGTTTCGAAAAGAAACCACTAAGTAGCACCATTGTCCAGGAATATAAAAACTTGATTTCCTCTGCATTAAGGCATAAGGAAGGGTTTTCCCTCTGCAGCCAATAAAAAGTCATGCAGAATACTTTGAGAGCACCTGTCATTAAAAAATAAATAATGAGTGGCAGCCAACCAAGACCAAGAATTAAGAGCAAGAGAGTTAGTGTTGCAGAAGCAGGAAAACCCTGGCATGATGCATGGAAGCCAGGATTTCCAGGAAGGCAGGTGCCATGTTCAACCAGGAGATAACTGTCTGATCAAGGGGTTGGCATTTCTGCAACCTTATCCCAGATCTAAGTGACAATGCAGTATGTGTGGACGTGAGCATGTGAAGGTACGTGCTGAGGGATGAGTAGGAAAAGGATGATTAAGCCAAACGGCATGGGGTACATTTCCTTTTAAACCCAGACTACACTGTTCTGTCAAGGAAAGGAAAATGTTTACTGCCTGGGCAGGAAATACAAATTGACCACATGTATACAACCATAGTGAAGTCCACATCTCCCCTTTCTGGCCAGGGTAACAATGGAACAGCCACAGGAAGGAAGGCTTCACACCCACCCATTCTCTTGTGGTCATAAAGTGGCTGACAGAAATGAAGAAAAAATTATATCAGTTTGGTGCAGGTCTTTGAAGAATAAAAATCTCCTATATCCCACATCTTCACTCACTGAGATGTACTGCAGCAGACTACAGCTGGAGGTGGGAATCGCTGGACTAGTGCTAGAGAGGTTGTTTGCATTGCCTCCCATCTTGGTTGGTTTATTGCCTGGTACTGTAAATGTAAGCAGAAGGAGTGCAGTCTTAGAATATGTAGATCCTCCCTTCAAGGGAATAAAAGAAGACTTTCTTCCTGGATTAGCACAGATCTTACTCTCAATACTGCCAGAAGAACAAGAAAACAAAGATAAGGGGAGAAAGCAAAGATGGCCAAGACCCCACCAAATTAGTTGTCTGAGTAGTGATCTGGGAAACTACAGGACAGGGCCAGGTTGGGAAAGGGGAGTTGTTGCGACTCTGTGGCAGAAGCTAGGCAGCTGTTGCATGGAATTACGGTAAACTTTGCTTTGCAAGATGCATGGAACAAAAGAATGATTTCTTTCCAGCATAGGAAGCCTTTGCACTGGGGCTTACTTTGCAATATTGTTACCGTGCTCCATATTGTAAAACCTCTGGATGGATTACAATGACATCTGGACCCACCCTCATTACTTTGGCCCTACCCCATGACCTTAATCCTGTCCACAGCTGGAATGAATCCTTCCCAAATTGGAATTCAGATCTGGGTCCTCATTCTCAAGTTCTCACATTTCTGATATAGCGGTTCCCTTACGGATAAGGCAGTCTGCAACAGAAGTCTAGATCAAGGGAAGTAATCTAGATCAAAGGAAGTAATAGTGCCATTCTATTCTGGTTTGGTCAGGCCTCACCTGGAATAGTGTGTCCAGTTCTGGGCACCACCATTCAAAAAGGATGTTGACAAGCATGTCCAGAGGAGGGTGACCAAAATGGTGAAAGGTCTGGAAACCATGCCTTATGAGGAAAGACTTAGGGAGCTGGGTATGTTTAGCCTGAGAAGGGTAAGAGTTATATGATAGCCCTGTTTAAATATTTGAGGGGATATGATATTGAAGATGGAACAAGCTTGTTCTCTGCTGCTCCAGAGAATAGGACCTGGAACAATGGATGCAAACTACAAGAAAAAAGATTCCACCTCAACATTAGGAAGAACTTCCTGACAGTGAGAGATGTTTGACAGTGGAACACACTCCCTCGGAGAGTGGTGGAGTCTCCTTCTTTGGAGGTTTTAAAACAGAGGCTGTATGGCCATCTGTTGGGGATGCATTGATTGAGAGTTCCTGAATGGCAGGGGTTGGTTTGATGGCCCTTGTGGTCTCTTCCAACTCTATGATTCTAAGTGCAATTACAGACAGCTCTATAATAGCTCTGCAGAGTTTCCTTATGATGGTCAGTTGAGGAACACAAAAATAAAATAACTGGTAGGAGACATTGGGGAATGGTGCCTGCAGCAGGTAGCTGGTACAGTACAATTCTACTTGATGGACTTCCTTAACAAACTCTGTCCTTGAAGAAGACATTGAAAAAAGCACACAAATTATCATTGTCGCTGTGTTGACAGAAAATATGTTTGAGCTTATCTTTATCTTTCGTGGGGGCAGCTAAGAGCCCTTGATCACTTTTCTGCAGGTTTGCACCCCAGCTAAAGACAAACTGGATGGCTCCTTCTCAGCTGTACAAGCTACTGAGTCCAATACTGACATGATGATCAGGGGGCCACACCAGTTCCTTTGTTGTTGTGTGCCTTCAAGTTGTTTCCAACTTATGGCAAGCCTAAGGCAACCCTATCGTGGGGTTTTCTTGGCAAGATTTGTTCAGGAGGAGGTTTGCCATTGCCTTCCCCTGAGGCTGAGAGCATATTACATAGATATGCAGAGGAAATAGGATGAGATACATCCCAGATTTTGGAGCCCTCAGTACATGAGGCTTGCTTAGGGAAGCTTTATTGTGTGCACTATTTCCATTGCCTGGGGAAGCTTTGTTGTGTACACTATTTATGTTATTCATTCATATGCAAGTATACATGTTTCCCCTGAAGAGAGCAACATCCCTGTCTATTAGGTGCTCAGAGAGCCATGCCTCACATTAATTTTGGTGAACCATCAAAGTGGGTGGGTGTATTATGCAAGCTTACAGGATCACTGATAGTGATGATTTCTCTCCTTTCTGCTGCTCCACAACACAACCTCCTTTTTTTATCTTTCAGGGCTGGAAAACTTGCTGTATCATGTTTTAGCAACAATTGTATGTTCCTCAGGGCAGAGACTCTGCATTTACTTGTCTTCATTAACTGTCTTACATATATTATGGTGCTTAAAAACAAGATATACATGGAGCCTGTGTGCAAGTTTTTATTGAGTTTATAGAAGCTTGCTGAAGCAGCTCCTACATGAGTATAAGACCAAATGGGTGATTTTTATATTCACAAGCACCTAATGATACATATCTTAATAGTAAAAAAATGGCAGTATTGGAGGATTTATTCTTCCTGTGAATTACACAACAGCCACAGTGGGGGAAGTTCTTTCTTGGAGCTAACCAGGCCCTTTTTATCTAGACATAAGCAAATATAAAGGATAATATTTAACAATCTTGTAAACAAATATAAAGCATATTTAATTAATGGTGCTTATTAGAGTGTTTACATTCTGGTAGAGCTAGCCACACACGAAACATATGCAGCTTTCTCTTTGAATACATGCAATAGCATCAAGCAACAGCACCACTTTTAAGGGGGGGTAATCCATGTTTTAAATAAATATACCATATAGATACCATATCTGTGTTATGTATTGTTTGCCTTCAAGTCATTTCTAACTTCCAGCATCCCAAGGCAAAGCTATCACAGGGTTTTCTTGGCATGTTTCTTCAGAGGGTTTGCCATTGCCATCCTCTGAGAGAGTGTGACTTGCCCAAGGTCACCCAGTGGATTTTCATGACTCAGCGAGGATTGAAACCCTACTCTCCAGAGTCATGGTCCAACACTCAAACCATTGCACCACGCTGGCTCTCAGATACCATATCTATTAGCTATTGTTTGTACATATTTTGAACTCGGGTAGCTATACCTTGGGAAAAAGCATATCATAAGGTAGAGAAATGAACCTTGTGTTATTGTTCATGATTATCAGCTTGAACTGACACTATAACTAAACACTGCAGAAGCAAAGAGATCTTGTAGCACCTTTGAGACTAACTGAAAGAAAGTAACACCTTGCCTGATGAAGATGACCATGGAGCTTTGAAAACTGACATGTATATTGTGCACTTTGGTTGTTCCAATAAAGGTATCACTGTTTGGTGAATTTTTGATGTTACTGGATTTGTTATATGGCCAACATGGCTCCCCCTGGATGTTTTATGAAAGAAAGAAGTTGGTAGCATGAGCTTTCGTAGACTTGAGTCTACTTCCTCAGATGCATGCAGAGCATGCATCTGAAGAAGTAGGATCAAGTGTACGAAAGCTCATGCTACCAACTTCTTTCAGTTAGTCTCAAAAGTGCTACAAGAGCCCTTTGCATACTTATTTTCCAGACTAACAGAACTATATCTTTGAATTCCAAACATTGCTGAATTACAATCCTCTTGGACAGGTAGGAAGGAAGCAGAAGCTTGTTTCTGATACAAAGTAAAGCAGCATTATTTCAGAGTAAATCTCACCATATT
>CM034708.1:183238947-183250109 GCA_020142125.1 Phrynosoma platyrhinos | reverse complement strand
TATTATTATTATTATTATTATTATTATTATTATTATTATGCCACTATTTAGATCAAGAATTCAGTCATATAAATTGCACTGAATGCAGCAGGACCTCTCCATAAAGAAAGGGTTGGAAATCTGTGATCCCAAAGCCTAGATTCCACCATTTGTTCACCTTAAGAGTTCCATTTATTTCCCAGGGAGTGCTATATCTTTCAGTGAGACTTTTTACAAGTCAAGAGGGAGCGGGGGTGGTTGGGTGCCTTCCAATGCCGATTTCTAGCAACTCTGTCAGGGGTTTGTCTGGGCCAGTTCCTTCACAGGGGGTGTGCCACTGCCATCCTCTGAGGCTGAGAGAGTGTGACTGGCAGCATAAGAAGCCAAAGCCATGCATGAGACTCACCTCACCGCTGATGAGTGGCAGGTACCAGAGAGACATGAAGATCACTCCGAAATGCATGCCGACTCCAATCCCCAGCAGTTCCAGACACATTGAAGGAGAGTCTTTATTTTAAAACAATAGAAATAGAAATAGAAATATGGTGCCTACAGTCCTGCAGAAGGGGGGCTGGACTCCTTCATTTCTCTTCCCCAAACTTTTGTCTTCTTTTCCAGGAAACAAACAAAACACACACACACAAAGTCCTCCTAGGTAAAAAAAAGGTATTCTAATAACCCCAAAGGGGAAAAAAAGTTAGGGTTACTTATTTGCCTTCTCCATTGTGAAGAGGCAACATAAGTAACGAGATGGGGAAAACAAACAGGGAAACTCTTCCCATCCAAATATATATATATATATATATATATATATATATATATATTTGGACGCTGAAATCAGGTCTTCTTCCTTTAAGGGCAGGGAAGTCTTGGCTTGGCAGGAGCAAAAAAGGACTTGCAGTATTCCTTCCAAAAGTTGGCCATCAAAATATTAAAAAGTGTAGGGGAAGCATAGAGGTCTTCATGGGTCCCTTGTTGGACTTCTTAAAATGCTTCCTTCCCCCAATTCCTCTTCCGTCTTTGGTTTTGAATCTCCTCCTAAGTAAGTGTAGATGGCTCTTTGGAGGCTTCTTTCCTGGCTTTGGTTGGGAAAAAAGGCTGAGGTTCCAGTTAAGAGTTGCAGACAGGTGAGCAAATGGCTCTGGGGAAGTAGCTGCGCGTCTTGCAAAATCTTGCAAAGTCTCAAGGTCTTCTTGCAAAGTCTCAAGCCTGAATCGCTCCTGCTCCTTTTGTACTCTGCAAGAGCAAAGAAAAAAAGGTAGGCTCCGTTTGGAGAAAAGGCAGCACCAGGGAGAGAGCTTGAGGTTGAGGAGTTCAGGAGTTGTAGCCTGCCACAAAATAAGGTGCTCGCATTTCAGTGCTTCCTTCTTTTAAAGGAGAAGAGAGAGAAAAGGGGTGGAGATAGGGCGTGCAGGAACTCCTCTCTTGGCTGGGAATCAAAGAGAGAAGGGGGAGAAAATGAGGCACCTTTCAGTACTCACCAGATCATATATATATATATATATAGTATGTAAAGTAAAACCCACCTTCCATAACAAACAGTGTGAATGCAGCAACACCCCCTTTGCTTTCACAGTAGGAGAACCTGGGAATTTTTGTTCCTTCAGGACAAAGAGAGAAAGGCAGGGAAGGGAGCAGAAGTTGTGTGGGTGCGTTAGTTGGCTCCTCTCATCCTCTCTCAGACGTTTTCTGAGACAAGATTAATCTGTGTTCTTTCCATTCTGCCACCTCAGTGGTTCTGAAGGATATCTTTGATCTATCTATCTATCTTTTAATGGCTTTGATCTCTCTCTCTCTCTCTCTCTCTCTCTCTCTCTCTCTCTATCTATCTGGGGAGAGGAGAGCCAAAGAAATCTTTAAAAGTTGTTAGAACAAGATCTGCACTGAGGTTGGCACTTGGCATGACTTTCAGGGCTGGAAGGCATTTTGTTGCATAGTAATTTCCACAATGTAATAAACATCCAAGCTTTGGAAAGTTGATCCAGCAGTTATTTGCTGGGGGAAGCAGGGACAATTAGCTAATAGGTGAAAGCAAGACATATAATCATTTTTATTATTATTAAAATAACAGCAAGGTTACACCATTTCCCCACCTATATGGACAACATTTCTTTGCCACCATGTACAGAGAAGTGATAGAACAGAGTCGGGCAACTTGTAGCCATCTAGATGTTATTGGGCAGCAGATCCCATGATCCTTCACCATGCATTGACTGTGCTAGAGACAATGGGAACTGCAGTCTAGCAGCAGTTGGAGGGCTACACCATGCCCACTCCTATGACTGAAGATGGTTCCAAGTATATGCCACCCACAGCATGCCCACTAGACTTGGCTCTTGTTAGATTACTTTGTGGTTTTCTTGGCATTACTTTGCCAAGAGCTGGATCCTGTAAGTATGAAGTGTGCACCCTTCCGTTTGAATGGTGGTAGAGGAGAGATCAGAACAAGAGAGCCAGCTTGGTGTAGTGGTTTGAGCATTTGATTATGACTCTGGAGACCAGGATTCGAATTCCGGTTCAGCCATGAAATCTACTGAGTGACCTTGAGCTAATCACCCTCTCTCAGCCTCAGAGATGGCAATGGCAAACATGATAGGTCCACCTTAGGGTCACCATAAGTTGAAACCATTTGAAGGCACACAACAACCCCAGAGGAAAGATCAGAGACTGATAAGCACTGAAGACAATTGGCAATAATAAGCATCAGAGACAGTTAAAAAAGAGAGAAGAGGGAAAGAGAGAATACTAAGGTGAAGACTTAGGGGGGTTGCAGACTGCCAGAAATAGTGCAAATTGAGTCCACTTTTAGGGTTAGGGTTAGTGCTAGGGAATCATGGGAATTTTTTTTTCTGAGACATATAGCCTTCTCTGTCAGAGAGCTCTGGTGCCATAATAATAATAATAATAATAATAATAATAATAATAATAATAATGAAGTTTATTTGTATCCCGCTTATTGCCAGACAATCCAAGCAGCTTACAATAAAATACAGTTCCCATGATTCCCTAACCCTAAAAGTGGACTCAATTTGCACTATTTCTGGCAGTCTGCAACCCCCCGTAGATCATGGATGGGAATAATTGCAGCCTTCTAGATAATCTATATTATGTGCCTTTGAATCACCTGTTGGTCTATGGTGACTCCATTAATTTCATGTGGATTTCATAGCCAAGGGGTAATCAGAGATGGTCTGGCATTACTTTCTTCCAAAATATAGCATACTGCACCTGGTCATGGTAGTCCCCCACTGACTCTTGCTTAGTTAGGATCTTGTACCTTCAGGTTATTTAGAACCAGATACTGTTAGACTGCAAATCCCAATAGCCCTAGCCAGCTTAGCTAGAGGTGATGAATGCTGGACATTACAGTCAAATGTTATCTGAAGGGCTGCAAAATTTCTGACCTTGACCAGGATTGTTCAGCTGGATGCCTTCTGTGAACACTTTACTGTATATTCAGATACCACATACACCCACACTTGTGCATGTGTTAAGACTTATTATTTAGCCTGTAATTACCCTTGGTGTTTTCCTTCTATTTCAGAGGTGGTCCAGTACACTTCCCATTGTGGAATTTGCACTGTATTGTTCATGCACAGACTTGTGCTTGTAAAGGATCTCTCTGCATTGCGGTTGGGGTAGGGCATGGTGTCATTGCTATAGAGGATAATTTGGAAGCAGTAGCCATGCTGGGTTTCTGCCAGTTACTTTATTTGGAAGATGAACCACTTTATTTGGAAGAGGAAGCCAATCCCCTGTGATGGCAAACCAAAAGTACGTCCAGCTGAGTGGGTTCCCCAGATCTCTGTCCAGTGGTCCATGACTACTAGTGCCTCTGGTCCTGCCCTCAGCTTGGAAACTACTACTTTGGATACTAGCTCAGAGCATCCATAAACCAGCATGGCCACTGTAGTTCAGATTTTTTTAAAAAAAATTCATGGCTTGAGCCTGTCCTCTTTAGGTTCCATACACTGTATACCACGGATGGGAATCATGAGGTTCTTCGGATATTGATGGATTGCAACTCCCAAAAGCTCTAGGCAGCATAGTCAAGAGTGACGGATGCTAGGAATTTCAGTTCAACTGTATCTGAAGGGCTACATCATTCCCAACCCTGATGTATGCAAATAGCTTTGAGCAATGAAGAGATATATTACAAAACTGGCTCTTTAAAATCATTTGTTGTTGTTGTGTGCCTTTAAGCAACCCTAAGACAAACCCAACATGGGGTTTTCTTGGCAAGATTTGTTCAGAGGAGGTTTTGCCTTTGCCTTCCGCTGAGGCCTGAGAGAGTGTGACTTGACTGAGGTCATCCAGCAGGTTTCCATGACTAAGCAGGGATTCGAACCCTGGTCTCGAGTCCTTGTCCAATGCTCAAACTGTGCTGCTCTCTTTTTAAAATCATATCAAGGTTTTTTGTGGATGATTCCATCCCCTACCTTTAAGGAAACCTCATCTCACCATTAGGGAAGGAGATTGCTGCTCACTTTCCCTTACTATTTTGGGCCCTTCCTCTTTTCATCTCATAATTCCTTTTGCAGTTGATGTAACTGAAGGTTAAACAAGAAGCGCTTGAGCTGCTGATTCCCAATTGCTAAAGGCAGTCGATGGGCCTCTGTGGGAAGAGAATGTGGGACTAAATACACCTTGGGTCTGACCCAACATGTCTCTCCCTGTGCTTTTATGTTCTATGATCCTGTCGAAGCCTTGGCTGATCTCTGGAATAGGGAAATGGCCAGAGCAGTCGACACAATTGCTCCTAAGCATCCCCTCCCATGGAGTGGAACCAAGTGAGCACCCTGGTTTACCAGTGAGCTGATGGTGATGAAATGAGTGGGATGGAGACTAGAGCGATGATGGTGGAAGACTCAGAGCAAGTCCAACCGAACACAGACTAGAGCTCATTGGAAAGTATGCCATGGCAGTGGTGGCAGTGAAGAAATCCTTCTTCGCTGCCACCATTGCATCCGCATAGTGTTGTCCAGCTGTGCCAAGTGGTCAGGGGCTTTCTGTGTTCCGCCTCTCAAGGGCAGTATATAAACCATTCGGAAGCCCACTGTGAAGAGTTTACACAGCACTTTGCAGATAAAATCGCTCAGATCCACTCTGACGTGGATGCTGTAGTTGATACAGATCTGGTGGGTGTAACCTTGGCACCTGCTTGTCCAGTGTTATTGGATACATTTCAGTTTGTGCAACCTGAGGATGTGGACAGAATTTTTGGAAAGGTGAAAGCCACCACATGCATACTGGACCCATGCCCATCTTGGCTGTTGAAAGCAGCCAGAGGGGGACTGGCTGTTTGGGTAAGGGAAGTAGTGTATGCGTCACTACAGCAAGGCAGGTTCCCAGCTTGTCTAAAAGAAGTTGTGGTAAGGCCACTACTGAAAAAATCTTCCCTAGATACCACCAGATTGGAAAACTGTTGACCAGTCTCAAATATCCCCTTTTGGGGCAAGGTGTTGGAATGTGTGGTGGCCTCCCAACTCCAGGGCGTTCTTGGATGAAACTTATCTAGATCCATTTCAATCTGGCTTCAGACCTGGCTATGGGACAGAGACAGCTTTGCTCACTTTGGTGAATGACCTATGCAGGGATCTGGATAGGGGGAGTGTGTCCCTGTTGGTCCTGCTGGATCTCTCAGCGGCTTTTGATACCATCAACCATGGTATCCTTTTGGGCCACCTCTCGGGGATGGGACTTCGGGGCACTGTTATGCAGTGGTTCCAGTCTCTCTTGGAGGGGCGATCTCAGAAGGTGGTGTTGGGGGACTCCTGTTCAACTCCTTGGCTGCTGGCCTATGAGGTCCCACAAGGTTCTGTACTGTCCCCATGTTATTCAACATCTCAATGAAACTGCTAGGAGAAGTCATCCAGAGTTTGGAGGTGCGGTGTCACCAATATGGTGATGACACCCAACTGTATCTCTCCTTTCCATTTGACTCCAAGAAGCTATCTCTGTACTGAAGCAGTGTCTGCTGTCAGTAATGGACTGGATGAGGGCAAACAAATTGAAGTTTAATCCAGACAAGACAGAGGTGTTCGTGGCTGGTTGTAAGGCAGATCAGGAAATAGGAATTCAGCCTGTAGTGGATGGGCTTAAACTCCTCCTGAAATATCAGGCTCGCAGCTTGGGTGTGCTCCTGGACTCCACTCTGAGCCTGGATGCCCAGGTTTCAGCAGTGGCCAGGAGTGCATTTGCACAGCTAAAACTAGTGTGCCAGCTCCGCCTGTTCCGTGAGACACCAGATCTGGCTATGATGACATCCCATTTGGACTATTGTAACATGCTCTATGTAGGGCTGCCCTTGGAAACTGTAGTGGGTGCAAAGTGCTGTGGCCGGGCTGTTGACCCAGGGCTGGCTACAAAGATCAAGTCAGTCCCTTGCTGAAACAGCTACACTGGCTACCGTTTCTGGGCAGAATTCAAGGTGCTAGTTTTGACCCTTAAAGCCCTAAACAGCTTGGGTCCAGACTATCTGAAGGATCATATCTCCCTATACAAGCCAGCCCAAGTGCTAAGATCAGCAGGAGAGGGCTTTCTCTCAGTCCCACCACCTTTGCAAGTGTGGATGGTGATAATTTTTTGTGTTTTTTTTCGGGCTGTGTGGCCATGTTCTAGAAGAGTTTCTTTCTGACATTTCGCCAGCATCTGTGGCTGGCATGGCAGCCACAGATGCTGGCGAAATGTCAGAAAGAAACCCTTCTAGAACATGGCCACACAGCCCGAACAAACCACAAAAAAACTATGGATGCCAACCATGAAAGCCTACAACTTCACAGTGGATGGTGATGACTTGGAAGAAAGTGTTCTCTGTGGCTGCTCCCAGACTATGGAACTCCCTGCCACAGGAGATCAGGTTGGCCCCCTCCTTGCTCTCTTTCCACTGGCAGCTGAAGACATTTTTATTTAGGCAGGTGTTTGGTGGGTAGATTTTATTTGAATAATGTGGTGTACTGTTTTAATGTTCAATGATTTTTACTGTTTTAAATTATGCTGTTTTATTTATGTTTTAATGTTAGTAGTATTTAATTCATTTTTTAAAGTTTTGTAATCAATGTTTTAGCTTTGTCTTTTTTAATATATTGTAACCCGCCTTGAATCCCAGTGTTGCAGAAAGGCGGGATATAAATCCTGGAAATAAATAAATAAATAAAAATTCTAAAGTCAAGGATGGGAAAAATGTGTCTTCCGTAGAGACTCTTTGCTCTTAGAGAGTGATTTTTAAGTTGGAAGATATTTTCATTCTGTAAAAAAAGAAAACATCATAAAACAAACACTGTCGTGTGCCTTCAACTCATTCCTGACTCATGGCAACCCTGAGGTGACCCTATCATAGGGCTTTCTTGGCAAAAAATTTGTTCAGAAAGGATTTACTGTTACCCTCCTCTGAGGTTGAGAGAGCAAGACTTGCTAAAGGTCACCCAGTGAGTTTCTATGGCTGAGTGAGGATTCGAACCCTGGTCTTCCAGTGTCCTAGTCCAGCACTCAAACTATTATGGCACACCTGCTCTTCATAAACCTGTATAGGTGCATAGATAGATTGGCCAAATAAGCCCATTTGTACACACTTACCCAATAGAGACAGCTCCCAGAATAGTGACTGGCACAGCCTCCTTGTTCTCCTTTTCTCTTACAGTGCTGTAGCTAGACACATGTTGGATTATAGAGTGCACTCTTAATTTCAGCTTTCTATACCTTTGAGATTTAGAAGTACTTTACACTGCAAAAGTAAGGACTTTGGCAGGACACCGACATTAGACTGAACAGACAGCTTGCCTCTGTTCAGCTGGCAGGCATTCAGTCATCAACTGTCTGGATTTCATTCTGGTTAGGAGACTGGAGCAGAACTTGGAAAGGTTACTTTGAGGACTGTAACTCTCAGAATCCTTTAACTAGCATGCTGAGTCTGTTTTTTGAGTGTGTGCCCAATAACAATAACAATAACAATAATAATAATTTATACCCCGCCCCTCTGAGTACAATCGAGACGGCTGACAAGTGTTAAAAGTACAAAGTATAATCAAACCCTTATATCCTCCTCCCCTTAAAAAAGTATTAAACCAACTAGAAAATAAAACCAAACAGATTAAAACAAACATTAAACAGTCAACAAACATCATGTAACAATAAATCATTAAAGAGGAGACGGCGGTTACAAGTTGATGTGAAGGCGGGCTAATAGAAAGGTTCCTGGAGGGCTCCCCTAAGAGGGGTTTCTGAGGCCGGGATTTATGCTGGAAAGGCCTGCCATAAGAGATCTGTCTTAACAGCCTTTTTAAAGCTGTCTAGAGATGTAAGCAGGTGGATGTCATCCGGCAAGCCATTCCATAATCTTTGGGCGATCATAGAAAATGCCCTCTGGGAGGTAGCCGAAAGCCTAGTTTTTTGTGGCTGGAGCAAATTCCTCCCAGAGGACCAGAGTGCGCGGAGAGGATTGTAGAGGAGAAGGCGGTCCCTGAGATAGTTTGGACCCAAGCCATTTAGGGCTTTAAAGGTGATAACCAACACCTTGTACTGAGTTCGGAAATGAATAGGCAGCCAGTGGAGGGACTTTAATACTGGGGTAATATGGTCCATCCTAGATGTTCCCGAAACTACTCTGGCTGCCATATTTTGTACTAACTGCAGTTTCCGGACCAAGCACGAGGGTAGCCCCAGACGGGAGGCTACCAGCGCGTGCACAACGGCCTCAAAATCCCTTACTTCCAGAATAGGGTGCAGCTGGTGTATCAGCCGAAGCTGATGACAGGTGCTCCTGACCGTCACATTTACTTGATTTGTCATCAGGAGCAACGAGTCAAGGAGCACCCCCAGACTGCAAATGAAGTCCTTTACGGAGAGTGTGACCCCATCAGGACTGGAGGTTGCAGCCCAATTCTTGGTTTTGGGGCTGCTACCATGAACACCTCCGTTTTATCTGGATTCAGTCTCAATCTGTTTTTCCTCATCCAGCCCATTACTGCCCGAAGACATTCATTGAGAGAGGAGACGCCATCGGAATTTGAGGCCGACGAATGAGACATGGAGAAATAGATTTGGGTGTCATCAGCGTACTGATAACACCCAGCTCCATAACTCCGAATAATCTCACCCAGCGGCTTCATATAAATGTTGAATAACATCGGGGACAGGATGTGCCCCAGAACCTCTGTCTTGTGCATGATGGAATCACAAAAGTTCTAGCATTATCTGGCTTAGTGTTTCATTTCCTACAAGTCAGCATTGTGATTTTATGTAATCTAATGCAATTCCCACTCTGCCATGAAACCCCCTGGGTGACCTTGGGCAAGTCACATGCTCTCAGCCTCAGGGGAAGGCAATGACAATCCTCCTCTGAACAAATCTTGTCAAGAAAACCCCATGATAGGGTTGCTATACATTGGAAATGACTTGAAGGCACACAAGAACAATAATGCAGCTCACAATTACATGACTGTGTTGTAGAAGTGGATACATAAACCCACAGTCCCTCTCTTTTGGAGGAATACATGGTAGTGATGGGAATATCACAAGTGAATGCATTGGTGACTCAGGCTGCTGCCACATTGCAGAATTAATACACTTTGACACTGCTTTAATTCTCATGACTCCATCTCATGGAATCCTAAGATTTGCAGTTTGTTGTGGCACCAGAACTCTCTGTAGAGAAGTCTAAATATCTCGCAAAACTGGAAATCCCAGAATTCTATAGCACTGAGCCATGACAGTTAAAGCAGTGTCAAACTGCACTAATTCTGCAGTGCAGATGGAACCTTAGAGATCCTTGAACATCTAAACTAACATCTAAACTACCTTATAATAATCTTTGATCCATCCAAACCAATATTGTCTGCTTTTGACACTGGGAGCAACTGTCCAAACTCCAAAGTCTCATGTAACTGGCAACACAAATCTTGGAAATGTTACTTTTGGGGGTGAAAGTTCTTGGAATGCCTTGACCACGCTGGCTGGAAGTCTCTTGGAAATGAAATTCAAAAAGGTAACTTTTCCAAGTTCTGTGTAGCTAGTGAAGCTTTTTTCTTGGTCTTGCAATGACTGGACTCTGTCCTGCTCAAGGGAAAACAGCCTTCCTCCATTTTCTTTCTTTCTTTATTTAGGCAGGTCCTTGGACATGTGAGCTAGTCTGCTTTGGAAGGGTATGGTTGTGGCTGGGTGATGGCTATATGTCATTGCTCCATTTTTATTTCCTTTTAGATTATTTTTTTCATCAGATATTTAAACAGTATTTGAATTTTTAGGGGGAAATGGGCCTTATATAATATGCTGGATTTTGTAGTTTCATTTTTATTTTTAATAATTTTTAATTGTTTGCTAGCTTTTCAACTTTTCAATTTTTGTATAGTGTGATTTTCTTAAATCTATGTTTGTTTTTAATCATGGTAATCTGCCTTGAGCCTCAAACTGAGAAAAAGGTGTGATGATGATGATGAAGTATTGAATGCTGTTTACAATGACAGGCATGATATAAATTAAAGATAGATAAAATAGAGCGAATGGACTCAGAACCTTCTACATGTAAAGGTTGAGGCCCTGCCATTGAGTATGGACTTTTGTTTTAAAAAGCAAGGAATTGCCATGGCCTTTTATGGGACAAAGCCATTTTCCTGCTCACTATCACCTGTTGACAAGTTTACTTGACTTGGCAGAGGAGGATCTGTTATGGGAAATGTCAGTATGTAGTCCTAAACATACTTGGTAGGAAACAAGTCTCCCTGGATCTCCCTGGGCTGTATTTCTGAAGGCTAAACTACGCAGGATGCCAAACATGTCACTTGAAGTTTCATGTCTCTTGTATTTTAAATACCATCAATTGCCCACGTACCCTGGGTCAAGATCAGGATCCCAGTGTGTAAGGAACAGGAGTGACAGGATTATTATCCCTTTCCTCTGGCATAGAGATGGGAATCATGCAGTTGACCAGATGTTCATGGCTTGCAGAAGCCCTGGCCAGCATCACTAGTAATGAGGAATGCTAGGAGTTACATTCCAACAAAATCTGGAGGGCTAATTCCACCACTTCTGAAGAACCATGTTCTTAACAAGTCTTATCCCATAAGCACCTCTTTAGGTTAAGTCAAAGGCTTCCAACTGAGGCCAATTTTAAAGTAAATGAAACATACAGAAAAATGTACAGCAGGGGTAGGCAACTTTTTTGAGCCAGGGGCCGGGTTGCTGTCCCT
>CM034708.1:183225425-183238847 GCA_020142125.1 Phrynosoma platyrhinos | reverse complement strand
ATAGCAACAATAATCAATATCATCATGGTGGGCGGCGGCGGCGGGGGGACAGCGGCGGCAGGAGTGGCCTGGGGCCGGTCCAAAGGCCTCGGGGGGCCGCATCCGGCCCCCGGGCCTTAGGTTGCCTACCCCTGATGTACAGGAACATATTTTAGTGCTGTATAGCTCAGCCCTGAGTAAACCTACTTAGCATCTGGCTGACAACAGTTGGAAGAGAATCTATGGATCATACAGCTTTCACTCAGTTGGCCACAGTAGCTAGATTTGAGACACTTCTTGTGCATGTGTAGTTTAGAGAGGGGGGGAAAACACCTTTTATTTAAAAGGGGGTGGAATCTTTTGAAACCAATATATAGTAAGCCTTACACTAGGAACACTGTTTTCCTTTCAAAGATTTTAGGGAATTTCTTATTACAGTTGCCCCTCCATTTTCATGGGGGATCTGTTCCGGACCCTCCCATGAAAACAGAAAACTGCAGATATTCAAGCCCCATAGCTTGAATGGGGGCATGCCCCCCATTTTATCCCCCTCCGTTCTCTGCTCGCAAGTGGGTGAGGGACACAGATATGAAGTCCATGAAAATGGGGGAGCAACGGTATATTATTTTATTGTCTGTGGATTGATTATTGGTAAGGGTCCTTTATTATATATATTTACTAGAAAGGCAAAATATATACATTGCAAATAAGTAATAATTTTGAGGTAAGGAATGTAAAGGTATGTTGTATACCCTTTTAAAATATTGGTTGGCATTTTTATATTTGTGGATTTTAATGGTTACAGTAATATTTATATAGCTCTGGAAAATAAAAACAAGAATAAAATATAAAATTGAGGCATTTTTCTGCTGAGTGCTGCATTGTCAGGGGAATGGAGAGCAACTATCCACTATCTGTGTATAGATGGTGAGTGAGACCAAAGCAAATAGTAAGTAGGTCTCTAGACCTAGCATTGGGTTTCCCCTTTCTTCTCTGGTATTCCCTTCTCCCTCTTCCTTCACTGGGGAAACTGCACCTCCAGAAGAGCTGAACTGAAGCAAAATCAGGGTCAGGATAGGAGAAAAGCACTTACACCATATCCTGTGGATACCTGTGTTCTTAACATGTGAAGGAACGAGATTTGCAACTCTTCCACTTTACACAAAAGCTGCAAATTGTTGCCAGTGATTCCCAACCTCTGGTCCTCCAGGTGTTTTGGACTTTACCTCCCAGAAGCTTCAGCTATCATTCTGGGAGCTGAAGTCCAAAACACCTGGAAGGCCAGAGTTACTGGTATAAATGCTTCTTTAGGCTACAGTTCTATGTGTGCATGTCAAGAGGTATGCCCCACTAAAATCAGAGAGCGTTACTCCTAAGTAAACTCTATAGTGCTTCCTTGTTAACCATCTAAACATGTTTCTTAAAGCACAGAACCATTGCATTTTGCAGTGGGGCATACTCCATAGTCACTTTAATGTAATGAAATGGAGTACAGAGTCCAAAGCTAACCTACCAGTAAGAGTGACATTTGAAGACATCTCAGGTTGTGTTTTTTGAGCCCCTGCTATGCTGTCTTTTCCATATCCGGCTAAATTACGTGGACGTCAAAATGGGAAGAAGATTATTTATTTACACGTGGATGATGCTGTGTGGAATTTTTAGAAGGCATGGCTTTAGATAGAAGCTGATACTTACAGATTCTTCAGACAATGAGGAAAAGGATGTTTGGAAACAGACTGTCTACCTATAGTTCTGAATGGAGCCAGGGAGAAATAATAATCAAAGTCTCTATAAAGGTTTCTTTTACTATTTATTTAGCATGGGAAGGGAAAAGATGCTATTTTCTTATTGTCTTTAAAAAGGTTGTAGGCCAGATTTGGATGCTGTGGAGGCTGGCAGGCAATCATACCCCAAAAGAGACTAAAGTGTGGCCCTTCAGATTATGTGGAACTGCAGTTGCCATCACCCTTCACCACTGCTAAAGTAAATGGTAGATGCAGTCCAGCAACATCTGGTGGGCTGAGCCCCATGTTCTCCATAACTGTCCTACAAAGCAGGGGTTCTTGAAGGGTCTCTTGTAGCTTCTCCACAATGCAAAAGATGCACGAGAGCCAGCCTGAGACATTGGAAGGAGTTGAGTTGAAACCCATAACTTCACTGGGTGGCTTTAGGTAGAGCACAGCCTTTCAGCATAAGAAACTTGCAGGTTTGTTGAGGCCAAAATACCAACCTGAGCTGCTTCTCAGGAGTGAAATGGAGAGATGCTGGGCAAGCTCCGGCCTCCAGCTATTCTTCCCTACCTCCTCCAATGTGTTTGGACTGGGCCAGGAAAAACAGTGGACGTTATCACACCAGCGGCAAGAAAAGCGGCATGGAATCAATCCAGAACCATACCGGAATGATTCTGGTCGCGCAGCCCTAATTCTTCTTTGAAAGAGGAATTCAAAAGAGCTGGAATGATGCAGCGATGGCGCAAGGATGATGCAGGGATGGGCGGGGTTTGCCGCGACATCGTCTGATCACGGGGCAAAGGATCCAGAATGATGCAGCGATGGCGAAGGGATGATGCAGGGATGGGCAGGGTTTGCCGCGACGTCGTCTGATCACGGAGGCAAAGGAACCGGAATGATGTAGTGATGGCAAAGGGATGGGGCTGCTTTAGACCCCGTGTGATAACGTCCAGTGTCATCCAAAGGGAACTGACCCCCTCACTGACCCCCTCCAACCCCTTCCATGGGTGTTTTCACTCACACCTTAAAACAGAGTTTCAGAGGGTCATTTTTGGCTCCTACTAAATGGGGGGCACATTGCACTGGCTGAGGGGTTCTGGGAGTTTTAACATTTTCAAGCTCTGTCTTGAACATTTTGAAATATTATATAAATACAAATACTTTTAAAAAAACGTATCATACGAGGCATAGCAGCCAACAACAAAATTCCTACAATTAAAAAAAAATTAAACTGTTTCTAACCTACCATTTTAACATAATGATTTTTAACTGTTTAAACATTTTATTGTTGGGTTTTAATGGATTCTTTTTCTGAACTGCCTGGGGTCCCACTCTGAGAGAAAGGCAGCATATAAATTAAATGCATGCATACATAGTACATTCATACAAAGCCCCTGAAAGAGATGACTAAAATTTAGGTGGACTTAAGAAAAATATAAATATAATTTGTTCTACATCGTTCAATACTGCAGATCTAGAGTCCACAATTCTGAAGGGTCCACTGTATTATAATTATTATTTCACCATCAGTTAGTCAAGGGACCAATGTATGCTGGGTTCTATGATTTTAGGTTTATGTAAGTGCATGTTTTATAATTTATTTATTTATTTATTTATTATCCTCTTCACCCCATGGATAGAGGCAGGAAACAGTACCAATTAATACATGGACTACATCAGTTAAAACACATCAGTTAAAATACACATCAGTTTAAGGACAAATACATATATACACATTAAAACAATCCACATTTAAAATTAATTATTTAAAATGCACAGTTTAAAATGTTTGTCAGTATTATAACAATCTATTTTAGATACTTTGAGAACCATTGCATCATAAAGCAGGATATAAATATTACTGATAACCTTTTTAAACGCATTCAACAAAATTCATTCTTTGAAAGAATAACAATAACTGGAGGGTCTTGATGACATTCTGTCTGTTATGTGGCTTGACAATTTCTATAGAGCTTAGAAAAAAATTGTAGGTTTTTCAGGTTGTGTGGCTGCTTTCTGGAAAAATGTATTCTTAAGAATAAATTATTCCAGAACGTAGCCACATAGTCCAAAAAATCAAAGAAAACTATGGATGCTGGCTGTGAAAGCCTTCAACATTCACACTTAGAAAAGCTGTTGTTGTTGTATGCCTTCAAGTCATTTCTGATTTATGGCAGAAGTTTTCTTGGGGTAATTTGTTCAGAGGGTGTTTGCCTTTGCCTTCAGGATTCAGACCCTGGTCTCTCAGTATTTTAGTTTAGCACTGAAACTACTACACCACACTGGCTCTAAGAAAAGGGTTGCAACTTCAAGCATCCTGGGTCATTGGCCATGGTGATGGAAGGATTCTAGGAGTCGTACTCCAAAAAGTAACTTTTCCAAGCTCTGTACTTCACTTAATCAAGGCTGAACAAGTATTCCCAATTTCTTTCTTGGTGATCCAACAGAATATTCAATGAGAAAATGATGAATAATTCTTCTGCAGGACATCAGAACCCTGTGAGGGATTTCTATGGTGTGGCAAGTGTAAGACACAAACACATTGAGCCAACTGTCAATGCATTGGAATAGCCTCCAGGGACTCTACATAGTGCTTTAAAAAGGGAGGGGGAAGCAGTATTGTGGCAATTGTACTAATTTATTTTAGCACAGTGCTTTTGTGGAATACTGTCCACTAGGGAGGTGAGTGGTATAGAATGGCGGCATTGCCCGCCAAGTGGAAATTCTGCCCCCCCATCACATTTTTCTTTGATTTCTAAATTTTTACAATTGCAGAGATTGACACATTGAAAAGCATTCACATCCAGAACTATTCTGTTTGCAGTGTTCTCATTCCCAGGACCACTTTGCCTGCCTCTTTTCTTTGGATACATAAACTTTGTTTCAAGTGAAGTTTTCAATTACTGCATTGCTGGATATTTGTGGATTGTAGGATGGCTTCATTGGGAGGTCAGAATTCTTGTTTAGGTGGCAATGCACCCATCTTGTAGTTGAACTACTATGTCTGTTTCTTCAGGTATACCTGTTTTATACTGAAACAAATGTAATAAGATTTTGAAAAATACCTACCTCACCATGTTATTTTTGGAGTCAAAATGGACAGGCTCCATGTGGCCTCTTGCAGGTTTTGCAATACCAGAGCCTTCCTGCTGCTGAAATTTGTTTTTCAACCCTCTTCTCTCCTGTCAGGAGCAATGCTGCTCCTGGAAACCTCCAAGAAGAACAATTCTGTCTTAAGAAAAGTGCAACTTGTCTAAATGCAGGCAGACATCTGGCCACTCCTGGGATTCATCTGCACTATATAGTTATAATGCTGTCATTCCACTTCAGCTGCCATGGTTCCAACCTATGAAATCCTAGTGTTTGGATTTTAGTGAGACACTGGAGCTGTCTGAGAGCTCTAAACATGGAAAATTCTAAATCTGTTGTTGTTGTGTGCCTTCAAGTTGTTTCTGACTTATGATCCCAAGGTGAACAGTCTAACAGCCTCAGAGGATAGCAATGACAAACCCCCTCTGAAAAAACTTGCCAAGAAAATCCCATGATAGTTTCACTTTTGTGTCACCATAAGTCGGAAATGACATGAAAGGCACACAATAATATCAGTTATAGTATTTTAATGAATTTTAATAATTGTACTGTTTTAATTTTATAAATTGTTTGATTGTTTTTTCAGTCTTACATTTATACTTTTATTAATGCTTTGTATAGTTTTTCATTTCTATTGTATTGTTTTAAATATGTTGTTAACTACCTTGGGTCCCATTATTGGGAGAAAGATGGAATATGAAGAAGAAGATATGTCACTTTATCCCTGACATTGCTAGGAAAACTGTACCCAAAGTCATTATTTGGGGAGAGGGGGGGATGGGAGGCTGTTGGCATTGTATTAGGTGGATTAGAGTGCTTAGCATTTGAATAGATGGTTATCATGATGAATATAAGGATAAAAGAGCACTTTGGGGGCTCAAAGTCTTCCTAGGTATTAAGGAGGTATTATCATTGCATATGGGAGCAAAAGATGCTACTTAGGTGGGAAATTGCTGCATGACAAAAAAAATCTAGACCTTCATATTGATCCTCTGCCTTTCTCTCATTCACCTGAATTGGGTGGATTTCTTTTGCCACTTCTAGTACCCCTAGTCTCAACAACTCTTTTCCTAAAGAGGATGTGATAATAGAGCCAGTGAAGGGCAAGGTGAAAGCATTTCAGACAAATGTGAGAGTCATTCCTCTGGAGCAGCAAACATGCCTTTCCCACTTGGAGTTATTTTCCATATGTGAACATGGGCACATTGATCATAGTCTAAGACCTAGACATGTACTTTGCCTTGGGATTCCATTCACAAAGGCCCAACAGCAGACTTCTTTCTTTCCATTCTCAAAAAATGTGTGTGTAAGAAATGTGGGGGCAAGAACAGGGCTGCTGCAGATGGCTCCCTTCCAAGCTTGAACATTTTATTTTTTTTTTTTGGAACTCCCAGAATCCCCTAGTGAACAGTGAAAAATTCTAGTAGCTAGAGGTGTATTTTAAAGTTAATTTTTTCAAACTCTGCTCTCCTTATCTGATTTGTCTTATATAGATTGTGTCACTCTCCAAGTATTGTTGAACTCCAGCAAGTTGATATTGGCTATGCTGGCTAAGGGTCTTGGGTGTTGCAGTTCAGCCACGTTTGTAGAGCCACACAGTTCCCACACCTGGCCTAAATCCAGTTTCTTGGTTCAACTAGAGTAGACCCATGAAAGCAGCATCCCATCTGTGTTCCCATTGATTGATGATTGATTGAATCTATGCCAGATGGGAGTAGATTTACGCTGGTGCTTAAACTGTATATAGCCTTAATTATATTACTTATAAAGTGTAAATTATATTACACTCTCCCTCTCCACCCCAAGAGTATTTCCTTCATGAATAAAGAAGGCACTCCTTTTTGGACATAAGACCCCTTTCTTTGCAAAGATCAAGGGCTCTTTCTCAATCATTATGGTTGGTAGTTGTGTGCCTTCAATTTGTTTCTGACTTATGGTGACCCTAAAGCAAACATGTCATGGGGCTTTCTTGGCAAGATTTCTTCAAAGAGGGTTCGTCATTGCCCTCCTCTGATGCTGAGAGAATGTGAATTGCCCAAGGTGACCCAGTAGGCTTATATAGCTGAGCCAGGATTCAAACCCTGGTCTCCAGAATCATAGTCCAACACTCAAACTACTGTACCACATTTGGTCTCCCCTCTTCATTTTAGCAATTTTCAAATACATACATAGCTATTTTACTCTATATCAGCATAAAAAGATTGAGAAGAATATTGGAGCACTTTTCGGGTCTAACTGAGAAAAAGAAATTTCTAGTATAAGCTTTCATGGCCTTATTGTCCACTTCATCCGATGCAAAACTGCTTGCGTCTGATAATTGTGCACAAGTCTATGAAAGCTTATGCTAATTTCCCTCCTCAGTCTCAAAGGTGCTACAGGATCCCACCCCCCTCCTCTCCTCTTTCTATATGCACTCGTCCCTCTACATTTGCGGCTTTGACTTTTGTAGATTTGATTATTCACGGATTTTAGTAATATGTTATCTCTGGGAATATCCACATTCTCTACGGTTAACTTTAACCAAAAAGTCTCACTGAAGGACCTAGAGAGAACACTCTACTAGGCATTTGTAGCTGCTCCAGCACAGTGCTATGTTCAATGTATGGCAGAGGATGACCACAGAGTTGCACTGGAGGACACAGAGATTCCTAGAGAGGTGTTCTCTCAGGTAAAACATAGTGTTTTTGTTATTTACAGTTTTTCCACATTCACGGGGGTCCTGTGCCCCTAACCCCAGCGAATGTGGAGGGATCAGTGTTTTCCTAGTAATTGTCACTGTTGCAAAACCCACATGTGCACTTTTGCTTGCAGGATCACAACCTGGATGCATGCAGAAGACCAAAAAGCCAACACACTGCAGTCCTCAAATTAGAGGGAATATATGCAGTCATTAGTTATTACCATCTTTCTCTCGCCATGGAAGAGGAGGCTAGGACAGGAGGATTGGCTGTGAATATAAGGGACACCACTCTTGCTTCTCTTTTCCCCTTCCACCTGCTACGCATCCAGGTCCAGTGTCCAGTTTTATACTGCTGCAGCCAGGACCCACAGGGTCCGCAGGCCAGGTCATTTTGAGTGACAGGGACTATGAAGTCCCTCTCAATTTAGCAGCACAGTCACCCCTCCCAATTTGCGAGGGATCCGTTCCAGACACATATCCACACCCGCAAAAATGGATAGCCGCAAATATTCAAGTCCCATTTAAAATAATGGCACACACGCCATTTTTGTCCCTCCTGGCTTCCTGTCCGCAGAAATTCAAAACCGTAAATGGGAAGTCAGTGAACCTGGAGGAATGACTGTTATCCTAACACTTCTTTGTGGTGGTGATGGGGGAATGGAATAGATATTCCCCAGCAACAATGTATTCTTGTGAGCTTCCTATGTAATGCAAAATATTTTGGGGTGACTTGTTGTTGAACACACCCAACTGTCCTGATTTAGCAGGGACAATCCTGGTTAACCTCCTGTCATTCCACTGCTTTTAAAATGTCCTAGTTTCTCTCTCCTCCTGCCACTTTCCCCCTTTGTCCTTAGTTTAATTTGGTTTCTGAAAACTGAGATTGAAATGGAAAAGTAGTTTTCTTCATTCAATCGATTCATTGTGGGAGGGAGGGCAGGAAGGGGACAAAATATTGCCCTTCCCTGTAAACCTGGGCAAAAGCAAACTGCTGCAGCCTCTCCTGGCTTGTGTGTTCTTCCTCATTAAGAACATGCACATGTCCCAGTTTTCATCTGTGCAATGCTGGAGGGCATGCTTGAATGGGCAAGTAAGAATCATTAGCTTTACAAACAAAGAGCCATCATGGTCTAATGGAATGAGTATTGGGCTATGACTCTTTCTGCTCCATGGGTGCCTTGGGCAAGTTACCTCTCTCTACCTAAGAGGAAGGCAATGACAAACATTCTTTGAACAAATCTTACCTGAGATAGGTTTTCCTTAGGCTAATTTAATTTGGAAATTACTTGAAGGCAACAAAAAGCTTTACAACCTACCAACTTCAGGGAGAAATAAAAATTCCTGAAACTGGGTTGTTTTTTTAAAATACCGATCAACAGAGCTGCCCTTTTTAAAAATTCTTCTTGAGTGTGCAGCTGTCATAGTGTGTGCTTGTGCTTCAGATTTTACCATTGCACTCTTGCTATATACTGTGTGCTCCACCTATTTGTGGTGGCGTGTGTGTGCCTTCAAGTTGTTACTGACCTACGGAGACCCTAAGGTGAATATATCATGGGGTTTTCATGGCAAGTTTTGTTCAGAGGAGGCTTGCCATTGCCTTCCCCTGAGGCTGAGAGTGTGTGACTTGCCTAAGGTCACCCAGTGGGTTTCATGGCTGAGCTGGGAATCGAATCCTGGTCTCCAGAGTTGTAGTCTAACACTTAAACTACTGTATCGCTCTGGCTCCTGCTCTAGCTATTTACAGCCATGTTAATCTATTTGTGTCTCCATGCTCTCGGGCCACAAAATAGCCTTATTCTCCTTAGGTGGGTCTTGCAGACTTCTGTGTCTTCTCTGAAGGCCACTTCCCCAGGGAAATGCTCAGGTGGTATGTCCTGTAATGTGAGCTTTCCTTCTTTCCTCTTGTATATGTCATCCAGCAAAACAGTATTTGTGAGGACCGAAATGCAATTAAAACGCTCCAAAATCTAGGAAATTTACTTTTTAATAATATCTTATTATTGTAATATTCATTGTTCTTGAAAAGATATGTTGTGCTGTCCATTGCTTTGCTCATTGCTTCATTTGTTTGTGTTACTTTTTAAAAACCCACCTTATTAGTATTAAGAGAATGAAAATTACTGTTAAGATACCGTTAAAATTGTCCCTAAAAGCTAACATTTAACAATTAAGGAAAAGTTACTCATTATACCAGTAAAGTAACTTCACTCCCACTTCTTTGATTGCTTTTCAAATGTGACTCTGTTCATTAATCATCCACCCCCAACTTAACTAATTACAATTACGTAACTGGGTTGCCTATAACTTTCTGTTTCCAAGCTCTGAATATCCCCATACCATCCAACTGTCCTGATTTGACAGGGACAACCCCATTCAATCCTCTGTGGTCCTTTTCAGCTGTTTTTGAAAATGTCCCAGTTTCTCTCTGCAGTGCTAAACACTTGAGACATGGAACTAAAATTTCATTTGGTGATGCAAGTTTCTTTTTTATGATGGAGAGAAATCCCCTCATCCCTTCCCCCATGGTTATACCATACTCTCCAAATATTCTGATTTGGCAGAGACAATCCTGATTAATTCTCTGCCACCCCATTTTTTCAGCTACTTTAAAAATGCCCCAGCTTCTCTCTCCTCCTCCCACCTTCCCCCTTTTCAGCTTATTTCAGTTGCTGCAAACTTAAGTCGAAGCACAAAAGTAGTTAGAAGTTTGTTAACTCAGCAGGGGAGGGAGAGGGGAGAAGGAAGAAGAATCTTATTTATTTATGATTCTGGCTCTTCCTAAATTCAATACTGGATTGGATTAGCAAAAGTGCACTGCTGCAGTCTCTCCTGGCTTGCGTGTTCTTTCTCATTAATAACCTTTACCATCTCAACCACACATTTATGTTGCTAGGTCACTTGTGTACCAGGTTTTATCTGTAAAATGTTGGAGGCTATGCTCTCTTTGTAGGAGTACCTTTGCACTAGCAGTACTATGGTATTTTGCTACCTGAACCGCTGGGGTTGAGCAATTGAGGAACACGTTGGCATCATCTTACATGGTGTCTGCTTGGGGACATCTCCCTGTTGCAAGTGCATTGGCTACCTCCATGTAGGCCTGTGGGCATTATTGCCAACACAGTCTCTGATGGTGGGCTCTGATGATGTTTCCAGAGGTGAGGGGGACATGTCTGCTATCTTAAAATGTTCCGAGGGATGCCTTTTCCTTTTCCCTCCCAGGTTGAGGACACAGAAGATGTAGTGGTTGTTCCACTGGCATAGCAGCAATGCATTTCTATTTCCTCCCCCATGTCACAGCATAATGGGAGTATAGGTTGTTCTATAGATCTCCTTATGGATGTAAATGTGTGTGTGAGTAAGTGAGAGAGACATATGGATAGGGAAAATATAAAGCTGTCACTTGGGGGTTGAGGGAGACCAGTTTTCCACAGAAGTGCAGCACACAGGGATATTTGCAAATTTTTATGAACAAGGGATTAAAAATCTCCTGCACAAAGGTATTCAGAGTTGTATTCAAAACCACCCCCACCCCATCTTCAGCAAGCAATGCAACTCTGCCTGCACCCACCACCCACCTATTGTTGAGAAGCATTTGATGATATCTAACCCCCCTCCTCCTTTCCCTGCCATCTCTTTCCTGTTTTGATGGAAGGAAAAATGTCCTGCTTGCTTTCTTTATTTTTCCAAAGTACCCAAATAGCACTGGAAAGGAATATCTCCCCCTTGCCCTTCCCACACCACCCCAAATATAACTCTTCTCTTTCTCTCTCTGTGGATGTATACATATATGAGATGTACGTCACATCCTATTCTGTTTCTTTGGATATTAACATATTTTTTCCCCTCACTAAGCAAGGCTACCCCCTCTTTTCCAATAACCATCACCACCCAGTCCCATCTCTCATAATAACCCATCTATTCTCCCCAACTCACCATCCTTGTGTCCTTCAGCTCTTCAGCCGTAGCAGCCGCTGAGGAAAGGAAGCCTGCTGAACTAGAGTAAAAATAGACCCGGCAGTTACTCAGCTCTTGAGAACATGATGATATGACTCATGAGATAAAATAAAGAGATGTGAAAATCAAAAGCCGTTGCGATACATCTCCCTTCCCCAATCCCTATGCCTTAACATACCCCACTCCCATCTCCATGGGAGATCCTGTTCTACCTCAGATCTGAGGAAGGAGGCACAGAAATGACTCAGAAGCTGCTGAGCACCCAGGTCCACACTCCCAAGTACAGGGGAGTGTCTGCCTCCAAAATATATTCACATATTTCATAAGACATCCACTTGATTTCCGTTTTCATACTACCCCTGGGGTAACTTTTTGAGACAAGTGTGTCTTATGGAGATCCTTTATGGCCTGCATCAGTTGCTGATGGGGCTGAGCATGAGGCCAGGTCCATTTAGGGGCCCATTTAATCAGCACTGCAAATCTCTGTAAGGGAACAAGAAGAGGTAGGAGGCTTCCTTTGTGCGGTCTCCATCTGCATCTCAGAAGGCTGAAGCCCTGTTATCAGTTTGCACATCCCACTTCTTACTTCAACAACCATACTTCTGCCTCCCCCCTCCCCACGAGTTCCTTTAACTAAATACTCATGTTGAAGATCTCTCTCTCTCTCTGCTACTTCATAGCATATGTAGAAATGTAAGGTACAACACTTAGGTAAAAAACACATTTTTAAAAATGAAATGCATAGATATAGGATGGGGACACCTGGCTTAACAAAACTGCATGTGAAAGGGATCTAGGAGTCCTAGTAGACCACAAGTTGAACATGAGTCAACAGTGTGATGCAGCAGCTAAAAAGGTCAATGTGATTCTAGGCTGCATCAATAGAAGTATAGCATCTAGATTGAGGGAAGTAATAGTGCCACTTTATTCTGCTTTGGTCAGGCCTCACTTGGAATACTGTGTCCAGTTCTGGGCATCACAATTCAAAAAGGATATTGACAAGCTGGAACGAGAAATGCTGAAGGATCTGGAAACCATGCTTTATGAGGAGAGACAGGAAAAGAGATTCCACCTCAATATTAGGAGGAGCTTCCTGACAGTAAGAGCTTAGACAGTGGAACACACTCCCTTGGTGAGAGGTGGAGTCTCCTTTGGAGATTTTTAAATTTTCTGATTGTGAGTTCCTGCATGGCAGAATGGGGTTGGACTGGATGCACTTATTTCTGTCTTTATGAAGAGCCTACACCCAAATATATGGGATTTTCTTTTTGGCATTTTGTTCAAGCCATATAAGAGGAAAAAGATTTACAACCCTCCAATATTGGACATATATATATATATATATATACCGTAACAAGGGACACTTGCCAATGCTATAAAGAACAAACTTTCCAGCCCTCAAACAAACATTCCTTATAATGAGTGACACCTGACAACCCTACTGTGATGGCTGGCTGGATTATAGGAGCAGCTGTGGATAATATGGTATTTCATCAGATGTAGATCACATTATAGTCCATGGTTTCCTGCAAAATAACAGGTCACAGCAAGTCAATTATTGTTTAATCAAGGAGGGAGAGCCCTAGGCTTGGTGTGGTCTACTGGGGTTCCTCATCTGGATGCAAGCTTCTTCTGCTGTCTCCAGTCAGTAACCATAGGTTAGAGGACATTTAAATGTCAGAGAACTTTCTCATAGAACTGAGATTTGGAGTACAGCCTAAGAAGCTTGGAAGGAATTACATTTTACCTCATCCAATTTGCTTTGGTCATGCTCTGAGCTAGACCTACTGCTGGAATGTAGACCCAAAGACCCTTCCTGAATTGGCTGGACTGGAAAAAAAATTAAAAAGTTTTTTAAAGAGTTATCACAGCACTTGGTCTTGTTGCTTCCATAGCTTTGTGCATTTGCTTAAAGTCATGCCATTGCTGAATATTTGAGGACCAACATAGGACGTTATCACACGGGGCAAATCTGCTGGTTAATCCACA
>CM034708.1:183174359-183188565 GCA_020142125.1 Phrynosoma platyrhinos | reverse complement strand
AGAGAATGTGACTTGCCCAAGGTCACCCTGTCAGTTTACATGGCCAAGCCAGGATTTGAACCCTGGTTTCCAGAGTCATAATTGCTAACGTTCAAACCAGCATGACACGTTGGCTGTCCTTTCTGTTACTGGGAGACCATCTTATGCCATTTCTTCTAGCACATGACACTTTTCCCTTTGTTTTTAGGGGACAGCCCAAGAATCTGCCAGACTGAGGCAGAGCCACAAATGACACCCACTACATCCTGTGCCATGCTACTCCCACTCCACCTTTGTGCAAGTCAAGCCACAGGGCATTCAAATCCAGCCAAGTTACTTTGACACAAGAAGCAGAAAATCCCACAAACACAAAATATGATGATAACAAATTCAATAACTAACAAGTTGCTGCTCTTTCATTGCAACACTCAATCTTTCCTCCTGCCACCTCAGTTTGACTGAAGGGCTCCCTTTGCTGGTAACAACCTGGAACACAGCAAAGCTTCTAAGAGCATGTGTGGAGTTTGCTCTAAGTTATCATAACATGATCTAAGTCAGTGGTTCCCAAATTCTGGCCTTCCAAGTTTTTGGACTTCAACTCCCAGAATTCCTGACTGTTGGCCAAGTTAACTGGGGGTTCTGGGAGTAGAAGTCCTAAAGGACCAAAGTTTGGGAACCACTGATCTAAGTGAACCTAAGAGTGGCAGCTGTGGGTCAGAAAAGTATGAGGAGTCAGAAGTAACTCTTTGGCCCAAAGGAAGCCAGCTGTAGCTGATATTAGCTCTGAGCAGGAGGATGAGTAACAAAGAGGATTCTCTTGAAGGAAGTGATATAGCCAGCCAAGTAAGGAAGATACATTTCAATAAGGCACTGCTGCCAAGGTGAAGTCAGGGCAGAGGAACTCGAAAAGTTCATGAGACCAACTCGAGTCCCTCATATGGAAATTGATGGTGCTTCCTTGAGAGCTACCAGAAAAGGTCTCTTTGACCATTTTAATGCTCTCTTCCTTTATCTCTCTTTCCTGGGAATGCCAGTGGGGAAATTAAAGGGTGTACAGTGGAAAGGAATTTTCCCCCTTATGTAATCCATAATGTCTGAGAGGTTCAGAAAAGTCTCCAGTGATATACTTCCCCAAAGAACCCCAAATCAAGCTGGAGACTGGATGAGCCACACAAAGAGATGGATAGCTTCAGTTTTGGGACTAGAAGCAAGGAAGGATGAAATGCTAAAGATGATAAGCAGAGTGTTTCTTGGCCAGAGTTTTGTGGAGCCCAAAGAGACCTCCCCACCAAACCGTGCTCCAGGTGGGGAATGTTTTTGACATGCAGAAATACCTTTTAATTTCATCAACCTCAGGAAAAGAGTCAGCCAGCAGTGGCATGTATGATTTTATTTATTTTATTAAAATATTTCTATCCCTTCCTATATCATGGGATCTTAGGAAACAGTTTAAAGAAACAAATGGCTGTCCCAATACTTAACTTGTTTTGAATTCAAGCAAACGTATTTATTTCTTTAATATCTGCTTTTCTCCCAAATGGGATCTGAGGCAGCATATGATAAGAGTTGTCATGTAAAATAAGAGGGAAGGCTCCTGTCCTTTAAAAGTGTAAAAGGCCATTTCAGCAAGTGTTGCCTGCATAATTAAGACACCTGTTGAAATTGACTCTTTTACAGACTAATTAAAGGGACAGGAGCTCTGTCCCTCATTTCACTTGCAACCCTAGGTATAAGCATCCCAACTATGGCATGAACTCCCTAGTAGAGCTTATGCTTTGCATGCAGAAACTGACAGGTAAGGCTGGGAAACACCTATCTGAAAACTGCTTCTAGTGAGCATGTAAGTAAAGGTATTCCCCATTGATAAGGTTGTCAAGCCGTGTCCAACCACAGGGGGTGGTGTTCATCTCCGTTACTAAGCTGAAGAGCCAGCATTGTCAGAGACTACTCTGTGATTATGTGGCCAGCATGATTGCACAGAATGCTGTTTACCTTACTACCAAAGTGGTACCTATTTATTTACTTGCATTTGCATGCTTTCAAACTGCTAGGTTGGCAGAAGCTGGGACTAGTGATGGGAGCTCATCCCATCATGCAGCATCCAGGTCTCGAGCATGTAGACAATACTTATTTAGATGAGCCTCTGGTTTAACATGGGCTAAGCATCTTCTTAGGTTCAGTTGTATATTCAGCTAACACAACTAATATTTTAGCTGCATAGAAGTTAAACATGTAGGCTAGACGGAGAGCACTTTTGGCTCCAGAGAGTGGATTGTACCCTACAGCCAGGCCACTGGCATGAATTAGGTCAATTGTTAAGGTATCTGCTCCAAGCTTCTTCATCATGGCACTTTATCCCACTGCCTGCCCAGTCCAAGGCCTGAATACCCTGAAGGTACCAGGATCCTGTTAGATCTTGCAACCTAAGCAGCATCAGGAATGGTTAGTACTTGGATGGGGGACTGCCAAAGAATGCCAAGTGCCATAGGCTATATTTCAGAGGAAGTAAATGGCAAAGCACCTCTGAGTAGCCCCTGCATAAGAAAATTCTATGAAATTAATGGGGTCACCATAAGCTGACAGATGAACTGAAGGCTCATACACACATGTGTACTCCCCAGTCCCATACCTTCCAGCTATCCAAATTTAGCATGGACAATATTGATTAATTTTCTATTGCTCTTATCTTTTTGGCTGCTTTTAAAACATCTGTTTCTTTCTCTTCCTCTCACTTTCTCCCTTTGTATTCAACTTACTTCAGTTGCTGCAAACTGAGTTCAAAATGCAAAATTAGTTTGCTTTCCACTTACTCAGCAAGGAAGGAAAAGAGAACAGGGGCAGAATCTTGCCCTTCCCAGAAGACTCAGGCAAAATCAAACTACTGCAGGTTGTTCCTAGTTTGTGTTTCTTTCTTCCTGTATTACATCTTCCATATTGACCACATGATGATATTGCTTGGCCACCCGTGTCCTAGTTTTCATCTGTGAAATGTTGCAGGGTATGCAATAATTTTTGCTTTTCCCATGCAGATTTCTGTGCCTCTCTGTATAATAATATGGACAAAGAGCTTCAACCGCAACATTTTGTTTTAAACTGAAAGCTTGCTTTTTCTATTTGGAGAATTTAAATGTGTCTGTTTTAAGAATTTGCTAGGGATGTGGCATGTGAAAGACAGATCCCCCATACTATAAGGAGCATGTTATTTATAAAATGGGCACATACACCTATTGGTGTTAGTGTGCTGGTCACAATTTCTCCCCAGGAAATAAATCCAAAGATCAGAAGTGTTCCACCAAAAGGAAGTCCTACCTGGTGTGAAGGAAGAGTCAAATATCACAATTTTTTACCCATAAACACCACTCTACATTTTCCACACGGGTGAAAGGTGCAGATAGAAAGCTTTCAGAAGGTAGCCGGACTTAGTAGTAGAAATGCAGCATCAATAATTAAGATCAGTAAATAAAAGGGTGATTTAAAACAAAACTCATCCCACTCCACAATAGCAATGTCTTTTCCTTTATGAAAGCTAACATGGAAACCTGTCCTCAGCTATAACTGTCTACAGCCATGATATGAAAGAGTCTACAGTTGACAGAGTAATCATTTCAAAGGGGATGTAATAAACTTTTAACTTTTTTTACCCCTTGAAAATGGTCTTGCAAAGGGGCGGTTGAGCATGTGCGTCAGTAAGATGGCAAAGTGAGAGAGACATATGGATGTGTTTTCCCTTCACTCCCTTCTTTTTCTCTTGTGAGAAAGTTAGTTGGACCTTCTCTCTGGCCTTTCTCCTCATAGTTTCCTTTTGTGTGTGCTGGACAGGGAGCTCCTTGTATGCCAGAGACTTGTACACAAGACAGCTGTCTTGGCACTGTAAAGTGGAAAGCAAAGCCCTTTGAAATGGCAGAAAGACCCACACCCTGAAGTAATATGAGGGGATGCTCTTCCCATCCCAACACTGAGTGTGACAAGCCAGCCAATGCTTTTTTTAGAACAGCTGTGTCCAGGTTAGAAGGAAGCCCCTGGGATTTCCCTTTCTCATTTCTTCTGGTGGCAACCTGTGGAAATGAAACAATTATGCCCCCTCTGTAGAGCTGTAGAAATGCAGGGAATTCCGAATTTAGAAGTTATTCAGCCCCATAGTCACCCAGCTATCTTGTTTTGCCCTTTTTCCTTTTTTTAAATAAGGCCCAACCCCTGTCACATCCTTGGGTATTCCTCTATAATTCAGAGTTACTTAAAGATCAGGAACAAGGGAAAGAAAATGAGATACAGAGAAAGGAAGAATTCAAAGATATAGCCATGCTAGTCTGATAAATCAGTATGCAAAAATTTTGTAGCACCTTTGACACTAACCAAAAGAAAGAAGTTGGTAACATGAGTTTTCATAGACTACAAAATGGTCTAAGAAAGCTCATGCTACCAACTTCTTTCTCTCAGCTAATCTCAGAGAAAGAAAGAGACAGAGAAGTGTCCTTGTTTCTCTCTCTTCCTCCCACCTTCATCCTCAGCTTGATTTATTTGCTTCAAGTTGAGTTCAAAATGCAAAAGTAGTTTATAGTCAACTAACTCAGCAACAGGGCGAGCATAGGATGGAGTCTTCCTCTTCTCAGCAGACTCAAGCAAAAGCAAACTGCTACAGCCATTCACAGTTTTGGAAATGAACATCCTGTGCTGCATGACTCCAAATTGCTTACTGAATTCCACAAAAGGAATAAACATACTTGATAAAAAGCAGGCGATGGGGAGAGTCATACCAGTAAAGGTGGGGTAGCTTTACTTGAGGAGATCCCCTTTGAATCAGGATGTTCTCTTTTTTTAACTTGGGAAAACATTTCTCTAGGCATTTCTAGGTCCTCTGCCAGAAATTGACCCTAGAATTACACTGGAATATCTAGAAATGCCTAGACAGAGGTGGCAGTAAATACAATACTTGGTGAATAATCAAATTTGTGAATGCTTAACCCACAATTGTGGAGGAACAACTGTACTAATCTTCTCTGGTTACTAGGGTTGCACAATACCACAGAAAAGAAACTTACAAAGGTCAATCATTGGGAGACATTTAACTGTCCACTCTGAGGTTTTATTCCCCTGCGCAGCAATATTCATTTTATATTAACAATGCAATAACGCACATATCTACTCCGAAGTCAGTCTCAGTGAGCTCAGTGGGACTTACTCCTAGGATTGTCCAGGGTTGTAGTGTGAGACATTCCAAAAGTCCATTGGCGTGCATACATGTCTTTATTTCAAACATGAAAATATATTTATCAGCAGCAACAGCATCCAACTAGAAGCAGGAATGGGAGGGGCAGGTGGCTGCCACTCATGAGTGCCCTAACAAAGAAAGAGAGCCCTTGATACATTAGCCAAATGCATGATTACACTGTCTGAAACTCTGTTTCTTCAAAAACATCTTTGAGTAACAATTCCACTTCTGTCCCTGCAACTTCCTGTGTTTCCTCGTCTCCGTCATCTCCTCTAGAGCACAAAAACAGGATCTGAGTTTCTTGCAAAGTCTCCTGCAGCTAATCCACTGCCTCAAGGTCACTAAGAACTGGGATATCACAGACATTACCACGGGGGCCAGTCAGACAGATTCATGAGAAGGCATGCTGGTCCACTTGGGGAGAATTTTATGTACAATGAAATGCTGAAATACTATTTTGCTCCCCAATATACCATATATACTATTTTGCTCCACAGCATACCATATATACTCGACCATATATACCTCATGTATGAGTTGAGAGCAGGTTTGGGGGCCAAAATTATGGATTTTGATATGACCCGTGAATAAGTCGAGGGTAAAACCTAGTGGCATGTAACAAAGGATGTAAAGCAGGGGTAGGCAACTTTTTTGAGCCAGGGGCCAGGTTGCTGTCCCTCAGACAACTGGGGAGCCGAAGCACCAAAAAGAAATAAATAAATAATGTAAAAAAAATATGCATGCACACTCTCTCAGCCCCAGAAAAGCCATGGCAAAACCCCTGTGGAGATTATGCCAAGAAAACCCCAAGAGATTATGCCAAGAAAACCCCATAATGGTGGGTAGCGGTGGTGGCGGGGGGCAGCGGCGGCGGCGGCAGGACCTGCCTGGGGCCGGTCCAAGGGCCTCGGGGGGCCGCATCCGGCCCCCAGGTCTTAGGTTGCCTACCCCTGATGTAAAGGATGAAGCCAAGGAAAACAATGACAAAGAACTTTAAAAAATTCCATCAGAAATGTTTGTGTTCACACTAAAGGCTGGATGAATGGGAGAACAGAGGGGGAGTCAGTGCTTCCAGGACAGATTACTCTCTTGCTTTTCTTTTTTATGTATATACTTTATTTATTTCAATATTTAAAATATTTACATAAATATCATACATTACAAATAATGACTTTAATCATTCTCCCCCATCTTTTCCCCATTCACCTGTCCACCCACTCTTCTTTCTTCCAATCTCGAGCATTCATTACTTCCTTAGGTAATCCACAATCAGCAATTTGAAAATATTTTCCCCCATAGTCTATCTGATTAGTCTTTCATTTCAATCCACTTTACTTCTTATTGCATCTTATTCTTCTGTACTTATTTGTCCTTCTTTTTATTTGTCATTCTTGTCCTTATTTGTTATAATATATAATATATTATATTATTTGCAATATATAATCTATTATTTGTCCTTGTATGTTATTTATCCTTCTTCTTTTATGTCTCCATTTATACTTAGTGACCATAATTTGTTTTGAAAGATTACTCTCTTGCTTTTACACAGGAGATGCTTCCTTTTTAAATAAGAATTAAAGTACAGTACTTATATTGATAAGTCGACTCATGTTTTTGGATCAATTTTTGACTACAGTTTCTAGAAGAGTATATACAGTAATCCTGAGAGTTTCAATGTGGGCAGTGTCTTGCATGGGAAGCATCATTTTGTAATCCAGCTTCCCTTTACTGTGAGAGACGAACCCAGAAACCTCTGAATCAGCAACTATGGAAAAGGGGAGCACATTCCCTTGAATGTGTTTCAGCCTTATAATGACACAGGCATCAGGATCCTGTTGCTGACTTCTGCCGATGTAATGGCCTCTGATACTGGAACAAGGCACTTTTTGCAGTGGTGGAGATGGAAGGACAGCAGCAGAAATCCCTTCTGTTCCTGGAGAAAGCTGCCATGCCTTCTCCTTAGCAGCTCAGGAGCCATCAGGGCATCTCCTGAAAGAGGGCCCTTTCACACTAGAAAATTACACCACTACGATTTCAGTTTAACTGAGATGGTTCCTTCCTATGGAACCCTGAGACTGGCAATTTAGAATCTTCCAGTGAGCTGTAGTATCTCATCAACCTGCAAATCCCAGGATTTCCTGGGCAGCTAAAGTGGAATCATGGTGTTGCAACTGTGTAATGTGAAAGGGCATAAATAATATTGAGCAGGAAGGCCTCTTATCTAAGCTAACTTGTCTTAACACAAAAGGAATATCAGAAGAAGAGCCAACTGCTATATAGATATAATGTAAACCAGTGGGTATATAGTATCAGAAATATATATTATATAAATATGGGGTAGCTGTAGTACAGGTTGAGTCTCCCTTATTTGGGATTACAAAATTCAAAATATTCCAAAACTCATGGGTGACTGAGGGCCTTATCACACGGGGTCTAAAGCAGTCCCATCCCTGTGCCATCCCTGTGCCATCCCTGCGCCATCGCGGTTTTTTTCCCGTGTTTCCACACGATGTCGCAGAGAAACCCTGCCCATCCCTGCGCCATCGCGGATCCTTGTCCCGTGTTTCCACACGACGTCGCAGAGAAACCCCATCTATCCCTGCGCCATCCCTGCGCCATTCCGGCATCATCCAGCGTCATCCCTGTTCTTTTGAATGCTGGGTTCTTTTGGGAATTACATTTGCTGATGCCGGAATGATGCTGCTTTCTATACCGCAAGGGAAAAGGAACCGCTGTGGCGCAGGGATGGCGCAGGGATGGGACTGCTTTAGACCCCCATGTGATAAGGTCCTGAGAGTGTGACACCTTTGCTTTCTAATGGTTCACTGTACACAAACTTTGTTTCTTACACAAAATAATTAAAACATTGTATAAAATTACCTTCAGGCTATATGTATAAAGTATATATGAAATAATAATAATAATAATAATAATTTATTTTTATCCCCCCCACTCTGCATAACGCAACCGGGGCAGCTTACAACATTAAAATATACATTTCATATCGAACAATCCCACCCACCCCTTAAAATACTTTCAAACAATGACAATTTAAAACACACTTAAAATAATAATACAGATAAACAAATAAGCAATAACTGCAGCAGAATCAGGGGAGCAGGTTGGGCTGTCTTTTGGTGGTGAAGATATCTATTCAGGAAAGGCCTGCCAGAAGAGATCCATCTTAACAGCCTTTTTAAAGCTGTCTAAGGTGGTAATATGATGGATCTCATCCAGCAGGCCATTCCATAATTTGGGAGTGGTTGCTGAAAAGGTCCTCTGGGCAGTTGCAGACAGTTCAGTTTTTATAGGCTGCAGCAGATTCCTCCCAGAGGATCTGAGTGTGTGGGGTAGATTATACAGAAGGAGGCAGTCCCGAAGACAGGTTGGACCCAAGCCATTTAGGGCTTTAAAGGTGATAACCAACACCTTGTACTGGGCCTGGAAACTAATGGGCAGCCAGTGAAGTGATCTTATGATCGGTGTTATATGGTCTCTTCTTGATGTTTCTGAGATCAGCCTGGCTGCCATATTCTGTACTAGTTGAAGTTTACGGACCAGGTACAAGGGTAGCCCCATGTAAAGTGCATTACAGAAATCAAGACGAGAGGCTACCAGTGCAGTTTCAAGGTCCCTAACTTCCAGGAAAGGGTGCAGCTGGCATATCAGCCGAAGCTGATAACAGGCACTCCTGACCATCGCATTTACCTGATTTATCATCTGAAGTGACGGATCCAGGAGCACCCCCAGACTGTGAATGCAGTCCTTAGAGGAAAGTGTGACCCCATCCAGGACTGGAGGTTACATCCCAATACCTGGGTTTGGGGTCGCTACTGTAAGTATGTCCGTTTTGTCTGGATTCAATCTCAGTCTGTTTCTCCTCATCCAGTCCATTACTGCTTTAAGACAATCACTGAGAGGAGACATGCCATCTGAAGTCAAAGCTGAAGACCAAGACATGGAGAAATATATCTGGATGTCATCAGCCTACCGATAACACCCCACCCCATGTCTCTGGATGATCTCTTCCAGCAACTTCATATATATATATATATATATATATATATATATATATATATATATTGAATAGCATCGGGGACAGAATGGTGCCTTGTGGTATGCCACAGTTAAGCTCTTTCCTTGTAGAGCAATTGTCCCCAAGCATCACACTCTGGAATCTGCCCGAGAGGAAGGAACAAAACCATTGCAGTGCAGTGCCTCCAATTCCTAACCTTCTCAGGCAATCTAAGAGGATATCATACAAATAAATTTCATGCTTAGACTTGGTTCCCATCTCCAAGATTATGTATGTACAGTGGGCTCTCCACAGTCACTGGAGTTAGAGATGCAGGACCCCTCTGAAAATGGAGAAACCACAAATAAAAAAACACGATTTTTTCTCCTGAAAGAACATCTCTCTAGGAATCTCTAGGTCCTCCAGCACAACTCTGTGGCCAATATTTGTTGGAGGTTGACCATAAAATTGTGCTGGAGGGCCTACAAATGCCTAGAAAAGTGTTTTCTGTAGGAATCTCTAGGTCCTCCAGCACAACGTCTGGCAATAGTTGGCCATAGAGTTGCACTGGAGGACCTAGAGATTCCTAGAAAGAACATATTAATCAAATCTGTGAATAATCAAAGCTGCAAAAGTCAAAGTCACAAATGTGGAGGGCCAACTGTATATGCAAATACAGATACTTCAAAATCTGGTCCCAAGCATTTTGGATAAGGGAGAGTTAATCTGCATACAATAAGTAAACAACTGGATGATTACAAGCAAGATAATACTAAACACAGTATCTGTCATACCAATAATATGAAAATATTACATCAATTAAATGTAATTGCTATGTTAATGGTAATATGAAGTCCAGTATTAAATTGACTCCATTATAGAACTGATATGATGAGTCCAGAAAATATGTAATCATTTCAACAGAATCCTCTTCAGTAATTTCCACAAATATTTCTTCAATCAACTTGAAATGTATAATTAATACAGAGATCTCAATGAAAATATGTATAATTGATCCAGAATTTTAAAAGTAATTATAAGAAGAAATATAGAGTTTAAATCAACTATTAATGTAAAGGGGGGAAAAAGAATAAAAAATACCACAAAGAGTCAGGTGTATGATACAAAGAGCTGCTTTGTACAACAAACTCATTAACAGCTGAAAACTACAATCATTTGATAATGGACCATTGGTAATCTCAATGAATCTGCAACTCCATTGACCTGATTACCAAACAAGTTAAATTTGGCAATCCTACTTAGATATTCCTCTGGAGAGCCTAGGCTAAATGACAGAGCAATAAAAAACATG
Organism: Phrynosoma platyrhinos; assembly: GCA_020142125.1. NCBI lineage: Eukaryota > Metazoa > Chordata > Lepidosauria > Squamata > Phrynosomatidae > Phrynosoma > Phrynosoma platyrhinos. The sequence continues at coordinate 183,178,050 of CM034708.1, read as the reverse complement.
AAAAATCTAAGTGGTCATTTAAACCAGTAGGGGAATAGTTTGGAACTTAAATATCCAAAAAAAGGCTTCTCTTTTTTATATAGCTTTGCCATTTGGCCTTGGTCTCTTGAGGCGATTAGATCAATGCAGTTGTAGATTTATTGTGGTTACGAATGGCCCATTACCAAATGATTGTTGTTTTCACTTGTTAATGAGTTGCATTGTATTGTTTCATATATTACATTGGGTGTGTGTGTGTGTGTGTGTAAAACCTTTCATTATGCTTCTTTTCATTGTGAGAAATGTTTGTTGGATGAAAACAGCTCTTTGTATTATTCACCTGATTAAGACTCTTCATAGTTTGTTTTTTTATTATTTATTTTTTCTTTACATTAATGTTGTTGTTGTGTGCCTTCAAGACTTTTCTGATTTATGGTGACCCCATGATAATAAAAATAACATAATTCAAGACCAAGAAGGAATAAAAGGATGTTGGATGTAACATAAAAAATTATATAAAAGGGATGGCAAAATGAAGAATACATGGAATGAAGAGCCATATGAAGATGAACCCCAAATTCTAAAAAGTGAGGTGGAAGCTGCAATAAGAGAAATGGTGAGAAACAAATCACCAGGAACAGATAATATTCTAGTTGAAGTGCTACAGTCCACATTGACAGAGTCAGCTCTAGTGCCAATGTAGGCTAACAGCCATGGAAAACAAAACAATAGCCAACAGATCAATGGATCCCCATCCACAAAAAACTGCAGCAACTATAGAACCATAGCACTAATCTCGCACACAAAATTCTGCAACACAGACTCCAAACATACATGGAGAGACAAATCCCACAGGTCCAAGTGGGGTTCAGGAAAGGAAGAGGCACTAGGGACCACATTGCAAACAAACAACGGCTAATGGAGCACATCAGGGAATTCCAAAAGAAAATCAGCATGTGATTTATAGACTATAGCAAAGCCCTTGCCTGCACAGATAGATCATGAAAGGCTATGGATTGTCCTTTAAGAGATGGGAGTGCCAATGCATCTGAAAGTCCTGATGAGGAATCTGTACTCAGGACAAGAGGCTACTGACACAACAGAACATGGAGAAACAGAATGTTTCCCAATTGGCAAAGGGGTCAGACAAGGCTGTATCTTATCACCCTACCTATTCAACTTATATGCAGAACATATTGTAAGAAAAGCAGGCTCAGACACAGAAGGAGGAGGAGTGAGAATAGGAGGAAGGAACATCAACAACCTTAAGATATGCAAACAACACCATAGTACTAGCAGAAAACCTCATAGACTTGGAACAACTACTAAGAAAGATCAAGGAAGAAAGTACAAAGGCAGGCTTACTGTTGAACATAAAGAAAACAAAAATAGTAACCATAGAGAATCTACACATATTCAGCCTAGACAATGAAGAAATAGTAAAAGAATTCAGCTTTGCGCAGTGGCAGTATCATAGCCAATGAGCTTTGTGCAGTAAAAGAATTCTCTTACCTGGGATCAAACATTAATAGGAACAGAGACTGCAGCCAGGAAATTAGAAGAAGATTAAGAATGGGGAGAGTGACTATGAAAGAACTAGAAAAGAGCCTAAAATGCAAAGATAATTAAGCACAAAAGTTAGAATCATACAAGCCATCGTATTCCCTATTACCATGTATGGATATGAGAGCTGGACAGTTAAAAAATAAGATAAGAAGAAAAGCAATTCATTTGAGATAATGTGGTGCTGGAGAAGAGTGCTGAGGATCCCATGGACAGCCAAAAGGACAAACAAATGGGTCCTAGAGCAGATCAAGCCAGAAATCTCCCTGGAAGCCAAGATTACCAAACTGAGGCTGTCGTACTTCAGACACAACATGAGAAGCAAGGAATCTTTGGAAAAAACAATAATGCTGGGGAAGGTGGAGGGATGTAGAAAGAGAGGAAGGCCACATGCCAGATGGATGGACTCTATTAAGGAGGTCACAAGTATGAGTTTGCAGGAACTAAGCAGAGCAGTGGAGCACAGGGATTCTTGGCGATGTCTCATCCACAGGGTCATCATGGGTTGAAATTGACTTGAGGGTGGTTAACAACAACAAAGGCAAACCTATCACAGGGTTTTCTTGACAAGATTTGTCCAGAGGAGGTTTGCCATTAATAGTTGGTATTTAAACTCTGTATTTCTTATTACTGATTACTTTTTACTAACAGAAGTTAAGATTCTGGATCAATTATACATATCTTCATTGAGAACTCTCTACTAATTACAAATTTTAAGTTGATTGAAGAAATATATGTGTTATTAACTGAAGAAGATTCTGAAAGATAATGGATGCTCTATGCATTCATTGCTAAAGTCAGGTGCAGGGCACACTAGCTTATTATACCAAATGAAACTTGTTGGTCCTTAAGACACGCTTTTGTTTTTGCTCAAACAGACTAACAAGGTTCTCCTTTCCTGCACTGAACAGATGATGTTGGATGTCAACCTTTGACATTGCAGACCACCTGTTTGGGAAGAAGAAATCAATCCAAGAGTAGGCCTTCTGCTGTATTCAGAAACTACTGCATGTGTTCACCTGCCTTCCTACTGGGTGCTACTTTCTTCTCCTGACTGTCATGTTCACAAGTGGAAGTCCTTCCACTTCCCTCCTTTGCTGCTCTTCCTAAGGGCCCTTTCACACTATATAGTTATAGTGCTAAGATTTGACCTTTTACCTGCCATGGTACCATCCTATGGAATCCTGCAATTTGCTGTTTAGGGATGAATACTTAGAATTTTTTGCTTAAAATCCCTGGAGGAATTATGTACAGGGTTACCAGACATCCTCCTTTTCTAGAAAAAGCCCTACATTTCAACCTTCTGTTCAGGAGGAATGTCAAAATGTCCTCCATTTTGAGTATGACTAAGAGGCATGGATTTACATTTATAATAGTGTTTTTAGCTTTTATTTTGTAATGTCCTACAAAACTTTTCTTGAATGTCCTACATTTTGGCCTCCTTTGCAGTTATGACATCTGGTCACCCTGATTCTGTAGGAAGCAACCATGGCAGTTAAAACAGAGTCATAGTGCTAGAATTGTGTGCTGTAGTATGAAAGGGCCATTTTTGAGCAAGCTGATGTCTGCTGTTTCATCTCTCCTCTTGATGAGATGGGATAATGTTGGTTATTCCCCACTGAAAAGAAAGCATTGCCTAATGGAATGTTCTTTTTTTAAAATAACTCTCAATATAGTTACATGAATTTAGCAGAGCTTGATAGGTTCCTTCTTTAGACTTCATTTCTCAGAATCTTTCCAGACCTTATGGCCAGCTGGCTGAGGGATTCTAAGAGTTGTAGTCCCAAAATGTAATATTTCCATGCTCTGGATATTTGATAGCTAGGTTTTGTTCAAGGTTATGCATGCCTATTGGCCTGTTCTTATCTTTTCTGCAGATAAGGGTAAAATAACCCATAGATGTCATTGCAGGCCTGGGTGTAAGATGTTTTCTTTGTACAGTTTCTTCTTGCATACGCAGGGGTTGAAATTTGGAAATCTTATTTCCATGCATTAATGATCCCCAGTATAGTGGAGTAATTTACATCAATGGCACCAACTATTAGTAACAGTAAGTCCTTCAGTGGGGTGATAAAATAGCCCTTGGCTTGTATTACAGAGGACAGTCCTCCACTTGAAGGTTTGTCTGTTTTGTTGTTGTTAACTGCCC
>CM034708.1:183159174-183174259 GCA_020142125.1 Phrynosoma platyrhinos | reverse complement strand
CATTTCTATCAGTGGTACCAATTCCAATATAATGATGAAGTACCAAGAAAAGGGAGAATAACAGAGGGCTCTTACATTACCAACAGTGATTCAGGATCCAAATGGAGGGGAGCATTTTCTCCTCCCCTGCAGCTGATCTATGAGCTGCCACTGAAAATGGCTCATCAACCCTTTTATTTATTCACTTATTAAATGTATATCCAACCTTTCCTCTAGTGAGCTCAAGGAAGCATTGATGAGTCTCTTTCTCCCTACTTTAGCCTTATGACAGCTCTGAGAGGTAGGTAAACATGAGAGAGAATGACTAACCTAAGGTTGAATTTCATGGGTCAGTGCAACATTTTAACTGCTACACCACACACTCTCTCCAATGGTTAGTACCTGAATAGTAGACAGAGCAAGCATATAGCTCGGTCTTCCCCAAGATAGTGAGAAGTAAAATATTTCAATATATATTTTTAGCAATTATTTCCAAGTTTGCATTTCAATCTATTTTCTAGATTAGCATATATAGATGCCATGCAAGTCAGTCTCTTTTATCTTTTCTTTTTATGATGATATTATTTTTTTCTTTTTTGAGAATGCATAATACATCAGTCAGTGGCATCACTTGCGGAGTGCGCTGGTGCAGCCTGCACCGGATGACTCCCCAGAAGAGTGGTATAGATTTTTTTTAAAGTTAGACTGTAAACATAAGCAGAATTATTAAATTCAATTTATCTCAATGGCATGTAGTTCTGAATAAGCACACTTAGAATTACATTTTAATTTATTCATTTAAACATTGTAAAATCTCTCCATACCCCCAAGGCTTGTGGCATAGTGCAAGTTTTAAAAATAGCACAAAATCAAATGAAAAATATAATGATAATATAACACTTTTATATTTAAAAAAATCAAAGGAATTGAGGAACAACACTTTCAATGGCTGTGTATCATGTCTGGAACACCCTCCTGAGTGCTATATGCCTGGAGCTGTCTCTGATTACTTTTCTGGCATCATGTAAAAAAAGATTCATTAATTTTCCCAGACATTAAAATCCAGTATATTACTTCACACTGCTGTTTCTGAACATGCAGCTAGTGGCAGGAAATGTGTTGATTAAAAATTAAATTTAATTAGGATCTCATACTTTCCAACATTTCACCAATAAAAACTGGGAGATGTGTGGCCAGGCAAAGCAGAATGTGATCGAGATGGCAAAAGTTAATGATGAAGAATACAAAAATTAGGAGAAGCTGTAGCAGTTGGCTTTTGCCTGAATCTACTGGGAAGGGCAAGATTTCTCTCGCCTTTTCTCCTACCTGCTTAGTAAACTGAGTGCAAACTACTTTTGCAGTTTGAACTCAAATCTGTCGCAACTGAAGTAAGCAAAGAACAAAAGGGGGAATATGGGAGCAGAGAGAAACTGGGAAATGCAGCTGAGAAAGTGAAGAGTAATTGGGAAGTCTCTGCCAAATCAGGACAGATGAAGGCTATGGAATCTTACCTAAATTGTTTTTCTGTAGCTCTTTTGCCACTACTTTTACAACACTATTCTTAGCTTGTGCAAGGTTTGAATTTAAGTTTTGTGTCATTTTGGAGGCCTCTGCAAAACATCTTACAAGAACAGTGTTGCAGTGGAGCCAGGGCTTACACAGTCAAAATGTAGTCACTTTTTGATTAGCAGGGATAACACTTACATTGTTTGCTGCCCTCCACATGCTTCCATTTCCCCTCTGAGCTCAGTTGTGGACCTCACAGTAGTTAAAGGAAAAAAGTATTTTCCCAGCAACAGTATAGCGTGAGCTATCCCTGTTGGAATATGGATCAACACAGCTGTTTGCATTTTTGGACTCTCCTTCAGGGTGTGGTTGTGGGGACTGTCATACTGAGTACACACACTAGAAAATTTACCACCACGCCATTGTAAATGAATGGATAAATGAAATTACTTATTCCCTAATTGGGGGGAAAACCCCAACCATCTAGGGAGTGTCCCGTAGATACACACCTACAAACCCCACAGTTGTGTCAGAGAACAGTTATGAATTCAAAGGTAACAAAGGATCTACTAGGACCAATAATATATTTTATCCCCTATAAACCACTACATTAAGATTTTTTTAAAAAAAAAATTAAGCACAACACCCCCAGAGACCCCTCCCTCAATTACCAATTTAGGTAGCTTTTCCACAAATCTACTACTTACAAAACACCCCATATATTCATAATAAAGTAATTTGTCATATATAACTATAAAGCCATTTCATCCGCACATAGAAATAGGCACATATGCAAAAACTTTGCACATTTATAATCAGCCCTCCATGTTTGCAGCTTTGACTTTTGTGGATTTGATTAATAGGTTTTCTCGAGGAATCTCTAGGTCCTCCAGTGAGTTTGCCAGAAATTGACTATAGAAGCATACTGGAAAACCTAGATTACTTGAGACAACATTTCTCTTTGTAGGACATCCAGCACAATTCTATGGAAAACATCTACCTGATTCTGACCATAGAGGTGTGCTAGGACCTACAGGTTCCTATAGGAGTATTCTCAGGTAAAAAAATTAGTGTTTTTTATTTGAAGTTTTTCAACTTTTATGGGAGTCCTGTAACCATAACCCCAGTGAATGTAGAGGGCTTATGGTATGTATTTATAAAAAGTCAAGGAACAGTTTAGACCCATGTTTTTATCAACTCCTGAGCCTGAACTTAATAAAGATGTGGGTCCAAATTTTTTCTTATCCGTATTCATTGCCGTGTGTCCATATGGAAGGTTTAGACATATCTGTCGGTAAGTAAATTTCACTTATACCTGGGATGTCTTGTAAATAATACATTAAATTAAAATAATTATTTGTGGAGAAATTGACTAATGTTTGGTTTCCTAAGTAGTGTCTCTGTGTATGCATACACAGGACCCCCAATTGGTTTTTTGATCAAAGCCACTTAAGACAGCATTATTAGCATGTTCAAAGTGTTTGCTGGTCTAACAGAAACAGAATTTGGCAAGTAGCTTTTAAAAGTAACACTATAGCACTGACACACCAACACTAGTTAGTTATAATTAGAGTTTTTAAAAACAACTTATTTTCTCACATTTTTTCAAAAGGAAAAAAATGAATTGTTGGCTAATTGGGAAAAGGATATAAGTTGTTGTTTGCCTTCAAGTCATTTCTGACTTATGATGACCCTAAGGCAAACATATCACCATTCAGAAGGGGGTTGCCTTTGTCTTCTTCTAAGGCTGAGAGTGTGTGACTTGCCCAAGGTCACCATTTGGGCCAAGCAGAGATTCAGATCTTGGCCTCCAGAGTCCCAGTCCAACAATCAAACCACTACATCAAGCTGTCTTTCAGATGAATATAAGTATTTATAACTAGTTACTGCCAAGCTCTAGGTAGAAAGGCTACAGTGTCTGCACACCTAAAGTTGGAGATTGCCTCAAAATCTATATTCTTTCAAAAAAAAATTTTTGCCCCTGAATTAGAAAAATAGAAACAAGGTTATGCAACTCTTGGTATATGAATACTGAGACCTGATGTTATGAGGAACAGCAACATCTAGAATTCAAAGGATTTCACTCTCTGGGCCTGTAGAATCATGTTTCTCAAATCAAAACTACACAAGACACCTATATGTTTTAAGAGTTTGATGTGAGAGTGGAGGTTCTTCCACCGTTATCATAATATCGTGGGGAAAGCTGTCCCTGCCTAGTGGTTAAAGGCCCTCAAGAGCCCTATCCTGTTTTTAACCTTGCAAAAGTTGCATCAGTGATAAATGGAATTGCAATCTTTCCCTTGATAGGGTGAAACGCTTTGAGTTTTACCAATGTTTAGACAATGGGGCATGGGTCACTGAAAATGGAGATTGCATGAAGGCTTCTGCCAAGACTACCGTTTGCTCTTGTGTTTCTCCTCTTCCTGCACTGGCACAGCTGTTGTCAGCACTGAGCCTGTGCTGACATGGCCGATTTAGCTTTTCACTGAAAGTAAATATATAATGTGCATACCTGGGGCTCAAATTGTCCCTCTCTCAAGCTCTGCCAACACACCTGTAAGATGAAGCTTGCCCAAATTCAGGACAGGGCTAGCTAGGGTGCTTTAATAAAATGAAAAGGGGGAGAATTACCGTGGATGTCACTTTTTCTACTGCTGGGAGAAACTGCACACCCTATAACTCTCCTTTCTACTACTACTGCAGCCTTTTCCAACTGGTATTTTTCACATGTGTTGGATTACAACCCCCATCATCCCATTTGACTGTGCTGGCGGGATTATGGGAGTTGTAATCCAACGTATCTGGGGGAAGCCAGATAGGAGAAGATTGCTTTACTGAATTAGACAACTCTATACTGTTCTAGTTTGAACAATTACATCTCTGTTTAACAAGCTGAGATATAGACAGGCTTGGGCAGCTACTTCTTTCATGTGAGCTATGATTAAGCCTAGATTAATTATCTAAACATTCTCATTTTCTGTGACCAGGACACTGATAGATAAAAAAAAAAAAATGAAAAAAAGATTAGTGTGTGTATATGTATATATTCTGTCATCTGTCAATTTATGGTGACCCTATGAATTTCATAGGGTTTTCTTAAGACAAGGAATACTCGGAGGTGGTTTTGCCAGTTTCTTCTTCTGAAATATAGCATACAGCACCTGTTACATTAGCAGTCTCCCATTCAAGTATTAATCAGGGCTTACCCTGCTTAGCTTCCAAGATCAAATGGAATCTGGTGCCTTTAGAACATTTAGGCCTGCATTGTTCCTATTAGAAGGAAATCCAATTGGAATCAGTCACTGGCTTTCTTCCCTTACAGTGACTCCTGCAGAGGAAATCTGGGGTTGAAGTCATTACAGGCTCCAGCTTTATAAGTTACCTAATCATGTGGCCATAGATTTACTGTATGTTCAGCCTGTGTTCCCCACCCCATACTACTCATTGAAGCTTTCCAAACTAATCCATTTGCAGCCAAGAGACAGAGAAACAGTGCTGACACATGCATGCATCAGGTGTGTAAGGGTGATAACAAGAGCTGCCTGCTGTCATCAGTATATTTAATTAGCAATGGGGCCTCGTTTAAATATTAACCCTGGGGATCTCTAAAGGATACTGAATGCAATGAGAGATTTAACCCTATATAGAATAAGATGAAAGAGGCATTTTAAAAGGGGTTCCCAGATTCCACTCACAGACAGAATTGAATCATGTAGGGCCCCTGGAATTGTCTTTAAAGTGAGGGGTGATCAACATTGGCAGGCAGGGTTGTTATTAATTTTATCTACTTGCAGGTACTTGCTGAGGAGAAAGCAAATTACTTTCCCTATCCATTATCATTGAAACAACCTTAAATATGAAGACTCTTACAAGCACAATGTGTAAGTGCCCTCCATTTGTTCAGTGTGCATTGGAGGCAGCCTTTGTTATTTCTGGGAGGTCCAAAGATAATCACTGCTTTAATATTTCTTAGTGCTTGTGTGTCTCTTTCTGGATTCTAGGGGCCAACTATAATTGAATGTTGCAAGCAATCATAATTTAAGTTCCTATCAGGGATGTTTCAAGGGCAATGCAGCCCATACCGGGTGTCACCTCAGAGTTACTCAAGATGTAAATGGCCTATTCTTTAGCCCTGGCAACTTCAGCTCCTCTCCTCTCCACCTCCAGCAATCCCCATCTTCCTGAATTCATCTAGCAAGTACAGCTCCTTCCTTAGGGTTTCTCACCCACTGGCCTAAACCAATAATTCATAGGATTTACATTTGATTATTTAATACAAACCTCCTCTATACAGTCTGCCAAGAAAACCCTGTGATGTGGTCGCTTTAGGGTTGCCATGCATCAGAAATGACTTGAGGTCACACAACAACAACCACAAAATTGTGTAGACTCAGGAATTCCTCCATTCTTGAGCTTATTGTGTAAGCCAAGAAACTACCAATGAAATCATTGTTTGATTCCCTCCTAAGCATTTTACTTCTGCTTTTACATTTGGTGGTTCAGTGATTTGGGCTGGTAACTTGTGGAAGTGAAGCACAGCAACAGCCAAAGTAGATGTTATATACAGGAAACACGTGAACAGCCTTCCAGTGTTTTTGGTGTTTAGTTTTGTTCTGAATGAAAAACAGCCCAAAAGCTTGTGATTCAGAGTGGTGGAGCAGTGGTGAAAGGGCTTTTCAAGTTATGCTTTTCACTTGAAGGGACAAACAAAATTTCAGGAAGTGCCATTTTACCAGACAAATAGCAGAAAGGGGGAAAGAAGTAGCAAGCACCTTTTCTTGCTGTTCTTTCATCTCAAGCTGTCAACCTCTTGTTGACAGCTTGTTATGTCTACTTTTTTAAAAATCCCAGAGTATATATTTATGCATCTCACAATAAATGTCTAAATTGACCTTGGAAATCACTGAGGTAGAAATGGGTGGTCTCCTACATATCATGGAGGTCTAATAGATCAGTAACCTTCAACCTTTATAATCTTACTTTAGCTTAAACATACAGATTGGAGAACCCATTTCTTTGTGGGGTTTTCCCCTTATTTTTTGAGGTGGCAATGCTGTTGAGATCTACCTTGAGATAGGCTGCAAGCTAGTTGTGGTTCCTGACCAACAGTTGCAGTAGCAAGGCAGCTGATGGCTTCCATTTAAATGGGGCAGTGAATCTGCTGCAGGTTTTAATAATAGAAGCTATCCAAGGTGCTGAATCACTTTTGGGCACAGCATTCAACACCTTGGATAGTTCTTTCATAGTTTAGTATAAAGCTATGTGCAGATTTGACACCCTACTTCCATGGAAGCCTCCAGCTGCACTGACCAGCTGGAGACCAATGTGGTAGATCTTCCTGTGCCCATTTCACCTGTAGGCTGCTGTCTACAGAGGCTTATTTCACCCACATATAATAGCTGGTCCATAAATATCAAAGAGACTTTTATTTGGTTTGGGTAGAAATGTTGGAATAATGTTCCAGGGAAAATACACAATGTGGTGAATGGCAGCAGCCATGATGACTAAGCATTTGGCCACTGCTGAGTCATGCAGCATCAAGGCTGATGAAACAGGAGGTGACATAATGACAGGGAGTCACCTGGTGCTGTAAATAACAGTAAGTGCTGCAAAAGGGCTGCAAACATGCTGTGTCATTCTAATGATTGACAGGTGTCCAAAAGGAAGAGGCAGGGCTAGAAAGCCATGTGGAGCACTGGCTATATAAGGGACAAGCCTCTGGACACATGTGTGGGTTGATAGGAGAAGATGGAGATTGTTGGACGGTGCATTAGTGTATCGTTGTACATAGCCTTTGTACATAGAATTTCTGAAGATTAAAAGCCTCTTAGTGAGACATCTGCTGAGTCTCTCTCTGCTCTATGATAACCACCTTTTCAAGGGATGTCATGTGGAAAAATAAGATGAGCTTGTTTTCTGCTTCTCCAGAGAATAGAATGGATTCAAATGACAAGAAAAATGATTTCACCTAAACATTAGGAAGAATTTTCTGATGGTAAGAGCTATTCAGCAGGAGAATAGGCTGCCTTGGAGCATGGTGGGCTCTCTTTCTTTGGAAGGCTTTAAAAAGAGTTTAGTAAGCCATCTTGTGAGTGCTTTAAGTTGTATATTTCTGCACGGTAGAGGAATTAACTAGATGGCCCTTGCATTTCCTTCCAATTCTGATTGTAAACCATCAACTGATGAGCATAGAATGACATATTGATACACATTAGCATTAAGGATTCACAAACGTGAATGGATAGTTCAGTACTGGAACACCCAAATGGCACTGGCAGCTTCATATGTTGTCCATTTAATGCTTGTGCACTAAATTAGAAACATGATAAAGTGGCTAACTTAACTATGCTGACGTTTCCTCCAAATCCAATAGACAGTATGATTCCTGTTGACCAACTTGCATGGCCTGTATCTATTCCAAGTTATGGACAACAAGAGTGTCGCAAGCAATCAACTGTTCAGCTGTTAAAGCCAACCATACAACTGACAGTTTGAAGGAGAAAGTGCAATGAATATTCAACCAGCATTTGCACTGTGAGGAGCTCCTACTAGGTGGTTGAGCCTCCAGGCTGTGCTGTCTAATGGCATGAGTCAGGTCTCCCTTACCTCCTTAAGTAACACCTGGAGAGCAGTGAGCGAGAGAGGATCATGCAGACATCTCTTCACCTTAGGCCATGAACTTGTCTCTCATACTTCCTTTCATTACAAACTTGTTTCTCTTGGTCTATCTAGCCACTATCCACCTTTCTGAATTTTAGAGGGACAATATCATGAGTCAACCATCAAAGGGTAAAATGGCTTGCTTTGTAATGCTTGAAAAAGGACTTGGTTTATTCACTGTTTCTCTAACATTTGAAACCTTGATCCTTAAGAACATAGGAATGTTAGAAGATCTCTATTGGACCAAACCAAATCCCTGTCTAATCCAGCATTCAGTTTTCACAATGGTCAACCAGTTGAACCTGGGAAACCCATAAGAAAGGCTCGAGTGCATTACCATGTCCCTATTTGTGCTATTGGTAACTGGTATACAGAGATATCCTTTTTGCATCTTTAATCTGCCAGGGCTGGCCACATATGAGCATGCAGAGATTTCATCCTCAACTGCCTGGGAGCAATTAAATCAGAGTGTGGGGATATAAGTCATAACACAGGCCTGCATTGGAAAAGCGTTTTTCAATATTGTAGCTGTTTTTAATATATTTTGGGGCGCTGAATTTGAAAACAACAACAACACCCAATAAAAATGTCATACCTCAATGGCAAACCCTCTCTGAAGAAACTTGCTAAGAAAACCCTATGATAGGTTTCCCTTAGGGTGGCTATAAGTCAAAAATGACTCAGAGGCACACAAAAATAACAACAACCATAGACAGTTCTTTCACATATTCAATTTTTTTCAATCCAGTCATTACTCAGCTTTGATTAAGTGAAGATGCTAATGTTTCAGAGGAATTGCTTTTAGTGCTTTCAAACAGGGGTGTCTCTTGGGTGCGTGGGATGTGTGGACTGCACTGGGTGACATACTGGGGAGGTAACACCTGGTTGGGCCCTCCATCTACTGCGGGGTGTGTGTTGCAATGCTGCTGCCACCCAGCAGCTCCTTCCAGGTTTGATGGGGCTGCTGACTGGGTGGGAAAGGGAGGTACTGGAGACAGTGGTGGCACCACTGACTCCTCCCATTCCTGCCATCATTGCCTCCATTTCCCACCCAGCCATTCCCGGGCAGTAGCAGCAGATCACACAAGCACCTGCCCATTCTTCTCTGCTGTCATGGCTCTCCCAGCCAAGGGAGCCAAGGCAGTGGAGATGAAGGGGTATGTCCATTCCGGCTTTTCTGCTTTTCTGCTGCCTTGGCTCTCTTGGCTGAGGGAGCCAAGACAGCATTGAAGAAAGAGTGGGTGTGCACCCATTCCAGATTCTTCACTGCAGTGGCTCTCGTTGCTCAGGGATTCAAGACAGCGGAGAAGTTGCCTTCACTTCTAAGACCTCCCATTGCCTAGCTTGCCTGGCCACCCCCTGCCAGCCCTTTCTGGGTCTGGATGGGCAGCGGGCAAGCAAGCAAGTGAGGCAGTGGAAAGGGAGGAGGGAGAGCGGGGCAGACAGCTGCCACCATCGTCCCAGCAGCCCTTTTTGTGCACCCACACCAGGTGACACCAACTCTAGTGACATCACTGCTTTTGAACAGATGTTTATGTTTCATATCAGCAAATTAAAGTGTTTTGGATCCCTGCACCCAAAGACTTTGCAGGATAATTCTTAGCAGGATCATTTCATTCATTCACATACTACAACACAGAAATATCAAAACAAGCTGTGAAAAACTTGTATGTGATGGAGCAAATCTGAGGTCATTTTTGGATTCAGCTCACCCAATTCCTATAATACTAGGACACATTTTTTAAAAAAAGTTTTTATGACTCTCTTTTGCAGGCCTGTGTTATTTAAGTGCTGAGTACTGCTATCTTTTTTTCTTCCATATATCATAGTCACATAGCATACCTGACAAGTTTCAAAGTTTGGCAAGTTCCTTTTTTATTCTAAATCCAATTGTTAGATGTAACTAGCCCAGAATCATTGAATCAAATGCTGAATGATTGAATCAACACTTTTGTAAATTACATTGATTTAACGGGTCTACTCCAGTTAGAACTAACAATTGGATTTAGGCCTTGGATCACAACTTTCAGAATCCCTCAGCTTGTCTGAGCTCTGGCCATACTGGCTATAAGGTTCAAAAAATTATAGTCCAAAAAATTAAAATAAATAAATTATAAGTTTTGGTTGTTCTACAACAGCCAGCCCAATACTCATAATGTCCAAAAGACCATTGCTATATTTGTTCTTCTTGTGTGCCTTCTAGATGGTGACAGCATCATAGGGTTTCTTGGCAAACTGAGTCAGAATAACTTGCCATTACCTTCGTCTAAGGCTGAAAGAGTGTGACTTGCCCAAGGTCAAGGTTGGGTTTCCATAACTGATCCAAGATTTCAACCCTTTTCTTCCATAGTCCTAGTCTAACATTCAGGCCCATACACAAAGTTGGCTTTCACATCTTACATATGAAATTCCAAAACTTAGTTGATGTTTGGATTGGATCCCTGCATCCAAAGGAAACGTGAGCATTATTTGGAAAGATGGAGACTAAAGAATTCTTGCACCAGAATTATGTATGAATTCATCTTCTCATAACAGAAGCTTTGTTTCTATCATTCACTTGAAACTTGAGCCCCAACAATCTAAAGCACTTTTCAGCAGAGGATGGGGTGTCATCTCATCATGTTGCAAAACCTGGCCAGGTTCCAGGACAGTTGAGGGGTGGGAGATTGAGTCTTGCTGCTTTTGTGTGTAATAATTTTAACAGTCCAGGGCCCAATGCCAGGTTGCTCTATTCCTGGAGGGAAGGTTGGGGAGGGATGCAAATGTGTTTTAGTGAAGTCGGATTGGGCCTAGGCTTGCCTGTTCAGTGTGCAAATGAGGAACAGCTGCAGGCAGTAGGAAAGGATGGACCATAGCAATGATGTCACCTAGGCAAGTCCCATGCTGTCATGTCAGGGAGCAAATGTAAAAATACAGCATGGACAGGAAGGATTCTGGAGTGACAATAGAACATTCTTAGGATTTCTCATATTCAGCACATCTCTGTGGAAAGCTTGCACAAGTCACAATTCTTTTCATGCCACAGTGGTAGTGTTGAGTTGTCCTGTAATTGTATTAAGCCTTTGGCTTCAACCCTAGTCCTGTATCTCACTGCAACTCATCCTGTAGCTAATCCTAAAACAAACCAATCACATGCAGTCCTGCTTCCTTCAGTGCCTAAATACCCTGAAGACAACAAATCCTGTCTGATCTTGGAAGCTATGCAGCCGTGGTTAGTACTGGGCTGGGAGACTGCCAAGGAATCCCAAGTTATATTTAATAGGAAGACAATGGCAAACCATTTCTGGGGATTCCTTGCCCAAGCAAACCGTATGAAATTCATGAGGTCTCCATAAGTTACATACAGACACACACAGACACACACACACTGCTTCCTTGTTTACTCCTGTATCTCCTTGCCTCCAGGGATAGAGGGTGGCTCTGCTGTTGTAGGACCATGTATCCACTTTTAATTTTATCTGCATTCCTCCTCTCACTGCTCCATATTGCATGGAATCTCTGACAGGACCAAACCAGTAGTCCAGGACTAGGAGAATTCCCACTGAGCTACAACTACAGGAGGGAGAGCAATGATGATATCAAGAATAGATTCACCACTATGACCATGCCATTCACTAATGGTAGTGCATCCTTTGCTTGTCTTCCCTTCCACTGTTATTTCTACAATGTCCCATTTTTAGTTGTAATTACCTGGGGGTAAAGGCTGGTTTTCTTACCCTTTGGGAAGCACTGTACAAGAGGAGGAGGAGGAGGAGGAGGAGGAAGCAGTGGCATCCCCACCCCAGTATCATCTGGTGGTAAGGGCTGCCAGGGGGGCAGCAGTGGCCAAAATGGCATGCTCAGTCCTCTTCTTTGCCAACATTGTGGCAAAGCCAGGAGTAGGGTGCTTGGGCCTCTCCTTTGCTGGCATGGTGGAGGTCTTGTCCTGCGGAGACCTCTGCTACTGCAGCAAAATCGGGAAAGAGGCAGTGGGAAGAGGGCTTAAGGGGGCGTCACTCCTCTTCTGGGGTGTCACCTGGTGTGGGCTGCATTCCCTGCACCCCCCTTGTGACTCTACTGGGAGGAAGACAAGGACAAGGAGGAGGAGGAGAAGGAGAAGGAGAAGAAGAAAGAGGAGGAAGTAGAGGTGGAGAAAGAGGACTAGGACTTCCTACCCCAAAAAATCTCCAATGAGCTGCCTTCCCTTCCCAGGTAATGACCAAACAAGACAAGGTCCAAAAGAGGTGAAAGTAACAAGCTGGTTCACATTTTGCTCTTGTAGAGCCGGATGAATATTGTAAATGAAGGATCTACTTTATGAAGAGCTTAAAGCAGCAGATGGCCTTACACCTGACTGAATGCACCAAGAACATGATATGCAAATGCTTACACATCCCATTTACAGTCATTTCATGCTCTTCCCTCTCTTTCCACAGTTCCCTACTGGTAGGGAGCTTAAGGTTAGGAAGTGGGTTGGTTCTGTTGGGAGTGTCGGTTTTTACACCAAGCCCAGTGAGCAAATTGGATGTTGTCATGGGGAAGGATCCATGCCCACTCATCTGATGTCATCTAGACTCATCCCTTTGTTAGACCTTCTCTGTGCAGAAAGGCATAGAGTCCTGTTTCTTTCTCTGAACAAAGAATGTTTCTGCTGTCTCCAGTCTCAGACTGGAAAGAACAGTGGAGTTCCTTCTCTCACCCTGATGTGCACAAAATGGGGGGGGGGGGGGGGAAGAGATTCTGCAGCTAACCCTGATCTGAGACTGAGAATAACAGATTTGCCTCAGCCTGGTTTGCATTCTGGGTGGAAGGTTAGTGGGGTGGGAAATCTAGCTAATATCTCTAATATGAGATTGAACATAATAGTGGGGTTCTACCCAGTGGCATCACTATGACACCAGGAGAGGTGTCACCCAATTGGGCAATCTTTCCACTGGGGGAGAGGGGTGAATGCCGTAGGCCCTGCTTCCCCATGGTGGTGGTTGCGATTCTTCATGAGGAGCTGCCACCACCATGGAGAAAGACAAAGCTGAGGGCACCCAGCCCTGCTTTCTCACCACCATGGCGGTTCCTCACAAGGAGCCACTGCCACTGCTGAGAAAAAGAAGGCCAAGCACCCCTGGCCTGCTTCCCTATGGTGGCAGCAGTTCCAAATGAGGAGCCACCACCATTTCAGGGAATGGGAAGACCAAGCACCCCCAGTCCTGCTTCCCCACAGTGGTAGCAATCTCCTCATGAGGAGGCCACCACCACTGCACCAAAAGAGAATGGGTGAGGACTGCCTTTTGGCCATGCTTCCCAGCAGTCCCACCCCTTGCACCGGCTGACACAGGGGGTAGCAATGCTACTGGTTCTACTTCTGCAGCTCATGGTCCCACTTGGCAGGTGAGAAACACATACTGATAAAGCTTGAAAAAAGAAGGGCCTTTAGGGAGGAGGAGGGGTGCTTTGAGGCCCCACATGAACTGAATTAGTATCTTTAGTGCACCAAATTAGGCCATTGGGCTAGAAATCCCTCTCCCTTGTTTTACATGGTCCATTTGAGAAGAGTATGATTTATAGTGTGTGCTTCATAGCACATCTCCCTCCAAGAAGCCCCAACTGGGTACTCCCACCAGGTGACACCAACCCTAGTGATGCCACTGAAACTGCTGCCTCCTCTCCTAGCTTGCATGTTCTTCCTCATTAATAACCTTTGCCACCCTGAACACACTCTGATGTTGCTTGGCCAGACATGTCCCAGTGTTCATTTATTAAATGTTGGATGTTATGATAGTCAATGGGTTTGAGGAGTTGCAGTGGCTTTCCTTGCTAAAAAATGAGAATGAGGATCATCATCTTGGAACCAGAAGCATAGAGAACCATATTAGGAGATGTGCTGGAGCTCCATGGTTTTGCCCAACACTTGTTTACCAGGGAAGTTCAGCTCTTCTGACTTCACTTCCGCCCTGCAGGAGATGCTACAGAGGACAAAAGCTATGACAGAAGCAGATGTTAATAAATGTTGAGTCATTGTTTGTATGGGTTCCCCCCCCCCAAGTATTCTGAAAATCATGAATCAACATCCACCTGTATGATGAAAAAGCATGGTGCAGATTTTAATCCAGGCTATAAAGAGAGTTCTTTGAAAATTGGTAAACTGGTCGACTGACTAGCCAGCCAGCCCCTGGGAGAAGGGTATTTCCTTTCTATTTCATATTATACCTCATGTCAGTCATCTGGAAAAATATACAGAGACGTCTGGGAATGTGAGTTCTCTCCTTCTGGGCATATCTCTTCTTTCCTTCCTTCCTCTTGGACAGTTGCTTCATTCTCATTCTCCAGGGAGATTCTAAGGTGAGGTAAAGGTTGTTTTAAGTTTTTCAGAGTCTGAAAAGTGCTTCTTCAATGCTATGTCTCCGTCTTTCTCGAAGAGAAAATGTATCCCAGTTCAAGTTAACATTCTTTAAGGCCTGCCTTCTTATACCTAAGAGATCTTTAAACTGAACACAACATAAAACTTCCTTGGTCTTGAAATGTTGAAATTGGTGCTAATGTCAAAGAGCAAGGCATCTTTAAAGCAACAGTTGTGTGACTGTGTGAAGACACACCCAACTAAAAGTGGTGGCAAATATGGGTGTGCAACCCCAGTATCCTGGTGAGATCAAACTCTTATACCCAAAAAGGCTCCAAAGTTGAATGTAAAGTCAAAAAGGGGGAAATTTATTTTGAAAAACAAAAGAAAAAGGTTTTTCCTCCCCAGCTCTAACAGACTTAAAATAAAAGGTACTTTACGGTTTTGGTTTCAGCAATCTTCAGGGTTGTTATCTCTCTAGGTTTGATCTTGATTTGATCTCCTACTCAATGAAAGTGGTGCAGGGTCTTTCAGCTTCTGGTGCTCTTGACTTCTTTGTTATTGATGTTCAGTTTAATCAACTGCTTTTGGTAACTAATCTAGCTAAATGGTAACTAAATTGGCTAA
>CM034708.1:183136959-183147769 GCA_020142125.1 Phrynosoma platyrhinos | reverse complement strand
TTTGCCAAGAAAACTCCAAGAACAAGTAATAACTACAATAATCAATATGATCATAGCGGGCGGCGGCAGCAGGACTGGCCTGGGGCTGGTCCAAAGGCCTTGGGGGGGCGCATCTGGCCCCGGGGCCTTAGATTGCCTACCTTTGATTTAGATGATGAAATGGAATGTATGCTTATTAAATTTGTAGATGACACCAAATTTGGGATGGGAGTTAGGGATTACCCCCGAGGACAAGATCAGAATTCAAAATGATCTTGACAGATTGGAGAGTTGAGCCAGAACTAACAAAATTCATTTCATTATGGATAAATGTTAGGTACTACAGCTAGACAGGAAAAATGAAATGCACAAATATAGGATCCTTGAAAGCAGTACATGTGAAAAAGATCTGGGGTCTTAGAAGACCAGGATTTAAACATAAGTCAACAGCATGATGTGGCATCCAAAAAATCCAGTCCAGTTCTGGGCTACATAAACAAGAGTATTATGTCCAGATCAAGGGAAATAGTATTTCCACTCTATTATGCTGTGGTCATCTCATCTAGAATACTGTGCCCAGTTCTAGGCATCACAGTTCAAGAAGGATATTGACAAACAGGAACATGCCTAGAGAATGGTGACCAAGATGAACACCGGTCTGAAAACCAAGACACATGAAGAATGATTGAGGGAGCTGGATGTGTTTGGCTTGGAGAAGAGGAGACTACATGATAGCTAAATGTAAATATCTGAAGAAAAGTCATGTAGAAGATGGAGCAAACTTGTTTTCTGCTGCTAGAACACAAACCAATGGATTCAAATTACAAGAAAAGAGCATCTACCTAAACATTAGGTAGAACGTTTTCACTGTAAGAACCATTCAACAGTGGACTTGTCTTTTTGGGGGGGGGCGCTTTAAAAAGAAGTGCTTTTGTTATGTATTCCTGAATGGCAGGGGGCTGGGCTAGTTGGTCCTTGTGGTCTCTTCAAGCTCTTCTAAGAGTCTGAAGAGGGCTAGTGAAATGAAATTCAGAATGCCATACTGTTCTAACTGATTGTAGAGTTGTCTATTGACAAGGATGGGCCCAATCTGACAGTTTAACTGGAACAGGAGTAGGACTTATGCAGTCCTCAGTATGTTGTTGGACTGCAGCTTCCAGCAGCCCTAACCAGCATAGTTATAGTGGGGAATGCCGAGACATCTGGAGGTCAGTATGATTACCATTCAAAAGGTCATGATAATTTCTGAGAGGAAGTAGTAATTTCTCTTTGGGCCCATGAACACTGCACAGATATTGCACTATGATTCCACTTTAACTGCCATAGCAATATTCTACAGGATTTGTTGTTAGGGAGGGTTATTGAGAAATCTTAGTCAGAGAGCTCTAGTGCCTTACCAGACTACAAACTCCAGGATACTGTTAAAGTAGAATAATAGTTATAATTTGTTGTGTGAAATGACCCTTTGATATCTCTTTTCCAGATCGGTTGCTGGATTTGGCGGTCCTGCCTATGTGTCCCATGTAGATTTGGTTAATTTTGCTAGGCAAAAAGGTTTCTGGGTCATTGTAAGAATCAAACTTCTTTTTAGTCTCTTACTATGTAAATTCATGAGGGGTAAAAGTATTTGGTAATAGATTTATGAGTTAAAAGAGATTGCTGTGTTTGGATCAGTATGCAAAGGGAACTTGTAGCAGCTTTGAGAGAAAGAAGTTGGTAGCATAAATTTGCAATCTTGCATTCGATGAAATAGAGTTACAATTTCTTTCTCTCTGTCTCAAAGGTGCTATGAGATCCATTTGTAGACTTATGAATGTTTGACTAAATAGACTTTTGTTCAGATTCCTACACAGACACAATATAGTGCACCATTAGTTTAAATCAAAGTCTCTCCATCTCTCACAGCTGTTGTAAAGCCACAGGACAACAGATGGTTGGAACAGAGTGACACTTCTGGCAGGAAGAGGATTGCTTTAAAGGCTGGACTTTACCTTGCCATGTTGCTCTATGTTCTTTCTGGAAGTCTTGAGTGCAACCTCCCAGGTCCAGTGGTTGAAAAATGCTCCCTAGAAAAAGTGATACACATTTTCTTCACCCACACCACCAAAATTCCCAACTCTGGTATAGCTCTCGCAGGCCATATCATCACAGTATTTGGGGGGAAGTTAAGCCAGCCAGCCAGAGAGAAAGTTATTATATTTAGCTGACCCTGAAATTTGTCAGTGACAGCAAAGAAACCCATGACTCTCTTGCATTGAAAGAACAAGAGCAACTTCCCCATAAAGATCACATGAAAATCCATGAAAGAATACCCCTTTCTAGGAAGCAAAGAGGTTTTCAAACAATCCTGAAACTAAATAGGCTAACTCGAGCAAAATGCATGCTCCTGGTGACCTCTTTTACCACAGAAGGGTGTAACCTTGCACCGTCCAGATGTTTTGACCACAAATTCCCATCAGCCCCAGGCAACGTGGATAGAAGTTGAAAAGTTGTAAAGTTCTGGCCAAAAACCATCTAGCTTAGCGCCAGGTTACCTTACCCTACTCTGCTAGAACATGAGAGGGACTTCTCATTGCCAGAGACTTCTAATACTTTGGCTTAATCATAGAATTATAGAGTTGGAAGAGACCTCAAAGCCCCTGAAGTCCAACCCCCTGCCATGCAGGAATACACAATCAATGCACCCCTGACAGATGGCCATCCAGCCTCTGTTTAAAAACCTCCAAAGAAGGAGACTCCACTATACTTCTCAGCAGCATATTCTAGGGTTGAACAGCTCTTACTGTCAGGAAGTTCTTCCTAGAGTTGAGGTGGAATATCTTCCTTTTTTAAATAATTTGTTTCTTGCCTCACTACCTCACTACATAAATCTCTTGGCCACATTTTGTTCTATCACAACTGTTGCTTACAAAAGAACTGTAATAGACAAAGTGGTCTCAACTAAAATACAAAAGATTAAACTAACTGCTTGTTTAAATCATAAAGCTAAAGAGGACATTGAAAAAGAATGGCTCCCAATTATAAATTACTGTAAACTGAAGTGGAAATAGATGGTAGGAACATGAAGGAGATCAAGTTAGAAAATGAACAAAATAATAAGTACAATTAAAATTATGTAAAATTAGAATATGCTCTATGGCATTGTTATAATTTTGCTTTTGTTTTTTCTTTTGTAGCTTCTTTGTTTAGCCGTCTTGAGATTATTGGTTATAAAATAAGTAAATGAAACTACGGAGTAATTAAGAGCATGTTGCTGGAGAAACAAAGGAAGTTAATGTTGGATGTATTTCTTTTATTGTATATTTGTAAAGAATAAGTATTTTAACATTAATAAAAAAATTTAAAAATACAAAAGATTAAGCAGGGTCTGTTTTGATTTCAGCATTTATATTTTCCTTATTGTGGAATCCATACCCTCCAATTGTCCCAGCTTGGCAAGGACAGCTCCAATTAATCCTCTGACATCCCCCCCTTTTTTCCCAGCTGCTTTTAAAATATCCCAACTTCTTTCTCCCCTTCCTCTTGAACTTACTATAAAATTCACTATATATCAGTTTAAAGTACAAAAGTAGTTTACACTCAGTTAATTCAGCAGAGGGGAGGGAGGAATCTTGCCTTTCACAGTACGCTCAGGCAAAAGCAAACTGCTGCAGTCTCTTTAACATATTTGTTTTTCCTCATTAATAACCTTTGCCATCATGACTATACTCTGAAGTTGCTGGACCATATATGTCCTGGTTTTAATTGGTGAAATGTTGGAGGGTATGGGAATTCTGGATTACCTGCATAAGTTTAAATGCATAGGAAAAGCTGTACAGCTATAGCCCTCAGCCGCAGGACCTCCAGATATTTGGGAGTTTGGTTCCCAGGAGCCACAGCCATGTATATTGTGATTAGTTTAATTATTCTGAGTATTGTTTTTATGGTTCTTTGTTGTTAAATGTGCTCTAAAAAATTAATTATACTTGCTAACTCTTTTGAGTGTTCTTTTGGTGATAAAAATGTCATTTAATAAAATGAGTCCAAACTTCTGGAAGACCAAAACTTAAGAATCACTGCTGCAGAGGTGGCAATTCTGCAGAATGAGTATTTAATAGGAGTCTACAGGGTAAACAAGGTAGATGTTTGGGAGTGATGGCCCTATATATATATATATATATATATATATATATATATATATATTCAAGGGAGGGAAAGTGCCATACCCAATCAAGTTGTACGTTCCCAAAGCCCCCAGATCCAGTTTTTAATTAAGGGGATTAAAATTATGCATAAAAAGCTGCCTGCAACAGCATTATGCATTAAAACACCCCTTCACCCCATGTACTTACAAGACTAAAAATTGGAAGTGCAAACCAGAAATAGACTCATTTTCTGATTTTCAAGGGGCATGGGTTGAAAGAGAGCCATGTGCTGTACCAATTTGAGTGCTGGAACATGACTGGAGACCAGAGTTCGAATCCCCATATGACCATGGGAACCCACTGGGTGACCTTGGGCTAGTCACACTCTCTCAGCCTCAGAGGAAGGCAAAGGTAAAAACACCTCTGAACAAATTTTGCCAAGAAAGCCCTGTGATAAGTTCACTTTAGGGTCACCATAAGTCAGAAATGATTTGAAGGCACTCAACAACAATAATGCGTGAAAAATGACACTGTTGCCCATCCCTGTCTTATATAAATAAACACATGCATGGTGCTTTGCTGAGCTACAAAGAGGGGTTTGGGGAGCTACCTACTCCCCAAATCCCTACTCCCCCTACCCTGTAAAGATGATCCTTGCCACAAAGAGCCTACAAATAGGAGACAACAAGGGATAGCGGGAAAAGAAGTAGAGATATTATGCAATCCATTTAGGGATATATGTACAATGGGCTCTTGATATCCACTAGGATTTGGTTCCAGGATTGCATGGATAACAAAATCTGTGGATGTTCAAGTCTCATTAAATACACTGGCATAGTGAAACTGTGCCCCTTATATATAATGGCAAAATCAATATTTGCTTTTTGGAAAGTATACCATATCTTTTAAATATTTTCATGCCATGCTTGTTTGAATCTGCGGATAAAGAATCCATGGATTTGGTAGGCCAACTGTACATAAATTCAGTTAGGCAGTGATTCCCAAACTTTGGTCCTCCAAGTGTTTTGGACTTCAACTCCCAGAAGTCCCAGCCAGCTTGGCCAATAGTCAGGAATTCTAAGAGCTGAAGTCCTAAACATCTGGAAGACCAAAGTCTGGGAATCACTGAGTTAGAGGATGGTAACTGAACAACAGTTTGAGCAGTTGGGCAAATTAGGTATTTACTTGGGTTGTACCGAGTAGGGCATTAAACCAGTAGCCTACAAGGCTTCTCCAACTCTGTGAAGCACAGCTCTACTCAACAGTTGACATGAGAGTGCAGGAACAATTGTTAACACAATCCAGAACATCAGGTACTTGATTCTGGGATTCTGCCAGGTATATCCTTCCTGCAGCCTTTGCATCTCACAGTCTCTGATCCGCTTGCCTGCTTCAGATTCCTCCATCTCCTGTAAGTAGTTGTAAGGAATTGTGTTGTGTTTGGAAATATACCAAATCAATCAATAAATAAACACTTAAAATGGTAAAGAAGCATTCCTTGGTCTAGAAAACCTTCAGGGAGAATTATTTTTAAAAATAAATTAAAATGAATGGTAATAAGAAAGAGAAACTGCTGATAATGATAGTTCAGAAATTGAAACTTATCAAACATTTTTTCCAGTTATTTTCCCCATCCCCATTTTTTCTCTCCAGTTCTTTTTTCTGAGTATGAGTGATTTCTGTGTCCACTCGACACTAGAAGCAATTATGCTCAGAATACTGAACTTGTTTTACTGTGTTTTTGACTTTAAGCTTTAAGCTTTTATCCATTCTATGAGATTTCATAGATTATCTGCACTGTAGAAATAATTCAGTTTGACACCACTTTAACTGTCATGGATCAATGCTAGGGAAGTCTGGGAACTGTAGTTTTGTGAGGCATTTAGCCTTCTCGGTCAGAGAGCTCTGGGGCCAAAACAAAGTACAGTTTCCAGAATTCCATAGCATTGAGCCTTGGCAGTTAAAGTGGTGTCAAACTGGATTATTTCAACAGTATGGATGCAGCTTTAGAGCCTGTCAGTTTGTAGCTCCATATTTTAAAACTTAAGAACACTTTAAAATAAACTATTGTCAGACCAGATAATCTTCTAATACTTAATATATCCATATATGGCAATTTTATGTGCAAAGCAAGTTATATATTTTACATTTTGGCTGCCATCTTGATCACCCAGCCAATCAACTGTAATAGGTCAATTCAATCAACTGTTAAATGGTAAGTGAAGGCTTAGAATAAATCCAATGGATTCATGTACTTTAGTCAGGATTATTTTAGACCAATCTTTTCCTGCAGTAAAAAAGTGACCTGAGAACTGTAAAAAAATGAGTATTAGATATATATACTTTTGAATGTTTCCCAAACCCTTTTTTTTCTGGAAAACATCCCTCCTCCCCACCCACCTGATCTCTTTGAACCACCAGCTTCAGTGTTTCCAAAAATGTTACATTGCCTTTGTTTGTTTTATTTATAGCCTTTCCTCCAGGGAATTCAATGTGCTCCCAGTTATGTCCTTCCTCTTCCTCTTTCTTCATAAGAGAGAAGTTGTTCTTGACTCTTCCTTCACCCAGGATTTAGGAACAAACTGGAGGCAGGATGGGTGGGTGCTTTTAAAATGGAAATTGCTAAGTAACTGAGAAAAGACAGGGAGCAAATAAGAAAAGAGAAGATGGATGGAGCTGTGTGGCAGCTGGCAGGTGAAGACTAAAGACTAAGAACACTGTTACATTTCCTGGTTCATCCACAAGCTGGCATTTTGAAATTATGTGCACAAATCCAGGCTTTAGCAAAATCATTCAGGAACTCTGCGGTGCATATTTTTTATAAAGCAGGATTGTAAGTTGTCAGTTCACTAATTCCGGGATAGGAAATATCTCAATGCTCCAGTTTTACATCAACTCCGTTGAGGCCCCTAGGTGCTGCTGTCATAAACTAATAAATTACAATTAAGGTGACTGAGAGTGAGCAGTTTGAAACTTGCCTGACTCAAACCAAGCTACCACTTAAGAGAAACAAACCTGACAGCATGAAATAGACACTCGCAGGTTAGATCTCTCCGCATTAAAACAGCACGAGGCGGTAGATGGGTGTAATAATGATAAAAAATAATAATATGTCTTTCAGGGCAGAGCAGGGGGGAAGCCAAGGCACCAGAGATGGCCGCAAGCAGCTTTATCCCCTTTAGGCACATTAATAAGCTGCTTTTTCCATGTTGAGTGTACTTGGAGATCACCACCTGTCGCTCTGATCAAAGCCAGAGGCCTCCTTCAATGCTTGCATGTCAGATGAGCTGCTTGTGAAGCTAATTGTGGGAACAGAAAACTCCAAAGTCAGCCTCACTACTTCCTTGTGAGCCCGAGGCAGCCCTGAGCACCTTCAAATGTCTTTATACCAGAGAAGGGGAGAGAGACACAGCTACCTTCCTTTTCACCTCTGTAGAGGAGAAGAGATGGCGAGGCAAAAAAAAAACAAAAAACAAAAAAAAACCAAGAGGTCTTGAACTTCTATGCAAGGCTGGCCCTACCTTTTGGCAGAGGGAGGCAAGTGCCTCAACAAGCAGTGAAGGCAGTACAACTGGTTTTCCTCAGCAGGAAAGCTACTTTTTATTGAGGGGGGGCGGGAAATTGAGGATATGTTCTTCAGAAAATAGAAATAGTAAAAGAATTCTCATACCTGGGATCCAACATTGATAGCAACGAGGATTGCAGCCTAGAAATTAGGAGGTGGTTAAGAATGGGGAGAGTGGCTATGAAAGAGCTAGAAGAAATCCTAAAATGCAGAGTTATACAATTGAGCACAAAAGTTAGAATCATACAAGCCATCGTATTAGCTCTTATCAAGTATGGATGTGAGAGCTGGACAATTAAGAAATAAGATAGAAAGAAAATCAATACATTTGAGATGTGGTGCTGGAGAAGAGTGTTGAGGATCCCATGGACAGCCAAAAGGATAAACAAGTGGGCCCTTGAACAGATCAAGCCAGAAATCTCCCTGGAAGCCAAGATGACCAAACTGAGGCTGTCGTACTTCGGACACATCATGGGAAGGGAGGGTTCTTTGGAAAAGACAATGCTGGGAAAGGTGGAGGGAAGTAGAAAGAGAGAAGGGCTGCATGCTAGATGGATGGATGGATAGGTCACAGGTATGAGTTTGCAGGAACTAAGCTAAGCAGTGGAGGACAGTGAGCCTTGGAGATGTCTCATCCACAGGGTCACTATGGATCGAGATTGACATGAAGGTGGTTAACAACAACAACAACAAATATTCTTCAGAGGGGTCTAGTGTGGCATAGTGGTTTGAACATTGGATTGTTCATTACTTTTAAAACAGTCACAGTGGCCAAGACATGCTTAAGTTCATCTACAACAACAATAAAATAAAATAAAAATAAAATGGTTAAACCTTAGAACCATCTGTAGGTCTCACTGTCCATCCTCTGAGGACCCTTTCATGCTATAGCATTCATGATGCTATGAGTCCACTTTAACTGCGATGATAACATCCTATGGAATCCTGTAATTTGCAGTTTAGGGAAGGAAATTTAAATTCCTATCCAGAGATCTCTGCTGCCTCACCATACTGCACATCTCAGGATTAATAAGATGCAGCCATGGTAGTTAAAGTGGAATCATTGCACTACAAATGTGTAGTTTGAAAGGACCCCAGAATTCCACTCCCTATCCATATATATAGGGAAAGAATAGCACTCAAAATAAGTCCCCTGTCTTATGACACCTATTTAAATAGCACAATTAGTTTTGATAGACACTTGTCTCAGTGTTTTGGCTTTTGTCACCTTCAGTGTTAGGAAACAAGGCCATTAGGCACAGACTTACCTGGAAAATTACTTTGGGACTACAACACCCAGAACCCTTCAACCAGTATAGCTATATAATCCCATGGAAACTTATGGATTGTAGGACACTTCACATATTGTGAACTCGTAGGCTTTCATGGCTGGCATCCATAGTTTTTTGTGGTTTTTTCGGGCTGTGTGGCCATGTTCTATAAGAGTTTCTTTCTGACGTTTCACCAGCATCTGTGGCCAGCCACAGATGCTGGTGAAACGTCAGAAAGAAACTCTTCTAGAACATGGCCACACAGCCCGAAAAAAAACACAAAAAACATCTTCACATATTGTTTCTCCTATAATGAGAGATGATTGTGTTGGAAAAAGCAAGGAACGTGGCATCCTCGCACACTCCCTCACCTCTCTTTACCCAGCCAGCCAGTCAACCAGCCACTTGATGTTTTGCTAGGCACTGCTGCCTTGCACAGGGTTAGCCCAACACATTTTGCACCCCGAGGAGCTGCAAATATATGGAAGTTGACACAATAGTTTATTCAATCTTTCTTTTTTTTTCTTTCTTTCTGAATTCATATCTTTTCAGGCTACTTTGGGACTTCCAGAAACGAAAGATTTGCCTGCTTTTGATAAGGGCACACATACCAACGGGCCATACAAACAAAAGAACCAAGGGCTTATTTAAGTAATTTGCCCTCTGCCCCCTTTCCTAAGTCTCTGATCTCAGACCATGCTATCCACACAGAAACCACTTATCCTGGCAGCCAAATCTCCTTCACATTGCCTGAGTCCACTGCAAAGCAAAGACCTAGCTGGTGACCTCACTCAATTGTTGGCCTGTTGCTCTGGAGACTGTGTAGCCTAAACATAGAAGGCAGGCAAGCTTTCCTACAGAGAGATCAGGGAGAGGAAAAGGAGACCACCATCTCCATCTACTGGATTGCTTGATTATAAAATGCAAACTCTTGGACATTCCCAAGGAGACTTTCCCAACCGGAGGAAGGCTCCAGCAGTATTAGACTGCAGCTCTTACCATCCATAGCCAATAGCCTCCCAATACAGGTGAAAGATGCCAAGGTAGGGAAAGACTGGTGGACTAATGCATATTTCATGGGAAACAGGAGGCATTGATGGGCATGATCATTCCTGAGCCAACATAGGCACTTCCTTCACAAGACTAACTGAAGTAAGAAGCCCTTGAAGACTCCAGCTGAAAAATATCCTGGATGATTTTTCTGCATATTCCCTGGATTGGCTTACTTCCCTCTCACCCACCCCCAGGCTCTTTCATGTTACACAATTATGGCACAATCTACCTACTTTACCTGCCAAGGTTGCACCCTGTGGAGTCCTTGGGTCTGTAGTCTAATGTGGCACTTTGGCTGAGATTTCTTTGGCTGAGAATTGTGAACGCCTCTTCCTAAATGTCCCATGTGTTGTGTGCCTTCAAGTTGTTTCCAGCTTATGCCAACCCTAAGGCGAACCTGTCATTGGGTTTTCCTGGCAAGATTTGTTCATTGCCTTTCCCAGGACATGTGACTCCCATTTAAAATCAGCCTGCCTAAGCACAGTAAAGGCACCAGATCCTGTCTGATCTTGGAATCTAAGCAAGGTTAACCCTGGTTAGTACTTGGATGAGAGACCACCAATGAATAGCAGATGCTGCAGGCTATATTTCAGAGAAAAGAACTGGCAAACCCACCTCTGAATACTCCTTGCCTAAGAAAACCCTATGAAATTCATGGAAACACCATAAGTCAACAAGTGACCAGAAGGCACATACACATGGACACAATCTGCAGATCCCAGGATGAAAGTATGGCAGTTAAAGTGGAATCATAAAGTGAAAGGAGCCTCAGAAAGCTTCAAAAAGCTCTGCATTGCTATAGGAAACTGCATCTCCCA
>CM034708.1:183122662-183134675 GCA_020142125.1 Phrynosoma platyrhinos | reverse complement strand
CAGTAACTCACAAGAATTTTGCCTAGATTTCCTCAACCTTTAAAATACAATGCTGCTGAAAATAAGGCAATTGTTGGCATCTGTTGTTTTTGACCAAGGTCTTAATGTCCCACAACTTTCAGTGAGCTCATCAAATTAAGTGTCATGATTAGGGGAAGTGTGTTAAGCTTGCTTCCTCTGCTTATTCATCCAGCATTTCCTTGTAGCCATCCATTGTTTCAAATACTATACCACTCTTAGTCGGAAGAAACCGGAGGCAGTGTGCTTTCATGGTTAAATATCGATTCACATAAGTATCAACGCAACAGCAGGCAGTGAGGCTGTCAGAAAAACCTTGACATTAATACAGTAGTTATGAAGTTGAAAAGGATGGATTTCTGAACAGGAATAGTGCCGTCTTCAATTCTTCACTGGATACCAAATTCAGAAGCACCTAAGAACTTGCTGCATAATTTGTGGGACAGTCCTTGGTAGGATACCGCAAGAGATTTAAAAAGTCAATGTGATGTGAACAGCTCTCAAGGCTTTTAACAGCCAAAGCAGTAAACATCTTGGAATGGATGATACAAAACATCCTGCCTTGCTCCAATTTGGGTGGTACTAATGTGCAAGGCAATACCAGTCCAGGCAGGTAATAACAATTTTGGCTGCTGCAAAGCAGAACACACAATGAGGAAAACTAAGTAGCAACATTTTTCCTTATTAAAAAATGTACTTTGTTACAGCTCTAGTACAAGTCGGTAAATTTAAATGACTACTATTCATGAACTATTTCTTTAGAACTTCACTTTTCCTTGAGATTTGGTCAAAGTTCAGTGATTGATTCTGCAGTAGTGTGGCAGAGAGTGCTAAGCTCTGCATGCAAAGCCTAGTCTCTGGTAACTTCATCTTTTCAGTTAGTACAGACAATTATGAGGTACATGAACCAACATTCTGACTTGCTAATAAAGACAGCTCTTCACTAAAAACCAAACTGAATTTCCATGTAGTTTAATAATGGCATCCATAGCTGTAACTTTCAGAAACTGGCATGGTGCCATCTATTCCCCTCACCCTAATGCTGACATTATGTCTTCAAGGCTGCAACCCATAGCAAGAACACCCAGTGACAAGAGGCTGTGTTTCACTACAAGCTGCTTATGCTCACAGAACTGCCATTTGTTTTCTGTGCTTTATGGCCTGAGTCATTACCACAGTTCAATGAAACTCTAATTACTACATCAGTACTGTCATTCGAAAGCACAAGGCAGAAATGGCATTGATATTTGTTGCTTTATTATAGACTACAGAAAAGAAGTGCAACATTCCAGACATTAGGCTGTTTCCTCTTTGGCAATACGGTCTTTCTTGAGTGGTCCCTGCAAAGAAAATTAAGCGTGTGAGTCATACAGTATATCCTACTCACAAAAGCAACTCAAACTACTTAATATTAGCTACCCAATGTGTTGTTTGGGGTTTTTTTTAAGTGAAGGTTGTGAGTACAATATGACATAAGAAACCAATAGTTGAAGTCAATGCCACCTACTGGTCACAATATTTAGTTCATTGATGGACTACTTGGCTACATTTGTGGATTACAGATAGCCATCTAATGGTTGCTGAACCATCTAGAGTACAAGTTAGGGGATAGGTGCCATCAAACATAACTTACTCTGTCATATTACATGTCTAATATTGAACAGACAGGTTTATAGAGCAACAACACGAACACACAATGGACGACAAAAATTTCAGAGAAATACAAGAAACTTCCTTTAGGAAATAGATGAAAGAAACCTCCCACTTAACATTTCACTAAGACATTCAAAGGCACAAGTTGCACCAAATGAGTCTGAATGTCCAAGAGTTTAATTAAGCCTTGAAGTGAAATTACATAAGAACCCCTAAGCGATAGCTCATTATTATTTAATCACACGGAATTTGGGATTTTAACATATCTATTCTCATGTCATAATTCTTTTTTAAAATTATTTTTAGTTATTATTATTATAAAAAACAAAGTGTAAATTAAAACATACTTAAGCATACAAATATAAACATTTAGACATACCTAACATTAAAATGACTTCCCTTCCTTTATCATGAACATTCTTTTAGATATATATATATATATATTGACCTTCATTATCTACACATCTTCTTCCCATTTTCTAGTAAATTACTGTCCCTTTTACCTTTTATTCTTAATTCTACAGTTTCTTTTCTCAACAAACACTATTATAAATTACTGATCTTTCCTCTTTCTACTTGTCTAAAACAGTGTTATGATCACTCATAATTTCCATTTGTTTACTTTTAAATCTTTAAACATAACTAAATTCCCTTTTATTATTCCTTTCTTTCTGATAAATATTTCATCACTGGTAACCACTTTTTCAAATTTATCTTTATCTTAGGTCATGATATGAGATCCATCCTCCTTCTTTCATCCTCTCTCTTCTATAAAAAGCCTCATTTGTTGATGTCCATTTTGGTATTTTGGATACAAAAATTGTTTTGTATTTCTTCCAGATCCTTAATATTGATGTTGAATTTCCTATTTACCTTAACCATGTCATAAATTAAGTACACATGCCAACCGTATGTTAAGTCATAAACCTTCCAACTGTAGAAACCGCTCTTTCTTTAATAATATCCAATCTTTTATCCAATCTAAACAACAGGCGTGGAAATATAGTTTTAGATTTGGTATACCAAATCCAACTCTTTCTTTGGTATCTTGCAGGATTTTCATCTTAATTCTGGGGGGGTTTTTTTATTCCATATCAATTTAGACAAGTCCTTTTCCCATTTTTGAAATGGTTCATTTGTTATTATTGGCAGTGATTGGAATAGGAACATCAATTTTGGTAACACATTCATTTCAATTGCTGATATTTATGTCATATTTCTAGCACTACATAAACATTACAAAACATAGGTAATGATCAAGGAAAGGTTAAGGTATCAGGCTAGAAAATGGTATTGCTTCTCTTCACTCAACTACTAATGGGGGAGGGGGGAGAGAAGAAGTTCTTTTAAAAAAGTTCTTTTAAAAATCCAAATCTGCAGAAGAATGTGCACACTTCCAGGCACAGGATTATTTCCTTAAGTCTTGCAAATGGCAAATCCCACAGAATTGACCCTCTTTCTGCCTAGTTAATCTGTTTCTTGCATGATGTGAAAGAAAGGCATGCTTTGTTAAGTAGCTCAGCTTCACAAGGGTTGAAGAAGACCAACTCACACTAGAAAAAGGACTCACTTACCATGAAAGCTTTCTTCTCTTCTGCTGTCTGGAAGCGGCCATGACCAAATTTGGAAGTGGTGTCAATAAATTTCAGGCCAATCTTCTCCAGGGCCCGACGCTTGGTTTGCACAAGCAAAGACTAAGGAGAAAGAAGACAGAATGAAATGGATAGGCAGCTGCAAATCCTTCAAATGGAAAGGATATATGGAGATGTGTACAGAAAAACAAATAGCCTAGAAGTATCTCAACACATTTTGCCAAGAAAACACCATAATAGGTTTGCTTTAGGGATGTCCTAAGTCAGAAACTATTTGAAGGCATGCAACAGCAACAAGAGTTTCCATTCAAACCTCATAAACTATAACATTCTAAGTCCTATGTCCTCCCTTCCCAAATTACATGAGATGCCACAATGCTATCTCCTAGATTTAAACCCTGCATTTAAACATTCTGCACCTGCATAGTTTGAGATTTTAGGTGTAATTTACTATGTACCAGAGATTTAGCAACTGTTAGACATTTCTGCATCTAAGAGCTGCTTTCTGGTAAGCCTGGCCACTCAATATCCCATCAAGAATGGCATTGCAAGTGATTGGCAAAAGTAGTCCACTCTCACATGTTGGACAACTGGCCATATCAAAATATTGTGCTTCTCTCAACTGTTTTCTGCACACTGCCCAGTTTTGGTACAGGGAAACACTAGTCTTCTAACTGTCTAGCATTATTTGTATAATCTGAGTATCCACGAAGACAACTAGACCTTATCTCATGCATATCCTTGTAAATACCCATTATATACTCACTTTTCGCAGAGTGAGAACTCTCTTCTTGGTCCCAACAACACAGCCTTTCAACATGATAAAGTCATTGGTCACTTCACCATAATGGACAAAGCCACCCTGTATGACAAGAAAACAATTCAATGTGCAAGGCAGTATTTAATATGGTGCCCCCACTACTTTATTCTGCTATTTCTGTAAGAGAATCCACTACAGGATATCCTCTACCCACTACAAGAGAATGAAATGTTTGACAACTGTTATAGGTACTAAAGATTATCATGCACCTCCACCATGAAGTGACAGCCATTTGCCATTCGATGGAGTGCTAACAGAATTCCATCTTATCAAGATTTTTCCTAAGCTACCAAGTATTAATTTTAACTCACCAGAGGGTTAATGCTCTTGTCAGACTGATCATACTCTGTTGAAGCATTGTTTTTAATTAGCTTGCCATCCTTGATTTGGTATCCTTGGCCGATTTTGTAAATCTAAGCAAGAAGAGAAAATGAATGTTCATTAAAAATCATCAAAATGCTGATTCCTACTCCTGAGGTTTATTTCCACTGCAAGTTTGATCCATGAGTCTCATCTGAGCAACAGAAGACATTTCCTATTCCTGACTGGCAGAATTGAGAGAAACCCATTTTGATGAGGAAAAGTTCTGAATGAATGGCTAGTATACACAATATATATGACGGCTATATGTCATTGCTGGGTAGACTTTCAAAACCATTTAAAATCACATGTATATTTGCTTCAGGGGCAGACAGCTGTTTGAACACCGACATTGTCCTGTGCAGTTAAACAAACTAATCTTCAATGCCCTATCAAATTCCACTTTTAACCTTAAAAGGAAATACTCCCTAGCAATGGATTGCTCTCAATCACCCTAAATATGCCTGAATAGACAGGTGGTGGGCACAAATTAAAGTGGCCAGTCATACTAGCATCTCTGGACAACTTATCAACACTCAATTTAAGGAATACTTTTTACACCTAAGGAATTACTTTCTCTAGCAACTGCCATCAAGATTTGTTCCATGTTAGCTGGTCATCAGACCACATGTATAAGATACCAAAAACATTTTGCCACCTAAATTTCTTCTAGTAAAATCAATTATTTACACTGTAATGGTCCATTCTTTTGTAAAATCTCTTGTTGTGGCTGCTGTAAGGCACGTGTCACGTGAAGCTGTCTTGCAGAAGAGCCTGGTGCAAAAATCACAATCATGTAGGCTCAAATAAATCATTTTACTGACTGTATGTACATGCACATCAAACCCCCTGTCAACTTAGAGCAAACCTGTGAATTTTATAGTTTTCTTAGATAAAGAATATTTAAGAACTGGTTGGGCATTGCTTTCCACTGAAATACAATCTACAGCAGCTAGTATTTCTTAATAGCCCTTCATCCACTAGATACTGTGCACAAACATTCATCAAGCCCCAGAACATGCATCTCCTTCTCCAGCTTAAGAATGCATGCTACCAAGCACTCCTCCCTCACCTTCTTATTGATTTCTGTCCGGTGATGGTACCCCTTCTGACCAGCTCGAGCTACAGAGAAGGCTACACGAGCAGGATGCCAAGCACCAATACAGGCCACTTTGCGCAGACCCCTATGAGTCTTTCGGGGCAGTTTTTTGGTGTGCCATCGGCTGGTAACACCTAAGAATAAGGGAAGACACACAACATTATAATTACGCAGCGTCATCAATTAACTGACTGGACCATTGCATTTTTGTTGAAATACTGCTGAAAGAGCTTTTGCTCTTGCACTAAATTTGGCAACCAAGTTATTTCCTCCTCCTTCTCCACATGAAGATAGTGTGCAAAGAGAGGAGGTCACACAGTAGATAGAGTACCATCACTTTACAGTCTACAACCCAACATTTATTATGCTGAGTCACACACTAAAGTGACTAACTCCACTCCTTTGATGTAAAGCTGGTCTCAGAAGGAAGGCAGCATGGAATGACTCCTCATGAGTATCAGGCACTGTGCCCAGTGCATATTCCACGATCTCATCACTGAACAGCTTTTGCTTAGTGGACACAAGATACTATCCATGATACCAAAAAGCCTAAACAGTAATGTATGGATGCTCTTACCTTTGTATCCTTTGCCCTTGGTGACTCCAATAACATCAATCATTTCATCCTGGCCAAAGACAGTTGACACAGGCACTTGCTGCTCCAACTTTGCCCGGGCCCAATCCACCTTCTCAGCTACAGTGCCACCATTCACCTGAATTTCCATCAGGTGAGATTTCTTTTGACGGAGAGGAAGCATACGCATCTGGGAAGCCAGAGAGAAACAGGGAAGTCTAACTAAATTTGCCTTTGATATTTTTTCTGCATCAGATGGCATTTTAGCTCATTCAGTCCAAAGTGAAGGGCAATTCTAATTTTTGCTATTAAAAAACTGCAATGTTAATGCATGGCTTGAATTTTGTCAGTTACCATGACTACTTGACAGTCCTGACACCTTAAATTCCCAAGGACTGTATCAATGACACCTATCATATTTCCCTTCTCTATGACCTTCATCAACTCCTTACAACTGAAACACTTCATAGCAAATTATGTGGAGGAGCAAGTAAATTATTTAATAAATGGCAAATCCTTCACAGAAATCACTGAGTATATGTTTAGATCTTATTCAACATCAAGCAATTACATTTGACAAGTCTTGAATAGTACTAGTTTAGAAGCAGGCAGCAAAGGATTTGACAAAAGTGGCAAGATCAGATACTATTCCATACAGTGAGTGGCTTTGTCTAGACTTATGAAAATTTTCCAGTGTTTTAAGACCACATAGCCAATTCAAAAGCTAGGCAACTGCTTTTTAAACAAGGACCCTGCTGAAAAGGGTTCTTAAGATTGGTCAACTGACTTTTTATGAACAATGACATGTGGACCATGTTATATTAACACCCCAGTTACAATCAGGTCCTAGTAAATTCCAAAGTTTTGAGAAAAGCCAAATAAGGGTTTTTAAAATGGCAAGTAAGCAGACAGGTTTGGTAAATGTATGAATGACACACATTTATCTGTGAAAGAAACACTGCTAGAATGGAAATTTATGTGGCATTCTTTCTCAACATTTGCTGGTAAGTATGGACCCAAACCAGCCAGAAGAGCAAATTATCACAGCAGAATGAGCACTCATAGTAACACTATCATGAGAACATTAGCTAGTGACATCTAACTGTCTGCCATGTGACATTTGATTAATTCTAATAAAGTATTTTAAGACTCTGAAATTTGCTTTTATTCATGGATCATGTAGCTATTTTTTGTTTTTAACTTCTAAGCATCTGTAAATCTGTATGTGATGCAGAGGAGGTACAGACTCACCTGAGTGTGAGCTATGACCCTGATAACCTGGCAGTACTTCTTCATGCTATTGAAATCCTTCTCCAGTTGCTTCTTGCCATCTTCATCCTGCCACTTCTTGCAATACTTAGTAAAGGCCTTCTTCTTGGACTTATGCCTTCAAGGAGGAGCAGAGAGTGGATTGGCACAACCCTTCATCAGTCCACCCAGAAAGGTGGTTGAGTGGAAGAAGTTGCCATAGTGGTTGGTTTTGGCTCATTGCCGGCTTCGAAGCAGCCTTTTCCACCGACAAGCGGAGCCTGGAGCTCATCAAACAAAAGCAAAACTGCCAGAGTTGAGCGGAGCTACCACAAATTCATCCAACAGACATTAGTATGCACTGTTCAGTACTGTTATTAAGAAACAGCATTGTATTGTTTTAGAATATCTCCTTTACCTTTCATTTAAGGCTACAAAATACAGTGGGCCCTTGGTATTCACTGGAGTTCGGTTCCAGGACTCCCTATGGATACCAAAATCCGTGGATGCTCAAGTCCCATTATATACAGTATCATCAGAAAATGGTGTCCCTTATATAAAACAAAAAAATCTAAGTTTGCTTTTTGGAATTTATTTTCAAGCCATGGATGCTTGAATGCATGGAAATAGAGGGCCACCTGTATTGTTTTACAATCTAACAACATTAATGTTACCTTCTTAAAATAAAACGAAGTAACTATATTACCAAGGACAACTTTTAAAATCTGCTAACACCTAAGAAGAATCCAGAAAGAACTCCACCTTCTTAAAATAAAACGAAGTAACTATATTACCAAGGACAACTTTTATCTACTAACACCTAAGAAGAATCCAGAAAGAACTCCCTGAACACACCACTAGGCACTTTCTACTGTATATAATGGGGAAGAAGTTGGTCCCTAGGCTTATGTTACTTCAGGAACCCCACTGGAAGCTGAAAAGACAGCAAACACTGAATTACTCTGTAGCAGCAAACTACACTCAGTACTCGACAATCAGCAACAAGCGCCAAAGGCGATTTCTTTATGTCCGCCCGTCGAGCAAATCATCATGTGTAGTGTTAATATGACCAAGTGTGTAAACTTACTCACACACCTCAATATGCAGATTCTTCAACATAACTTTCAGCTTTACAGTTAAAGAGTATTCCTACTCTCAACTCAAGTGACAGGTAACCATTTATGCCTCCCTGCAAAAATACAATGATTTGCAGAAAACTCAATTCTTCCAAGTAGGAAATTTTTGGCACTTTGGTCACCATACCAGTTCTTGTAGAAACGACGCTTGCATTCATCACTGATGTGCTCAGCAAATACTGTCCTGAAGGTGCGAAGGCCACGGGGAGTTTCCACATAGCCCACAATCCCCACAATGACCATTGGAGGAGTCTCCACCACAGTGACTGCCTCAACAACTTCTTTCTTGTTCACCTCTGTGGAATAGGTATGATACAGGTTAACACTAGATGACAGCAGTGAACCTGCTTTTCTCTAATAGCAATCCAATTCTTTAGACATGGCAAATCAATTAAACCAAACCCCTCAGTCTAAGACAGGGGTAGGCAACCTTTCCCCTTTAAGGGCCGAGGGACTTCAGCTCCCAGAAGCCTCAGCTATGTTGGCCAAAAGTCCCATGTTGGCCAATAGCTCCTGGGATTCTGGGAGCTGAAGTCCCTCGGCCCTTAAAGGGCAAAGGTTGCCTACCCCTGGTGTAAGAGCCAATAAATTCCTGAGGTAACTATCACCTCAGTTATGTTAAGTCAGCTTTCATCTAAGATATGGGAATGATACTACCAATAACCTTACACAGCAGTAAGCTTGAATGAAAATATAAAACATCCTAAGTAAGGCATCAGTTTCACCCCTCCATCCCAGAGATTGGCAAATTTATTTTGGCTTACAACAGCCATAAGCCCTTAAGTCAGTATGGCCAAATGCTCTCCCTCCCAACAACTTTGTAAGAGGAAAGGCATACGTACTAGATCCAGGCCTGTCAACCTCACGGACAATGTGGGTCATGCCAGCCTTGTACCCAAGAAAAGCAGTGAGGTGGATGGGCTTGCTGGGGTCATCTTTTGGAAAGCTCTTCACTTTGCCTCGATGGCGGCGGCTTCGTTTCCGGGGCAGAAAGCCCAAAGATCCATGCCTGGGAGCAGAGAACTTGCGGTGGGACTGGGGGAAGAGGCATATTTTGTTCATTAGAAGATCCTAGGCAAGATTCCTTAGAAGATCAAGAATATATTTCAATAAAAGCCTTCTCCAAACTGGTGTCCTCTCAGTTAGAATATAATCTCCATCAGCCCCATGCTACATGGCTTGCTGCATCTGCTGCGGCCTGGAGCAATGGGACTTGCTATCCAAGAAGTAAAACCTAGCAAGTATTTACCTCTGTAAGACGTAGCTAGCTCTTTTACATTTGCCCCAAAGTAAACATTACCCTCCAATCCATTTTAGAGTAGCATAAACTATGCTTCCCTATCAACATTAACTTCCACAACTATCCCCATCTAAGAAAGTAGACTCAAGTCTACAAAAGCTCATGCTACCCACTTCTTTCTTTCAGTTAGTCTCAAAAATACTACAAGATCTCTTTCTACAACTAGAGTATTAATGGTTCTCTGCAAGTTGGGCAAGAAGTCTAGCCACAAAGCATACACCTTGTGCTGGCTGCAGCTGAAATAAAAACCAAACACCCCTGTAAGCAACAAATGGGTATATAGTGGGAGAATGCAAACAGCAGTAGAAAAAAACAGCTTGCCAATTTCAGGTGCTGTTTATGGGGTTTTATACAGAAATGAGATGTTACTTCTGGAAAAAAACAATATATATAAACCTAGGAGCCCCACCAGGTTTTAGGTGCATGGTCTAGTGAGTAAATAGCTGTAGAGGTGGAAAATCAGCTTCTCATTCAGAGAATACTTGTTAATTCCATGTGCTCTTTACAGGGTTTTTAAACAGAAATTAAAAGTTACTTCTGGAAAAAGCAACATATAAATCTATGTATCCCACCCAGTTTTAGGTGCATGGTCTAGTAAATCAATAGCTGTAGAGGAGGGGAAGCATCTCATTCAGAGAATATTTGTCAATTCTATGTATCCTTTATAGGGTTTTTATACAAAAATTAAAAGCTGCCTCTGGAAAAAGCAACATATAAAACTAGGAGCCCTAAAAGGTTTTAGGTGCATGGCCTAGCAAGACATTTATTTTTTTACAATTAGGGGCACCATCCCAAATTAACAGTTCTAGGCTTCATCCACACAGCAGAAATAATCCAGTTTGATGCCATTTTAAATGCCATGGCTCAGTGCTATGAAATCCTGGGAAGTGCAGTTTGTTGTGGCACCCTTTGCTCTGATGTCACAACTAAGATTCCCAGAATTCCACAGTATTGAGCCATGACAGTTATAAAGTGGTGTCAAACTGGATTATTTCTGCTGTGGATGCAGCCCTAGAAATCTGAAACTAGTTCTTCTCAATTCACACTATCAGCAACCTTCTTTGGCATCAAAAAGAATTCATTCTCAATTTCTTTCCGAAGGTCTATTTATTTATTTAATTTATAGTATTTACTTTAGTTATTTGCTGCCTTTCTCCCAAGCTGGGACCCAAGGCGGCTTCCGTAACACATTAAAAACATTCACAAAACACTCTTTCTATTTTGCAGTATTGTATTTTATAGGTTTTTTTCCATGTTAGGTCTTTTGTGTTATGGTTTTATGCAGATGTCTATATATTTTCAAAATACATGTTAAATACATTTTTTTAAAAAAATTTACAAAATGCTCAAGCCAAATTTAAAAACACATTAAAACACTTCGAGACGGATTTAAAAACATACAAAAGTCAAAACAAGTAAAATATACATCTCCATTAAAAAAGAAAAGCCTCCCATACAAAATTAAAGGACATTGTTTTTCAAAGCATCATTGGACTTTCCCTCCATTGCCATCCTTTGCTGCCTCTCACTAGGGCTCCATCCACACCGCAGAAATAACCCAGTTTGAGACCGCTTTAACTGCCCTGGCTCAGTGCTATGGAATCTCAGGATTTGTAGTTCTCTCTGACAGAGAAGGCTCAATGTCTCACAAAACTACAGTTCCCAGCACACCACAGCATGGAGCCATGGCAGCCAAAGTGGTGTCGAAACTGGATTATTTCTGCAGTGCGGATGCAACATAGGCCAACTCTACTGACAGTGGCCTGGCCTAGCTTGCCTTCAATAGACTGGAAGCGGCGTTACAGCCAGGCCTCCCTCATCGAAAGTAATAGACAAAGCCTCGAAACAGCTGCCTGGGCAACCAAAGGGAGAACCCTAAAGCCAGAAAACAAGGGGTTGAAGAGGACAAAACACGACACAAGACCCGATGGCAACAGATTAACCTACCCTCCCCACCTTCCATACCCACCATTTTGTCTCCGAGCCGACGCAGAAGGGAAGTCGAAAGCCGCGCAGGCGCTATTTATCCACTCACCACCGGATGTACTTAAGAGTTACCCCGCTAATGTTTTTGCGCATGCGCCTTCCGAGTCATTCGACCTTGGAGACGCGCGTCGTGTAACAGCGGACGAAACCTCGCGAGAACATGAAGACAACGCGGACTGGAAGGGTTTTTTTTTTTAATAAGGTACGGGTGCAGAAAAGGTCCGTTT
>CM034708.1:183089749-183109758 GCA_020142125.1 Phrynosoma platyrhinos | reverse complement strand
GATGTGAGAGCTGGACAGTTAAGAAAGCGGACAGAAAGAAAATCAACATATTTGAGAGAATGTGGTGCTGAAGAAGAGTACTGAGGATCCCATGGACAGCCAAAAGGACAAACAAATGAGTTCTAGGGCAGATCAAGCCGGAAACCTCCCTGGAAGCCAAGATGACAAGACGTCAGACAGTCGAACTTTGGACACGTCATGAGAAGGCATGAATCATTGGAAAAGACAATAATGTTAGGAAAGGTGGACGGAAGTAGAAAGAGAGGAAGCCCACATGCTAGATGGATGGACTTTATCAAAGAAATCACAAATATGAGTTTGCAGGAGCTGGGCAGAGCAGTAGAGGACAGGGGCCTGGAGATGTCTCATCCATAGGGTCATCATGGGTTGAGATCAACACGATGGCAATTGACAACAAGATAGATAGATAGAACTGTAAGTTCATACTTCTTTGTCCTGCTCAAAATGGAAGAGGTCTGGCCACTCTGGATGAAAATGGAGGGCATTTGTGAGATTCCTCTTGGAGAGAAGGTGGAAATGGAGGACTGGTCATGGTAAAGGAAGACTTCTAGTCACTCTGGCTTGAAATGAAGGATATTTTGGGATTTCTGCTGGAGAGAAGGTTGAAATGGAGGACATGTCCAGGGAAAGGATGACCTCTAGTTATTCTGGCTCGAAATGAAGGATATTTTGGGATTCCTGCTGGACAGAAGGTTGAAATGGAGGACAAGTCTTGAGAAGGAAGGACCTTTGATCACTCTGGCTCAAAATGGAGGCTACTTTTGGAATTTCTCCTGGACAGAAGGTGGAAATGAAGGACAGGTCCTGAAAAAAGAGGACCTGTTGTCACCTGGCTCAAAATGGAGGGCATTTTGAAATTCCTTCTGGAGGTTGAAATGAAGGGCAGGTAAATGGAAAAGGAGGACCTGTGTTTGCCCTGGCTCAAAATGGAGGGCATTTTGGAATTCCTTCTGGAAGTTGAAATGGAGGGCATGCCCTGGAAAAGGAGGATGTCTGGTTGCCCTGGCTCGAAATGGAGGACATTTTGGAATTCCTCCTGGAGGTTGAAATGGAGGGCAGATAATGAAAAAGGAGGACCTGTGGTGGCCCTGGCTCAAAATGGAGGACATTTTGGAATTCCTCCTGGAAGTTGAAATGGAGGGCAGTTCCTGGAAAAGGAGGATGTCCAGTCACTCTGGCTCAAAAATTGAGCACCTCGTTGAATTCCTCATGGACAGAAGGCTGAAATGGAGGACAGGTCCTGGGAAAGGAGGATGCCTGGCCCCTGGCAACCTGAGGGGAACTGACTTATGTTTTATTTTGCATTTTGTGTTTGTGGCTTTTTAAAAAAGCATTGGGCATTTTAGTTTTTTATTTTATTGAAATAGTAGTTATAAATGTTTCATTCTAATAGTAAAGCACTATGCACATGTATTTTAAGTGTTGGTTTTATGTGCTTTCTTTTTTATATTGTGTTTTGTGTTTTAACATGTTGTATCCTGCCTGGAGCCTTTAGGAGAAGAGGGAAAGAAAAACATTCTTGTTGTTATATAAATGATGATAACAACAACAACTGGAAGGGGAGACTCCCCGCTTCTCTGGGCTTCCTTTGAGGAGAGAGAGAAAATGTCCTCTCCAGCCGGTGTGCGTGAGGGAAAAATAGGATTAGGGCAGCTTTGAAGGCTCCCTTCACCTCCATGTGAAGGAGGAGGGCGGCTTTCCTTCTCCAGTTTTCCCACCTGAGGACTGAATGACCAGATGCCCTCCTTTCCTGCCCTACATTTCCAACTCATGTCCAGGAGGAATTCTCAGTATCTTCTATTTTGAGTCAGGCTAACCATTCATCCTCCTTTTCCAGGACCTGTTCTACATTTCAACCTTCTGTCAAGGAAGAATTCCCAAATGTCCTTCATTTTGAGCCAGAGTGACCAGATGTCTTCCTTTATCAGGGCCTGTCCTCCATGTCAGCCTTCCATCCAGGAGAAATTCCCAAATGCCCTCCCTTTTGAGCATGGCTATGAAGAAGGATTTTACATTTCTAGGAGTGATTTCAGCTTTTCTTTGGTCATGTCCTCCCTTTTTCTTCAGTGCCTGACATTTTGTGGTGCCTTGTCCTCCTTTGAGGTGAGGACATCTGGTCACCCTGGCCTGGGTGGGTGGTGGGAGGAGAAGGAGGAGGAGGTTAAGGTGGCAAAGAGGTGGCAAAAATGG
Source organism: Phrynosoma platyrhinos (assembly GCA_020142125.1). Lineage (NCBI taxonomy): Eukaryota > Metazoa > Chordata > Lepidosauria > Squamata > Phrynosomatidae > Phrynosoma > Phrynosoma platyrhinos. The sequence continues at coordinate 183,107,547 of CM034708.1, read as the reverse complement.
CTCTGAGGATGAGATTTTGGCAAAAAAGTGGCAAAAATGGCTTTACAGTTGATCCTCCAGATCCTGCGATTCTGCATCCACGGATTCAACCATTCAAGGCTTGAAAATATCCCTCCTCCGATATGTATGTGTATATATACATATATCTCCATGGATATGGAGGCCCGAGTGTGTATGTATATACACACACATATATACACATACACTGGGGCCTCCATATCTAGAGATTTTTTTTTAATCAACGGATTCAGTCACCCACAGTTTGAAAATATTGAAAAGATATATAAATTCCCTAAAGCAAACCTTGATTTTGCCATTTTATATAAGGGACACCACTTTAATACCCCACTGCATTTAATGGGGTTTGAGCATCCACAGATTTTGGTATTGACAAGAGGTCCTGGGACCAAATCTCAGCAGATACCAAGATATCATCTCCTTGCTCCTTTCCATTTTCTTTTCAGTGCCTAAATTTTCCAGAGTAAATGGTATTTTTTTGATAGTGGAAGCTGTTTTTCTTTTTATATTGGAGCCTCTCCTGTCCTTTTCCCCAAACCACTGCCTTTCTTTTTCTTTTTCTTTTTCTTTTTCTTTTTTAATTAAAGGAAATGGTTCAACTGGTTCTCCTTAAGTCTGACTGATTATTAATATTAATCACAATGGACAAGAAATAGAAGGGGAGAGCAATTCATATGAGATGAATGGTGAACTATAAATACTGTAGAGGAAAAAAGTTGGAGGAGGAAATTAGCAAAAAGTGATTCAGAACAGCTTGGTCCTTTCCTCACCCCCCACCCTTAATTTATTTTCTTTTCTTAGTTTTGCTGTTAATTTCTTCCCTACATGTCTGCAGGAATAAGGAAGTGGTACAGGGGAAGGAGCTGAACGTAGGAAATGTGTGCTTTCCTCCAAACTTTTCCTTCAGTTTAAGAATTTCTCCCCCCCCCTGCAATGTGTAGCAGTTTTTATGTAAGAGCATCTCTTTGTAAGGGAGGAAGTGATGGAGTTAATGGGATCAGTCTTCAAGAGGGTAAAGAGGAGGAGGTTCCTTGCTTTTTGCTTCCCCCATAGAATGGCTGGACTGAGTGGGGGAAGGTCACTTTGTCTTGTGACACTTTTGCCATGGATGCCTGTGTGCCTGTAGAGCATATGCAAGAAGGTCATTGGGATTAAGAGAGCAAGCTGCAAACACAAAGCTGGCAAGATTTGTCTCCTGTGGGAGTTACCCAAGAGAGTGAAAAGAGGAGGGCACAGAGAGGTAGAATGGGTCATGGAAATGAGTAGACCAAGAAAGGCAGATAAGCTATGGGAGGGTGCAGGGTGGGTGGGGAGAGGTGTGGGGTTAGCTTGGCCAGCCTTCTTGTCAGCCGAGATAAATTCAGAAGGGTGAAGAAACTGCCTTAAACCTAGAACGTGGGGTGGGGGGAGTGACATTTCAGACTGAATTACTTCCAGAATCCTCCAGCCAGCATTCAAGATGGTTCAGGGACTCTAAGAACTGTAGTCCAAAAAAGTAACCTTTCAAAATTCTGCTTGCACCAGATCAGACTGTCAGAGGAGGGCGACTGAAATGGTGAAAGGTCTGGAAACCATGCCCTATGAGGAGAGACTTTAGGGAGCTGGGTATGTTTACCCTGGACAAGAGACGGTTCAGGGTTGATATGATAGCCCTGTTTAAGTATTTGAAGGGGTGGGAAGCAGCAATGACATCTCCTAGCTGAACCTCCTGAATACATCTTTGTGTTTCCCTCTGTTATATGACAGTTGTATATAACACACCACCTGTCCTGGGCTGCTTGAGCTAGCCTGTTGCCTCATGTGTGATGGATGATACAGTCCCATCCTCAGTGTTGAAATTGGGTCTGGGTCAATGTTGAATCTGGAAACCATGCATTATGAGTAGAGATTTAGGGAGCTGAGTGTGATTAGCATGGAGAAGAGGCAGGTTAAGAGATTATATGATAACCCTGTTTAAGTATTTGAAGGGGTGTCATATTGAGGATGGAGCAAACTTGTTTTATGCTGCTCCAGAGAATAGGACACAGAATAGTGGATGCAAGCTACAGGAAAAGAGATTTCAGCTAAAAATTAGGAGGAACTTCCGGACAGTAAGAGCTGTTTGACAGTGGAACACACTCCCTCGGAGAGTGGTAGAGTCTCCTTCTTTGGACGTTTTAAAACAGAGGCTGGATCTGTTCAGAGTGTGTGTGTGCTTTGATTTGAGTTCCTGCATGGCAGGGGGTTGGACTGGATGGTCCTGTGGTCTCTTCCAACTCTATAATTCTATAATTGATCCAGCCCAATGGTATCTGGTCTCATATGCAGCACCTCTGCAGGGGCTGAGACAAATGTTTTTCCCTAATACTGCATGGGACCTTTGGCATGCAAAGCTTGTGCTCTGCTTATGCCCCCATCCCTAAACTGTGTTTTGCTCTCATGAACAAGCATCTATTTCATTGGTGTGTTCTTCCCCAACCCAGCATCCTCCAGATGTGTTGGACTACACCACCCATCATCCCCAGCCATACCAGCTAGGACGAATAGAAGCTGTAGTGCAACACATTTGGAGAGAACTGCTGAATTGAGGGGAGGCATTACAAGTTTAACCCATGTGTTTCCAGCATATTATTATTATTATTATTATTATTATTATTATTTTACTGTCAGTGGCCTTTTCCTTGCTGTCTAACTGCATATGACTTGGAGAAGTTTCAGAGGAAGTATTTGGTGATGGGTAGGGATAGGGTGACAGAGAATGAATGAATGAATCCCATTTTGGAAGAAAGACTGGATATAAATCCAATAAATAAATAAAATGTTGCAGAAAGCATATCATTGTCTTGAAAAGACTGAAGATGAGATTAATATGGTTAGTTGCTGTGCTTGTCCAGCCTTATTTTACTGTACAGTAGGCTACTATTATGCTTACCAGATAATAGAAGAGATGCTAGCAATAGTCTCCTGGCTCACATCTGCTACTGAAATTCAGTCTTAAGTGATGGTACAATAACCTTTTGTTGTCCAAATGCTTGAAGTAAGGCAGCAGAGTGCAGGTGACAACGCAGCAGCAATGATCAATAATGATTGACATGAAGTGATGCTGTTAGACTAGCAACGCTTCTGTCCTTGGTAGTCTGGGACAGAATGTTCTTCCCTTTAAAGCTCTGACTTCATTCTGCTACTGCAGGGCTTCCCAAATACAGGAGAAGAAAGAGGATTTTTGCAGTGTGCTCCTTTCTGCTTTAGAATACCACCTTATTTGCTCTCTTCATGAAATTAGATTACTTCCCAGCTGCAGAAAGGAAACCAGCATCCAGTTTTTTTTCTTGGATGTGCTCCTGTTTCCCAGAGACATCAGCTGTTTGCTGTACCTTGACCTTGGGAATGACTTTGATACCATTCTATTTCATGCTGTAGCTTTACCTTGCTTGATTAACACATGAGTTGCAGCTTAGCCTAAACACTTTACAAGCCACTGCTGTATATGTTTGCCTGGAAGTATGTCCACTGAGGTCAGTGGGCTTATTCCCAAGCACATTTATAAGAATGAAGTTTTGAGAACTGCAGCATTGGTTTAGAGAGGTAAACCAGGAGTGAGGACAGCTAGTGAATGAACATTTTCCCCCCTTATTTGAATTGTCTTTTATCTCTTACAGTTATGTGTCAGTATTCACATCTTTGTCCATTTTCAGTTCCATCACAGACTTGCATGCAGTGAAAACATTTGAACATGTTTACTCAGAAGCAAGCCCCTTGAATATTTTTGGGAAGTATTCCCATGAAAATGTGTGTAAAATTGTATGTAAATTGTATGTAATGGTCCTGAATCCTGACATTTTTTACCATTTGAAGCATGTGTTTAATTATTCGTAATAAGAGATTGCAAAGTAAAAGATATTGCCCTCATTTCCATCAAGTTTAAAATACTTAATAACTGATATACAAAACAGTTCTACATAGGTGATATGAATTTAAACACAAATAAGCAGGAATCTCCTAATGCTATAGATTTCCACTCTGTCCTTAACAAAAATGCAGTGGGCCCTTGGTATCCACTGGGGTTTGATTCCAGGACCCTCTGTGGATTCCAAAATTTATGGATGTTCAGGTCCCATTGTAGGCAATGGCATAGTAAAATGGTATCCCTTACACTAAAATTGCAAATTCAAGGTTTGCTTTTTGGAATTTTCTATTTATTTATTTTTTAACTTTTCCAAGCTGTGAATGGTTGAGTGTGTGGGGATGCTGGTCCAATTGTAATAGGATTTTCAGGTCTTATAAGAAGCATCTGATGTTCAGATTTCCATGGGATATAAAAGCAAACCTTGAGCAAATGCAGTTATTTTTAAGCCTCATTTGTTTTAGATGAGGGATATAGCTCAATTCCTAATGCAAACAAGAGCATCTGAGCTAGAGACAATAATGACTAAAAAGTCAGAAAAAATGTGTACTTCAAACCTGGAATGCCATTTTGGAGTGAACATCATGCCCTTTGAAGTTTTAATTTGAAAAGAAAGGTCATGCTGCAGAAGTTACATCTCATTGCTTTGGCACTAGATGACTCTTAAGGTCCATTTAACAGTTCAGTCCTCTCCGTGTTTACTTGGTTAATATAATTGAGATTTACTCCTAAGTAATTGTGTACATTTACACTGGGTGTGTGCAAAATTATGCTCAAAATTCTGCAACATAGACACCAACCATACAAAGAAAGAACTCCCAGAGGTGCAAGTGGATAGGTGTGCTGCACATCTCCCAGCCTTCCCAAAAGAGTATGCCAACATGCATGTTCTTTTGGTGATGACAGGTAGATCTGGGCTAAAATTAGCAGAAGGAAATTTGTCCCCATTGAAGCAAGTATAATTTCCTGGAACAGCTTGATTCCTTAATATTCCTCTTGAAAGCAGAGAATAAAAAGCAGTTGCATTTAAAAGAAGATACAGAGTGAGTGGGACATATGGAGGTATGTCTTATTATATAGTGGGTTTCCAAGTAAGATACATGCACTGGATCTAATCCTGGCAATACCCTTTTGGCAGGGCTTCGGTGCCTTAAAAACTACCAGATAAACTCAAGAAAGCCTTTCCCATTTTTGTGTCAAGAAAAGCAAATTTTTGTGATTTTGCTTGCCATTCAGTTGTGAAAGGTACAGAAATGGCACAGAATGTTGACAACCATAGATATATACCACCTTGTGTAAATTTGTTAGCTAAAAAACAAACACTTCATGCACTTTCACTTTAAGTATGTGTGTATGTTCTTAATTTTTTTTTAAAGGACAGAATTTTTCAAGGACACCAACCATACAAAGAAAGAACTCCCAGAGGTGCAAATGAATAGGTGTGATTTTTGAATAAACATGCTTAGGAGCAGGCTGCATAGTGTAATCTGAGGCTCAGCTGTGTGTGATTGTCTGCTTTTTAGTTGGCTGCTGCAGTGATGCCTTTAGCAATATCTCCATATGGAGGTATCAAAAAGCATATTTTAATTGTATAGAAAAGTGTCCACACTGATACATAGGAACAGCTTGAACTAGTATTTCTGGTTGTCGGGCAACCCTAAAACTGTGTATATTTAGCTGTATTTCTTAGCCCCATTCCCCCCCCCCCCCCGAGGGCTGATTTCTGTTGAATTCACAGGGTCTTTCTTCAAGGATAACATGCTTCAATTTGCATCTTTAAGTTGCATTAGTCCTAAGTACAAGACTGTTTTGATGACAGTAACACTGAAGGTGTTTAGAGATACCATAGAAAAGAAAACAGCAGTATCCTTAATGGTTTTTAGAAGAAAGGAAGCCTTTAATCTCATATCTAAACATCCTGAAACAGGATGTTTTTTGGGAGCTGTTTTTGGGATTTTTTGGGAGCTGTAGTCCTTTCTTTGGACTACAGCTCCCAAAATTGCACAACTGTAGACCAAGAAGTATATTTCCTGAGCTCTATCCTGAACACTAGTGGGTAAGATTTGGGCTGTCACCAGTTAAAGACATTTTAGCTAATGAGATTTATACGTTTTATGTAATAAAATCTGTATACCTTGCCTATCTGAGTATAAAATAATTCTGAAACAAAAAACACACACTAATTTTTGTCTTTAGATGATGCATCCATGTATGCCACAGTATGCCTCATCTTGGAAAAGTAATTCCATCCCCCTCTTGTGAGTGAGAAATGAGGAATACCTTTTATAACATGTTCACCTTAAATGTATTAAATATATATTTAAACACTTCTAAAACGAAAGAATTGTCTCATTAACTTAGAAATAATAACTCTTTCAAAGGGCCTGAACAGATTGCCAGAAATAATCCAGTTTGAGACCACTTTAACTGCCCTGGCTCAGTGCTAGGGAATCATGGGGATTGTAGTTTTTTCTGAGACATTGAGCCTTCTCTGTAAGAGAGCTCTTGTGCCACAATAAACTATAGTTCTCATGATTCCCTAGCATTGAGCCAGGATAGTTAAAGTGGTCTCAAACTGTATTATTTCTGGCAGTCTGTTCAGGCCCAAAGTTTTGTTTTTTTTAATTAAATAGAACAGTACAGTATTACATGGTGTGCAGCCTGGCACTGAAATAAATGAGAAGAGCATGTATATGGCTGGAAGTGCTTGGATAATCCTAGGAGTAGCTGGAGAACAACATATACATAAGAAGAATGCTAACAAAATAATCCCACATGCACAGACATTTGTAACTGCCTTCCAAGTGAGGCCATTAATACCACTGCCTTTCTTACTCCCATGTATTTAATCAATCACTTCTACCATACTATTGGCCCCAAAGAACAACAGTAGTAATATTTCCAACATTTGCCAAAGAGTTGGTCCTTGATAGGCAAGAGATGGTTCTAAAGTTGCCAAAGGTGTTAAGATAAGAGGCTGTTTCAAACAGTAATCTCAGCTAGAGGAGATCTCTTGAAGCAATGGAATTCATATAAACGTTGACTTGCCAGAGTTATTTATCTATTAAAATATTTATATCCCATTCTGTATCAGAGTAAGCATGGTGGTGGTGCTTTGGATAGGATTCAGGGAAGCAACAGTTACCTTGAATACCTGCTCAGCTGTGAAAATGCATTAGGTGAGCAAGTCATACTTTCTCAGCCTGAAAGAAAGACAATGGCAATTCCCCTCTGAACAAATTCTGGCAAGAAAATCCCATGATAGGGTCCCCGTAAAACACAGAACAACTGTATAAAAAGATCTTAGGGAAACATGCAGTGAAATCATTTTAAAATTTTAAAAATGTTAAAACAATAAGAGATAATGAAAAGTCTTTAAAAAGAGACAATACAACAGCTTAAAACAAGTTGAAACAGTTGAAAACCTTGTGCATGATCAGAAGTGAGGGAATGCCCTAGGGCGGGCTGTGTTGGCAAACCTATGGCACGTGTGCCCTCTCTGGCACATGAAGCCATTTCTGAAGGCACGTGGAGAGATGGGAGGGTGGGGAAAGAGGAGGAACAGGTGTGCATTTGTTCCTCCTCTTCCCTCGGCCTCTTGTGTCTTTAGCTGCCTCTCTGGAGATAGCAAAAGTCCTGGGAGAATGGGGACGAAGAGGAACAGGCGCACACCAGTTTGTCCTCTTCCTCCTGCCCTCCCGGGCCTTTAGCTGCCTTCAGGGAATTCCCATCCCTGAATGTTTCAACCCCCCTGGAAGGCGGAAGACCTGTCTCCTGGAAGCACCCCCCGGCACTTGGTAACAACTGGTGCAGGAACGCCTTTGAGTTTGGGCGCTCGGTCTCTTAAAGATTTGCCACTACTGCCCTAGGGAATTTTGCGTAGGATATGAAGGACAGAATTTCTAAATATTTTTTAAAAAGTGTATATGTTTGGGGATGCAAACCTGCAGGGTTTCTTATGAGGACCAATGTAGCCCTCTAACCCTCAATAGATGCTCATCTGTGCTTTAGATGATGAACAGTTTCCCGTTAAGTCTACTCTAGTTGAGACTAACTACTAGTTAGGACCATATGTTTTGTCATTTCTAGTGATAACTGTTACAGAGAAGAATACTTGTGACCAGTTCCACCCGTAGTAGCTTTATAAAATAAAAGCATTATAAAATAAAAGCATTTAGCACCCTTAAAATAAAACGTAAACAGGCATTCTTGCCTTAAAAAGTTATGTGTGAGAGACAGCAGGCTTTCAGTTTCTGAAAAACCTTCTGTACAGATTTTGCTGCAAAGGCCACTTCTTATCCACAAATGGAATAATGGTGACTCAAACTATGGGTGGAAACAATCTTTTCAGACTTCCTTTCTGTGCTGCTAAGCCTAGAAAGCAAAATATGGCGTGTGTACTTTGCCTCCCTCAGCAAACAAAATGTTAATTGTAATGAGATATATGCCTGTTGCACATTATTTGAGTTTTCCAGGTTGCCTGAAGACCTTTTCCTTTCTCTTAACAGCTGGACTGTTCCATTTGAAATAATCAAATAGCTTTGGGGTGTCTGTTTTGCAATGCAAGGTCTTTTGAAATGGCATATGTTCAAGAAAGCTAGTGCACAAGACAACTCCACTTTCCAAAAGCTAGCCTTCAAATGCCAGATGCATTCAAATGTTCATAAAAGAGTGGGGCTGCTGTCTTCTGTGTTGGTCTTTCTCCTGCACCTCCCGACAGTCCCAAAAGCATACAGGATAAGTACGCATTTAATGGGACTTCTTTCTGAAGTCTTGAGTTGTGTTACAAAGGATAATGTTGAGAACTTCCCAATCTCAGGAGAGATGCATCTTGAACAGCTGTGTTGTGTGCAAAAAGTCAGCAAGTGACTAGTTTTTACACCAATGGAAGAATGAGATTTTTTTCCAAGCACTGCCAGGGAAAGATTGTGTCTCCCAAGCAGTTGTTAAAAACACAGGAGTTCTGCCAGGAGAAAGAAACTGGTAACTTTACTTGTAATGATTAAACAAAATCCTTTGTATTTGCTTCCAGATAAGAAGGCACTTTTGGTATTGAGCAAACCATAGAACTATATGCCATGTATTCACATATTATTCAGCCATTATCTACTACCTTGAGAGACCTTACTCATGGCTTAGAGGCTCTTAGATAGGAACTGCCATGTGAGTGGGAAAATAGTTGACTGCAAGAATCATGATAATAGTATGATAAGGATTAAAAACAAGCTATACCTTATAAAGTGAATTTCAGAAAGGGTTTGTTAACAAAAATCCAAGAGCCTATCTTTTTCTTAAAGTATTTACTATATATACTCATGTATAAGTCTAGAAATTTAGGTCAAAAAGTTGACCCAAAAGACCTAAGTCGACTTATCCATGGGTCAGTGTAAGTAATGTGTGTGTGTGAGAACCATCCCCTAGTGAAGACAAGAGCGTAATCTGTCGTGGAAGCACTGGCCCATTCCATTCTCTCATCCATCCAACCTTTAGTGTGAGCATAAATAGTTATGCCTGCTGGAATTCTCTAAGGGCCTTTGCAGACTGCCAGAAATAGTGCACATTAAATTGAGGCACTGTCCTGGCTCAGTGCTAGGGAATCATGGGAACTGTAATTTATTGTGGCACCAGAGCTCTCTGACAGAGAAGGCTCAATGTCTCAGAAAAAATACAATTCCCATGACTCCCTAGCACTGAGCCAGGACAGTACCTCAATTTAATGTGCACTATTTCTGGCAGTCTGCAAAGGCCCTAAGTTCTTTGGCATTGTTTCCCTTTGCTTTATTTTTTACGTCTTTTGTTATATGTCCCTAGGTTTTAGTCTCAACATATCCATGGGTCATATCAAAATCCATAATTTTGGCCCTAAAACCTGCCCTCAACTTATACATGAGGTCGACTCATGATCGAGTATATACAGTAAATACTGTGTGGTTGAAGTTTGCAAGCAGCATACTAAATTGGACAGACATGAATTTCTCACATATATAGTAATAGCAAACTGAAACCAGATTTTGTGCAAACGTGGATAAGTTGGGTTCAATTTCAAAAAACTGCAGAAAAGGCATTCCTATAAGAAAATACTCCAAAATGAAGGACAGCTTTATAGCAAAAAGCTGAAATGGAGCTAGATCAGAGGTGGCAGCTGTACTGTGAATTAAATGTGAGCATGCAGTTCAGCATGGCAGCAGAGATATCCTTGTTATTTCAGCTAAGATAAAGAGAAGATTGGAGTGGGAAAGGTAGCCATTCCCCTCTCGGTATATATTGAAAAAGAGCATTTTATGCTGCAATCACACACACAGGGTCGAATATATTTCTGAGTAATCGGGAGAGGTTTAGATTACTATTAACATAAGCCTTGTAAGAAGGGGTGGACAGAATCTTGAACTGCTAGTAGCTCTTTGGGTGTTTTGCCTTAGATAGCAAGAATTTCTGACTTCCAATTATTTAAAAGAACAACAGCAAAATGACCCCACAATCCTGTCTTAAATTTTCCCCTGTCTTGGGACTCACAGTGGAATACAAAGGTTAAAACAGATAAAGTTCACACCATACAAAACATAAAATATAATTGAACTATCAATAGAATTCAAAGCATGCCCATTAAAAATGGGTGGGGGACCCCAACAACTATAGCCAATACAACAGTTTATTAAAGACACTCACTCCCCAAAGGCTTTAGTAAAACAAAACAAAACCATCCGTTTTCACCTGCTTATGGAAGGATAGCAGCAATTTATCCTTTCTAGGATCCGAGTTCAAAAGTCTGGGGACAGTCACTGAGAAGGGCCTACTCTGTGTTCCCAATAAAGCCATTGCTGTGAAATCCAGTCAGATTTGCATGTATGGATTGACTTGGGGAGCATAATTATTACTGTCTATGTGCTCCATCAGTGTTGACCTCTTCCTATGAGAGGTAAACCAGTTAATACTGTGGGATCAGCAATTAAGCCGAGGGAGTGGGCAGAAGAATAGAGGCCAACTGCAAAAGCTTGTAATGCCATTCAAAAGCAGGGAAAGATTGGGTTTCTTAAGGGTAGAGAGCAATTGACTGTCTTATTTACACTTTCTACTTACAGATGATGAATGTTTTCACTCCTTGACTGCTGATATTTCCCACAGCAGCTGCATAACATGGTTATCACACATGATTCTGGAAACCCTGGCCTAATCAGACTTCCCAGGTGCCCCTCCAGAAGTATGGTTTGTGGCTCTCCACTGTTTATGCACCTGTTATGGGTAACATTTTCTAGGAAGAATTATAATGTGGGGAGCTGCGCTGTGTGTTTCTGCTGGCGAAGACCCTTGGAGAGCACGGTTACTTCTGCCACCAAGTAGTGCGTATTCTGGGGTATATTACAAAATTCTCTTAATCTCAAAATCTGTATGATACAAATCCAGATGGATGCATTTTAAATCCTGCTGAGAAGTGTAGCATTGGTGTTTTCTGCTGACTACTTACTCTGAAAATAGGTGCCCAGGTCTTACAGGCGCAGAGGATCTTAAGACATCCCAGGAACAGAACTGGGTCTTGAATATTACCTCACCTCCTCTCTGACACAGGTTATTCCAGGCCATGGCTCAGACATATTATGTGGGAAGTGCTCTGAAGCTTTTGCTGGCTGCACAATTGATTCTGTGTTAAATGAGCAGCAGCATTTCTGCAAGCAAGTGATCCAACAGCAATCCACAGATAGTAATAAAAGCATTCTGGTTTTTTTTCTCTCTTTAGTTTTTCTGGTGCCTGTCTGTTTCAAGAGACTTGTTGTGGCAGTGAACACTTTTTTATTCCTTCTGCCATAATGAATCATTCAGCAGACATCACTTGAATGGTAGATGGTTGATAAACATGCAGCCCAGTCCTGTAGCTGGTGCAAGATGTCATCATTCACAATATAACATATCTTCCAAAATGTGAAGGTGCTTGAGACTTGAGCCCAACCCTGTGTACATCTTGCAGCATCAGCTAAGTAATATTTTGAGATGAAAGGAAGGGATTGTGTCATATTGGGAGAGGGGCAAGGAGAAGCAATTCACAGCATGTAAAACGCCACGTATATTTTAACTGAACTATTCTGGGTCAAACTATTGCTTGTTCTAGCCCAGTACAGTAAATAGCAGCAGCTGCCCATGGTTTTGGGAGAGAAGTTTCCAGCCTGAACTGGAGATGCAAGGAATTTAACCTGTGAAATACTGTATATGCTCATGTGTAAGTCTAGAAATTTTAGTCAAAAATCGACTAAAAAAACCTGAGTTGACTTATCCATGGGTCAATTTATGCACTGTATTTTAACTCTTATTTTTTAAAAAAATGATCTGTCCCCTGGTGAAAGGCAAGAGTGTAATCTGCTCTGGAAGCATTGACACCCCTTTACTCTGTCATCCATCCAGCCTTTAGTGTGAACACAAACAGTTATGTCCACTGGGATTTGTAAATACTTTGGCATTGTTTTCCTTTGCTTCATTCATTAGATCCTTTGTTACATGTCCCTAAGTTTTACTCTTGACATATCTATGGGTCATATCAAAATCCATAACTTTAGCTCCAAAACATGCCCTTGACTTATACATGAGATAACTTAAAGTTGCGTACAGTAGGTGCTCCACCAGTGTGCTATGTTAGGTACTTCATGGGGTTGACCTACATCAGCAGGCAGCTCAAGAGCACACACACACACACCTTCCATAATTATTATGTCGCTGAAGCTGAAAAAGTGAAATTGTGCACATGTAGTTTTCTAGAACTCATCCCTAGAGAGATATGTCTTTATAGAGCAGCAAAGCTCTGGAAGAACACCTTTATCACTCCTAGAATATTATATCTATATTTACTAATGACCAATGTCCCTGCCCCTTAGCTATATTCTCTGTGTGTGTGTGTATGTGTATGTATCTTCTAAATGAGAACCACAAGATCATATAGATGGCTGCTTCCCAGGTTTGAAATTAGTCTCAAGAGATTTTACCAAAATCTGAGTGATAGTATCATTGAGAACTGATGAGAGCATGTGGATCTTCTCACTATTGAGTTTTAAAGCAACATTTGTTTTCAGATTTATTCCCATTTACAATTGGTTGTTATCCCAGCCTGAGGGGTTATGTTAGACATTTATAGGGTAGTAATAGTTAATAATGTTCTTTTAAAGTGGAATAATAAATGAGAGGACACAGAGGAAATTGTAAGATTGTTTCTTACTCTCCAGAGGTATCCAAGGCTTGCAATGGTAAATGGCTGCATACAAAATAAATGGGAGCTGGATAATCTGTAGCTAGCAGCTTGCTCATTTTTCTTGCTGTGAACTTAAAAGGCTTTCAGATATTTTATATACACGGGAATTTCCCCACTTACGTAGAAGAAAAATCCCTTTCTTTCCTCAAATGGAAGAAAAATGTCTTGTTTTATTCTGTCTGAGGTAGATTTGATTATAAATCTGGTGAAGAATATTATATAACCAAACAGTTTCCTTGTCATAACTGAATTTAAAGAGGGATGGGTGGGGAGAGAGCATGACTGGTGTATCATGGTGAGTTAAGGGCTGGAAGGAAAGAGAAGCATTCGCATTCCAATCAAGATAAGACGGGCATTTTCAAAAACAAAGTAGTAGGATAGTGAAGAGGAACGGCAGTTTCCTTCCTGTGGTATGCAAGAAACATTGATGGGCTGAGTTGCAGAGGCATCACATGATATTCAGGAGGGCTGAATGCACTGCTGGAAATGGGTATCATGCTGCAAGCATCACATGGTGCTCAGGAGGTTCATTCTCTTATGCTGTCTGTTCAATCTACTGTGTTGTATTGGGGCCAGAAGAGGGGAGATCACTTTGGCAGCTCTTGATTACTGGAGGTGACTTGGGTATAAAATATCTAGTGAAGATTTGCACATTACATGGAATATGGGGAACATTTCTAATGTCTGAGAGTACAATACTGGTGTCCCTCCATAGGGGTGAAAACTAGGTGGTTCTGAGTCTACTACATAGTAGGTTACTGGATAAATCTGCAATAGATCTGGCTTTCAGTTGCTTATTGATAGGAGTAGTGGAACAACATTCCTTCCAGCCTAAATTATACTGCAGAGATGAAGAGAGGTTGAGGTAATCTGGAGTAGATTCGGAATTGCACTAGTTCTGGTACACAAATTCCTAGACTCAGAATTCTTTAATTTTGACTATAAATTTCTGTAGCAAGCGGCAGCTGATGGATGTTTGGGTTGTAATATAAGTAGTCCACACCCCTGAAAGACTGGTCTTGCACAGCAGTACCTCTCTCTCACTCTGTAGAACTGGTTGCTACGTAACGTAAGTGCTTGTTTCACATTTCTCTCTGTGTCTGTTTTTGTTTTGTCTTTTGACGTGTGTATTGATTGGTTCAGGAGACAGAGAACCACCAATTCATTCTGTCCTCAGTCAATAACTAGAGGATTTTTATTATGTGGCCAGGTTGTTTTCATTGTTTGAAAACAACAGAAACATGATGGATCTTACTCTGAGCCAATGCAAAGCAGTAGTTCAAAGCAGCCAGATGCAAGGGAAGTGCAGTTTTCCTGCTTTCAATCTTTATATTATAGTAAAAGGGTGGAAAACCGCAGTCTACTGAAAAGTCAATTTTGACATCTTTCTTTTAAGTCAGGGGTAGGCAACCTAAGGCCTCGGGGGGGGCCCGGATACGCCCCCCCCCGAGGCCTTTGGACTGGCCCCAGGCTGGTCCTGCCGCCGCTGCCATCCCTCCGCTGCCCCCCGCCACCATCACTGCCCGCCATGATGATACTGATTATTGTTATTACTTGTTCTTTTATCTCCACAGGGTTTTTGCCATGGCTTTTCTGGGGCTGAGAGAGTGTGCATGCATATTTTTTTTATTTGTCTGAGGGACAGCAACCCAGCCCCTGGCTCAAAAAGGTTGCCTACCCTTGCTTTAAGTGAAAACATGTTGTAGGACAGAGAAGACCTATATTCAACCATTATTTTTGGCATAAGCTCATAATTATTCAACCCTTGAACCTTTCAGAATCTCCCATATCAATTTACCTTGGCTTGTTTCTTCCTACACCTGAAGGCTAGATTGGGAAAGGCTATGTTTTTGAGCATATGCAGAGCATCTTTCTGTCGCCAGTAAACAGCCAGCAGATATTAGTAGGTTCGCCTAGTGTTTCAGGGGGAAAGGCTTGTATACAAGTATGCTTGAGGCTTGCTCATTGATCATAAAAGTAAAACCTGGAGGACTGAAGGTTCCCCATCCCTGAGCCAGATGGATATCATTTAGCAAAACCACCAAGAAATTAAAGGAAACCAGAAGAAAATAATGCTTGATGAATGCAGAATGAAGCAAAGGGCCTCTACAGACCGCCAGAAACAATGCATCTTGAGTCTACTTTAACTGTCCTGGCTCAGTGCTAAGGAATCATGGGAACTGTAGTTTATTATGGCACCAGAGCTTTCTGACAGAGAAGGCTCAATGTCCCAGAAAAAAATACAATTCCCATGAATCCTTCTTTGTCAGAGAGCTCTGGTATCACAATAAACTACAGTTCCCATGATTCCTTAGCACTGAGCCAGGGCAGTTAAAGTGGCCTCAAGCTGCATTATTTCTGGCAGTCTGTAAAGGCCCCAAAACACCATCAAATAAGTGAATGGAGTGTGGAAAATCTGTTGTTGTAGTATTTGGATAGACAAAGGCAGAATACTTAGTTGACAGATGGAAAAATAAACTGGAGGGATGGTAGGTGGCAGACAGAGTGGGTGGTTGAATCACAGTGGTATAAATTACTAAACCTAGGAGACTGGAAACAACACTGCTGTTGTGTTCAAACATATTTCAGCAAAATTAATTATCAGCTGAGATGGAAAGCAAATGGCAGCCACATGTAGAATGTTGTATTAAAACACCTGAGGTACAATTTGACTGCACTCATGCATGTTTAAGTGATAGTTACGCATGTGCTTAACTCTCCTCCATTGAAATGAATGGGATTTAAAAGTGCTTATCACTAACTGAATTTCACCCTTGGTATAGGTTTTATATTTGTAGAAGGAATCCTTTTAACACTTATCTCACTTTCCCATATACAGCTTTTCTCCATTGTTGTATTTGGCTCCATTGTGAATGAAGGCTACGTTAATAAGCCAGATGAAATGGAAGAATACTGCATCTACAACCGCAACCAGAATGCCTGCAACTATGGCATCACCGTGGGAGTCCTTGCCTTCCTCAGCTGCCTTCTTTATCTGGCATTAGATGTCTACTTTCCACAGATCAGCAGTGTCAAGGACCGCAAGAAAGCTGTGCTCTCTGATATTGGTGTATCTGGTGAGCTTTTCAGTAAATCAGCACTACATGGTTTTCTGTAGAGATGTGTGTATGGATAAGGCTGCAGTTCCATGCACACATTCCTGGGAATAAATTCCATTAATATAGAGTGGAGCTTCTCTGTAATTACTCAAGATATTGTGATGCGCAGGAGTATGTCTTTATTTCACAAAGCAGTGAGGAGCCATGGTAGTAAGAAGCATACCTCTTTCTTTTCCTCCTCTCCACCATCTTTATTTCTCTCTTTCCCCCCTCCCCCCCCCCCGGATTTCTTTCATTTCATCATTCTAATTAATTCTGCCACTTGTATTATGGGTCTCTTTGCCTGCTTTTCCCTTTCTTTCTTTCTTTCTTTCTCTCTCTCTCTCTCTCTCTCTCTCTCTCTCTCTCTCTCTCTCTCTCTCTCTCTCTTTTTTTTTTTTTTTGCAAGGGACATAGCTCAGAGGTAGAGCACAGGTTTTGTAAGTTCCATGCTGCATTCTCTTCCAGTTCCAGCTGAAAGGATTCAGGATAGAGATTCTGACTCTCTTAAGAGGTTCAGGACAGAGGAAAAGAACTACACTTGTCCCTCCACATTTGCGGTTTTGACTTCTGTGGATTTGATTATTCACGATTTTTATTAATGTGTTCTCTCTAGGAATATCTAGGTCCTCCAGCACAACTCTGATTAGCTTTAACCAAAAGTTGCAGTGAAGGACCTAGAGATTCCTAGACAGAACACTCCACTAGGCATTTGTAGCTCCTTCAGCACAGTTCTATTGTCAGTGTCTGGCAGATGTCAACCATAGAGTTGCACTGGAGGACATAGAGATTCCTAGAGAGATGTTCCTTCAGGTTAAAAACACAGTGTTTTTGTTATTTGTGGTTTTCCACATTCACAGGGGTCCTGTGCCCCTAACCCCAGCGAATGTGGAAGGATGAGTATACATAAAAACAATGAAAGTCAATTGAACAATTGAACTTACAGTGTTGTGGCTGCAGTACTGGCATTTAACCACTGTGCCACTAGGGCTCCATATTTTCTGCTAAATAGCTTTAGTGCACTTCCCTGAACTACTGCAGTCCTGGAGCCCTGATGGTGCAGTGGTTAAATGCCTGTACTGCAGTCACTCACTCACTCACAACCCACAAAGTTGTGAGTTCAATACCAGCCAGGGCTCAGGCTCAACTCAGGCTTGCATCCTTCCAAGATTGCTAAAATAAGTACCCAGTTTGTTGGGGGCAATTAGCTTACAGTTATAAACTGCTTAGACATTGCATTGTGCAGTATGACGTGGTATATAAATGAAGCTGCTTTTGCTATTGCTACTGCAGTCAAGCTCTCTGGCAAAGAATTCTAGATAGAATGTAGCAGTTAAAGTGGTATCAAAGTTCCTTAATTGTATAGTGTGGCTATACTGCTAAAGTGTATTGGGTCGGATCCAGACTGAACTCCACATAAGACAACTGCAAACATTCGTATTTCTTGAGCAGTCAAATGTAGCATTTCTGTGACCAGTTTTGCACAGGTTCATCGTCCATTGAAACATTACTTGAACTGGCCTATAGGCCTAAGCAGACTGCCAGAAATAGTGGACATTAAATTGAGGCA
>CM034708.1:183047996-183082517 GCA_020142125.1 Phrynosoma platyrhinos | reverse complement strand
TGGACTGGATGGCCCTTGTGGTCTCTTCCAATTCTATAATTCTATGATCCTATGCTTCTATGAGTTAAGAAAGATGATAGGAAGAAAATCAATGCCTTTGAGATGTGGTGCTGGAGGCTGAGGATCTCTTGGACAGCCAAAAGGACAAACAAATGGGTCCTAGAGCAGATCAAGCCAGAAACCTCCCTGGAAGCTAAGATGACCAAATTGAGGCTAACATACTTCAGACACATCATGCAAAGCTCTCACATCTCATTAGAAAAGACAGTACTGCTGGGAAAGGTGGAGGGAAGAAGGCCACATGCCAGATGGATGGACTCTATTAAGGAGTTCACGGGTATGGGTCTGCAGGAATTAAGCAGAGCAGTGGAAGACAGGGGGTCCATAGGGTTGCCATGCGTCAAGATCAACTCGGTAGTTAACAACAAAACAAAAATTTGCTGAAGTTAAAGATATTAGCACAAGGGGAAGTACTTGTAGAGGAGAACTGATAGAGGAAAGCAAAGTCAAGTAAAGCTTTCCACAGCCCCTGATTCTTTCCTGCAAAAGTCCCAAGGTATGCTGTAAGGATATGTGACTGAAGAATATTGCTGAATCTGACCAAGGCTTAGTCTGGGCAGTGATTGTCTGGGAATCCACATACGAACATTATATTGATTTGAGTACTTTTATGAATGAACAGTGGGATGTAAATGAATTAATCAATATATTAGTTGGGGGGGGGAATAAAGAGAAAGAAGAGGAACGAGAATCCTACTCTGGATTGTATTTTCCCACTGCTGGTATAGCTTCTGTACCAGCAGGGGAAGGGACAGGATTTGCCAAGGAGAACTGACAGATGGGAGGAGACCCTTCCTGTCCACCAGTTTTCCCCTGCTTTAGTATTGTAGAGAAACATGGTTGGGCATACATTTTTGACTTTCAGCTGCAGTTCCACCATGTTTGCCCTTGCAGTGGGGCTGCACAAATGGAATTTATTCCAGTCTGCAAAATCCAGTAGGGTAGATCCTTTAGGATAGAAATAACTGGGGAAATGTGAAAACTAAAATGTGTGTCTACCCAATTTCCCCTTCCCCTCACCTGTTTTCCCTCCTTTTGTTTTCATGGTTATCTTTTCCAGGCTTCTGGGCATTTCTCTGGTTTGTTAGTTTTTGTTTCCTGGCTGATCAATGGCGTGTTTCCAAGAAAGAAGACAACCCATTGAATGAAGGAGCAGATGCAGCCCGAGCAGCCATTGCATTCTCCTTTTTCTCTATTTTTACCTGGGTAAGTGAGGCAATTCTGGGGCCTGATTAATAACTGTTTGTTTATTTTTAGTTTATTCAAATGCTTATCACATTTCTGCTTACAGGGCCTTCAAAGCTAAGTAAATGTATATTTACACTATTGTATACTTGACAGTCACAGTATTGGTCCAAATAATCACTGATTGGTCTTTCTTGCTCCACGTTTCTTGATGTCTTTTTTAGAATTGTAATGTTAAGTGTAGCACAGATATGTAAGAAGAGTCTATATTCAATACAGAGCATTGTTCCTGTGGGCCGTGTGTGTGTGTGTGTGTGTAAGTGTAAATAACGTGATAGAACCTGTGTAGCATAGTAGTTTGAGCACTGGACTATGACTCTGGAGAGCAGAGTTTGAATTGCTGCTTGGCCATGGAAACACACTGGATAACCTTGGGCAAGTCACATGTTCTCAGCCTCAGAAAACCCTATAATGGGGTTTTTCTTTATGACATGGCACCTTAGGATTGCCATAAGTCAGAAATGATCTGAGGACACTCCATAGCAACCATAATAACAACAACAAAAAATAAGGTAGGTGTGATGGAGCTGGTGTCTAAAATTATGAATGATATGGAGGAAGTGACTCATATGGGAAGGAGGCTTTTCACGCGTTAAAAAAATTATCTAAGGTTATCCAATGAATTTGTATGATGGGAGAGTCAGAACAGATAGAAGGGAATACTGATAAAAACATATATGGAGGATAATACTATCTAGTGGATTGTCATAATGACTCTACATTACTTCCAGAATGGGAGGCAGAATGCTTCTGAACACCAGTTACTGAAAAACATAAGCAGTAGGGGGCTATGGGGGAACCATCATGGTGTAGTGGTTTGAGTAACAAACTAGGATCCTGGAAGAAGGATCCTGCTCAGCCATGGAATGACCCAGTGGGTGACCTAGGGCAAGATACATTCTCTCAGCATCAGAAGAAGGCAATGGTAAGCCCCTCTAAACAAATCTGGTCAAAAAAACCCTATGATAGGATCACCATAAGTCAGAAACAAGTTGAAGGCACACAACAACAGCAAGGGTGCTATTATACTCCCATTCTGATGTTGGCCTTTCATTGACATCATTTTTGCCACTGTAGGAACAGAATGCTGAACTCGATTGACCTTAGTCAACAGAGTTTTTACAAAATGCATCTTTTTCACAATACAGTAGAACTAGCATGAGGAAAAAAACACTACCTTTTAAAGTCTGCCCATCAACTACCTCTGTTCTATCATGTATGAGAATCATCACCACATTTTCCCATAATCTCACTGTTTTTGGCATACCTATCCCCAAGCAGTCTCTGTTATTATTTCTAAAAGATAGACTGATTGATGTAGTCTCTCCTGATTATAAAACCTTGTGCTGTTCTTTTCTCTTAATGAGCACTGCATGGTTTTCTTTTACATGTCTATTTCTAAATTGCTTTTATTTTAAAGCTTTCATTGATGAATGCAACAAAAATTAGCAAAATGCTTGCTCAATTAGATTTGTCTTTGGAGACTTCTTAAAAATCACCAAATCTAGTGATATAGGAAGTAGGTAACATTTTGCTGTATTCTTTATAAAGCTCTGAGTTGCTTTCTTTTAGAACAGAGATGGGCAGACTTCAGGTTTTGGAGATTTTTTTTTTTAAACTGGAGTTTCAGGAGCCTACAAGCCAAACCAGCTGCAAGAGACGTATTCTTAGAATTATAGAATTCTGAATTATGAGGGATTTTTTTGAAGTTCAAGAACTGAAAATTTCAAAGTCCCTCCAGAAAGAAGCCCATTGTTAGTTCCTGTCTGTAACTTCCTTCTTTTCAGCAACACAAATTGGGGAGGGGAGCAGGATATTGTTCATGATTTTTCAAATGGATCTCAAAGCCCCTCTGAAACTACTCTAGAAAAATTGGACCACCTCTTCAAGCATTATCAATCATAAGTATACATTGTGCTTATTAAAGTGTTTGTATCTAAAAAGAGTTCAATGGTGATGGATGGAAAAAATAATTTGCCTTAATCCTAGAAGTACCTACAAGTAGCTAAAATTAATAACAACCTGCTTGCCAATGTTGAGCCCCCTCCCTCCCAAAAATACATTACTGGAGTCCTTGTGCTCTCTTCTGAACAACTGGGAGTGAGAAATCCTTGCTAATTTACTGCAAGCTACTTAGAAATCTGTCTGTGGATCCTGATCTACTTTTGCCATCCCCTTGCTGTATGAACATCAGACATAATATACAATTAATGTCTCCTAGAGTGAGTAGCAATACCCAGGTGTTCTTCATTTGTAAATATTTATTCACATTAATGCCTTTACATTTAAAATTACCAACTATTGGAGCCATAAAATGATAGCTTGCCAAGTCAAGCCTCAGTAGAAGCCATGTAGTATGAAAAATGCTCAGGATGACTTAGGATGCATCTACATTGTAGAAATAATAAATACCACTTTAAATGGTGTAGCTCCATCCTATGAAATCCTGTTGTTCTACAAGGTCTTTAGTCTCCTTTGCCAAAGAGTGTTGGTGCCTCACAAAATTACAAATCCCAGGATTCTGTAGGATGGAGTCATGGCAGTTACAGTGGTGTCAAACTGCATTCTTTCTACAGTTTAGATGCACCCCTAGACTGGGAACCTGGACCCACATTCATAAGCTAAAGTTCCTCAGCATTGCCATATGGCTGTAGCAAAAGTTCACATCACATGATCTTTTCCTTGCTGTAGTCCAAAAATTTTGGGACAGACGTAAGTTGATGTGCACTTTATGTAATAAAAATACTGCAGGATTTCTTTAGCCTTCTAGGCACACTTCCCCTTTTCTTTTACTCTTGATGGCTCTCAGGGTTTTTGATTTGTTTTGTTTGTTTTTGTTTTACATGTAGCCAACTCCTTTCATAACTCTTCCTAACGCTGGCAGGTATTGGGTCCTTTTTGACCACAACAAAGACTAGTGCCCCTCAGCTGTGGGAAGCGTTTGTTGCCTTTTGTGAAAATAGAAGATGTGCAATGATGAACGTCAGTCTCTTTTTTCCATGATACCTATTTTACTCATAGGGCCTTGCAGAAATCTTCCATATACAAACTGTCTTCTCTAATGCCCCTCGTTCCATCCTGTTCTCTCCCTACAGGGCTTCCTGACATTTCTGGGCTTTCGGAGACTTGGAGAAATTACTTTTCAGGAAGAATACAACACACTGTTTCCTAGCTCTCCACCGGTGCTCCCCTAGCCCTGTTCCCATAAAAAAATTGAATGTAATGATGGAAATATTCAGGGGGGAAATATTTCCAGTTCCCATGCTCAGGGGCAGAAAGAATGATGAGAGAGAAAGAGGAATAAAACATAGGATGTTTGTACAGCCAGTGTGGTGAGGAGAAAGAAAACACCAGCATTCCTCAGAATTTGGAAAGTTGCCCCCATCTTTTACCTCCAAATAGCTGAAAATAGAATGGGTACTACTCTTATCTTCCGGCTCTTTATTCCTTCTGTGTCCTCTTCACCACCTAATTGCAAATAATGTTAGTGTGCCTTTCTCTCAATCTTGATAGTCTTAATATGTTTAACCATAAGAGGCCATTGTCAGAAAGTATTTTCTATCTCTGCTTACTGTTGTCTCTTCTTGGCTTACTTTTCCCCGGCATGATCCATGATACTAGAAGACGGCATAAGAATTGTGACCTCTGAGCCTTTTCCTCGGTGCTTGTTTCACCAAAGAGCATTGTACAAATAACAATTTTATTGATGGCACTGGCCTCTCTTTACCATTGCCTTGAACAGTTTTGTATGTGGAAAGAGCCAATCTGCTGTGCTTCCCTATTTACCAGCCTCTGTAGCCACCTAGTACTGCTAAAAGCGTGCTTGCATATTCCTAGTAAAGGCATGTTTATTTTCTTCTCAGGAACTTCACAACTTAGCCCAGTATTGCTATTGCTGGCTGCACAGTGGTGCATGTGGCACTGATCTTTCAAACATTTCTGCCTGCCAGTCATATGAACCGGAAGACTACTGGTGCAGGCTGAAGCCCTTGGTATGTGTGGGTTGTGCAGTTTGGGGATTCTGCTCCAGAAATAGGTGCCATGTTATGTTTGGTGAACTGGAACACACACACACATAGCCACTTTCTCACTTCTGCATCCTTTTTTCAAGCAGATGAAATAGTAGAGGCTGTAGAGCAAGCCCCCCACGAAAAGATGTATCCTCAGAGCAAATTATTTTTCCCAGTTCTCTTTGTCACTCTGTTGCATCTTTCCTGAACTTGCATTCTCTGTGGGCTATGCCAAACCTTCCTGCTTTTTAAAATACATTTGCGTTTGATTTGTTAATTCCAGGTATGTCTCATACACTAATTTATGTCTTGTGCACTAACTGTTACTAACCCAGCTTCTGTTTGTTTCTCCTTGGTATGTTTCCCTTTCTTATTCCCATGTCTTTCTCCTTCCCATTTTCCCATCATCTCTCCCATACTGCCGCATCCTCCCTTAAAGGTGGGCCAGTCATTTCTGGCATTCCAGCGATACCAACTTGGAGCCGATTCAGCCCTCTTCTCCCAGGACTACATGGACCCGAGCCAGGAGGCTGGCATGCCTTATGCACCCTACACAAACGAGGCTGACACTACAGATAGCATGGGGACGTACCAACAGCCTCCTTCTGCAGATGCTTTTGATGCTGAGACACAAGGGTACCAAGCACAGGACTATTGAGAGGCGGTGGACCCCTCTCCTCTCCCCTCCTTTTTCCTCTACCCACTCCCCTCTGCCACCTATGAGCCAAGGTGTAAAACAGACACGTATGTACCAGAGCAACTGGTGGCGTTCAGCCATTCTCCAGCCTTCTGGGGTCTCCGTTTTTATTTCTTTTCTTTTTTTAAACAGAAAAACTTAACACCTCCTCCCTCTTCAGAACTCTCCACCAAAACCAAATGGTTACAAAATGTTGTATGTTCCTTACTGCAGTAAAAGAGTTTGTTCTCTCTCTTTGTCTGGGAAGCTGCTGGGGGTAGGAACCTAGTTCACTTTTTTCATAAGGGGAACAAGGAAGGGACCTCAAGATGGTGGTGATGCAAAGGTACAGCAGATGGGGATGTGACTGGGTGAGATGGTGCCAGCCTTTGGCATGTCTGTCTGTGCATGAGTGTTCAGTGATGAGGAGAAAAGATGGGATCTAGGCGGATGGATGAGTATGTGAGCAAGCAAGGGTGAGTGAGTGATAGCAGCATAACGGTGTTGTAATATTACAAAGAGAAATGGATTTCAAATTAGTTTTACCCTTTCATTTTGATCATGAGCAGATGGTTTTTAAAACAACATTAGGTTCTGTCAGGGCTGAGTGGATAGCTAACCAGGAAGCTGGTCTGGTTAATTTTCAGGAATATTTTGGCAATGCTGAGAGTGTGTGGGAGTTGTGGTTTAGTTTGTTTTGTAGCTTTTCAGTCAGTCCCAGCTATACTAGACCCATTGAATCCATGAAAATTTGTTTGGTCATCACTTTTGCAAGTTCGGCTGATTCAATGGGTCTTCTCTAGTTAGGTCTCTCATCTTTGCCTATATTTTGCCTGTTGGAAATTAGCCACATTAAGTGTATATCACAACTGTTTCCTATGGCTGGAGGCTCTGTCAGTTCATTTTCAGGGGAGTCCAGTGGAGTGCCTACCTGCAGTCTGGCATGAAGTATTATGTGACTGCTTCATCAATAGTAAAAAATCAAGTAAAATGAGTGGGAATCATGCAGCTATCCAGATGTTGTTGAATTGCAACTCCCAGTATTCTGGTTTACAAGCTTTGGCTGCTGGAGTTGCAATCCAGTAGCATCTGGAGGGCCATAATTCCCAGCTGTGAGGTAAAAGATAATTGAAAAATTGCAGTCTGTAAAATTGCAGAAGTATTGTGACTATTTTGGACATGAGGCTGCTGTTTACAGCTCCATAACTGACATAGTTTTGTTTATTTCCTACCAACCTAATGCAGAGTCTGGTAGACTTGATATTAATTTGTTTAAAAATATGTATGGAGGAAAGACATTGAGAGCTTGCTTGTGCTGGAAATATGTAGGGACATTTTATTTTATTTTATTTTATTTTATTTAGTCTGATCCAGTCATTTCCTAGGAAAAGCCAGAGTTAGTTAGGAATAATAATCAGGGAAAAGCCAGAGTCAGTTAGGAAAACAGCCAACTACTGCCAACAGTGGCCTAGAAAATCCCCTGAAGACTCAAACCCATGTTGACTGTGTATATCAAATCTTGGTGGAGCAGAATTATTCTGACTGTCTTAAAGCCCACTGATAAATCCATTTTTCTATGACTGTCCTTTTGTGTTGGCTATTAATCGCACTTGTTCTCTTGAGGGAAACAGTAATTAAGAAAACCTTTTCTGGGAATAAGCCAGTCCCAGAGGTTAGTATGTATAGGTGTTGGACAGCCTGATCTGATGCAGGTTTACTCAGAAGCCCCAAACAATGGAGTGTCATCCAGAGAAGATGTGTCTAGAGGATTGCAGCCAAACATTATTTTACCTGTACATACTAATGAAATTTGAAAAAAAGATAATATAATCAAGAGTAACCTGGGGACCCCCGTAATAGTATTAGCTAGCATGACATATCCCTCCTTCAGTGCCACATTAACATGCTAGCAAATACATTTCATGTAGAGAGTGTAATAAAGTAAAATCCTTTCCTGCAGGGTTAGGCCTTTTAGCAGATGGTGACCTCTTATTCCCATCAGCCCATCATAGGGGCTATGCTGGTAGGGCCTGATGGAAATTATAGAGTCCAATAATATCTGGAAAGCTATAGGTTCTCCAACCCTACTTTACCATGTTAACTTATCATAGTGGCATCCATTATGGTCACAATGCTCATGAATTATGTCAATATGAAGAAACAAGAATTCATAGGACTAGTCTGCAGAGACATGCCATTTATCACTCTGACTATCATGACCCTTCTCTGTTTTCCTGGATAAATTTTCTGGATGTTGTGGATTTAAGAGGGAAGAGACTGTCTTGTGCCAAACCATCTGTGACCTCCCTCCCAATGTTTTGAATAACAAAGCAAGACCAACAAAGCAAAATTTCTACACTGAACATTTTGCTGTGCTGGGAGGAAGACTGTTGTGTTTGCCAGCTAGGGAGAAGATATTCCAGATTTTCACATGATTGGAGTGTATAACTGTGATATCTATATCTATATATCTATATCTATATATATGTCTCCAGTTTAACCTTATCTGAGCCTAATCCTTTCAAGAGCATCAGAAAAAAACTAAGAGAACTACAAAGAAATTACAATACATCTCTTGCTTCTGCAGATTTCTGCTGCAACACCTTTACAAGACCCCACTTTTTTATGATTAATCAATCTGATGAAACTACTTCCCAACTCCAGTTTTATATATGTAATTTGGAAAAAAATGTACCGATATTCTTTGGCCATTGTTTGACCATATTTACAAACAAGTAGAGAGATGTAATGTGACATCTTCGTTTTGGATTCATTGCAGTGTTTTGTATTTTATACCTAATCTCTTGGTTCCTGACAGCTGGCACTCTTGTTCCTTTGTCTCCTGTTCTGTTTACTTCTGGGCTATGCAAAAAATGTAAGTCGGTTACTTTAAGTCAGGGACGGGGGACTGCATGGCTCTCCATATGTAGATGGACTCAACATTGACTATGATGGCTAGAGTTGATGGGAGTTGCACTTGAGCAACGTGCGGAGAGTCACACATTACCCATACTTGCCTTACTTTGTACATTTCAGGAAAGAATCTTATTACTGGCCAGCTGTAATACTGGCTGAACTAAGAAATCAGTGGTTAGACACGGATTTCAGTACCAACACAGCTTGAAACCAAGGTATTATATGACACTGGAAAATTTTTAGCTTGTGCCTGGATTAATATTTACCATTAAGATATGATAATACAACTAGGAACAGACAGTCCTTTTCCTGCTCTGGTCTATGACCGTAATAACGATGAACTGAATTGAACAGTCCTTTCTGAAGAACACATATCTGCTCAAGCACCACAGACTCCTCAGTAGAACTAACAAACTTGAGCTCTTCACACATTATTTATCTTTTAATAGAAAGCTATTTGCTTCTTTTGTATCATTGTCCCCCAACAAAACCAACATATTTGCTAAGAGTTACTTTTATACATCCTACTCATTCAGAAGTGTAGAAATCAGAATAATTAGTGGGTCAGAGCAGGAGCCAATACACAGCACTAAACAGATTGAAAAGATAGTGCTCAGCCCTAATATTTTAGGCCGTTTCCAGACATTACACTTCTCATGTGTAAAGAAATCAAAGGTGTGTCTTTGTATTGCTGGAAGGACCTCCATTTTATAAAGTTCCCAGAATCTTCTTAGTATATGTATGGTTTGACTTTTCTGGCATTCTAGCAGTATATTGTAGTAATCTTTGCCACTTTTTAGCTGTTTCTCTATATAAGTTTTAAAATATGAGTAAGGAGATGCTGTGATTGAAGAAAGATGTCTTTACTCTGCTGTTGTTGTTGTTTTTTTTTTTTTTTTTGCTACTTCCAGAGTACAAAAGGGGAGATTAAAAAGATACAGATGTAGACAAAGAGGGAATTCTTTTACTGATTATTAGATGTGCTTCAGTTTTTGTTACAGTTTTTAAAAAGAGGGGCCTGGGACTACCATCAAAGAGTGGCAAGGAGGATGAATGACTGTAATGACATTGAGTCTTTCCCTACTTTGTGGTGTGCATGCTGGTGTGTATATGTGGGATTGCTTCTGAATTATTTTTGTTGACCCTTCTTTTGTAGAGATTGGAAAAGTTCCTTTTTAGGGTTTCTGCTTTCAGAATCTTCCAGCTAGCATAGCCGCTTGTCATGTTGGCTGGCAGATTCTGGGAGTTGTAGAAAAAAGAGGGGGTGAGGGTTGGTGGTGGTGTATTTTTGCTTTTCAAAGCCTGACACTGTGTGGCTAGAATCTAGCAGGGAGTGAGACGAGGGATGTGGTAGTCCATTGCAAATAAAGCACAATGAGGAACTACTGTAAGCCCCTTGCTTTATGGTCCCAAGTGAAAGCAATATTGTATAGGGCTTAAGGTGTGGGGAATATGTTCTCCACCTATAAGCTTCTCTTCTATTGGGATGGCCTAATATTTAGGCTTGTAGGTGGGTGGGGGTTATTTTGATGATGGATTTCTTTATAACAGGCTAGGGAGAGGTCCTTCCTTTTCATCTCTCCCCCAGAGGGAAAGAGAGAACTATAGAACTTCTGGAGGGTGGAAAATCCACTGTTGGTATAGTTTTGCTGATGTCAATTGCATGTTTTCATGTGGGAGTGGAAGGGCGGGGGGAATTCCACAACATCTGTCCTTTGTAAAGATTGTAACAGTGTTTTTACTTTGGGGAATAGGCCAAACATGTACTAAAATGTATTATTGTGCTATGGGGATTGTTTTTGCACCCATTTCCCTGTCATTTATGAATACACTCTAAAGTTCAGGCAGGAATGCTTTTCCCAATTGCACACTGTTCCTTTTCATAAAATCAAGGAAAAACATGCTCATAAATACAGATGGAACATAAGGTTAATGAGATACAACAGAATTAGATGAAAGACCATTGGCTACAATTTGTGTCAGCACACCAAACCCTGTATTGGATTATAACCACTACAGTCATTTGAGAAAATACTTCACGTAGAAGTAAAACATTCTGCCCAATGGCTTGTCTTTGCCTTGCTCCTAATAAAGAATTCTATGGTGATCTCCAGCTTGTGTTCTCTGGTAGGAAAATTTTCCATTTTGCTTCAGGAGACCAAAACGAATAATATTTGGTGCATTCACACTTGTTTTAATTGTACAAGGAGAGTGTCTGTACACCAGGAAACCTGTCCAATAACACTGGCAATTATGCAGCATGAGTCCTTGGCCTTCCAGTATTGGGCTCACAGTTCTGTTGGATAAAGGAGACATCTGGCTATCCAGACGCTACACTACTGTGGTTTATCTTTGCTGCTGGAACACCTTTGTACCCTGCGGAGCCACAGTGAAGTAGGACTGCACATAAGTATTCACTATAGGGTAGTACATGAATCCTTCTCATCCGGGGTATGTGTGTGGTTCCACTACCACCCTGGATAGGAAAAATGTTGATGGTCATGCCCCATATTATTCAGCGGGTAGCGATGTGTGTGTCAACATCAATGCATTGTCACACACACCTCCACTGATAGATATACACTGTGGTGATCTGCAGGCAGTTGAATCTGTGGCTTGCTAGCCCATCGATGCAGTAGGCCCACTGTATAAACTACTTCATGTTTTACAGAGCAGTTCAATTATACCAGTGTTCCCTTTAATTAATGTAAAATGTGAAGGACAGGTGAACATCATTTACACATATTAGACGTGTTGCAGAGAGCTTCAGCCTGCTGCACATCTTTGTACATTTAGACGCACATATCTACCTTTCACACTTGCATTTCCTTGTGGGGAAACAATGGTGTAAATTTGGTTACTGTGTCAAATATGAAAGAACTTTATGTAGTGATATTAAAGGTCCTTATTGTGCTTTAAAATATTGCTTAGTATTTCTACAACATTAAGTGCAACCTCCAGATGTACATTACATCGGAGAGTGAGAACACAAGTCAGGCACAGAGACGGAAATGTTGTTAAGGAGAACTACCAGCTTGTGAGATATCTCCAAGTCAAACAATACAGTCGACCTGGCCATACTAACTCTCACTTGGAGGCACAATCAACTGAATATGAGTGTAGGTGGGCCAAGTTACTATTTTTAAAAAAATCACAACCAGAACAAGTTATCTAGCTCAAGACATGACTAGATATCAGCTCTAGATAAGACTATCATTACATTCCTCTTTACCCATAATGGTAATAGATGAGGGTGTCCCATTATTTGGCACATCATTAAATTGGGAAATCACAAGCACACAGGCAGAATCTCAGATGCCAGACCAGATAGGTTGGTCTCCTTATGAGTTTAAACTGGAGTATCTTTGAGAATTAAGAAATCACGAGTCAGTCTGACAATTGTGCAGCCCTCAGAGCACTGGCAGTGTCACTGAGGTCTTACTGGTTGTGCATAATATATAGCATATACTATTTCACAGTGGGCACTTGGTATCCACTGGGATTTGGTTCCAGAACAACCTCCATCCAACTTTGGAATACCAAAATCCGTAGATGCTCAAGTCCCATTGTATACAGTGGTGTAGTAAAATGGCAAAATCAAGGTTTGCTTTTTGGACTGTTAAATATATATATATAAGAATTTCAAGCCGTGGATGGTTGAATCTCTGGATGCAGAGGGACAACTGTATATATGAAGGTGTACAATATGAAGCTGTATGCATACATGTTCATACATATGTGACAATGGGCCTGGTGTGTACAAAAATCCCCCACAATGTCCAATTAATTCCAAACTTCACCCCACTGACCCATTCTGTCCTCTCCAGTACATTTCCCTCTACCAACTTAACATAAGCCCAGCCATCTTGGCACCTGTGTTTACGATGTCCTATATACTTGTGGTTTAAAAAAAGTGAAGGTGGTAACTACTGGTGTGTCTTATCAATAAAGTTATTACATTCAAAAATTGTAAAGGCAGAGTTCTGAGTTTTTCTTTCTTGATTTTAAATTATATCTGTATTTTTAAATGGTCTGAAAATGGCACATGATTATTACATACAAGAGTTAAAACAGCTGAAACACTTTGACATTTCCCCTGCGTAAATAAAAACGGGTCCATCCACTCTTGATTCTGGCCTTGGCACTGATATATTCCTACAGTTTAAAAACAATTATCTGTCACCTGTAGAAAATAGATTACAGCATATTTCAAGTGCAGGGAGCACATCTGGAAAGTGTATTTACTTCATGTAATCCAAACACACCTTTTTCTCTTCATTGCTGAGTTAATGAGGGAAAGCAATATATCCTGCTATATATTGCATAGCATTGTTTGGCTGGCACTCATGATTCATCAAGAAGTCCTCTATACCCCCAAATGATTGTGTTTAAAAAAACACATTACAATAGCCCTATTCTAATTTTCAAGTCAAATAATTATAATCATGGAGGGCAGGGTCACACCTGGATCCCCTCTTGCCATCACAGTTCTGTTGGTTCTAGCCCTCAGGGTCTCTTTGTTGCCGGGCATGTCCCAAATAAGAGTACATGTTCTATCCATCTATCCTTTATTTATATCCTGCCTTTCTCCTAGACTGGGACTAAGGCGGTTTACAAAAAATCAGAAAATTACAATAAAAAGGCATAGTTAAGAGCATACAAAATTAAAACGGTACTGAATAACAACAGAATTAAAACAATTTAAAATCTTATTTTAAAACAAAGATTATAAACAGTACAGCACCATGAAAAGTCCTTTTCTTGATAAAAATCAGTTGCTGAAGACTTGCTGGAAATGACTTTCTGCCACCCAAAAGGAGCCATCCTAGCTTCCCTAGAGAGGGAGGGGGTTCCAAAATGTGGAGCAGCCACAGAGGAAGACTTCTGCATTCCCACCGTCTGTGAAGCCAATGTGGTTGAAGTGTCTCCCCTGCAAATCTTAAAACAAAGGCAGGTTCATTTGGGAACATATGGTCCTTCAAATAGCTTTGGCCTGAGCCTGAGTTCTATACAAGTAGAATCCCACCCCATTATGGAGAACCTTAATTCCGCATCTCATAGAGAGCATTGTCCACATGCAGGGTAGGCCGTCCATACCAGTTATGATAAAAATCTGGAAAAAAAATGCAAGGCCGCACATGATTAAACTGCATTTTTTGAGCAACTGGAAAGGACTACAAAAAGGCAGTAAAGGAACAAATAGTCAATTTTGTATGCTTGACCACAGCTGTAATTCTTTTTTTAAACAAAACTATGGCAGTAAATGGACTACATTAAAATATAGACAAATATTTTAAAAATAAATGCCAATGGAAAAACTAGGAAAAATGAGCCCACCTAAAGTATAAAGAGATGAAGGATCCATGACTGACCAATCCAGTGACATAAACATCTTCCATTTAAATGACAAAGGAGGAAGAAAGGCAAGCTCACAAGGCTGCTAAACTGAATTTTACATTTTGTTTATCTCCATCCTGGAACAGTCAGGATGTTCTTATTCCAAATAATGCCTTGGCCCCCAGATCTTCCGAGGGGCTGGCGTCGCATGTGCATGACTCCGGACACCATTTGTCTTCCAAAATGGTGGCGGGTGCGAGCAGCGGCGGGCCAGTAGGAAGCCCTCGGTGGGCCCGCGGGCCATAGTTTGGGGACCCCTGCTCTAGAGCATAGAGAGTTGCCTTGTACTGAGTCAGTGTTTGCTCTTGAGCTCAGTATTGTCCACATGAAGGAGTGGAGAACCTATGAAATGCCACTTTTTGCAGTCTAATTCCCATCAACTGGCCATTCAGTGGTCAGAGATGATGGACTCTATAGTCCAAAAGCATCTGGATGACTTCAGGTTCCTCACTCACTATATACCTCCTGTTAGTATTCAAAAACACAGCTATATTAGTGTGAATCCACCAAACAGTAAATACTTTTATTGGGCCAGCCAAAACAGACAATATACATGTTGCAAGCTTTCAAAGCTCCGCTGGCTTCTTCATCAGGCAAGGTGTTAAAAACCATACAGGAGAAAAAAACTGAAGATGTTAGTCCTAAATCTGTATTCTCAAAGTCCAGGAAATGTAACTTCCATTTGCAACACAAAATGATACTTCCTTTTCCAATACAGTATGTGGCCTCACAAAGGATGGAGATATTCTGGATTGCAAAGGAAGTATCTTTTTGTGTTGCAAATGGAAATCAATTTCCTGATATTTTATAATCTCCCAGTTGCTACATGGCCAGAAGGAGGAGGAACCTGCCTGCCTGCAAGAATACCCTTCTATATCATCTCTAAACTGAGAACAACAAAATGCAAGCCTATGACTGACATCTTCATTTTTTCCTCTTGTATAGTTTATGCTAGATTTTTTTTTTTGTCTCACAGGTGCTACAAGATTGCATCTTTTTATTTTGATACTGACAACAGTTCTCAGGTATTCAAGCAAGCGTATTTTGTAGTCTTACCCGGGGATGCTAGAGACTAAATCCTTTTTAGTCTCCTTTTTTTCTCCTGTAATCCCTTTTACTGTAAACCGCCTAGATTGGTCCGCCACCGGGCGGTATATAAATAAATTTTATTCTTCTTCTTCTTCTTATTATTATTATTATTATTATTATTATTAAACTCAAATATTTCTGTATGTAAAGCATGTGTCCCAAAAACAGCCTCAGTTTTGAGGTGGGGTGCATATTTTGCATGTAGAAGCTCCCAAGTTAAGTCCCAGGCTGCTGCCGCACTGCAGAATTAATGCAGTTTGACACTGCTTTAACTGTCATGGCTCCATTCTATGAAATCCTGGGATTTGTAGTTCATGTTGGCACCAGAGCTCTGACAGAGAAGGCTAAATATCCCACAAAACTGCAAATGTCAGAATCCCATAAAGCGGTGTCAAACTGCATTATTTCTGCAGTGCAGATTGCAGCCCCAGACATTTCCAGGTAGGAGTGGGACAACCTCTTTGTGAAACCTTAGGGATGTGCTACTAGTCTATTGAGCTATATAGATGAATAGTCTGACTCACTTGAGGCATTTCCCTATGGGTGGGAATTGTGTGGCTCTCCAGCTGCTGTTGGACTGCAACTCCAAGCATCCCTCACCATTAGCTATGCTGACTAGGACTGTTGGAAGGTTCAGTCCAACAATGTCTGGAAAGCCACAGGATTCCTGCCCCGATTCTAACCCTAATGTTGGTTGCAACTTAAGCAGATCCACTGAAGCAATGGTAGCTTGATAAATGAACACTTACCTAAGTTCCATTGATTCAATGACAGCCAGCATGGTTTGAGTGTTGGACTACAACCCAGGGTTTGATTCCCCACTCAAGCATAAAAGCCCACTGGAAGACCTTGGGCAAGTTACACTCTCTCAGCCTCAAAAGGATGGCAATGGCAAAACTCCTCTGAAGAACTTTGCCAAGAAAACCCTATGATAGGGTTGTCATAAGACAAAAATGACTTGGAGGCACACAACAATATCTGGGGCTAACGATTGGATTTGGTTGGTCCATTGTGGCATAGTGGTTTGAGTGCCGACTAGGGACGTTATCACATGGGGCTCAGTCCAAACAGAATCCAAACGAAATCCCGCCCGAATCTGGATTATTTGCCCGTGTTTTCACACGACGTTGCACAGAACCCCGACAGAAAGTGGAAAGAACCGAGATCTTTTGAATTTCGGTTTTTTGAGGAATTGCAATTGCGCGATGAGGATCATTTAGCATTTACCGTAAGTATGATAACCAAATACGTATTGGGGAGCATTTCCCCGTCATTACCCATGGTTTCCGCGAGCATTACTCTATCTGCGCAGGAGGCTCATTTCTGCTACATTTACGGGTTTTTTTCTCGTGTGTGGACGTTCGATACACTTACTGTAAATGCACAATGAAGGTAATGACGTTTGCGGAAACAAGATTTATTTCCCGTTTATTTTCGGGATGCCTCGTTTCCACTTTATTTTCAGTTTCTGGGCCACGTGTGATAACGTCCTATGACTGTGAAGACCAGGGTTCAAATCCAGGCTCAGTCATGGAAACCCACTGGGTGACCTTGGGCAAGTCGCACTCTCTCAGCCTCAGGGGAAGGCCATGGCAAACCCCCTCTGAAGAAACCTGTCAAGAAAGCCCCATGATAGGGTTACCTTAGGGTTGCCCTAAATTGGAAAGGACTTGAAAGCACCCAACAATAGGATTTATGCCACGGATGGGAATCCTAGAGTCCTCCAAACAGTGCTGTATAGCATCTCCCAGCAACCCTAGCTAAAAACATGGTGGATGCTGCATTTCAACAACATCTTGAGAACCACATCATTTCTAGCCCCAGTTTAGACCCATGTTTGGAAATAAATCACCAATTATGACACAGAAAATGTTTATTTTTGCCTTCTCTGCAATCTTCCTCATCGTATATTAAGATTATGGCTGTATCCGCACTGCAGAAATAATCCAGTTCGACACCACTTTAAGTGACATGGCTCAATGCTATTGAATTGTGGGAATTGTAGTTTATTGTGGCAACAGAGCTCTCTGAAAGAGGTTAAATGTCTCACAAAACTACAAATCTCAGAATTCCACAGCTATGAGCCACGGCAGCTAAAGTGGTGTCAAACTGGATTATTTCTGCAGTGTGTTTTGGACCAGAGAAGGTTAACTGTCTCACAAAACTACAAATCCCAGAATTCCACAGATTGAGCCAAGGCAGTTAAACTGGATTATTTCTGCAGTGTGAATGCAGCCTCTAAATCTTAAGTTTGAGGTCTGACGCTACTTTAACAACCATGGATGATTCTATGTAGTCCTGTGATTTGTAGTTTGCCGTTATTAGTAGTGATTAGTTGTGGTTTGTAGTTTGTTGTGGCACCAGAGCACTCTGACAGAGAAGGCTAAACGTCTCACAAAACTACACTTCCCAGAATTCCCTAGTACTGAGCCACAACAGTTAAAGCGGTGTCAAACTGGATTATTTCTGCAGTGCGGATGCAGCCAAAGCCTTTTTAAAATACTAAAAATCTATCCATGGTCCCTTTCCCCGCCTTCTTTCTGAGGACTTCCTCCAGAATCGCGCTCTTCAGAGCAGTCTTCCGCAGAGGAAACATCGCCTTTTCCTTTACGGACGCCATTTTGTATTTTAAAAACCTGACACAGCTAAAAAAAAAAGAGAGAAGCGAGGCGAACGGCCTACAGTACCACCCTCAAGCCTCCAGGTGACGCTACGGCCGAGTCTAACCAAAACGGAAACGTCGCCCCGCAAGAGCCTCGTCACTTGGTGGACGCTCTGGCCCCTTCTGCTCTCGCTTCTCCTTTGCCCGGGGAAGGGCGGGGGGATGTCGCTCCTGCTCCAAAATGGCGGCCGCGAGGAGGAGTCTCCTGCAGAGTGTGAGTAGTCGGCCTGTACCATCGCGGAGGCTGGAGAGGGGGGCATGCAGGGAGGAATGTACCACCTCCTGGGTTCAAGGGAAGGGTTTTTCTCTCTCTGTATGTCAGTACTCTGAATAATACTTGCTACACCAAAAGGGCGTGTGGGTTATTTCTGTTGAAAAAAAAAAGGCGGGGCGTTCCTTCTCCCACTAGCTATGGAGTGTAAGGGCCTGTTCACACTACACACTTACAGCGCTATAGTTCCGCTTTAACTGACTGGACAACAGCATCCTGTGGAATCCTGGGATTTGTAGCTTGCTCTCTGGCTGGGAATTCTAAATTGTTGCTGTTGTGTGCCTTCAGGTCGTTTCATGGGGTTTTCTTAGCGAGTTTCTTTAGAGTGGGGTTGCCATGAGGCTGAGAGAGTGTGACTTGCCCAAGCTCACCCAGTGGGTGTTTATACTCCAGTTGGTGTGTGCCTTCAAGTCCTTTCATAGGGTTTTGTTTTTTTTTTTTTTTTTGCAAAGTCTCTTCAGAGGAGAGTTTGCCATGGCCACTTTCTGAGGATGAGAGAGTGTGACTTGCCCAAAGACACCCAATAGGGTTAATGGCTGAACTGGCATTCGAACCCTGGTCTCTAGAGTCTTAATCCAACACTCAAACCACTACACCACACTGGCTCTCAATGGGCCAACCAAATCCTATTGTTAACCCAGCTAGTTTGTTGTTGCTGTTGTGTAGACCTCTAAGTCATTTTTGACTTATGGCAAACCTGTCATGGACTTTTCTTGTCAAGTTTCTTCAGATGGGGTTTTTCGTTGCCTTCCTCTGAGGCTGAGAGAGTGTGACTTGCCAAGGTCACCCAGTGGGTTTCCATGACTTAGCCTGGATTCGAACCCTGGTCCCCAGAATCCTAGTCCAATGCTGAAACCTAAGCTGCAAGTCCTATGATTCCATAAGATATCGCCATAGCAAAAAAATAAAATAAAATAAAATAAAAATGGAATCATAGATCCAAAACACACTGCAGAAATAATCCAGTTTGAGACTGCTTTAACTGCCCTGGCTCAGTGGTAGGGAATCCTGGGAATTGTAGTTTGTTGTTGCACCAGAGCTCTCTGACAGAGAAAGTTAAATGCCTCACAAACACTAGTTCCCAGAATTCCCTAGCATTGAGCCTGGGCAGTTAAAGTGGTCTCAAACTGGATTATTTCTGCAGTGTGTTTTGGACCATAGTAGGTAGTATAATAATGTGAAAGGGCCCCTTTACCGTCCCCATAGGCATTGTCCAAGATACTCATTCATCCAATATTTGTGGGTCCAGGAGTCTGGCCTCTCCTCTGTGGCAAAAATACTGACACTCTATGGACACAAGGTGCCCAGATGTCCTAACCTCAAAATGTAAGACATTGAGGACTAATGGAGGACATTACTCATACAAACACTCCTATAACTGTAAATTCATGCTTCTTAGTCATGCTCAAAATGGAGGGCATTTTGAAGTTCCTCTTGGTTTGAAGGTTGAAATGGAGGACATGTCCTGGGAAAAGAGGATGTCTGGTCACCCTGGCTCAAAATGGAGGACCTTTTGGAATTCCTTCTGAACAGAAGGTGGGAATGGAGGACACGTCCTGGGAAAGGGGATGTCTGCTCACCCTGGCTCAAAATGGAGGACTTTTTTGGAATTCCTCCAGGACAGAAGGTTTAAATGGAGATGTCCTGGGAAAAGGGGATGTCTGGTCACCCTGGCTCAAAATGGAGGACCTTTTGGAATTCCTCCTGGACAGAAGGTGGAAATGGAGGACACGTCCCCGGAAAGGTGATGTCTGGTCACCCTGGCTCAAAATGGAGGGCTTTTTGGAATTCCTCCTGGACGGAAGGTGGAAATGGAGGACATGTCCTGGGAAAGGAGGATGGCTGGTCACCCTGGCTCAACAGGGAGGACCTTTGGAATTCCTCCTGGACAGAAGGTTGAAATATAGGATAGGTCCTAGACAAGCAGGATGTCTGATCACCTTGTCCAAGGTTGGAAGGATGAACATTCATCATTCCTTGTTCATTGGTCAGAAGGTCGAACTGCTTTATCGGTGGATAAATGTATATTTTATAGAGTAGCATTTACTGGAGGAAGAGCAGCAGGAATGTAGAATCAATGAAAGTATCCCCAACCTCATTTAAACAGGGTACATCTTTTATGAAATACTAAATGCAATGCTTTTGGGGAAGCTGACATTTGGGGGAGCTTCTTCTGTTCTGTAATGGACAAGGAAGTTTACCCTTTCATCTTACATTGGTTCAACATTGCTGTTGCTTTGTAAAGAGAAAAGAGCCATAGCTTCCTAGAGGCGTATCTGTTCCAAAAGCGTCAGCAAAACGTTCCTGATCTGAAGCTAAATAAATAAATAAAAATAATTCACATCATGCATGAAAAAGAACTTGCGTGGTAGGAAAGCTTGACTTTTCTTTTTCAAAGATATAGCTATGTTAATCTGTAGAATCAGTATGTAGAGAGATCTTGTCCATTTTAACTGCCCTGGCTCAATCGTAGGGAATCATGGGAACTGTAGTTTATTGTGGCACCAGAGCTCTCTGACAGAGAAGGCTCAGTGTTTCAGAAAAAAACTACAGTTCCCATGATTCCCTAGCACTGAGCCAGGGCAGTTAAAGTGGACTCAAGCTGCATTATTTTTAGCAGTCTGTAAAGGCCCTTAAGTCTACTTCCTCAGTGGAGTGGAAAGCCAGGGACTTTTCAATTATGGTAATGAAAATGCATGAGCTTTGCATTTTCAGGACTAGCTCAGGACACATACATTTAAGTCTCAGGCTAGGTGGTTTAGTTTAATTTGTGTGGAAAGGTTTCACAACAAAAGAAGAATCTGGTTGGATCAGATCAAAGGTTGTTTTGCCAAATTGTTTAACCACAGCCAGCATGGTGTAGTGGTCTGAGCATAGGACTTGGACTCAGAAAATTGGGATTCAGTTCCCCACTCAGCCATGGGAACCCATTGAGTGATCTTGGGCAAGTCACACCAAATAAAACCACATGATAGGGTTGCTTTAGGGCAGAGGTAGGCAACTTTTACCTACCTCGGGCCGGTCCGCTGGTCCGGAGCTATTCTGAAGGCCGGGGGGGAAATGGCGCCGCGCACACTCGCTCGTGCATGCGCAGTATGCCAAAAGTACTGCAAAGCAGCTAAAGCAAAGCAGCTTCATTTATATACCGCTTCATATCGCACTATGGGATGTCTAAGCGGTTTACAACTGTAAGCTCATTGCCCCCCAACAGTTGGGTACTCATTTTAGTGACCTCGGAAGGATGCAGGCCTGAGTCGAGCCTGAGCCCTGGCTGGTATTGAACTCGCAACCTTGTGGTCTATGAGTGAGTGGCTGCAGTACAGGCATTTAACCACTGTGCCACCAGGGCTCCCTGCGCATGTGTGCGCACGCTGGCGTGTGCATACACAATACTTTCAGCATACTGCACATGCGAGAGCGAGTCGCGGCCACCATTTTGGAAAACAAAATGGCGGTCACAACTCATTTGCGCATGCGCAGTACTCCAGCACATGCGCGAGCAAGTCACGGCCGCCATTTTGGAAAACAACATGGCAGCCGTGACTCATTCGTGCATGCGCAGTACTCCAGCGCATGCGTGAACGAGTCGCAGCCGCCATGTTGGAAAACAAAATGGTGGTTGTGACTCGCGTGGGGGCGGCAGCGGCGGCAGGACTGGGCTGGGGCGGTCCAAAGGCCTCACGGGGCTGGGGCCGGCCCGCGGGCCATAGGTTGCCAATCCCTGCTTTAGGGCGTTAGGATCTCCATAAGTCGGAAGGACTTGAAGGCATACAGCAACGAATAGCCTGGACCCAAGCCACATCACTAAATCCCATAGCTTAAAGTGCACTGTGTGAATAGAGTTTCCTTTTGTATGTTCCGGATGAAGGAGGACAGGGAAGCAGGACCAGCAGAGTACCAGCTGGAGGAGAGGTATGTGTGAATAACATAATAAAGCTGAAGAAAATCGTGACAGATACTGAAGCAAAAGGAAAGTCAGGTCTCTGTCACACTGCAAAATCATAGCATTTTGATTTGGACACCACTTTACTGCCAACGTTCCATCTAATGGAACCCTAGGATTGTATAGGATGCAGTTTCAGTTGTATCACAGTGCTATAATAGTATAGTTTGAAAGAGACCTCAGTAGGAGTTTATCAGCTAATTTATCACATTGCCCTAATGGAGAGGAGAATGTTTCAACTGGTGTATAATCACTGTCCCTTCTGCTTTTGCTGGAAAGAAATTATTAGGGGTTCTTTCTTCTCTTGTTATCCAGGAACAACTATCAAGCTGGACAGATGACTTGCCCCTTTGTCAGCTTTCGGGTGTGGGTTCAGCTCCTAATCGTTCCTACACTGCAGATGGAAAGGGAACAGAAATCCACCCCTTAGAAGACAATTGGTTGAAATTTAGGTGAGTAGCCTGTGGATTTGAGTGGAACAGTTGATCACAGCACTGGCACTATTTTAACGCTTTAATCTGGTAATGCGTATTGTCTGGTGGGTAAACCAGCTTGTTATTCCAGGGTCACACACTATATGTCACTCTCTTAACTTTCCCATCCTTTTCTCCTTTGGCAGAAGTGAAAACAACTGCTACCTCTATGGAGTCTTCAATGGTTATGATGGTAACCGGATCACAAATTTTGTGGGAGAGAGGCTCTCTGCAGAGCTCCTCTTGGGCCAGCTGAACGCAGACCATGATGATGCTGATGTGCGTAGAATCCTTCTGCAGGTAATGGAGCTCTCCTTTGGAAGAAATCAGGCACAAATCTGTGTTCCCATTTTTTTGTACCACAGGGCAGGGTCTTTTGGCTGAATGTGGAGGAGATAGAGAGGGAGTATGCTAATTTGTGAGTCTCTCAAGATGGATGCAGTGGATACAGGGACATCACTAGGGGGTACAGGCTATAGCAGATGACACCCTAGGGGGGTGACACCACTGACCCTGGGTGGTTTCTCATTTGCATTTGCCGAGTGCTGATTTTTCTATTTTGAGTGCTTCTCATTGCTACCCCATCTCTCTGCTCGTAGAATCCATTGTCCAACTGGAAATACTTGTGGTGAGGCAATGTCTGAACAGGGCTGTGATGTCCTCTGGAAAAAAATTGTCAGATAATAATAATAATAATAATAATAATAATAATAATAATAATAATAAAATTATTCTATCCCACCCCTCTGCAGTGCAGTTGGGGCGGCTTACAACAATTAAATTACAATAAAATACATACAGCCTCAAAAACCCACCCACCCCTTATCAATTATTAAACTTAAACAATTAAAAACATTTTAAAATAAATCACAGCATAAAAACAAAAGCATCGCGACAGCAGCATAGAAAGGGAGAAAAAATAGCTAACTCTTGGATCGGGATAATTATTCAGGAAAGGCCTGCTGGAAGAAATCCATCTTAACAGACTTTTTGAAGCTGTTTAAGGTGGTAATAAGACGGATGAGTGTCATGGTGTCCATTATGGGGATTTTGGGGAACAGGGAGACCACATCAAAGCTGATTAGTATGTCTCTGGGTTTAAGTTCAAGGTTATTGATTTTTCTTATGAAGTGAGCTTGATGTAGGGGTAACTGTGTGGCAAGAAACTTGGCCAAATCATAAATGGGGGATCCAGTGGCACTCATTATGGGTCAGAGTGGAATGAAATCCTTGTGGATCTTGGGAAGTCCATATAGTCTTGGTGGGAGAGCCTCTGATTTGCACAAACTTTGTGTTGTGGTTGGCTGAATTCAGGAGTTTTTAATCAGGGTGTTTGTTTTCCTGGTGATTCCTGCAAAATAGAAAAATCAGCAAATGCGAATGAGAAACCACTCAGGGTCAGGGGCTTTCCCAGCAGACAATGATCACCAATTAGCAGACAATAATCCTCTTGCATATCCTCCCATCCTGAGGTTCTTGCCATCAACAACAGAACAATACACAGTTTACATGGGAATCACTCCTCCCTACCCAGGGTCTCACAGTATATATACCCACTCTCTTCCATTCCAGCATTCTCTGAAGATGCCAGCACAGATGCTGGCAAAACGTCAGAAAGAAGCTCTTCTAGAACATGGCCGCACAGCCCGAAAAACCCACAAAAAACTATGGATGCTGGCCATGAAAGCCTTCGACTTCCCACTTACTTGACTTTAATACTTTATTGACGTTATTGGTAAAACTTTCCCCTAGCACCACATTTCAAATGAATGAATTGAGCTGGGTTGAAAAATTTATTTATAAATTTCACATATCTGGTTTTACAAGCTTCTAATGCATTTTTGTACTTCCTTCCTTCTGGTGCCTCTCAGGCTTTCGATGTAGTGGAGCGGAGCTTCTTGGAGTCCATTGATGATGCACTGGCAGAGAAGGCCAGCCTACAATCCCAGTTGCCAGAGGTAACATCTCCATTTCCTAAGAGAAATGTTACTGAATTCAGGGAGCACTAACTTAATTTTCTCTCTTGAAGAAAGAACATATGCAGTTCAGAAACTTCTGTGGGTTCAAAGTACTGTGGCCAGATTGTTGACTGGGGTTGGTTCCAGGCAAAATACAATTCCCTTGTTGTATCAGCTTCACTGGCTGCCATTCTGTTTCCAGGCAGAATCCAAAGTACTGTGATATATAAAGCCCTTGGGAGCCTGCCTGAGTTTTAAGATCTTTGGGACAGAGCTTTCTCTCAGTCCCATCACTGCCACAGGCCCATTGGGTGAGAACATATGAGAGGACCTTCTCAGCAGCAGCTCCCAGCCTCTGGAATTCCCTCCCACATGAGGCTCAGTTGTCCCTTTTTCTGTTCTTTTTTTGTGCTGGCAGGCAAATACCTTTTTGTTTAGATATGCCTTGGCTGTTACCTGGTTGTGGCAGAAAAATCTTTCAACTGAGTGTGCTATACTTTTATATTTTCTGCTATGGTTAAAATGTTTTTAGACTATTTTAAATTAGTATTTTTAATAAGAATGTGTTTCAGGTGGTTTAAAAAAACTTTTTCATTAATAGATTTTTTGTTGTACTTCATTTTAAACTATGTTATAAGCTGCCTGGGGTCCCGTGGAGGGAGAAAGGTGAATTATAAAATGAATAAGTTAATGAATAAAAGTAAAAATATATTGAGGCTGTGAAAAGGTGGAGTCTCTTTTCCATGTACTCTTGCTGGTGCTATCTGAAGAGTCAGTGGTGGTCTAAAATATGCTTTTGGGGGGAAGAGAGAGCGAGCAAGTACCGTATCTTCTTGCCCTATGTGCTCGTGGCTTCTACAAGCTGGGGTGGAATGGCATAGCTAGCACAATGGCCAGCACTGTGCATTGTTTCCTACAATGATTAATCCAGGGGGGAAAAAATCCAAGATTAATCCAGAAAGATATCCAGTCCCATGGCTTTTTGTGTTTATAACCACTAACCACTTGGAATCATTACTTCACCTACAAAACACACCTTTAAAGTGAGGAAGAAAATCCATCCTACTTGTGAGTGCAGCACATCAATTGATGGGTTTTCAGAAATAGGTCATTTACATTAAATGGAACTTGATTCTATGCTATATTGTTTAGGTAAAGACTCAGCTTGTGAAAAGCTTTACAGCTGTTCCTTCAGTGTAAAAAACTCGAGAGTCTTGTATCACTTTAAAAAGAAGCATATTTATTGTGACATCAGTTTTCATTGACTGGAACCCATTTGTTCAAGATGCATAAGTGTTATACGTATATGTATAATATGTTATACATATATACCCATAAGGATATGTATATGCAAGTATACTTCAGTTAATGAATTTGATGTGTTCTTGAGCATTTTTTCCTTGACAGAAAATTTGATACCAGAGGCAGAAATAACATGGAAAGAAAAGGGAGAGATTGCTACAGGACAAAAAAGGAGAGCAGTTCAATATATTTCAGCCAACTTTTTATCCAAAACTAACAAGATGCACACATGAAATTAAACAATCAGTTCAGCTAAGCTTTGCATTAAGGAGCCCTGGTGGTGCAGTGGTTAAATGCCTGTACTGCAGCCACTCACTCATAAACCACAAGTTTGCGAGTTCAGTACTAGCCAGGGCTCAGGCTTGACTCAGGCCTGCATCCTTCCAAGGTCGCTAAAATGAGTACCCAGCTTGTTGGGGGCAATGAGCTTACAGTTGTAAACCGCTTAGACACTGCATAGTGTGGTATGAAGCAGTATATAAATGAAGTGCTTTACTTTAATAAACAAAAACATTTTGACCCTTCTAGAGACCCCTTGAAGGAGTCTTCCAAAATGTATCCAGGGATGATTTTTTTTTTCTTTCACTAGGCTTCACTTCTCTCATTTTGGTGGGAAAACCTATAGGTATATGCTTCTTTAATATCCTGGGGACAACTGTTGTTTATCTAATCTTCTGTAGGTAGGTCCTCATATACAGTAGAAATAGCTACAGAAGAATCCTGCTCTATTGTAGCCAAAGCTACATTATTGTATTACGGCAGACATGTTGCTGCAGTGTGATACAGAAGTCTTCTCCAGCCGTTCTTCCCCACCTCACC
Organism: Phrynosoma platyrhinos; assembly: GCA_020142125.1. Taxonomy (NCBI): domain Eukaryota; kingdom Metazoa; phylum Chordata; class Lepidosauria; order Squamata; family Phrynosomatidae; genus Phrynosoma; species Phrynosoma platyrhinos. The sequence goes on along the minus strand of CM034708.1, from coordinate 183,055,696 downwards.
CCAGTGCTTATGTTGCTAAAAAAACTTTCCAGGTAGATAGAGGACAAGGAAGAAAAGAAGGGCTGGATAGGCAAAAAATGACTTTGTATAGAGGAGCTTCTTTGTCACAGGTTGAGGTATCAAGGAATCGTGATCTTTTTCTTTTTGTTTTTTGGTGTCAATGTGTATAGTATACTCCAAAGTTTTTCCACTACGTTTTTAGACTTGCTTATATAACGCTGTATTCTAGGGTGTCCCCCATCACCAGCTGCCCTCTCAGTATCAGAAAATTTTGGAGCGGTTGAAGGCTGTAGAAAAGGAAATCTCTGGAGGAGCCATGGCTATTGTGGCTGTCATTCTAAACAGCAAGCTCTACATTGCCAATGTAGGTAAGTTCCCCTTTAATATTTTTTTAAGAAGTGTAACTCAGAACAAAGAAGAGTAGGGCATTTGGATTACTTCATCCTTTTTATATGAGAGAAATACTTCAGTGCCTTCATTCAGGGCTGCTGAACCTAGCTGCAGGGCTCTGCTTGAAACTGTGTCATTTGCAAAAATGGGGAAGAGATGAGAGTGTTACAAGCATGGCTTCAGTATTTTGCCATCAGGTGGTAGTGCTGGGTTGCATTGAGGACATGTATTCATTTTCTAGGTGTCTCCTTTGTCTCCCTTTCCATCTTTGCAATATGCACTCCTTCCCTGCAGGAACAAACCGTGCACTCTTGTGCAAATCCACCGTAGATGGGTTGCAAGTGACACAGCTCAATATGGATCACACAACAGAGAATGAAGATGAGCTGTTTCGCTTTTCTCAACTGGGTGAGTATTTTGCTCCACACACAGCAGTGCAGCAAGCCCCGAGGATTGACGGACCACAACACACAGCTGAGTCAAGAAAGGAAGGGCTGCCAGATCATATGGTGGGTTCTGTGGTGGGCAGTGTCAAGTTAAAGCACTCAAATTAATAAATTACAATCTTCCTACCATATGGGATGCATCACTAAATATACAATTAGAAATTACTCACAACTGAGAGTCATACTGAGTAGAATTGACCTAGAATTTATAGATTGAGGTGCCACTTTTAATTTTTTATGTATCCAGCATTATTCGCAGCAGCTCAGGACAAATAGCTTTTAGAAATAAAGGTAAAGGTAGTCCCTTCACATGAATGTCTAATAGCCGACTGTAGGGGGCGGTGCTCATCTCCGTAACTAAGCTGAAGAGCCAGTGTTGTCAGAGACTGCTTTGTGATCATGTGGCCATCATGATTGCACAGAATGCTGTTTACCTTTCCACCAAAATGGTGCCTATTTATTTACTTGCATTTGCATACTTTCAAACTGCTAGGTTGGCAGAAGCTGGGACTAGTGACAGGAGCTCACCCTATCATGTGAAACTTGTGCCTCGAATTGCCAACCTTTTGATCTTCAGAACTGGCGTCTTAGCAAAGCAAAGCAGCTTCATTTATATACCGCTTCATATCGTGCTTTGGGATGTCTAAGCGGTTTACAACTGTAAGCTCATTGCCCCCCAACAGTTGGGTACTCATTTTAGCAACCTCGGAAGGATGCTGGCCTGAGTCTAGCCTGAGCCCTGCTAGTATTGAACTCGCAACCTTGTGGTCTATGAGTACAGGCATTTAACCACTGCGCCACCAGGGCTCCTAAGCCACTGCATCCCACTTACGTATTTAGAAATACATAACTAAAATAAATTATTCATTTCATGTTTATGTTAGAGGAAATCCAGTCACCAAAGAACCTCCTGCTTAATTGAATTTAAATTTAATTTTTTTTTTAAATATGGCTTGAGTCCAGCTTACTTGAAGGAACGCCTCCTCCCATATAATCCTTCCCACACACTCTGGGAGGAACTTACTACAGTCAATGAAAGCTAGACAGGTGGTGGCTTCCCAGAGGACCTTTTCAGCTGCTGCTCCTAAAATTTGGAATGACCTGCCAGAAGACACTCACCAGATTCCATCCCTTGACGTTTTTAAAAAAGCGTTAAAAACAATTCTCTTCCGGCAGGCCTTCCCAGACTGACCTCTGTCCTGATCTGAACTAACTGCTCATTTGATCTAGCTCCCCTAGGTATTGCCACTGTTATTGAAGGGAGGGTGGGTCGAAGGGGTGGGGGGTTCGGGGATTATTTTCTTATTATTATTTTTGTAATTGTTTTCATCTTTGCTGTTACCCACCTCGATCCTCAACAGCGAGAGGCAGGATACAAATAAATTAATAATAATAATAATAATAATAATAATTATTATTATTATTATTATTATTATTATCATCATCATCATCATCATCATCATTATTTGAGACTCCCTCAGTTGAAACACTGTTTCTTCTGCTACCCAGATTCAAACATGTATTGACTCTCAAAAAAGGGAGCTCCAAAGTTGGGGGTAAAGGGAGGGCAACCAAACAGAGTGCCACTCATGTACTTGACTCATACTTTTGATTATGCACACAAAGTACCCTATAAAAAGTCTGCCCTTTGCTGAAGTTGTAAGACAGTTGAGTAGGGGGAGAGTAATCTGTTAGCCCTCAGCATTTGCTACATTGGTAGGGGCTGAGGGGAGTTGCAGTGCAATAAGATCGGGGAGACTACAAGTTGTTTGTCCTCAGGGTAGAAAGGAAGAGGGCAAGAAGATACTGCTTCCAAACTGTAGCACAATTGTGTGTATTTGGAAATTGGAGTTGGAGAACTTTGAAGACAAACAGTGACAATAGGTAGAGAGCTCTTGCAGCACCTTTGAGACTAACTGAAAGAAAGAAATTGACAGCATGAGCTTTCGTAGACTTCAGTCTACTTCCTCAGATGCATTTGGTGGAGCGGAAGCCCGGCACAGACATATACATTCATCCCTCCCGATTTGCAGGGATCCATTCCAGACAACCACCACCCCGCAGATCCAAAAAACCACAAATATTCAAGTCCCCATTAGTTACAATGCCGCCGCGCTCCTGCACGTGCCATGTTGTCCCTCCCCGCTTGTCATCCACAAAGAAGCAAGACCGCGGACTCAAGTCCACAAATGGGGAAGGACGAGTGTATATGCCGCTGGTATTTGAGGATGTCAATTCAAATTACAAATCCTTTGTGTATGGAAATGAAGTGGCAGGTCCAGTTTTAATGATGGTCATTACTGCACAAATGCATAGGAAACTGGTCTTTGTGCATGGAAATGAACTGGTAGATCCAGTTTTGCAATGGGACTAGCCTGTGATGAGGGGAATAGATGAATGTAGGGCACCCCCATGAGGATGGGGTCAGATAGTGTTGAAGTGTGTGTAGTGAGTCAGGAAACCATTGTCTTTGTTCAATCCATTGCTGAGGAACTGTAGTCTATGGATGAATTCCAATTCTGCTGTTTCTTTTTCCAATTTATCTTTGTGGTTCTTTTGTTCAATGAACACTGTTCTGAGGTCTGAGATGGAAAGCCCAGGGAGACTGAAATGTTCTGCCACCAGCTTTTGTGTATTCCCATTCCTAATGTCTGGTTTATTTCCATTTATCCTTTGGTGCATGGACTGGCCTGTTTGCCCAATGGAGAGTGCTGAAGGGCATTGCTGACACAGTATAACATAGATCACATTGGAGGATGAGCATGTGAAGGCCCCACTAATATTGTGGGTGATGCCATTAGGTCTTGTGATGACATTTCCTGGATAAATGTGTGGGCAGAGTTGGCATCTTGGTTTGTGGCAAGGCTTAGTACCTGTGTCCCTATCTGTGTTGTGTGTTGTTGTGTGGGTGAGTACCTGTTTAAGGTTTGGAAGCTGCCTGTAGGCGAGTAAAGGTCTGCCATCAAGAGCCCCTGAAAGAGTGGCATTGTCCAGAATGGGTTGTAGTCATTGATAATGCGCCTGAGTGGTCCCAATTGGGAGCTGTATGTGACCACTAGTGGGGTTCTGTCATTTTCCCTCTTCAATTTGTTCTGTAATAGATCTGTCCTGGGTACACGGCTTGCCTTGTTTATTTGCTTTTTCACTTCATGGGGTGGGTACTGTAGTTTGAGGAATGCTTGTAATTCCTTGAGTTTGGCATCCCTGTCTTGTGGGTCTGAACAGATGCGATTGTATCAGAGGGCTTGGCTGTAGACGATGGATCTAGTGGTGTGTTCAGGGTGGAAACTAGAGGCATGTAAGTACATGTAGCGGTCCGTGGGTTTACGATATAGTGTGGTGCTTATTTGGCTATTTTGTAGCTGTACTGTGGTGTCCAGAAAGTGAACTTGTTCAGCAGATAGTTCCAGGCTATTCAGGTTGATGGGGGGGGGGGGGGGGGGGGGGGGGGGGGGGGAGTTGTTGAAACTCTGGTGAAATGTCTTGAGTGAATCCTCTCCTCGAGTCCAAATTATGGAGATGTCATCAATGTACCTCAGGTAGAGGAGCAGTTTCTGGGTGCAGGAGTTAAGGAAGTGTTATTCTAGGTCGGCCATGAAGATATTGGCATATTGTGGTGCCATGTGCATGCCCATGGTGGTGCCATTAACTTGAGGGTATATGTTGCTATCAAAGGTGAAATAATTGTGTGTGAGAACAAACTGGCAGACCTTAGTGGCTAAGTCTGATAGGTTCCCATCCAGAATGATGTTTCTGATGGCTTGTAGTCCATCTTTGTGTGGGATGTTGGTGTACAGGGATTCCACATCCATAGTGGCTAAGATGGTGTTTCCTGGAAGGTTGTGGATAGATTGTGTCTTCTATAGGAAGTCCATAGTGTCCTTCACATAGCTGGGGGTGTTGATGGCATATGGTTTAAGGATGTTGTCCATATATTTATGACAGCAGGTGGGAGGAAAAACATGGTGCCTTAATTTTGCCCTTGATCAACCTTTGTCTCCTGCTTGACTCCTCTGAGCATCCATGAGCTCCACCAGAAATGAAATTCCGTTCCTCATTCTTTGCTTGACAGTTCAGTTGGCATTTGGCAGGCAGCATCTACATTCTGATAGAGGTGATTTAGTGCTGGTATTGGGAAAATATGGTTGATAGCACAAGCTGTCAGGCTGGCATGCATATTAGCCTTGCTTTCGTCAGTCACAGCAGGCACCCAGAGGCCACTGAATGGTACAGTTCAGTCTGTCATGATGTCTGTTGTAATGACTGAAGTAAATTACCCTTGTTCTGTTGCTGCTGAGGGAACACAACAACATAGGAACCTGTTTTCTACTGAGCCAGCATTGTCCACTTCCCAGCAGTTTGTTATCAAGGTCATATGAATATATCTTTCTTAGTATGTCTGCCTGATCCTTTCAACTGGGTTACGATGAGGACTGAGCATTAGATCTTACAATCAGCATTTTGAAAATATTATATTTTTGGACAATAGCTTCCAGAATCCCATAGGCAATATGGTCTCTGGCCATGCTGCTTGGAGAATTCTTGGAGTTGTACTCCTAAAAGTAACTTTTCCTAGCTCTGTTCTGTATTCAAAGGGTATTTATCACTGTGCTGAATTGGTTCTTCACAGCATTTGACGTCTGAAATCATTGCAAGAATTATACTAAAATTATTTCCTAAATGGATTATTTTTTTTTCCCTGTCCCATCTCCTCCCTTAGGGGAGTGACATTAGTTTGTTTTTAAACCTCTGTGTCACTTTGCTGTCTTTTATACCCACTGTTGGAAGCCTGTCTGGTCACCTCCAGGTTTTGCTGATTCTTTGTTTTAAAATCATTTGCGCAGTCCAAAAGTCCTTAGATCAAACAGTGTTTCAAGTCAGATGTTTCATATAAACACTGTTGGAATTCTCTCAGTGGAAAACAATGGAAAAATCAACCTGGGAAATAACTTACATTGATTTTCAAACTGGGAAAACACTTGTGTTTTGTTTGCACAATGTTTGTTTTGAAAATAGAGATTGTGCACCCAGAAGGTACTACACTGAGTTTGGATGGGAGTAATTTAAATTCATTTCTCATCCATGAAGCCGAATGGATGGTTTTGCTCTCAAGTTGTGCCTGTGGCTAAGCTGCATTTCAAGTGAAGGTTGTTTAGGTTGCTATGAAGTTGGGAGAAAATGAGATCGAGCTATATTAAAACTAGCTCAGAGCTCTTGGGACTGTCTAGAAGAACTAATCTGTGAATTCACCGACACAACTTTTGGTTAGGTTGCTATATAGAAATGACTGACGTGGATTATAAAGTACAGTGAAGGGCTGTATTTGTAGAAATGGGCCAGATTTGCAACTGATCCTGAAATACAGATGCACCCCATTTCAAAACCTTGCCCCATCCCTGTTTCACATACAGGTCTACACTGAAATGGGGTTCAGCATCCATTGCTATCAGTATTACTGGCCTTTGAGATTTAATGGTTTACTCTGCCCTTCCTCAAGGTTATCTTGTTTGTCTTGGCTTGAGAAGTAGGTTTTGTCAGGAGAGAAGGATGGCCTCTGATCTCTTTTAGTTTACCTTTGTCAAAAAATTAAAATGCTTGAATGGCTTCATAGGGTTTTCTTAAGCAAGGGATATTCAGAGATGGTTTTTGGCAGTTCCTTCCTTTGAAACATAGTCTACAGCACCTGGTATTCATTGACATTCTCCCATTGAAGTACTAACCAGAACTGACCTTGCTTAGCTTCTAAGATCAGACAAGATCTGGCGCTTTTAGGGTATTTAGGCTGCCAGGATTTGATTCCCCGCTCGGCCATGGGACCTACTGGACAAGTCACATTCTCTCAGCCTCAGAGGAAGGCAAGGGCAAACCCTCTCTGAATAAATTCTGCCAAGAAAAACCTGTAATAGCTTTGCCTTAGGGTCGCTGTAAGTCAGAAATGACTTCAGTCATTGACTGTTGTGCAGTAGCAGTCCTCTAGAGGGCAATCTTCTGTAGCCTCTGTTAATAATTAGTAGTTTGTACGATAATTAATTTGACATAACAGGTTCTTTGGCCATTCATTTCTACGATCAGGTAAACCATGGTCCAAAACACACTGCAGAAATAATCCATCTTGAGACTGCTTTAACTGCCCTGGCTCAATGCTAGGGAATTCAGGGAACTATAGTTTTGTGAGACATTTAGCCTTCTCTGTCAGAGAGCTCTGGTGCCACAATAAATTACGATTCCCAGAATTCCCTGGCACTGAGCCAAGGCAGTTAAAGTGGCCTCAAACTGGATTATTTGTGCAGTGTGTTTTGGACCTGTGAGGGGGTATTGTTAAGTTTTAATTATCACCTTTTAAAAAATTTGACAGAGGGTTTGTTTTGATTTTAAATTTTAACTTTTCTCTTCGTAGTCACCATCCAGATTTACACATTTTTCCCAACATTTATTGACCCTCCAAATACTGTTATTGTAAAAGTCTGCAGATTGCACCTTAAACCACTCTTCCACTTCATGAATGATGTCATTTGTGTTGTCAAATCAGCAACCCCGCGATGGATTTTTCATTTCTGGGAACAAAAGTCACTTGGTGCAAGGTTGGGAGAGTAAGGCGGATGCTGCAAGATCTCAAAGCCATATGCCTTTGCTTTGTTAACTGCAACTTGAAATGAGTGAGCTGGTGCATTGTCAGCTAGGAGACGAATGCCTCTGGAGAGCAAACCGTGGCATTTCTTTTTCAGAGCATCTCATTACTTGTTCAGAAGATTGCTGTAGTATGTGCCAGTGATGGTCTGTCCCTTTGCAAGGTAATCTGTGAGAATGACTCCGACTGTCCCAAAAAACTGAGAGCATGACCTTTCCTGCTGACTTTTGCACCTT
>CM034708.1:183032107-183045223 GCA_020142125.1 Phrynosoma platyrhinos | reverse complement strand
ATTAAAACTGGACTTGCTATTTCATTTGCATACACAAAGGATTTTGAACTTGAATTGACATTCTCACATACCAAGGGCTTATATGTCTATCCCTGGCTTCCACTCCACCAAAAGCATCTGAGGAAGAAGACTGAAGCCTACGAAAGTTCATGCTGCCAACTTCTTTCTTTCAGTTAGTCTCAAAGGTGCTACAAGATCTCTTAATATCCACTGATATAGCAGAGTGGGAAGTTATTTTTTAATCTTCCTTTTTCAGCAACAAGAAAAGTAAGTTTTAAGTTGGTTATTATTGTGAGTTTTCCCTTTCATTCTACTGCAGTGCCCTTGGCAGATGAAGGTGATGCTAATCAAGACATAGAGAAAGGTTGCTTGTTTATAAAAAATGCTGTGGGTGCTTCTTCCACTGTATCACAACGTTTCTTTCAAACAACCTGATAAAAATATGATTACAAAAAATATGATTTTTGTAGGTTTCCCCTGTAGATTTTATTTATTCATATGATTTCTTTAAAACATTTTACTTTATTCCCTACCCAAAAAAGCTCTTGGAGGAGCTTGCATAAAATCATTTAAGGAATGACTGTCCCTGTCTTCTTGGTAACCACCTTAAAAAGGCACAACATGGATAAAAAAAGACTGGCTGATGAAGATGATTGAATTTTCAGAAATGGATAAATTGACAGTGCTAATCAAAAAGAAATCTTTGAACAGATTTAAGAAAGATTGGGAAATGTTAATTACGTATATACAGTTTGGGGGTATGAATCAGCTTTAGACTTTGTAAAATAAACAGTTTATATGTTGTAGAGGCATAAATATATTTTTACATATAAGGAAATGTAATAATAGTGGTATACATCTATCAGTTGTGGAGGGGAAGAAATCACTAGAGTAAGTGTAGGTAAGTTGGTTTTTGTCATTGATATTTAGTATATGTGTGTTTTAATTAAATGTGTAAAACATGTTTGTGTTTGAGTTTAATAAAAATGATTATTATTATTTTTTTAAAAGGGACAACACAGAGAAAGAAAAGGGATGGAGGGAAAAGACTGGGGTGAGGAGCCAAGAAGCCTTTTCATTATGTTGGGTTGAACAGCCTTGCTTCTCATTCCATCTTCCTCTTATTACTACCCCAGAAAGGTTACTTAGATTTGCTTTGATGTTCTCCCAGCTGTTTGGGAGTTCTTTCACTTCATGCAGTTTCTGCATAGCTGTGATACTCTTTAAAGAGCCCATTCATGTAGGCAGGGCATAATTGTGTGCTGTTTTTCCTTTGAATCAGCAGCATGTGCAAACTCCTGTTGGTGGGGTGCCAATTCCATGATGAGGACCTTCCCAGTCAGCCAGGTTATTAAAACATCACTCCAGATGTAAAGGGGCAGCTCATGAATAAGCAACTCCTATGTGACTGGGAGAACATCTGAAGGGCCCAGATCCTTGCATGAATTCTGAGATCTTTTGTCAACCTCTTTCCTTTCCAGGAAATTGCAGCCATGATTGCCACAGAGTTTGCTAAACAAACTTCACTGGATGCTGTGGCTCAAGCAGTTGTGGATCGTGTTAAGCGCATTCATTGTGACACATACGCCAGTGGTGGCGAACGATCCAAGTTCTGCTCTCGGCATGAGGACATGACTCTGTTGGTGAGGAATTTTGGGTACCCACTGGGCGAGATGAGCCAGCCCACTCTTACCCCAACTCAAGGTATTGGGGGGGGGCGGGTGAAGTGTGTATGTGAATGAATGGTGGGAAAGAGAGAAACATATGTGGGGAGGACAGAGAAAGAGCACTGAAGGAATATTTGTTATCTACATTAACCAGACTGCAGCAGGGCTAGTGCAATGTGAGCTTGTGGTAGAAACAGGAGTAATTACTCAATATGCTCTAGTAAATTAAAAAGAAAGCTTATGTTTATGTCTTTGGAAATCCATCTTGGGATAGGAGCAGAGATAGGCAAAAGAAGTTGACTTAAACATGACTAAAAGAGCCTCTCATGTGTGAGTGTAGGCTAGCATCCATTATTGAGTTTTGAGTCCCATGGATACTCCGTGCCAAGCAAAGGAAACAAAGGCACTAACTTGAGAGAAGGGAAGTGACCTCTGCAGATAAGAGGGCAGTAAAATGCTTAAGTACACAGACCAAAGAAAGATACGGAGAAGTGAAAACAAATGGTAGGCATTGTCTAGTGTCCCCTCTCATTAATCACCTTATACAAGTGTTGGTGCCTCTTTGCTTCCAACAAGCTCAAAAGGGATGGAGGGCCAAGATTGAGATCAAATCCCTATCTGCAATGCTTCTTGTCTGAAAACAAGGCAGTAGGCTATAAACAGGCACAATATGGCCCTGACAGTGTGTATAACCCCTGCAAGGCTGTTCTTGCTGCTGACAGCCTCTCCAAACTCCCTGTGCTGTGAAGGATGAATTGCCTTGGCTGGCAGCCCCCAGAGTTTCTATTTAATTCATCTTAAATAGGTTGCAGGTGTCTTTCTTCTTTGTGCTATTAACATGAAAAATACTCTTCTTCCAAAACCAGAAGTGGACTTCCAGACACTTTTTGTTTTGTTTTGTTCCCTTCCACTTTGTTTATTTATTTAATTAATTAAGATGGATCTTGTGGCCTGTAGAGACTCCTAGGGACAAAATATCAGGCCTAAATACTCTACATTTAGCTGTCCCTGCACTAGCAGTGGAGATTACTTTGACAAAATTAGCAGTTCCCTTTACCTTTTAGTAAACCTCTAGATACTTTTAGGTCCACATGGGATTCTAGATGATCTGGATTTCCAACTGCCAGAAGCCCCAGCCGGCATGATAAGGGATGATAGGAGTCCTATTCCAAGGCTTCTAGAGGACCAGGTCTGCTACCTTCTTAGAGTAAACTGTGTAACCATTCATTACTGAATTATAGGATCATGATTGTTAGCTGTGTCCAGGGATACCTCCTGTCAATTACAAAGCCTTATAGGTATGGGAAGGGTGTGTTGAGACCCTCAGCCATCCTTTTGTCACAATGTCATTTTATTCCACACCTTCAGGTGGCCGTGTTTACCCTGTGTCAGTGCCATACTCCAGTGCCCAGAGCACAAGCAAGACGAGTGTAACATTATCCCTTGTCATGCCTTCCCAAGGTCAGATGGTCAATGGTGCTCATAGCAGTTCCACTTTGGATGAAGCAACACCCACCCTCACTAAGTAAGTGTCCCTTGCTTAGACTGTGTACCATGTTGTCCTAGTTTACTCTCATGAGTGGAATTTGAAAGCAACTTTCTATAGCTACATCTTATTGCAGTTCTTCTCAATTTATATACTTAGAGTAATTATACCCTGCTCTTCAGCCAAAAAGGTTCTCAGAGTGGTTTACAGATTGCTAATTTGACAATTCCCTGCCCTCAGGCTTACAATCTAAAAAGACATGGCACAAAAGGAGAAGGGACTGGCAATAGGGAAGAGGATCAAGTCCAGCAGATACTGCCAGTTCATCTCTCTCTCCAAGGCCAAGATGGTGGCAGTTGGAATGGAGAATAGTCCTCCATCTGCTTCTGGGTCTAGGCATGGTGGAGCTGTGCCTGCCTCTTCTTCTCTCCCTCCGAGGCCAAGCTGGTAGTGGTTAAGATGAAGGGAGGATCTTTCATCAATTGCTGCACTGACTTCATGTTCTTAATTGCTTCCAAAAGTGTATAGGATAGCTACCATTTTCTACCTTGAACCTGGTACATAAATGTGATTATTGCCTGAGTATAGCTCTGTGCCATCATAACAGTTACTAATCAGTGTGACTTTTGCTTATCCCAACACCGGTTTGTTCAGGCATTTTGAGATTGGCTCAGGCTATTCAGATAAACAAAGGACTGCACTGGAGGGTAATCCCATAGCTCTGTGCAATCATAACTGTTTATAATCAGTGTGACTTTTGCTTATCCCAACACTGGTTTGTTCAGACATTTTGAGGTTGTCTTAGGCTATGCAAAGGACTGCACTGGACTCTAAACAACTAAACAAAAGACTACACTAGAGGGTAATCCCATCTCATGGAGGAAGAGAGTATCATCAGAGCAGTCTCCATCCTCCACAGTGTCTTAGGGAATCATTGAGCTTAAGAGTTATGTATGATTTCATGAGTATTTGCTCCTCACAAGTATAGCATTATATCCCAGCATCCTGTGTGAGGAATTCCATCTTACATCCCTATCCCTTAACTAGTTTTCAGGAAGCTCTTGTAGAGCACTGCCAAGAGTGCCTTCTCAAAGAACTATTTGGAAAGCTTCTCCAAAGTTTCTCTGACTATGAAATTGCCCAATCCTGAATTGGAATACTGGTCCATCTGGCTCTGCATTGTCTTTTGTGAACAGCTACATCTCCCAGGGAAGTCATACCAGGAACCCTACCTAGGGCGTGTTTCCTGTGATCCTTTGTCATTTTAGATCCTAGGCAACCTGGAACCTTCTGCATGCAGAACACATGCTCTGTCTCTGAGCTAAGGAACTCTACAAATCAAGGGGCAGGTTCTCCAATTTAGAAAGTAAGCAGTCAAATTTGAGACTTAAGTGGGTGCTAGAAACTTGCCATGGAATTGATCTCCACCCCACCCCTCACACACACACATCTTTGAGTTAAAGCAAAACTAAACACTTGTTATGTCAAGGGACAAAAAAGTATGCAAAAATGTCCAATTCATATATTGTTGTGTGTCTTTAAGTTATTTCCAACGTATAGTGATAAGTACAAGTGGGTTGGAACACAGAAAACCCTGGAAAGAAATAGTTATATGTTCCCAAAGAGAAAATAAAAGTAGCAGAAAAATCCAGTTTCTTGCAACCCATTTATGCTTCCCTATACCATATGCATTTCTTTCCTCTTCACTATGCACAGCCATGTACCCTTGTGTCCCTTTCACTCTTTTACCGTGGTCAACATTTCAGAGGCTTTAACACTTGAGGGGGCAGAAAGGTAGGATGGAGAGTCATCCAAAGATAACATTCCTTTAAAAAGGTAAAGGTATTCCCTGTTGACGAGGTTGTCAAGTCATATCCAATCATAGGGAGCGGTCTCATCTCCGTTACTAAGCCAAAGAGCCAGCGTTGTCAGAGACTACTCTGTGATCATGTGGCCAGCATGATTGCACAGACTGTTCCTTAACCAAGGGAATATTAATGAAAAGACCCTATCCTTTGATGTACCAGGAAGAGGACTTCAGAAATCTGCATAGGTAGTTTGATAGGGGAAGAGATGTATCGTGTGGAGCCCTGGTGGCACAGTGGTTAAATGCTGGCACTATAGCCACTTTCAGCTACAAGGTTGTGAGTTCGATCCTGCAGGGCTCCAGGGTCCATTTAGCCCTCCATCCTTTTGTAGGTCGGTAAAATGAGTACCCGTCTTGTTGAGGGCAATTAGCTTAAACATTGTAAACCATTTAGGGTGTACCAATGCACTGGTAAGCAGTATAGAAATGTATTTGCTATTGCTATTGCCATGTGAGCTGATTGAATTGAATATGTGACTATTTTTTCTTTCTTTTCCTTTCATCTTTCCTTGGTCATAATGCAGCCAAAGTCCAACAGTGACCCTCCAATCTACCAATACTCACACCCAGAGCAGTAGTTCAAGCTCAGATGGGGGCCTCTTTCGTTCCCGGCCCTCTCATTCTCTCCAACCAGATGAAGATGGGCGTGTTGAGCCCTACGTGGACTTTGCCGAATTCTACCGCCTTTGGAACATGGACCACAATGAGCAAGGTGCACTTGCTGTGTAACAAATGCACAGGGATCAATCCCTGGGACTTCTCATTAGGTAGAGGCAGAAACAGTTCATCACCTGGCTGGCCACATTCTGCCATAAATCATGTACTCCTTTAGGGGGAATGAGGCTAATGTTTGGATAGGTTGCAGATAAGGTTTTCTCATCAACTTATCAAAAAGGTTAGCCTTTTCTAAATGTCCCTTCCACTGTGAAATCTTGTGGACATAACAGAGGGTTGTGAACCCTTCCTGCACCTCTGATGTTAGTCAGCAATCAGGGCTATGTTTGTTGGGAAGACAACAGCCACAAGGGCCCATCAAGGAATGAATTGTGTGTATGCACTGCTGTTCCAAGATTGGAGTCTGGAAATACAGTGTCATGACAATGATGTTTTAACTTCCTGGAAGATACCTCTCTTTTTTTCAGAATAAACAGTAACTTATAGAGGCTTCTCTTGCCTTTATTTTTTTTTTTTTTTTTTTTTTTTTTTTGTGAAGTGAATTTTAGAACTGAAGCAAACAACAGAACGTATGAAATCCTCAGCAAAATTTGGTGTCAGTCATCTTGGAGCTCAAGAAATAGCCACTTTGTGAGGGAGCAGGGTAGACACAACCAAGCAGTTGTCTGTTACAGTCAGCCCAGGTGTCATTTCCAGGACACGTGCAATCGAAGATTCTCTGAAGATGCCAGCCACAAATGCTGGTGAAACATCAGAAAGAAACTCTTCTAAAACATGGCCACACAGCCCAAAAAACCCACAAAAAAACTATGAAGAAGCAACCTTTTTGGGATTTTCTTTGGTAGCCACTCTTCCCCAGCTATTGTTAAGTGGTTTCTCTGTGCCTAACCGCAGACTGGGGAAATACAAGCAGTCTGAATGTAGTAGCTTGGAACTCAATCTAATCTGCCTCCTAACTTCCTCCTAGTTGGTATAAGTCAGTAGTCCCCTAAATTTTTGACACTACCATCCCCTTTCTTCACTCGATACCTATTTCTTGATATTAGGTCTACCTTTGGTACAGCAGACAGCTGGCCGGTGGCATCTACCTCACCACACCCAGCTTGCCACCACCTCTTCCTCCACCTGAGCCTTCCATGTGTGAATATAGCAGGTCTGCTCCTCCCTCTTGTCCATGCTGGTCTTGCTGTTCCCAGGATGACCTGGTACAAAGGGTGCAGTGACCAAACAGCTGGTCAAGCAGCAACTGAAAAGCATGTAAAGGGTCCCTTTACACCCAGTCACCTTGGGTAGAGCAATAGAGCAACTGGCTGAGCAGTGACAAAGAAGCCTCTATGTCAGCCATGTGACAAAGGCTGGTGCAGGCAAGAGGATTCTTGCTCGCTGTTCAATCAGCTGCTCAATTGCTGCTGTCTTTCTGCCCAGTCATCTTGGGAGCAGCAGCTGAGGAGCAACTGAGAAGCCTCTTGCCCATGCCAGTTTTGTGGCAAAGACCAACGCGGGTGAGAGCCGGCTCCGTTGCTGCTCAACCGGATCCTTGCTTGCTGCCCCTTTTACATTCAGTCACCCTGAGAGCAGCAACCAATAAGACTTTCACCCATGCTGGCCTTTGCCACAAGGCTAGCATGGGCAAGATGCATCTCGGTAGCTGCTCTTTCCACTACTCCCAGGAGAGCAGTACTGCCCACTTTGGGAATCACTAGAATAAGTGATGCCTTAAGCAAGGGAAGTTCCAATGCAGGCATATAATCCAGTGGAATATCTATCTATCTATCTATCTATTTATTTATTTATTTATTTATTTATTTATTTTTTTTTGCACATTCAGTCTGGTTCATCTGTAGCAGCAATAATGTCCCCATATTTTTCTTGACCTTTGGGGATCAAGGTGATGTTCTTCATTTGAGAATACAGTAGGCCCTCCTTATCCACAGATTTTTTTATCCACAGATTCAAGCATCCATGGCTTGAAAATATTTTTTAAAGTATAAATTCCAAATAATAAACTTTGATTTTGCCATTTTTGTAATGGACACCATTTTACTATCCCATTGTATTTAATGGGACTTGAGTATCCACGGATTTTGGTATCCACAGGGTGTCCCGGAACCAAACCTCAGCAGATACCCAGGGCCAACTAATATCCTTGGATGATCACTTATAGTTGTTTTCCTGGGCAATTCTTCAGTGTTTTCCTGGGCAATTCTTCAGTGCATTACAGGTTTCCTTACTTCAGCTTTCTTCAACCAATGCTCTCCAGATGTTTGACTCCAACTCCCATCAGTCCACATCAACATGGCTAATATGAATTATGTGAGTTGAATGCCAAAACACCAGGTTAGGGAAGGTTGCCTTAGCCGAATTTTGACCTGAAAACCTTCCAAGGAACCTGGGAATAAGGCAGTAGGTTAGAGAAGAACAACAGCAGGCCTCTTTTTTATGGCAGATTGGCTAGAGATGAGAACAAGATGTGATGTGCTTTTCTTGTAATGTCTGTCTAAAGGCTAAAAGGAATGGCATTTACACTGTTAACCTGAGGGCTAGGAAAAGGAAAATGCTGGCATAATACGATATACATTATATACAGTGAATCTAATTTTGTGAGGTATTGTTCAGTAAAAAAACATTAGTCCTGGCTAGAACAATGCATAATTCATAGCCAGTTATTTATTCTAATGGCACCAAGCCTTGAAACCACCGTACTTCATCCGTAAAATCTGCTGATGTTTGCTCTGTGGGGAGTTGGAAGCATCTCAAGGCTGGCAATAAATGTAGTAAATAAAAGAATAATTGGGAGCTTGAATCTGGGGCTACTAGAATTTAGCACCTACTTTTGGGGTCTCATTTGGGAAAAGCTTCTCTTGGATCATGCATTTATTTAAGGAATTTATACCTTGCAGTGGAGCTTTTAGGGCAACTTTATAAAAACATCAAATATAGAAAATATTTTTTTTAAAAAAATTAACAGGTTAATATACTAAAAAGCCTGGGTGAATAAAATGTATTTTCCTGCCACTGGAAAGCTGAGAGAATATTTCTACAAATGGGATTTCTACAAATCGGATACCACTCACCATGTTTCAGACAGAAGATGAGGTCTATGCATAGAAAAAATGGTACAAAAGCAGATGTTTCTTTAGATAGCTGGATCACCAACTATGTAGGGCCTAATAAGGATTCTGATTAGCACTTTGAATGAAGCTCAGTAATGGGCCAGCTGGCAGTGCCTCTGTTTCAACACCATCAAGATAGATTACAACCAACAGTTCCAATCAACAGCCAGGTGGCTCTGTTTTAAATGAATTGAAGTTTCTGGACAGTCTTCAAAAGCCAGCCCATGTTCCACATATTGCAATAGTCCCATAATAGATGTTACCAAGAGAGAGCTCTCCAGAGTATGCTTCTGATGAAAACCATACCTTGCCACAGAAACTCCAGAGACCAAGGCAGATCCATCAATTCCATTCTTCAGGGCAGGAACAGACAGGCTCCAGAAATCTGGGAGCTAAAATACTCTCTCGGGGGTGCAATGGTCCCTGTTGTTGTTGTTGATTTTTTAAAGTAGGGGTAAGTCCATTTCTAGATGTCAAAAATATACTCATTAAAGCCTTTAAAACAGGTGGGAATCGGAGCTCATCAGATGTACTTAGACTGCAACTCTCAGTATCCCTGGCTAGGATAGCCATTGATGAGGAATGGTGGAAAATGAAGCTCCAACAACTTCTGGAGGGTCTAATAATTATTATTATTATTATTATTATTATTATTATTATTATTATTATTATTTATATCCCGCTTATTGGCAAACAATCCAAGCGGCTTACAATAAAACCCGTATAACATATTTCAAAAAAAAGAAACCGACCCACCCCCTTAAAACACATAATTCCCACCCTGTTTGAGAATGTGTGTGTAAGGGAGGAATACAACTTCTATAGACTTGCCAACCCTGGAGGGTTTGAAGGGTGAAATTTTTGGCTAAAATGAAGGGGAGGTAAGGAGTGGGGGTCCAGCTGTGTATGTACGGTACGACCCTTAGGCCACATGACTTTGGGCACTAGTAGGGCTGACTATGTTAGTTGGAAGGTTCTGGGAGTTGTAGTCTAAAAAGAAACTTCTCGAACTCTGCTAGGAACATCTCTGGGGCTCATGTGAAGCCCAGAGGCATTCTAGGAAATATGTTACTGGAGAGTAGTACACCTCTTTGCAACCTGTCAGCCTCCTGTAAATTTTTAAACTACTTTCCCAAGCATTTTTGAAAAACCAGGAGGAACGACATGCTTGATGGGCTTCAAGGGAGGTGTCTGTAGGCACAGCGATCACCAAGTCAGAGACCCAAGGCCTCAGGAGCAAAGGGTCACTATCGTGCATGGATTTGTATCTATAGCTCTTTGTGGGGTACATAACTAAAATTGCCTGGGCAGGACTGTCCCAGACCCTGAGATGTCTTATATCTCAGGACAACTGGTTGTGATGCCACTGTGTAGGCTCTGGTGAAGTTACAAGCGTGATGGTACATGAGTAAAGTCATTAAGCGTGATACCTTAAGTATCAGTCACAGTTGCACAAATTATGCAGTATTTTGTTCTTTAAAAAGCTGCTTCTAAGCTTAACAAATGAAGAAAATATATACAGTATACTCACACTTTTTCAAGACAGTTCTCTCATGCTGAGTTTCCTCCTCTTTTCCCTAAGGACAGGGCAAGGGGCTAGGCCCTGAGGTCTGGGAATGCTGTGTGGAACAGAAATTAAAAACAATATGAATTGTTACACATGTAGAACTGCCCCAGTTTGGTGTAATCCCAGCCAGACATTGCAAGATAACCCAAACAGGAAGGTCTTGCAAATGTTTCGTCTTTGCTAGAGCTACAGAGGAAGGAAGTCCTGTTGTTATAAAGCAGTTGTCCAGCCCATCTCTCTGTGTGTCCACTTCTTAGAATATGTGACCACTGAGGGACTTCTGCTCTTGGGCAGTCTTGATGGTGGAGGGAGATGTAAGGCTCAGGACAAGAAGGCTCCCCCTTCGACTCCGCAGAGTGACAGATAAGCTGCAAATGGCCCATTTTGTAGGTACCGTTGCTACGTGCCTTCAAATCATTTCCAACTTATGAGGATCCTAAGGCGAACCTATCATAGGGGTTTCTTGGCAAGTTTCTTCAGAAGGGATTTGCCATTGCCATCCTCTGAGGCTGAAAAAGTGTGACTTGCCCAAGGATTTCCATGGCCAGGCCAGGATTTGAATCCTGGTCTTCCAGTGTCCTAGTCCACTACACCACACTGGCTCTCACACTCACCACAACAACCCAAGGTGTTGAACCTGGTGCCCAGCCGAAATGGGGTTCATCACCATGGGTAGCTCCTTTGAAATTCATACTCATACCCAGAGGGGAGTCATTGTCCCGCTGAGACTGCTGCCAGACTGCACCATTTTAACTTGCATGGCTCAATGTTATGGAATTCTAGGATTTGGAGTTTGGTGGGGGCACCAGAGCTCTCTGGCAGTGAAGGCTAGATAGCTCACAAAACTACAAATCCCCGAATTTTATACCACTGAGCTGTGCAAGTTAAAGCATTGTCAAACTCCATTATTTCTGCAGTGTGGCCAACAGCAAAAGACAGTATGGAGGGTGGGAGACAATTTCCATGCCCTCATTCTCCTGCTGAGCCACATACACACATCTTGGATGCACAACATCATTTTCAGCCACCATTTTCAACATATCTGGCTGATTCAGGTTGTTTTTACAGGATTTCTGGGGTATTGGGGGCTTCTAGAATGCAGTGAGTTAAAAGTGTCATGAAAATTGGTGCAGGGTTTGGTTGTAATTTGGGGACTGTGTTTAGGGAGAGGGTTTGGGTACCTCCAGAGGGTCTTTGGAGGATGCATGTGGCCTCTGGGCTACACATTCTCCACCCCTGGGCTAAAATGAGACTTTTAAGATCCAGGTTTTGTCTTCCTATGAGCCTGCACAAAGTTTTCAAAGTAGTTGTGTTAGTCTCTTGGAGCATAAAAAGGAGGAAAAAAGAATGTGGCAGCACTTTAAAGAGTAACTAGTTTTTATTTTAGCATGAGCTTTTGTGGATATAAACCCACTACTCCAGTTGAGTACCGAGTGGTATTGAGACCTTAGGTATAAAGCATATTTATACAATTGTGGAAGTGGGATCTGTAGTGGATTTTCCCCCTTTTCATTAGGAATGATGGCTTGCTGCTTGCATTTATTTAAAAAAGATGTTGTCCATTTGTACCTGGATAAGTCTCTCGAAAAGATTGATGGACCTTTTCTCCATTCTACTAAATCTGGTGCTTCCCACTGAAGAGGTAGCAGTGTTATCATCTTGCAGCATAAAAAGGAGGAAAGGAGAGGGAGGGAAGAAATCTGGCATTACCTTTTAAGACTGACCAGTTAAACTTAAAGGTGTGACTACATTTATTTTCTCTTTTCCCCCTCCCTTTCCCTTCCTTGTGAGCCAGCATGGCACAGTGGTTTGTGTGTTGGCCTATGACTCTGGGAGACAAGAATTCGATTCCCAGCTTGGCCATGAAACTCTCTGGGTGACCTTGTGCAAGTCACACTCTCTCAGCCTCAGGGGGACGGCAATGGCAAACCCCCCTCTGAACAAATCTTGCCAAAAAACAAGCAAACCATGATATGTTGGCTAAAGTCAGAAGTGACGGGAAGACACACAACAACAACAAAAACCTCCATTTCTATTTTTAATGCTACAACTCACTGGGTATCTCCTGAGCTAGTTGCACACACTCTCTCGCACACTCTACCCTCCCTTCTTTCACAGGTTTATTATGAGGACCAAGAAGGGAAGAGAACTATGTATGCCATCTTGAAATCATTGCAAAAAAAACCCCAGATTTTAAATATAACAAACAAGAGCAAAACCTGTTTCATCATAATTATTAAGGGTTTAGAAATGGCTTGCTGTGAGGCAATTGTGTGTTATGGGCCTTCAAGCCGTTTCTGACTTATGGTGACCCTATCATGTTTTTTTGGGGGGGGGCAAGATTTGTTCAGAGGAGGTTTGCCATTGCCTTCCTCTGAGGCTGAGAGTATGTGACTTGCCCAAGGTCACCCAATGGGTTTTATGGTTGAGCTGGGAACAGAATGCTGTTCTCTAGAATTGTAGTCCAGTGCTGAAACCTAGTAAGACTTCCTTTCAGGGCAGAGATATATCAGAGAGAGAGAAGAAGAGGAAGAGGAAGAGGAAGAGGAAGAGGAAAAGGAGGAAAAGGAAAGCCTCATTCCCACTTACAAATGAATCGGTTTGTAATCTGAATCGATGGATCAGTTCGACAGCAGAGCGTGCTTCACACTACATTTGCCCTAATCGCATTTTCTTGCTGTAAAATAACCCATTTGTGGTTCACATTGATGAATGAATCGATTCAAAATGGACCCGCTTCA
>CM034708.1:182996624-183017596 GCA_020142125.1 Phrynosoma platyrhinos | reverse complement strand
GATTCCATTATTACCTTTCCAGTAAGCCATGATGTGGCCAATGTATGACAGCCTCGATGTGATCATCTTGGCTTCCAGGGAGGTTTTCAGCTTGACCTGTTCAAGGACCCATTTGTTTGTCTTTTGGCTGTCCACGGTATCTTCAGCACTCTTCTCCATCACCTCATCTCAAATGAATTGATTTTCTTCCTATCCACTTTCTTCACTGGCCAGCTCTTGCATCCATTCATGATGATGGAGAATACAATGGCTTGGACGATTCTAACTTCAGTGCTCAGTTGTATATCTTCACTCTTTAGGATCTTTTCTAGTTCTTTCATAGCTGCCCTTCCCATTCCTAGTCTTCTTCTTACAATACACTACACTTACTTATGTAATAGCAATATGATTCCACTTGAAATGCCATGACAACATCCTAAGGAATCCAGAGATTTGCTGTTTAGGGACGGGTACTTAGAATTCTCAACCAGAGAACCCTAGTACATCACCAAAATGCAACCATAGCATGTTAAAAGTGGCATCAAAATGCTGCTAATTATTTAGTGTGAAAGAGAAGCTTTTCCCCCTCAGATCCACTCTTCCATTTCCACCTCGACCCCTTCAAGCTCTTTTGTGGATCCATCTTTCAGTAGATTCCTTTTTTATTTTCAGGCAACCTGCCTACTCTACCTTTCTCCAGAAAAAATAATTCTCTAGAACTGTTTTTGTTTCTTGACTTACCCATTTAGTCTGGCTCTCCCTGTAAATTTGTTCTAATTTTTAGATATCTGTCCCAGATAAGTTACTGCCTCAATTTTCTTTCCCAAGAGGAAACAAGAAGAACATTTTACGGATGCCATCATAATATTATTAGATTTGTTATTCTTAATTGCCTAGTGTTAGCTTGCGGTGCTCTACAAGTAGAAAATCTTGACCTGAGCTGTAATTGTCAACCTGTTTATGAAAATTTCATTCAGCCATTGTGTCAGTCCATTTGGAATTGCTCTCAGAATACTTCGCACCACTGGAACTGTAGTTGTGTTGCTTTTTTTCCCCCAGAGGTGCTGAATCTCACTTTATATGTCTCAATATTTCATAAGATTTCCCTCTCTTTGGTCTAATCTGCACTGCAGAAATAGTGCAGTTTGACACTGTTTTAACTGCCATGGCTCAGTAATATGAAATGTTGGGATTTGTAGTTTTCTGAGAGATTTAGCCTTCTTTGATAGAGTGCTCTGGTACCACAACAAACTAAAAATCCTAGGATTCCATTGCACTGTTGAACTGCATTATTTCTGCAGTGCAGATTAGACCTTTGTCTCAGATTCTGCTGTCCCCAAGACTGCCACATCTATAATCCTTTTTTCCCCCTTCAGCCACAGTTAGGTCTGACATGTTAAGATCTAATTGTTGATCAGTTTGAATCTTAAAGTCTTCCAGGATTTTTATGTCACAATGTTGGATAATTTTTTCATGCTTTTCCCTCCTTTTTGTCCCTGGCTCACTGCGCCAAATGCGACTTACGAACATTAAAACAGATATTTTCTTGCATATACCATGAGATCTCAAGATGGCATACAATAAAATCAATTCAACCAATTTAACATTGTTTAATGCAGAAAAACAAACAAACAAACAAAAAACAAACAAAAAAACACAACACAACAACAGTGAGATACATTTAATGTATATTAAATAATCGGACACATTAAAACAAGAGAGAGCAAAACTAATTAAAACAGTTTGAAACAATTTCATGCACATGTCCATATTTGGAAGACATTATTTTTTCTTTTTCTTTTTCTTTTTCTTTTCTTTTCATTTCTTTCTTTCTTTACTTTTGTGTGTGTGTAAAATTGGACATTTATTGCAGTTCTCTTTAGCAGTCTCTGCTGCAAAAGCCCATGCAAATTAAGCTACTTCAAAGGTAAAGAACTCAGCATTCAAGTGCAGTACTTAGGACTTGGAAGAAAAAAATGTTACAAGCAACAGAGTTACTTGTAATGAGCATAATGAGCAAGAATGTTACAAAGTCATAGGTCTAAATTAATACAATGAGTGGAAACAATGTTATTTTTGGTATAGTTTCTTCTAATTGCTTTCTGATTACTTTAAAACAGTATATTTGAAGTCAAATTGTGTTTATGCCATTTTATTCTGAATTCTAAGAATTATTTTTAAATAAGGGGAAGCATCTTAAAATTTTATTCTTACTTAAAATGCAAGAGTGGCAAACACATCAATCTCTACTACTCAGTCCTCAAAATTAATAGTATATTTGTAACAATATATAAGAATATAATTTTTATTTTAAGAATTGTGAAGTAGATTCGGCAAAGAAGCTATGGACCTTATCCCACGCTGCTCTCAAAAGTGGCAAGAAAGCGATATGAGCATCATTGCAGTACTATAGCGCTAGTATAAATATGGCGCTAGCGCTATAATAGCTCTATGGATAAGCTCGCGCTATTGCAATGCCCGCTGAAACCGACATTCAAAAGAATGCGAATGATGCTGCATTCCAAGCGGTTTCTTGCTGGATTCTGAGCAACGCTGTGTAATCACATGGAAAACTATAGCGCTATAGCGCCTGATTCTTAGCGGATTCTGAGCGACGTTGTGTAATCACACGGAAAACTATAGCGCTATAGCGCCTGATTCTTAGCGGATTCTGAGCGACGTCGTGTAATCACAAGGAACACTATAGCGCTATAGCGCCTGATTCTTAGTGGATTCTTGCTGCTTTTGGCCCCGTGGGATAAGGTCCTATGATTGGCTCAAAGCGGCCACACAAGTGTTATGGAAACAGGGATTTGGCCTGATCTGTAATATGCACTGGTCACCACTGGGGAGCCTTAGGCAAGTCACACACTCTCAGCCTTAGAGGATGGCAATGGCAAACCTCCTCTGAACAAGCCTTGCCAAGAAAACTCCATGATAGGTTAATCTTAGGGTCACCATAAGCTGGAAACGACATGAAGGTGCACAACAACAAATAATGTACATTAGATGCAGGGGCCGGGGATGAAAGCAGAGTTCATACAGTCAGCTGAGAAAAAGCTGCAGTTTTGAGTAGGTTTGATAAATGCATTTGGATTTTATAATAATGTATAATACTGTAGGCCTTTGGTATCCACTGGGATTTGGTTTGAGGACCACCACCAACACCCATTGATACCAAAACCTATATGCTCATGTCCCATAATATACAATGGCATACTAAAATGGCAAAAACAAAATTTGCTTTTTGGAATTTTTTGTGTGTGAATATTTTCAAGCCATGGATAGTTGAATCCATGGATATGGAGGGCTGACTGTACATTGATTGATAATCATGTTGTGCAGATGCATGTGCGCACAGAGAGAACTGTATTTGTTGAACTGAGTTCCCCCCCACCCCCAGGATGCCCTAAACTCAGTAAAGTTTTTGTGAATTCTTCCTCATTAATACCTTTTGCCCTCTTTTTATTTGGCCACAGCCTTTTGACAACACTGTGATGGTGCTTGGTCAAACCTGCCCCAGTTTTCATCTGTGAAATGTTGGAGGATGTGGCATCCCAACAGTTTTCTAGCCCCATGTTCTTCCCACCAAAATAACATAGCCTCACCTGTTCCTATGTGAGGCTTTTCTACAGACTCTGATTTTTTTAGGGAGTCATATTCTCTGTATCTTAATATAGGGTTGCCATTTGTCCTGGAAAACCTGGAAAATCCCAGATGGAAGAGACTAAAAGATGTCTCACCTGGCTGGGCCAGTTGAAGAAGTAAATTCCAGATTTCACTGTCATTGCAGGCCAATAGGGCAGTGGTGATGAAGCAGGGAACCATGCAAGAAGACTGGCATTGATGGGAGTTTCATCCTGCCCTGCAGGCTTCAGTTGCTTTGCACAGGCATAGCATTGCCATTTTATTCTTGCATTCCCCCACCTTCCCCTGACAGGCCCAGAAGGTGAGAAAGGAAAGGAGGCAAGCAGAGATGGCCTTGTGTTGTGTGGAGATTGTGTTGGTGGCTTGAGCCTAGGGCTAGGCAGCATGATGAAATTTTGCTTTCAAACAATCTTGAGAGAGTAAAGGGAGTCCCTTCTAGGGCTGCATGGAAGCCTCCCTCTCTTCACACCAGCTGAGGGAAAAGAAGGAAAAATGAGATCTTAATGTGGTACTGATACTGAGGTTGAAACATAATGGTAGAAAAAAATGCAATGATTAATGGGTTGAATTGCATAATCAGAATGCAGTTTATTAATATAGATACATACAATAATTTGCATAATATGCCATTTTATCCATAATTTGCAATACTGCACATAATTTACACAATATGCAAATTAGATGCCCTGATATGAGGGACTGGAATATGGCAAGTGGTTAAGGCGCTGACTCTGTTGATTGCAAGATCGACAGGTTGGCAGTTCGAGGTCCGGGTACTGCATGATGGGGTGAGCTCCTGTCACTAGTCCCAGCTTCTGCCAATCTAGCTGTTCAAAAGCAAGCAAATGTAAGTAGATAAACAGGTACCACTTCGCTGGGAAGGTAAACAGCATTCTGTGCAATCGTGTTGGCCTCATGATCACAGAGTAGTCTCTGACAACACTGGCTCTTTGGCTTAGTAACAAAGATGAGCATCACCCCCTACGGTCAGACATGACTTGACAACCTTGTCAATGGGGAATACCTTTACCTTTACATTTTAGCTCCTTCATATATCCTTTGCTCAGTTATTTTAAAGTTCCTTGGTTTGTTGCCTAATTTGTCTACCTTCAGCCATATGACTTTGTGCTTCTCTGGTTTCCTTTTCAGTTCTTCATACATTTTAGGCCTGCTTCCCAGCCACTGTGCCTGCCTAGCATTCCTACCTTTGTTCCTTTCAGCAGCAACAATTGTCTCCTTCTTAACCATTTGTGAAGTTGTCTCCAGGGCCCAACAGCAACCCTTTCTCACAGAATTGGGAGTGCCCACATTCCATCATTCAGGGTGTGTCTCCAACAAGTCCTTTCCACCAGATACATAGATGAATATACTGGTGAGGATCATATATTCATACTTCCCCTTTCTGGTTTTGCTGGTATGAAAGGTTACACTTCACAAAAGTCTCTAGAATATTTGTTGATTATACTTAGGCTATCAATGGCTACATCTACCCTGCAGAATTAATGTAGTTTGGCACTGCTTTAACTGCCATGGCTCAATGCTTTGGGATGCTGGAGTTTGTAGTTTTGTGATATTTTTAGCCTTCTCTGTCAGAGAGCTTTGGTGCTACAGCAAAGTACAAATCCCAGGACTCCATAGGTTGGAGCCATGACTGTAAACATCTGTACAGCCATGACTGTAATCAAACTGCATTAATTCTGCGGTGTGACAGCAGCCAATATCTACTAGTTTTGATGACTATTTAATACCTCCAAGATCAGAGGTATTATGCTCTGAAATCCAGGCAGTTAACACAATGTCAAACTGCACTAATTCTGATGCGCAACAGCAGCCAATAGCTACTAGTTTTGATGACTATCTAATACCTCCAAGATCAGAGGTAATCTGAAATCTGGGATGGACTGGATTTGATGGGCACAGTAAGTGGAAGACATCCTCTTATATTAAGGAACTGTTCTCTGCTTCTAATAGCCATCTGTCTGGCCATTGTGGGAATAAAATATTGGACTGGATAGCCCTTTGCTCTAATCCAGCACTTTTGTTCTGGTGTTGTTATAAGAAAGATCTCGTCAAGTTTCTGTGTAGCTATAGTCCTGGGCTTTCAGCCAAATACCTGTATATTCACCAATTAACCATCCTCTTTTATTACTGGAGGAGTTATTACAAGTTAACTGTCATGGTGCCAAAACCACACCGCAGAAGTAATCCAGCTTGAGATCACTTTAACTGCTCTGGCTCAGTGCTAGGGAATTATAGGAATTGTAGTTTTGTGAGGTATTTAGCCTTCTCTGTCAGAGAGCTCTGGTGTCACAACAAACTACAATTCCAAGGATTTCCTTGGACTGAGCTAGGGCAGTTAAAGTGGTCTCAAACTAGATTATTTCTGCAGTGTGTTTGTGTTCCAGACTTTTAGCTGCACATGATCTAAAAACCTAGGACAAAGGTGGATGGTGGGTGAGCATTTATCTTGCTGAAGTCCATATTACCAAATGGTCAGGGTCTACATTTCAGCTATGGGTGGACTCAGAGTCAGAGCCAAAACTAGGCAACATTACATTCAGTACACAAGCATCTTCATGCCATAACAAGCCCATGTTTTCCGCCATCACCTTTGTTATCAGGGCACAGCAGAACAAAGCAAAACACAGCACTGTCACTGTTCCTCCAAGCAATGCTTATAGATTATGCCTGGGATCAAATTTTTGTTTGGAAAAAAATTGGTTGAAAAAACTCAGTTGTTCATGAAGTTGAACAGAAAATAACAATAGTGTGCATCTTGGGACCATTGTGCTCCCCAACATGTATAATCAAACCAGATGTGGAAGAGCACACATTGCATTTTGACAGAGCTTAGAGATGTTACTTTTCTGGACTACAGTTCCCAGAAATCTCCAGCTAACATGGTTAGTAGGCATGAGGGTTGAGGGATTCTGGAAGTCGTTGTCCACTAACGTAACTTTTCCAAAGTCAGAATTTAGTACTCAAGTTCAATCCCTGCCTTTGGATTCTGTTGAGGAGACACCTATTCCTCCTCTTCTCCTTTTCCATCTCTTTCAGTTGTAAAAAGTGTTCATTAGCTAGCTCTTGTGTCAGTTACAAAGCCATTTCCTCCATCGCTGTTGCTGAAACTTTATGATGTGTATAAAAGTCTGTTTTTTTTTTCTAAAGGAAGCACCAAAAGCATTTGACAAGGTAAAGATGCAAGGTTTTCTTTTTTCTTTTTTCTTTTTCTTTTTCTTTTTAAGGATGGTGCTTTGTGCCTGAAGCAAGAAGATGACACAATTGGTATTCAGTTGGAAAGCTGTCTATATCTTCTTTGAAAAGCAGAACTTAGCCCATGGCAGAAAAACTCACACCTGTTCCTGTTTGTAGGAATGGCTCAAAACAGCCAGCATAAAAATATAGAGCGAGCTTGACTAGTAGCTACTGGTAGTATCATCCATGCATTTGTCTAATTCAGTTTCACAGAATCACAGAGTTGGAAGACAACACAAGGGCCATTCACTCTAGCCCCTGCCATGCAGGAATACACAATCAAAGCACTCCGGACAGATGGCCATCCAGCCTCTGTTTAAAAACTTCCAAAGAAGGAGACAGTGTGTTTCATTGTCAAACAGTTCTTACTCTGAGTTTTAAAGTCATACAGGTTGGCAGCCATTTCAACATCTTGGAGAAGTGAATGCCACAGTTTAGCTGCATAATGTATGAAGAAGTACATTCTTTTATCCATCCTGAATCTTCCATCATTCACTTTCCTCCAAAGGAGAAAGGTTTTTCCATGTCTCTGGAAAAACAGTATCATCTATGCTGGCTCTACATGACCTAGAAAGACCAGGGCAATCTGTATAATGATAAAGCTCAGAAAAGCAATTACTACTGCCTTTAAAAATAGATCTTCACTACTCACTACTTCACTATATCAGTTTTATGCCACTTTCCTTTTTACAGCTTCATTCTAAAGAATCTTGGGTTTTTTACTTTGGTAAGGTACTTATAATTATTGGCAACAAATCTATTGTCCAGTGGTTTTCAAACTTTGGAATTGAACTCCTGAAGTGTCTGAGTATTGGCCCTATTGGCTGAGGTTTCTGGGAAATGAAGTCCAAAACATCTGAAAGATCAGAGATCGACAACCATGGCTCTAGTGCACTTCCCTGAACTATGCTACAGAATTAATACCTTGTCCCTCCCTTAGCATAGCTTGGTACTTTCTAAGTATCTCACCAAATTGCAAACCTGATAGATTCCTTAGGATGTAGCCATGATGATGACTGAAATGTATGAAATTGGTATAACTCTGTAGTACAGATGTCTTCACATCCATAAGCACAAAAAGCTGTAGGTTTTGGACGTAGCTGTGATTTACACTGTAACAAACTTTCCTGACCTTGCACCCTCCTAAGGTGCTGAACTACAACTCTCATCATCCTGGCCAGCATGCCCAGATTGATTGGGGATGGTGAGAGGATGGGAGCCATAACCCAACATATTTGGAAGGCTCGAGGAAAGCTATGCTATATATTGCTATATTGCTATGCTATATTGGCATCATGCTAGTTTAATTGCTCCTGCTTCTCAGAAAGAATCCCAAGAGTTGCAACTTGGCAGGCTGCTGAGACTCCTGTGGCATCTAGTTTTCCCCACTCCTGGAAGAACTACAGTTCCCTCAGGCAAGGGAATGACTTGACAGTTAAACCAGTTTAAGTATGTGGAGTAACTATGGCTTCTATGTTGTTGTTTTTTTACTGTTCCTAAACATGAATCTTCTTCATTTGGGAGGCTGTGTGTGCCTGAGTATATTTTTTGAAAGTCACAAGTTCTCTCACCTCTTCCTAAGAACTGTTTTGCTATCAATCTGATCACCAATGTGCTTCTTCTTTTCTTTTCTTTTTCTTTTTTAGAGCAGAGAAAGGGCTTGGTTTTACTCCTACTGCAAACCACAGGAATTTTGCCATGGGGTTCTATGGAAATAACACCTGCCTCCCTTGATGAAAAGAACAGAAACTGAGGAAAATGATGTCAGTTCATAAATATAGCAAGAAAAACAACAGAGATGGAGATCCTGTTGCTAAATCCCAGGAATAATAAAGGTCTGCTTACACAACCAAGATTCTAGGCTGAATTGTGTTGAAACAACATCCCTCATCCACACAAACATGGAATTCCTGGCTATTTGAGTCACACCATTCTTGCAGAGCTCACAGGGTCAAAGCAATGGGATTATCAGGGAAGACAGTGTTATCTACCATTCCTGTCAGACTTCCCTGTTCCCTTTCAACTTTGCTGCAATCCTCACAGTATCTAGAAGAGAAAAGATTTTCCCAACAATAATATATTGTTGGCAAGCTATATAATGCAGGGTTTCTCGTGGTGGATTGAACCAGCATGGTGTAGTAGTCTGAGCGTGGGACTATGACTCTGGAGACCAGAGTTCAAATCCCCACTTGGCCATGAAAACCTACTGAGTGACCTTGGGAAAATCACCCTCTCTCAGCCTCAGAGGAAGGCAAAGGCAAATCCAATCTGAACAAATCTTGCAAATTAAACCCTGTGGTAGGTTCACCTTAGGGATCAGATGTGACTTGAAGACAACAACAACAACAACAACAACAGTCTTTTAGTAAACTGGTCATGAATAGGCAATTAAGGACCATTGGAATAATATATCAGCTTATTCTTAACTAAGGTTGCAAAGTCATGCTCAAAATTCTACAGCAAAGACTTTGATCATATGTAGAGCAAGAAATGCTAGATAATCAAGCTGGGTTCAGGAAAGGAAGTGGTACCAGGGATCACATTGCAAACATATGTTGGAAAATAGAGTTCCAAACGTTTTTTGGAAAGAATTCCAAAAGAAAATTACACTGTGCTTTATGTATAGATCATAAAAAGCAATGGATTGTGAAGTCGTAGGCTTTCATGGCTGGCATCCATAGTTTTTTGTGGGTTTTTTGGGCTGTGTGGCCATGTTCTAGAAGAGTTTCTTTCTGACGTTTCGCCAAGGTTTGCTGAACCCTGAAGATGCCAGCCACAGATGCTGGTGAAACATCAGAAAGAAACTCTTCTAGAACATGGCCATACAGCCCCAAAAAAACCCCCCACAAAAAACTATAGCTATGGATTACTCTTAAAGAAATGGGTGCATCACAACTTTTGATTATCCTGATGCATAACCTGTACTCAGGATAAGAGATTACTGTTAGAACAGAATACAAAGAAACAGAACAGTTCCCAATCAGAAAGGCAAGGCTGTGTTCTATCACCTTATCCATTTATCACCTTATCTGTGTTGTATGACAAAAATATCATATGCAAGGCAGGATTAGACTTGGAGGAAGGAGGTGTGAAAATGGGAGGAAAGAACATCAAGAATTTAAGATATGTAAAAGATGAGACCATATTACCAAGAGAAAATTATGGAACAATTATTTTAAAAAGTCAAGGAAGAAGGTGCTAAGGGAGGCTTACTGCTGAACAGTAAGAAAACAAAAATAATGACCATAGATGATTTGCTTAAATTTAATGTAGATGATGGAGAAATTGAAATAGTTAAAGATTTTCCATACCTTGCTTCAATCATTGATCAGAATGGAGACTGCAGTCAAGAAATCAGAAGACTAGGACTTGGAAAGGCAGCTTTGAAAGAACTAGACAAAGTGCAAATATGTATCACTGAATACTCAAGTTAGGACTGTCCATGCCATTGCCTTTCTCATCATATATACAGTTGTGAGTGGTTGATGGTGAAAGAAAGCTGATAAGAGGGAGATGGACTCATTTGAGATATGGTGCTGGAGAAGAGTTCTGTGTATACCATGGACTGCTAAAAAAGACAAATACAGTTGGCCTTCCATATCCACAGATTTTTTTAATCAATGGATTCAACAGCTTGAAAATATTCAGAAATATATAAATCCAAAAAGCAAATGTCGATTTTGCCATTGTATATCAGTAACACCATTTCACTATACCATTGTATATAATGGGACTTGAGCATCCACGGATTTTGATATCCACAGGGGGTCCTGGAACCAGACCCCAGTGGACACCAAGGGTCCACTGTAAATGAGTCTTAGAACAAATCAAACCTGATGTCTCTCTAGAAACTAAAATGACAAAATTGAGGTTGTTGTACTTTGGACATATAATGAGAACACATGACTCACTAGAAAAGACCATAATGCTTGGCAAGGTAAAGGGCAGTTTGAAAACCCACACTCCAGATGGATAGATTCAATCAAGAAAGCCATGGCCCTGAGTCAGCAAGACCTGAGAGTGGCTGTTGAGGACAAGGTACCTTGGAAATGTCTCATTCATAGAGCTGCCACAGGTTGAGATTGGCTCAAAGACAGTTAACAACCAAAAAGTAACTTCTCTTGGCCTGATTCCCCAAAACTTGATGGAAACATAATTCAGCTATGCTCTGATCATCAGCAGAAAGAACCTCCTTTTCACCATATAACTGATGCCCAGTAAAATCATTTGAGGACTGAGTTATAACAGGTAAAGTAGGCTGGAATGTAAATTACCTAACCACAACTGTTTCGTATTCCTGATCACTACTCAGTCATGGATTATTTTGACACTATTGCCACACTTGTAACTCACCTTCCAAGTGACTTTACAGGGCATCAGCTACATGGGAAGAAAGACAGCCATCCTGCTGATGATCAGAGCATGGTTCACTGATGTTTTTATCAGGGTTTTGGGGGGTTCAGGCCAGATGAAATTACGTTAAGTACCGTACTTAGTTAAATATAAGTTGATACAGGATTTTGCTTTACAAAAGACACATTTTGGGGGGGGCATATAGAACTGGTTTATTAATATAATCAATACTGCTGACTATATTTTTATTGTTTTGAAGGAATAGCAATGTGAGCTAACACAATGAGTTATTACAGAGCAAAATGTAATACTGAGT
Organism: Phrynosoma platyrhinos; assembly: GCA_020142125.1. Classification (NCBI taxonomy): domain Eukaryota; kingdom Metazoa; phylum Chordata; class Lepidosauria; order Squamata; family Phrynosomatidae; genus Phrynosoma; species Phrynosoma platyrhinos. The sequence continues at coordinate 183,006,045 of CM034708.1, read as the reverse complement.
CTCTAGGGTTGATTTTCTGTAAGGGTCATTTTGGCAAAATAATGGATTTTTTATTTGATCAAAGACCCTTTCTTGTTCTGTGAAGCTTTTGAATGTAGACAACATTAATGATGAAAGTGATGAACCAGACAATCGTTCCAGGATTAGTTATTGTAGGGACTGGAAGAAAGTTGACTTTGGGGCCTATTGGTAGTCCTCTATATGGTTTGCAGTAGACTGGAATGATTTTCAACTTTCAATTTGTTCTACAACAGCAGAGCCGTCCCCTATTGAAATTTTAAAAAGATGGCAATGTGTGTGCTTGAAGGGTGGGGGACAGGAGTTATAGTTGTGTGTGCAACAGTGCAAATTACCAGATCACTGGGAAGTAAATCCTATCACAGTTTTATTCTGAACTTGAAAAAAGCTACCCAAGGTATGGAAACTATTTTGGGGATAGGGTTTGGAACCTTGGACAATTTATTTTAAATTTGGAGCAGAATGCAAAGTGGATTCATTGCCCCAACAACATGGAAACTACCAGCTGCCATTGGTGTGAAGATGTCTGTATGCAAGCTCCCGTTCCTGTACTGAGAACAAAAACAAACTTGAGAGAAGAGCCTCTGATTGTAGGCACCATAGGCCTCATTGTTATGTCCACCTTCTCAAGTCACAACTTCATATCTGGGTCTAGTTGATAGAATTCAGGCAAGTCCTATTTGGGGAGAACAACTTCCAGAATCTCTATCCAACATTGCTGGGGATTCCTGGGAGCTGCAGTTCTAAAAAGAAACTTCCCCAAACTCTGTTTCATTATTCTGTGGCAAAGTCTGAAAGTCTGTCTGCTTCTCCTAGTTTACAGAATACTCAGTTTAAGAGATTATTTATCACCACGTGTTGATGAATTGGGGGCAGGTGTCACAAAACAGTCCTCACTTCACTTAGCAGCCACCCCCCTGAGTTACTGCACACATAATGGTGTCTGTCCTCAATTTATGTAGCACTAAGCAAGGCCTTAATATCCAAAAAGCACCAGATTCTTTCTGATCTTGGGAGCTAAGCAGGGTCAGACCTGGTCAGTACTTGGATGACTGCCAACAAATATTAGGTGTTATAGGCTATATTTCAGAGAAAGGAACTGGCAATATCACCTCTGAGTATTCCATGCCTAAGGAAACCCTATGAAATTCATAGGGTGACCATACATTGACAGATGACTTGAAGGTACACACACACAGACACCCATATACGCAAAGATGTTCTTCCAAAATGTAGCTTTGGATCCACTCTCAAATTGTAACATCAGACTGAGCATTTATCTAGTTTAGCACTTTTCCAGCACCAGCTGTAGCATTTTATTCCTACCTTTGAGTGGGAATTTAAAAACAAAAATAACAGCTGGAGCCCTGGTTTGCTAAGGTGGTCCTATGATTTGACAGGCAAATTTTCTCTGCTCTGAATTTAATTGTTTTAAAAGAATTATAGAATTCTAGCCCAAAAACTCTCACTGATGCACTGATGTATTATGACACTATAAAGCTAATTTTTAAAAGCATACTAATGGCGAAAAGCAATTAATTGGGAATGGGTTTGTTTTTGTCCCAGCTAGTTTCATTTTAATCCATAAAATGAAATACATACAGCAAGATAGTCTGCAACCCTTCAGGTAACAATGAGTGTATTCACACTGCACATTTATACCATTTGATGCCACTTTAACATTGCTTTATTTTACAGAATAAATGTAGTTTAGTGAGGGATTTGGAATTCTTTGCTCGAGAACACTAGTCCACTCCCCTGAACTACATTTCCCAAGGTATTCTCAGTGACTTACTGTTGAACACAAAGAAAACAAAAATAATGACCACAGAGAACTTACACACATTCAAACTAGACAATAAAGAAATAGAAATATAAAAGAGTTCTCATATCTAGGATCAAACATTGATCGGAATGGGGACTGCAGCCAAGGAATAAGAAGAAGATTAAGAATGGGGAGGGTGGCTATGAAAGAACTAGAAAAGATCCTAAAATGTAAAGACATACAACTCAGCAGAAAAGTCAGAATCATACAAGCCTTTGTATTACCTATTACCATATATGGATGTGAGAGCTGGACAGTGAAAAAAGAAGATAGGAGGAAAATTAACACATTTGAGATAATGTGGTGCTGGAGAAGAGTGCTGAGGATCCCATGGACAGCCAAAAGGACAAACAAATGGGTCCTAGAGCAGATCAAGCCGGAAACCTCCCTGGAAGCCAAGATGACAAGACTACTGTCATAGTTTGGATACATCATAAGAAGGCATGAATTGTTGGAAAAGACAATGTTAGGGAAAGTGGAGGGAAGTAGAAAGAGAGGAAGGCCACATGCTAGATGGATGGACTTTATCAAAGAGACCACGAATATGAGTTTGCAGGACCTGAGCAGAGCAGTAGAGGATAGGGGGGCCTGGAGATGTCTCATCCATAAAGTTGCCATGAATCGAGAACAACAAATCCTCAATCCCTCTCTTTCCAGAGTGCCTTGTTGCCTTCTAAATCACTCACCAAGCTACAAATCCCAGGTGCAGTGTAAGTGGTAGCATATTGTTATAATTGTGCAAAGTAAATATACCTAATATATTTGCATGCTTACATTGCAGGCCTTGTTCTGTGTTGATTCTATTCCTGAACAGGACTCTGGGGGACTAAAATATCCCACCCTGGTGCAGGAGAGTTAGAAAGAGAAGAAAGCATAGCTGCCTTGCCAAATGGACCTTGTTATAATTCTCATTGCTGTACCTGAAAGAGATCTCTTCACCACATCAAGGGAAGGAAATTGGTTTTTAAAAGAAGTGGGGAAAACAGAAAAAGAAGCAGCTGAAAGGGGAAAGAAAATACCACTGCAGACTAGGATTCAAAGAATCTCAGAGGTATTTAATGCCTGGCTGCTCGAATCAAATGTCATTGTCCAAAGCAGAGTCAGTTATTTATTTAAATGGGGCCAGGAATTTTACTCAAGTTCCCTGCCAGCAGTTGTCAATCTGCCAGGAGTTTCTATTGCAAACAAAGATCTGCAGGGGACAATAGAGGCATTCCATCAAAGTGATGCCTATCTCCCCATGTTTGGAAAGCAACAAATACAACCAAGAATTCTGATCTGTCCCCAAAAAGACAAGCCCAAAGGCTCAGATTTGTTAGAAGGTGTTTTGTTTTCTTCCACCCCTTCTACTGATCTTTACTACTGGAATGTCCATCATTCTGAGCTACATGCAAGAAATCCCTGGTTCAATCCCCTTGATCTACAAATAGGTATGGTTAGAGCATGGGACTAGTGCTAGGGAATCATGGGAAGTGTAGTTTTTTCTGAGACATTGAGCCTTCTCTGTCAGAGAGCTCTGGTGCCACAATAAATTACAGTTCCCATGATTTCCTAGCACTGAGCCAGGGCAGTGCCTCAATTTAATGTGCACTATTTCTGGCAGTCTGCAAAGGCCCTAAAGGGGAGGAATATAAGCAACTGGACTGCCAGAAATAGTGCAAATTGAGTCCACTTTAACTGCCCTGGCTCATTGCTAGGGAATCATGGGAATTGTAATTTTTTTCTGAGACATTGAGCCTTCTCTGTCAGAGAGCTCTGGTGCCACAATAAACTACAGTTCCCATGATTCCCTAGCACTGAGTCAGGGCAGTTAAAGTGGACTCAATTTGCACTATTTCTGGCAGTCTGCAAAGGCCCTAAATTGCTCTGAGCTCACTGGAGGGAGAAGCAGGGTGTAAATCTAACAACGGCTACATCACTGGATGAAATATTAATTTTACATCCTGCTTTCCCCCCAATGAGCTCAGAGCATTACAGTTGCTTATACTCTTCCCCTCTTTATTTGTAATTGTGATTCAAGAATCTAGATAACTGTAGTTTGTGCTTTTAAAATGTAACAAGGGGCCTAAATACCTTAAAGGCACCAGTTCCCATCTGATCATGGAAGCTAAGAAAGGTCAGCCCTGGTTATCTGTACTTGGATGGGAGACAGCCGATGAATACTAGGCACTGTAGACTATATTTCAGAGGAAGGAACTGGCAAAACCACCTCTGAGTATTCCTTGACTAAGAAAAACCTATGAAACTCATGGGGTTGCCATAAGTCAACAGCTGACTTGAAGACTATTTTGTTGTTGTTGTTGTTGTTCCTGGTTGCCTTCAAGTTGTTTCCAACTTATGGTGATCCTAAAGTAAACCTATCATGGAGTTTTCTTGGCAAGATTTGTTCAAAGGAGATTTGCCATTGCCTTCCTCTGAGGCTGAGAGTATGTGACTTGTCCAAGGTCACCACACACACAAACAAATGTAACAAACTAACTAATCTGGAAGGCCAATGCCAATGCTGCTTCCTGGGTATTCTGATGGCAAATGGCATAAGAAAAGGAACTTTTATATCAAATGAATCCTCAAGATAAAATCAAGGGAGGATGAAATGAGGGCATTGCTTCACAATAAGAATGCACTTCCAGTTCAATTTTCCTTCAATCCCTAAATTTCTAGCATTGCATTAACTTAAAAGATCCACTGAGCATTTAGAAATACAGTTTAGTTATCAAAAAAAAAAAAAAGGGAGAGAGGAGCAAAATTATCAAGGGCATACAAATACAGCAAATATAAAAGTTCTAGATGTGAATGACTTGCAGCGTCTCTCTCTCTCTTGAGTGTTAGAAATTTGGGAATTGGAGGAAAATTTCATTGTGGGGGCAGAATTATCAACTGGGGGCCATGCCCTCATTTTGATCCCCTCCTCATTAGTTGCATCACTGGATGAAATGAGAATTTGATTTTATGTATTTGCAATTGTGATTCTAGAATCTAGTTAACGGCATTGTTATTTATTGTGGCACCAGAGCTCTCTGATAGAGAAAGCTAAATGTCTCACAAAACTACAGTTTCCAGAATTTCCTAGCACTGAGGCAGGGCAGTTAAAGTGGTCTCAAACTGGATTATTTCTGCAGTGTGTTTTGGACCTGAGTGATTTTATGTAGACCATTAGCGGACCTAGCCCAAGAGCCTATTGGAGTGATGTAATTACACCAATGAAGGAGGAGGAAGCACAACAACAGCAGAAGTACAGTAATTGTGGGCATTGCAGCAATGAGAAGGGACAGTAACAAAAGATATAAGCTTCTCTGCAGTGGCATCACTAGGGTTGGCATCACCGGATGCAGTAACTCATGGTGTCACCCCTGCCACTGACCTCCTCCCATACCACTCCAACCAGAATCTTTTTTGTACTAATATTACTCATTAATCATAATTCCTGCATAGCACTGAATGCCGTGGTAATAGTTGTGACATAAACAACTTGCAGAATTAAAATGATACCTCTAAATTAAAATATCATAAGCACAGCCTCAATGCATTCACATATACATAGTTTCATGGGGTTGAAGTGAGGATTTGGTAAAAGGTGATGTTTTTAAATAAAATGTAAAAGGAATTAAAATTGTTTTATTGTTTTATTGTTTTTTAAATTAAAATTTAATTTTAAAAAACCCACAACATCCTGGGACCTCTCATTTCTCCTTCCACTGAGCCTCACCCCACTCACCCCATCTCTTCAGCATTTTAAGGGGACACAGGCAAATGCCACAGCCCATTTGCAAAAAAGCAAATATTTGAGGGGCAGTGGGTGTCACCTGGTGTGATTGTCACTTCCCACCCTCCTTCCCTGCCAGCTCCTAAGAGGCTCAGGGTCCATCAGGGCAACTTCATCTCCTGACAGAGATGGCTTTTGATGCCATAACCTCACTGCCATTGTGCCCCACTTGAAAAAGTCTTATGGTTGGTATCCATCCATATAAAAATATGAGCTCATAACCCCTGTGTGATTAAACTAATGTCCACACAGGGGGAAGGAGATCAATGGGCTATTTTCATTGGGTCTCTGAACTCAGTTTGGCATCATAGTGGCATAACATATCCTTCCTCTGGCAAAAATCACTAACCAGTCTTGGGTATCTATCTATCTATCTATTCAACCTATCTTCCCCCATCGCTGAGGACCATTGGGTGACATATAATAAAATCACTTCTGGACAATAACAACTTTAAAAGACTAAAAATATATGAAATCATTTAGTACATACAACCAGACAATTAAAAATCTGTTTAAAACAATTTGAAATAATGCCGATCACAATGCATGAGCAAAGTGGATAAAATAAGTTAGGTCCTGACAGCTGTAAGACTTGGCACCAGAATGACAGCAGCATTGGCACCAATCTTGTGTGGAAAGTATTCCATAACTGGAGTGCCACAGCCCAGAAGACCCTCTCTCATATTCTCTCACAATGTACTGTCCCCAATGGTAGGACACAGAGGAAAGATGAGATATAAGTCACATAAATATATAGGAGATGTGTATGTGCAGTTGAGGATGTCACAAGACTATGCAGGCTCATTTCACCCACACATACCTTGTGGCCAAATTCAACTGTACATTCAGTGTGTGAGAAATTACTTATACACGTACCGGCACCATATGGAGGATCCTCACTGGGCCAGGAACTTCTCATGAAGCTGATGTACTCAGTAAAGTTAGGGGAAATGCGTCTAATTGGAGCAGAATCTGCAAGTCAGGCAGACTGGAAAATGCCATTTTCAGCCTACAAAGAGGTTAAAAAGTGTTTCTTTGCTCTACAGTCACATCATCTATGCTCACTTGAATCCAGTGTCCTGTGCAGAGACACAAGAGTGTCAACACACCCATCCAGACACCAAGCATGCTCTTGAACCAGGGGACTTTTGTGTGAACAAATGTGACATTCCTTCTCGCTCCATCAATCCCAATCATGGAACAGAGCCTGAAAACAGAAGCATAAAGGTGCTATGAGGGATAACTTATATGACCCAATCAGATGTTATTCTTGATAGACTAGTAAAAGAATTACAGTAGGTCAACAATGTTCAGGATAAGCCAGCAAGGAGATAGCATCTTAAATTCACGGTGGCCAAACATTGAAGAGGGTTCACCAATGTTTCAATGCTAAAGGAAATCATTCCTTCCCCCAAAATATATATATTGCAGACCTAGTGGCAAGAAGCTGATGTGGATTTGATGGAAGCAAAAACATAATGTACAACCACACAAACGGACAAACATGGCAGAAAATTAGCCACAACTTTAATGAGTTACAGCTATACAGATGATACACAGATCAAGAGTCCCAACAACTGAATGACCTGATGCATTTGTAGTGTCCTGGTTTCCTGACTCAAAACTGGGGAAGGAGCTAGTAACAGAGAAGGCATTCAGGTGCAAGGTTCCTGTTTGGGTCTCTGTCATCAGAGGGTAAGATAGTTGCCACCCATACCTTACCTTGTATGCTTCCACCTTGGCAGTTCCTTTAAGGGGATCCTCCATAGAACAATGGGATTTAAGAATCAGCTTTCCCCCAAGATTGGATCTTGTCCCATGCCACACCACCCAAAGTTGTGACGAAAAGAAGAAGCATGATTCAGAGTAACAATATATTATGAGAGCAAACATCAACAATCAAATAAAACCAAACCCAGACAGAGGAGGAAACAATTCACATTAACTCTATCATAAATCATACAATAATACTTGGTCCTAACCCCAGCCCTTGTAGGAGGAAGCCATCAATTCAGAGAGGGAGGATGAGAAGGCAGTTGAAGCTAGAATGCCTTGCAGAGTGGAACACTCTTAAGTTTATTCTTTCCAGGTGGACCAGAGGGAAGTCTGCATTTCTAAGGGATTCACTCCATACACAAGCTGATTGGCTGCTTCTTCTCATGCATGAGAACAGCATAAAAAAACCTGAGAAGAAGGAGCCAAGGTGGATCAAACAGATGGCAGTTCCTCATCACCTAATTCTAAAGAAGTTATCCAAGGTGCTGAAGTTATCCCCAAGATAGGTACAGCACTTTGGATAGTTACTATAAAGTTTGAACTAAACCTCAGAGCAGATTCACTGGCCTACAGATATCAGAGTGATCAGATGTCCTAACTGCAAAGGAGGACAAGGCACTGCCAAATGTAGGACATTCAAGAGAAATGGAGGGCATGACCAAATAAAAGCTGAAAACACTTATAGAAATATAAATTCATGCTTCTTAGTCATGCGCAAAATGGAGAACTTTTGGAAATTCCTCCTGGATGGAAGGTTGAAATGGAGGACATGTCTTGGAAAAGGAGGATGTCTGGTTACCCTGACAGATATCAGAACTATCATCTGCCACTGTGAAAATGTGCAAGGATTTGGCTAACCATTTTGTTAACAAGTTGAGGCATCCAGGGTTGGTAAGAAGCGAGAATACTATCTGACAGGTATGTGGAAAGCTCTTTGAATGAGTGGATGAGGAATAAGCACACAAATGGTGGTGAATTACAGCACAGGTGACCAACAGCCCAATTATCAATAACATTCATTTAAAGTATTTTCTTCTCATATGCAAATAAATTGTCTTACTGGGATGTCTCTATGTATACTTTTAAAACCACAGTGGCATAAAACTGTTTTTGTGTGTGTGTGAAGAATACCAGCATGTCACAACCATAGTAGACAGCCTGAACTATGATGGTGCAACTGATTTGGTCAGATCCTGAATAATGAAAGGAATCACACCAATTTGGCCAATTTGCAAAATTCAGGATTGTATCAAATTGGCCCAATTTGGTTCTGGAGTAGAATGTAACAGTTAAAAGTGGTTTAGTATGATTTGGATATCAGAGCATTACGAAACAAATGGCGGAAAGCCAAGCAGCATGTCTCCAATATAATCATATGAACAAACCATTAAAATGCTATGTTGTCAATGGGAAGGAGGGGAGTTAGGGCAAGAACCTTACCAGTACTCTCCAGTCACAGTGCTAATAAGAAAGGATTGTGTAAAATCATTGAAATTATATAGCCAATTATCTCCTTGGACTTGTCTTCATTTTGTGTTACAGTGGGTCCTTGGTTTCTGCTGGGGTTTGGTTCCAGGACTCCCCATGGATACCAAAATCCGTGGAAGCTCAATCCTATTAAATATAGTGACATACTAAAATGGTGTCCCTTATATAAAATAGTAAATCAAGCTTTGCTTTTTGGAATTTATATATATTTTTGAGTATTTTTAACCTGACTACATTTGCTCACCACCTCACCAAAACAGGGAAGAAATCAAAGGAATAATTAATTGCTTGGTTTCAGTGGAGCTATTTCTTTTGTGACTGATCAAGCCATCCAGCCACCCTGGGCAGCACCATGGACAACTCCAAGCAAGCAACTTGTTCTCAGAAAAGCTGGAGGTGAAGAAAGCTTCTAGCAGTCTCTTCTTCCAGTCCACCTACCAAACTACACTCATCCCTCCACATTTGCTGTGATTAGTGGCACAGGACCCCCATGAATGTGGGGGAAATGCAAATAACAAAAATACTATGTTTTTACCTGAGAGAACACCTCT
>CM034708.1:182974478-182985663 GCA_020142125.1 Phrynosoma platyrhinos | reverse complement strand
GAAGCAGCTTTTGACTACTTTCTGTTCGGGTTAAGCACACTTTAACAGCGATGTGTGTGAAAATCTACTCACTTTTGTGGGCTTTCCCCACCTTTTAAATCCCATTTCTGCATGGGATTTCCCCCGTGTGATAAGGTTCTTAAACTGTTTAGATTCCAGATATAATTCCAGATAAAATTCCAATTTTATTGGAATCTGGACAATTCCAGATAAAAGTAACAGAATAATTTAAATGGTATAAAAGCATATTAAAGGAGTCGTCGGATTAAAATGGCAAAAAAGGTTGAAGGCGTTAAAACCAGGTGCACTTTGAAGAGTATTAAGTTTAGTATTAAGCCCCAAGGACTAGTTAAGAAGTCATGCTTTAACTTGGTGCCTAAAACAGACCAATGTTGGTGGCAACTGGACCAACAAGGGGAAGGCATTCCATAAACAGGGTGCCATAGCAAAGAAGGTCTTCTCATAGGACCTTGTGTGATAGATTGTTCCCGTTGGTGAAACACAGGGCAGTGATTACAAATTTTTGGATTACATCTCCTGCCAACATGGCTTCTAGCCGGAGGTAATGTTTGTCGGAAGATTCTGGGGACTATATTCTGGGGACCACCCTCTGTCCATCTGTGTTCCTCTGAATAAAGGCTGTCCTCATCCTGTTTAATGGTGAAGAACTGTAAGAAGGGAGACCATTAAGCTTCAGGTTACCATTCCTTTCACAGTCAAAACTTGGAACCAGCTTGAGCATCCAGACACACAGGTCACCTGGTCATTGTCTTCCCTACAATTGTCAGATGTATTGTATTTCTACTTAAAGTGCAATCATTCTTTTCTTTCAAAATCTGCATCTATCCTCATAAAATAACACATGCAAATTCTATGCAAATCTATGTCCTCTTTTGTCTTCTTTTTTGGGGGCTGATGCAACAGTGGACACTATCAATTAAGCATGAAATGATTCGAAACAAAAAAGTATGGAACAGAATTAATCTATTAAAGGTCTTCCATTTATAGCTTTGATTCTGCTAATGGTGGCTTCAGGGCAAGGCAGGGAGCAGAGCATCAGTTCTCCCTCTTCATGCTCTGGCAAGGTCCTAATGCAACCACTGTAGTATGCTTCTCCAGACCAGTGGCATACAAGCATGGGAAAGTACAGTCTCAAGAGTAGTTTTTTTCAGCAAAACAGGCACTGACAGCTCTAACATAGAGAACAACAGAATGGCATAATTGATTCTGAAGGGGAAAGTTCTGTCTTACATGTATGAACTGTTATGGAAATGATTGTGATAGTTTTCCCCAACCCAAGGCCCTCCATATGTATTGGACTACAATGTTCACTTATACCTATACATTGCTGATGTGGGATAATGGTACTTGTATCCTGACATATCTAGAAGGTACCAGGTTACTGTACATGTATGAGGGTGATGCAAGGCAGGGCAAGTAATTTTAAGGGGAAATACATGCATTCCTTTATCTACCTTTATCTATCTTTGGTGAATCACCATAATGGTTGAACAAATGGCTGGCTGGCTATTACTACCATTCCAAGTTTCTACAGCTGCTCCAGTCTTTTGCTTATGTGGAGGCCCTTTCTGGCTTTATATACAAATGTTGTCTTTGCTATGTTAGGCTACAGACCAAAACTCAGTGCTGTGCTACAGCTTCTCAGACACTGAATAGCTTCCTCTGACTGATAAGAGCAGAAGAAACTTGTGAGCTGTAAGGGAATACTGTTGTGTGTCACACATGGTCCTAGGACTGGGGTTTCAGGATGTGATCAAATTGGAGAAGATATATCAGGAAAAGAAGAGGCACTGGTGATCATATTCTCTCAATAATGGAGCAAACCAAATAATTTCAAAAGAAAATCAGCCTGTGCTTTATAGACTATCGCAAAACCTTTGATTGTATAAATCATGGAAAGCTGAGGATTGCACTTAAAGAAATGAATGTGCCACAATATTCAATTATCCTGATGCATAACCTATACTCAGGCTTCTGATAGGATAGAATATGGAGAAATGGAACAGGCAAGGCTGCATTTTATCACTCTGTTTGTTTAATGCGTATGCCAAAAATATCATACATAAAGCAGGATTAGATAGAAAGAGGTGTGGAAAACTGGAGGAAAGAGCATCAACAGTCTAACTCTAAGGTATGTAGATGACACCATACTACCACCAGAAAATAGCAAAGACTTGGAACAATTACTGCAGGAAGTCAAGAAAGAAAGGGCAAAGAGAGTTGAAAATTAAGAAAACAATAATAATAACCACAGATTATTTACATAAAATTATACAATCGCCCCTCCATTCTCATGGACTTGAAGTCCACAGTTTTGCATATTCACAGAGGTGTGACTTCCACTGAAATCAATGGGGCACACACCCATGGGGGCACACCCCATTCAAGCCTATGGGGCTTGAATATTGGCGAGTCTCCATTTTTGGGGGGGGAGGGGTCTGGAACAGATCCCCCATGAAAATGGAGGACTAAGTGTAGTAGACAATGAAGTCACTGAACACAGTAGTTCAAGATTTTCCATATGTTGGAAAAAATTTCCATATGTAATAAGTTTCCATACCAGGAAGGGCAGCTATGAAGGAACTAGAAAATATCTTGAAGTGAAAAGCTACATAACTGAATACTAAAGTTAGGATGGTCTGATATTTCCCATTTCTATGTATGGCTGTGAAAGCTAGGCAGTGAAGAAAGCTGAAGAAAATCAACTCATTTGAGATGTGATATTGGAGTAGAGTTCTGTAGATACCCTGGACTGCTAAAAAGACAAATAAATGGGTCCTAGAGCAAATTGGGCCTTGTCTTTACCTACCAAGTAGACTAAATTGAGGCTGTCATATTTTGACAATATCATGAGAAGGCATGACTCACTAGAAAAGATGATAATGCTTGGTAATGTGGAGGACAGTGGGAAAAGAGGAAGATCCCTTTGCAGGTGGATAGACTCAATCAAGGAAGTCATGGACCTGAGACTGCAAGACCTGAGCAGAGCTGTTGAGATTAGTGTAACCTGGAGGTCTCTCATTCATAGGGTTGCCATAGGTCAAAGTCAGCTTGAAGGCAGCTAACAACAGATTTACTGATCACTTTTTTAAAACTCACATTAAAAGGATGATAGAAAATTTAGGGGGTGGGGAATCAAATCTATCTGAGCTATAGCTCAAAACAAAAGCAGCATAATAAACCAGTCAATTAAAAACAATGAGTTAAAAGCAGGTATGAGATGGCATGTTGGGAAACCATGATTAGAGAATGCTGGAATATGTGCATAGGATTACTAGACAGTACTAAAACCCAGATGGCCATTGTGTTCTTTTAATTTTGCACTTCTGTATTTCAACTTCTACAATGGGAGAACAATTTTTGCAAGCAGAAAGAATATAAATAAATATTAAAATGCAAAATATTGGATAAATGGTCATGGTGTGGAGTAGTATGAGATGGTTTCTCCCTCTCCCTTCAAAAGCACGCAAGCAAGCAAGCAAGCCAGCAAGCAAGCAAGCAAAGTAAACCACTGGAACAGGGAGCTGCTGAGAGACACATACCATGGTAGAGAGATTTGTATTCGTGGGTGTGTGGGAAAAGAATGCAGCCATTGGTGCTTGATGTTTTAGTGCTGTAGGAATCTGCTCTGTAAATACCACCATAGAATTCCACAAAAGCCACCAATTTTCATAAAAGCTCTGTCAGGAAGAATTGCCTGATTCCCTCAACTCTCATATGCCCATGTTTCTTTATTTATTTTCTAGAAAGTGCTACAGAGGTAAAACAGTCTCAGTAGTGGAAACACTTCTTCCAGTAGAATCCGTACTGGAAAATCCTCATTTGCCTTCATCTAGTGTGTTCTGGTTTGAAAGGTCCTTGTGCAATGAAGTGTTATGTGATTATTTAGCATGTTTTGTGACAAATCCAGAGATGAGAGCATAAGAAGAGCCTTGTGAGATCAGACCAAGTGTCGCTGTCGACCTTGTGTGGCATTCTGTTACAACAATGACTACTGAGATGCTCCCACTGGTGGGAATTGAATAGGAAAGGAATACTCAGAAGTGATTTTGCCATTATGTTCCTCTGAGATATACCCTACAGTCCCTGGTATTCTTTGGAAATCTCCAGTCTAAGCACTAACCAGAGCCGACCATGCTTATCTTCCAAGATCAGACTGGATCTCTTGCCTTTAAGGTATTTTGACATACAAGAATTGCTCAGACTTCCTATTTGCTTCTAATAGTGCTCTTCCTTCCCTCTCTTCCTCCCTGGTGGCTGCCTCCATTTTACTGCAGCAGTCAGGAAACTCAGGCAGGCAAAATGGCCAGACTGGAAGTGGGCACTGTGGGCCAGACCTAGGGCTGATGCTGCACAGGTCTCTGCTTCATCTGGCCTAGGTGTCACACCAGCTTGGGTGTGTGAGGTGGTAGTGGCAGCTCCAGGGATCATGCTCCATCCCGTCCCCCAAATGGTAGAGCAGCTGAAGGACAAGGGGAAGGAGAAGGAGGAGGTGGTAGTGGTGACAGCAGAACCTTGGCCTTCGTCTGCCACCTTCATGGAGCCACCTCCACCTGGAGCCACTGCTGCTTTCATGCATGAAGCAAAAGAAGATGGAGAGGATGCAGACAGAGCTCGGGGCCAGGACATGGCAGTCACAGAGACAGCTGGACTTGGGCATGTCTCCATAATGAATAAGCCCCAGCTGAGCAGTGGCTTCAATAGCCTGCCTAGTTAATAGTGGGATTGCCATGGGAGCTCAGCTGGGCACAGGAATGGAGTGGCATCCCTCACTAAAACTTGCTGCGTCCTCTTCCTCCACTGGAAGAGTGGAGGAAGAGGAGGAGGAAGAGGAAAAAAAGGCCAGTGGGGGCTGAAGTGGGGATCCCCATGAGCACATAGACTCTACTGCCACCACCATCACCACATCTTCTACTCCTCCTCTAAGTCATCTCAATCTCCTGCTTGCTCAGCAGTCATACCACTCCTATCATGGTGGAGGTGGCCTGGCTGGGGACAGTGGTTAGAGTGATCAGGATGGACAGGAGCAGCACCCCATTGTATTTTCACCCCTCTTGAGGTGTTACCTGGTGCAATCCACATTCCCCACATTCCCCCGGTGATGCCCTTGTTCAGAGGGTCTCATGATAATGACTGTCCTGCACAGCCCTGCAAGAGGGACTTTAAATCACATATAGAAGGAATAGGAGGCCAGTCCACAGTGAATTGTACCTGTGCTATTAGCATGCACACCATCACTTCAGTGAGTGGAAGTTATTTGTTGATTTAAATTTTCACTCTGACTTATTTCTTTTATTTATATACTCCTGATATGGAACTCAAGGCAGTGTAGAAAAATGCTAAAACAAGAAAAAGCTAAAACCTGATAACAAATAAGTTAGAAACCAATTTGCTTAAATTAATAATATTAAAATGTCCCTTAAAGCTAAAAGTATAAAATCATTTTAAAACATAATATAACACAAAGTTAATTTTTAGAAAATAATTAAAATGTGAAAGTACATTAAAATGATAAGTCTGGAATCAGCCAAGAAGGAGGCTCTACAGAGTGATTTTTTAAAAAACAGTGCCAACTCAGAAAACAAAACTATGGGCTTCATAAATGTATGCAACACCCTTTTTGACTGATTGCTGGGTTTTTAAAAGGCACATCTGATATCTTTGTAGTAATTCAATAACAGAATATTTGAAGTATGACCCTATGATCTTTCCAACAGACTGAGATAAAAGGAAGTGCAAAACGTTGAAGGATCAGGTTTCCCATTCAGTTCCTCTACTGCAAATGTGATTCATATGGACTTCCAGATGTTACTGGACTCCAGTTCCCAGCATCTCCCACCATTGGCTAGGCTGGTTAGGGATATTGAGAGCTACAGCCCAACAATATCTGGAGGAACACATTATTCACTCTCTAGCTCTATTACTAAGAAGACTGAGAATTTGAGAAGAGGAAAAAAGTATTAAATGTGGTGCTCCGTGCTGCGCTCACCTGTGAACTTACTGATTGCTCTTGAGAAAGTAATATAAGCTCAGCCTCTCCCATCTGTAGAAATAGCAAAAAGCATTACAGGGTAGTGTTATGGGATTGTGACATTTTCACAAGGTGTCAAGGACTAAGGAGGATGAAATCCAACTTGGCTATCATCAGTTTCCAAATTTTGCCCACCCAACTCCCTAGAGGATCAATATAGCAATTTTGTTTGGGAAAGTAACTTTTTTGGGACTATAGCTCTCCAAATGCCCTGGTCGGCATGGTTGCCATCCCCAAAATAATGGTTCAGGCTCTAAGTATGTTTGTTCAAACAACCACCACAGCAGTAACTCTGATGCAGGGGTAGAGAAGACATGGACTGTGGTTCAAACACCACACCAACCCATTTTCAGTGTCACTTTGCAGTTGCAAGAAAACCTTTAAACTGACAAAATGTGGCCATTTGTCAAGTTTCAACCCCCCCCATAACCTACTAGTACACACATGCGCGCGCACGCACACACACACACGGTATGACTAAAAACTAGCCAAAATTTATTTATTTTTGTTTTATTTTATTTATTTTGAGTATCTATACCCCTCTCTTCAGCCAAAAGATCTCCCAGAGTAGAAATGAAAATAGGAAGTGAAGCAATGTTACTTCCAAGCTTCTGGCAACACACCAATGTAGTCCACTGGCACAAAGGGATGAAAATTGGCTGCTTCCCCCAGCACAGTTGCTCACATTTGTACTAATGAGTTAAGATATATTATAGAGTCTTGCCCTCCTCAGTAAGAATACAGTAATCAATGGAACCAGAAAGTATAAGATATTTGTGGATTTAAACTAGGGATGTAAGCAGCAAAGCTCAAGTCTTACTGGTAGTACTATGAACAAAGATCTTAGCCCAAAGTTCTACCACAGCTTCATATATCATCATACCTTCATCTTAATGGGATTATCCAAAGTGCTTAGGACCAGAGATGTTTTGGATTTCAGTCTGTTTTGGATTTTGGTATACCTGTATTTGCATATATGTACACAAAAAGATATCTTGGGGATGGGACCCAAGTCTAAACACAAAATTCATTTATGTTTCATATGCACATCGCCTGAAGGTAATTTTATAGAACATTTTTAATAATTTTGCACATGAAACAAAATTTGTGTACCTTGAACCATCAGAAAGTAAAAGTGTCACTATCCCAGCTGCCCATGGAAAAAGTTTTGGGTTTTGGAATATTTCAAACTTCAGAATTGCAAATGAGGGAGACTCAACCTGTAGAGGGAACCAAGCTATTTGAGAAGAGAGGGATGCAGTACACTTGGCCCTCTGTATCCATGGATTTTTCATCCATGGATTCAAGCACCCATGGCTTGAAAATACAGTCATCCCTCCCCATTTGCGAGGTATCCATTCTGGACTTCCACCCCCCGTGAACGGGGAAAACCACAGATATTCAAGCCCCATTTATTTTAATGGCGACACACTCCCATGGCCATTTTATATAAGGTACACCACTATACTGTTTTAAGGGTGGGTGGGGTTTGAGATTGTATATTTGTGATGGTTTACTACTGTAAGCCGCCCCAATTGCATTTGCAGAGGGGCAGGATATGAATAAATTATTATTATTATTATTATTATTATTTACTCTCCACTGTATTTAATGGGACTTGAACATCCACAGATTTTGATATCCACAGGGGTCCTGGAACCAAACTCTAATGGATATCAAGGGCCCACTATATTAAATCAGATTAATTTTGGAGTGCAAAAAGAAACCCAGAGTGCCTTGGGAGCTAGCTCTCAAGGAGATAATCCTAAATAGTTCACCAAACTACAAATCCCAGGATTCCTGAGGATGAAGCCAAAACAATTAAGGTGGTATGAGACAGTGAACTTTATAGTGCAAATAGACCCTGTATCTCTAGTTCAGATCCTTACTTTCTTGATTTAAATTTCTGACCTCTAGTCCATCCATGGCCATATCTTTGGCCACTCACCTGCTGAAATCATACGACTCTTGGCAGAATTAGGTCCTACCTATGACTAGTTGCAAGGGTGTGTCCTACACCTGATCTAAAGATAGGCTTAATAACAAACGGCAGAGAATATGAAAATACACCAGAAAAATAACAGTTAAAATTGTTGACTCTTAACTTTTGATTCTGTATCTACCAGGTATAATAGACAGGCTATATCAGGGGTCTGGACCTTCAGGCCTTGTGTCTACATCTGGTCTTTCTGCTATTTCAGTGCAGTTATCTTTGCACACTGCAAAGAATTTCTAATTAAATTTGTGCCAGGAATCAAAAGGCACCTCTTCCAGCTTTCTTGGCAGAAGATGCAGCATGGTCTCCAGAAGCACAGCAATCTAAAAACAACTGGAGACACTTAAAACAAACTTCAGTTCTGAATTTATAAGCCTTTTCCTGTAAAATTGATGCACTAGCATGATCTGCTTCAGTATATGAGTGAGGCTGAACCAAGGTCAGGGAAAGTGTGCATATTTGCTCCTTAAGAAAGCAGGCACGTTGGAGGTCCAGGAGACACAAAGGTCAAGTGTAGATTTAGGGAAAAAATTGCTTAATTTCTAGTTTAACTATGTAGTTGTATCTCTATCTCTCTGTGAGAGCAATTAATTGTGTGGCATGTTCTACAATGTACTACAGAAATTAAGCATATTAATAATTATTAGTTCAAACAGTCTCATTCAAAGTGTGACCTAATACTAATTATTATATATTACTCTGTATGGTAACCTTTTGGTGTGTGTCATGCAGCTGTGCACCTTCCAATTATCTTCCTCACCTTGAAATCAAATATACCCAGGAAAATCTTGTTTATGGAAAATTGAACTCAAGTTATTAAATTTTTTTCCCCAAGTGCCTGTCAGGACCTTTTTGTTTTTATCAGTTTTATTCAAGCTTAGCATTGCTTTACTCAAGCTTAGCATTTAGTAATAAAACAAAAGCACTCCCCTAATATCTATTTTTCTAACTGAACTCAAATCAGCTTTAAAAGTCTTACTGAAACTGGGGCATTCCTCTCCTGTAAGCATTGCCTGAAAAATCAGTAGAAATTGTCCCAAATTAACCTTAATTTCTTAAAATATATGATACTAAATGTATTTCGATACCAGTTTTTTTCAAGAGTGAATAGACCTGCTGCCTTCCCAGTAGGACCAATTATAGTAATTGCTTATTTGTGATTGTTGTTTATTTTGAATATGCTCCAACACAGATCACCCTGCAGAAGTTGGCCACAAAAAAAGTCACAAAAAGGCACCCAGGGGTGTGGATAATAAAAAAAAAACCCACAAAAATGCACCCATCTGGAAAGATAAGACTATTTGATATTTTCCCATGTAGTCAGTTTGTAACAAATAAGTACGGTATATCAGATTTAAATGCTTGCTTCAAAATTGTAATTCAAAAGGATACTTGAATTACTCAGATTCCATGTGATAAAGTAATGGCTTTGGAGGTAATGTACAAAAGGTGTAGGAGGTCAAATTCATCTAAGGAAATGTAGGGGGGTTGCAGACTGCCAGAAATAGTGCAAATTGAGTCCACTTTTAGGGTTAGGGTTAGGGAATCATGGGAACTGTAGTTTATTGTGTCACCAGAGCTCTCTGACGGAGAAGGCTCAATGTCTCAGAAAAAAATACATTTCTCATGATTCCCTAGCACTGAGCCAAGGCAGTTAAAGTGGACTCAATTTGCACTATTTCTAGCAGTCTACAAAGGCCCGAAGTTTGCAATGAAGATGGCATCAGATTTTTACATTCCAGTTTAGTGGTAACACAGAAATGAGTTCTCACAAAATACTTCCAAGGTATTTTTTTTCGGTTGCTTTTCTACCCCACCCTCCTGTTCAATCCATGGTGTTCTGTCTCCATGGAGTTCTGTGCCTCCCCCTTGCTTAATCCGAGGAATAATACTAACATGAAATTAAAGCAATTTGATATGAGTTTAACTGGCTCCATGGAATGGAATTCTGGCATTTGTAGAGCTGCTTGTAGAATCCCTTGCTAGTCAGCCATAGTCCTGTAGTTCAGGGAAGAGAACTAGAGCTTTCTAGAAAAAAATTCTAAGTATCTAACGAAATTAATCTAAGTATTAGAAAATTCTAAGTATCTAATCCAAATCCCAGGATTCCACAGGATGGATCCATAGCTTTGACACTGGTATCAGATTGCCCTATGTGTGTAGTATAGGTACATTCTTGTTTCACCATCCTGTTGCATAAAACTCTTGTCTCCAAAAAGGAGGGTATCTTTTGATGGTGACCATTCCCTTGCAGAACTTGGGCATTACTTTTTAAAAGTAATTTGTTTCCATTACTCATTACAAAGTTAGAAAAGTCACCTCTTATTACTTGTCACAATGTTCAATGCATTGTTTGTTGCTCTGCTCATTATTTTTCTGTTGCTTTCCATTATTTCTCTTCTTTAAAAAAAAAAGGATTGAAAAGAAAATGACATAAACCTGGAACACTGTCAACATTCTTCTAAATATGCCTAAAGTAAAAAGTTAAAGGTACTCCCCATTGACAAGGTTGTCAAGTTGTGTCTGAGCGTGGGGGTGGTGCTCATCTCCGTAACTATGCCAAAGAGCCAGCATTGTCAGAGACTACTCTGTGCTCATGTGGCCAGCATGATTGCACAGAATGCTGTTTACCTTCCCACCAAAGTGGTACCTATTTATCTACTTGCATTTGCATGCTTTCGAACTGCTAGGTTGGCAGAAGCTGAGACTAATGACAGGAGCTCACCCCGTCATGCAGCACCCGGGCCTCGAACTGCCAACCTGCCGATCTTGCAATCAACAGAGTCAGCATCTTAACCACTTGAGCCACTGCATCCCTCAAAATATGTCTAAAGTGCCCTTTAAAAGTAGCTTTTGAAAGTAACCAGAATTCATTGCATTAAAACACTGCATTGAAACGTTGCATTTTTCTTCCTACTCATTGTGTTACTTTTCTCACATTCCTATACCTTCATGCCTAAAAAAAGGGGGAAGCTTCCAAGATGGTGCTTTGTGGTGAGTCTGTACCTCTTACATTCACCTTTCATACTTAGGTTCATGGCTGGCAGGTGCAAATGCGAGTGAGAAAAGGAAGGACCAGGGAGAAAACACACACACAAAAAAATCCATCATGCCAGGCCTAGCAGCTGAAGAAAGGT
>CM034708.1:182939406-182959102 GCA_020142125.1 Phrynosoma platyrhinos | reverse complement strand
GCAACAGGGTGGCCGGTATACCAACAGAATCCCCAAACAATCCCTGGTCTTAATGTAACCACTATATGAAAACTCCCATGAGAAGATCTCAGTGAAGCTCCCATGCAAATGCCAAAACATTTTAATCTGGTATCCACCAGAACTTTTTAAAATTCAGAAACCATCCTGTCATCCTATACACACAAATCTTACCTTTCTGTCGCATCATCTTCAGTAGCCAAACCATCAGAATTCCGGTAACAGAACAGGGTTGTATGTTTATCGCCCATCCTGCATCTTGGATTTATTCTATATTAATTGGTTTACCCAAACACTTTTAATAATAATAATTTATTTATACCCCGCCTTTTGCCGTAGCAATCAAGGCGGCTTCCAGCTAAAACAGATACAAACCCCAATAATAAGCGTAACCCCCCTTTACAAATACATTAAATACAGTCTCAATTAAAATCAATGTATACATAGACAATTTAAAATAAAAAAGCAAATTACATCAATTAAAACAGTAGGCCCTCTGGGTTGAGCAAAAATAAAAGAGAGGAGAGTGTCTAACAAGAAGAAATCAGGATTGGAGATGATTTTATTCTGGATAGGCCTGCCGAAAGTGATCCATCTTGATGGCTTTTTAAAAGCCATCTAAGTTGGTTATCTGACAGATCTCTTCCGGCAAGGTGTTCCAGAGTCTGGGAGCGGTGGCAGAGAATATCCTCTGGGAGGTCGCCGTCAGTCTGGTTCTTATCGGTTGAAGAAGCTTCCTCTCAGAGGACCTGAGGGCGCGGGGCAGATTATATGGAAGAAGGCAATCCTCAAGGTAAGTTGGACCCAGGCCATGTAGGGCTTTAAAGGTCATCACCAACACCTTATACTGTGCTCAGAAACTGATAGGCAGCCAGTAGAGAGATCTTAATATGATCTGATCCCCCCAGATGTTCTGGTGATCAACCTGGCTGTCATGTTTTGTACTAAGTGCAGTTTCTGAGTTAGGTATAAAGGTAGCCCCATGTAGAGTGCATTACAGAAGTCGAGTCGTGAGGTTACCAGTGCGTGTACTACAGTTTCTAGGTCCCTTACTTCCAGGAAAGGGCGCAGCTGGCATATCAGCTGGAGCTGATAGCAGGCACTCCTATCGTGTTCACCTGATTTATCATGTGAAGCGACGAGTCTAGGAGCAACACCAGACTGCGAACACAGTCCTTAATAGAGAGCGTAAATCTGTCCAGGACTGGAGGTTGCAATCCAATCCTTGGTTTGGGGCCCCTGTTGTAAGTACCTCCATTTTGTCTGGATTCAGTTTGAGTCGTTTTTTCCTTATCCAGTCCATTACCACTTCAAGACATTGACTGAGGGGAGAACCGCCATCTGCCATCATGGCAAGCTGACCGAGACATGGAGCAGAATATTTGGGTGTCATCAGTATATTGATAACACCCTGCTCCATGTCTCCTGATGATCTCTCCCAGCAGCTTCATATAAATATTGAACAACATTGGGACAGGATGGTGCCCTGTGGACCGTCATATTTTAGCTCCGTTTTTGAGGAGCAGCTGTCCCCGATTTGTACCCTCTGGAACCTGCCTGAGAAGAAAGAGTGGAACTACTGAAGAACAGTGCCTCCTACTCCCAACTCTCTCAGACACTCCAAGAGGATGCCATGATCTGTTGTGTCGAAGGCCGCTGAGAGGTCCAAAAGCACCAACTGGGTCATGCTTCCCCTGTTGGCGCTAAGGCATAGGTCATCTACCAGAGAGACCATGGCCGTCTCCATCCCATATCCAGGTCTGAAGCCAGTTTGAAATGGATCTAGAAAATCAGTTTCATCCAAGATCACTTGGAGTTGGAAGGCAATGGCTCGCTCAATCATCTTGCTCAAGAATGGTAGATGCGAGACTGGTCTATAATTTTTCAGATCCAGGGGGTGGGTCCAGGGTAGGTTTTTTCAGGAGAGGTATAACGACTGCCTCCTTCAAACTTGATGAAACAATTCCTTCCCTAAGGGATGTATTGATGACTCTCTTAAGAAAGGCCTTCAATGCATCACCCCCCCTAGACGACCAGCCAAGATGGGCAGGGATGGAGGGAGCACGTTGTCTTCCTCACTTTTCCAAAGATCTTGTCCATGTCATTGGTACTCACTGACTTGAACCGATCCAGTCTACTCTCACAAATGGGTTTACTGGAACCTCATGTGTCACTTCTGTTGTAATCCCGGCGTCTAAGTTGGCTCTTATCTTATCTTTTAAAACTGCTGTACATTTACTTTAGAGCTGTCAACTGATTCAGAAGAATGTACAGGCATATTTTGCTTTAAAGTACTTCAATTTAGAGTGTTTTGGTAGTACAGCACTTTACAATTATACAGTAGGGCATCATTTTGTTGCCTGTTCTAGTCTGTTTACTGCATTTGTGCACTTTGTGACTCAGCTCTCTGTTCTAACCAAAAAATTAATTCATTATTTTTATTTGACTTGTAAAATATACACTGGAAAGTGAAGGGGAAAAAAGGGTGGAAGTTGCTTTAAGGTGATAGATGGCCTGAAACCTAACCTGCTGTATTAGCAAAGTATGCCTGTAACTGACTGTGTAATCCAGAGACTGGAACCAACACATTACATACAACATTGTGATGTCTTATGTTTTCATATCCTTTTATACTAAATGATGGATATTGCTGTTAATTTTAGGTATTATATTGCAAACAACAGGTATTATATTTAGGTATTATATTAGAAGCAACAGCAGTTCTACAAATTACTACATATTAATAACATTTACTAATTACTTTAAAACTTAATTTGTGGGTGTGGGTGTTTTTGTCATTTGGAACCATTTTTCTGTTTTTCAAATTATTATTTCTAAAAATAATTAATTTAAAAGTAATGTGTTAGTAATGAGCAATGTAACACAGTACTTTTTACTATGAAATAATGACTACCAATAATGGAGTAATTTTTTTACCAAGCAACACTAAAACTCTATAATATTTCCAAGCTGTGTTCTGTTACTGTAAGGAGTTTATCACATAGGGACCTATGTGTTTCCATTCTGAAAATGGTTAAAGTGTCTGCATCCCAGAAAAGCACGCAAATGTGTAAATGATTTTCACATGCAGAGCACAACACCACGTTAAAAGCACATTACTAATGTGAGAAAGTGGGTAGAAAGCACATTTGATTTTCACACAGATGCAGACAAATCCCGTTGATGGTTTGGAAATAACTTTTTTGTGTATGCGCACAGAAGCAGTAGTTGCATTACCAGAAATCACCCAGAGAAATAAACAATTATATTTACACAATTTTCTTTATAAAAATATACTATACTGCCCTTACTTTCCAAGAAATGGTATCCAACCTGAGTAAAAAGAGCAGAACATTACTCAAAAGAAATAGGAAAGGAAAGAGAAAACTTCTCTCTCACTGCACCCCTGCCTTCCTCGCCAGCTGATCCTTTCAGAGCCCCTGATAATGGAAAAGGCTGGAGGAGGAAAGAGCGGCACAGGTGAGAGATGCAAGCTGTTTCTCTCTGTGTGTATGCGTCTGCTGATCCTTTAAGAGCCCTGGCTGAAGCATAAAAGGCTGTGTCCCTCTTGGCACAACAAAGCACAGCAAAGCAGCAAAGAACCATGGGAAGTCTGACAACAAGCACAAAAATGGGGAAAATCCGGCAAATTGCTTTCACACTACAACAATTGCGCAAAGAAAGCAAATTCATGAATGAAATGAAAATGAAAACACGGTATTTTCCCAAAAATAACTATTTCCTGATTCATGTCACTTTCTGTTTGGATTCTAAGCGGTTTGCATGTGACAATTGAAAACCATTCACACAATCGTGCCTAATACACTGGATAACTGTGGGTTCTGGCCCGTTTAAATTTCCAATTTTCCTTATGTGATAAACTCCTTAGTCTCATTAAAAGCAAAGATCTCCTGAAAGTGTGCATAAGATTTCAGATTGAATTACCTACTTTTGAATTAATTGATTCATCAGTCTTTTCAAAGTATATTTCCATATCCACATCAAAACTTTAAAATAGCTCTCCTTAAAAGATACCATAACTTACAATGAAATTAAAAAATAAAAACAAAACATCTCAATCTGTAGCTTGTTAGAAAGAAAAGTCATCCCCTGTTATATCAGCAAAGACCAAAATAAAAATAACACTGACAAATAAGTATTGATTTTTTCTTATGTTACTATCATCCTCTTGTGTTATTCTTCTTGCTAGACAGGGATATTTTAAGCATGCATTTAACTTGATTGTTGATCAAGAGCACAAAGCTAGAATCAGTGGGAGAGGATATTCAGGAGACTTTTAAGTAAAATGTTAGGAGAAATTTCCCAAGAGCTGTTTCATGAGAGTCAATTTGAGGGTGGACTACAACGCTAGAAACCAGGGTTTGATTCCCAGCTCAGCTGTGAAACCCACCGGTTGACCTTGGGCAAGTCACAAGCGCTGAACTTCAAGGGAAGGCAATGGCAAATCTCCTGGAAACAAATCTTGCCAAGAAAGCCCTATGATAGATTTGCCTTAGGGTTGCAGTAAGTCATAAATGACTTGAAAGTGCACAACAAAACAAGAGCTGATTCACAGTAGGTCAGCCTGTTTCAGGAAGTGATGGAAATATTTAAGCAGGAGCTGCATGGTCATTGTCAGAAATACTGCATTTGTGAAGCATTTGCACTGCACATACTGTACTGAGCACAACAGTCTTTCCCAACCTGGTATACTCCGCATGTGTTGGACTACAACGCCTATGTACCACACATCTGGAGGGCATCAAGTTGAGAAAATCTGGAGCAGAGGGTTGGACTAGGTGACCTTTATGTTTTTCTCTCTTTCCTAATGCATGTGCTCCAGCTGCCCTGATCTGGCAGCGACAGTCCCAATGAATCCCCTATCTCATTTTTCCAGATGCTTTTCAAACATCCTAGTTTCTCTCTCCTCCTTCCACTTTCTCCCTTTGTATTCATCTTACTTCCATCATGCAAACTGAGTTCAAAGTGCAAAAGCAGTTTGCATTCAATGAGCACAGCAGAGGGGAGGGGAGAGAGGAAAGCAAAATCTTGCCCTTCTTAGTAGGATCAGGCAAAAGCAAACTGTAACAGCCTCTCCTAGCCTGGAAGAGCTTCCTTGCTAATAATTTTTGCCATATTGATCATATTCCGTTGTTGCTTGGCCACACACATCCCGATTTTTTTCTGTCCGAGTTCTAATGCTAGAACTAGAATTCTAGATCAGGGGTAGGCAACCTTTTTGAGCCGGGGGCCAGGTTGCTGTCCCTCAGACAATTGGGGGGGCCGAAGCACCAAAAATAAATAAATAAATAAATAAATAAATAAATAAATAATATTTTTTAAAAATACATTTTTTAAAAAAATATATATGCATGCACATTATCTCAGCCCCAGGAGAGCCATGACAAAACCCCTATGGAGATTTTGCCAAGAAAACCCAAGAACAAGTAATAACAACAATAATCAATATCATCATGATGGGGGGCGGCAGTGGGGGCGGCAGGACCGGCCTGGGGCCGGTCCAAAGGCCTCAGGGGGCCACATCCGGCCCCCAGGCCTTAGGTTGCCTACCCCTGTTCTAGATCATACACTGAAAAACTGAATGGTGGGAGATTCAGGACACAGAAAGTGAAATACCTCACTACACAGCACGTGGTTAAATTGTAGAATTCACTGGCACAAGATGTCACAATGATGGCCAACTTGGAGAGCTTTAAAAGGGGATTGGATGGATTCATAGAGGTCAGGACCATCAATGCCTATTAGTCAAGATACCAATGGTATCATCACAGTTGCACCTGTCTCCTCTTCCTCCTCTTCTGCCTTCTCTTTAATACCCCATGCTATACCCAAGGATCTCAGGGCAGCATACAATAAAATGAATGTGAACCATTTATTTATTTATGAGATATTTCATATCTCACCCACCATCTTATTTAAAAACTCTGAAATTGCAAGAATAATTTAAATAGACTAAAAAACATATCAAACAATTTAGCAAGCTAAAACAAGACTGTTCAAAACCAGTTAAAACAGTTAAGAAAACTTAAAAGCAAGCACATGTGTAGAGTTTGATGAAATCAATTTGTTCCCAAACATTTTAGTAAAAAGTCCATACCTGCCAACATTTCACAAATGAAAACTGGGATATGTGCCCAAGCAACAACTGGGTGTTGTCAAGATGGCAAAGGAAGCAGACACAAGCTAGAAGGGGCTGCAGCAGTTTGCTTCTGTCTGAGCCTACTGGAAAGGGCAATATTTCACCCCTTCCTTTCCTCTGTCTCCTGCTAACTGGGTGTAAACTATTTTGTACTTTGAACCTATTTTGCATCAACTGAAATAAACTAAGAATACAGGTGGGAGAGCTGGAGAGGACCAAGAAACCTATATATTCTAAAAGCAACTAAAAAGTTGGACAAAAGCATGATTAATCAGGTCTGTCTCTGCCAAACTGGGGCAGTTGGAGAGTAAGAAAGTCAAGTTTTTACTTGGTGCCAGAATTACACCAGTATTGGTGACAGTTGAGCCTCTGAGGGAAGGAGCTGGCTGAGTATTCCTTGCCTAAGAAAATCCTATAACATTCATGTTGTTGTTGTTGTGTGCCTTCAAATCATTTCTGACTTATGATGTCCTAAGGCAAACCTATCACGGGGTTTTCTTGGCAAGATTGTTCAGAGGAGGTTTGCCATTGCCTTCCACTGAGGCTGAGAGCGTGTGACTTGCCCAAGGTTACCCTGTGGGTTTCCATGGCTGAGCAGGGATTTGAACCCCGCTCTCCAGAGAGTCACAGTCCAACACTCAAACTGCTATGCCACACTGGCTCTTATAAAATTCATAGGGTCATCATAAGCCGATGGACAACTTGAAGGCATGTACACACACACACATATTCCACAGAAAGTGTCAGAAGCAAAACCACTCAAGTTCTTCAGTCATTGTTTTTGTTAGCATAGCTATGTGAATAACCCATGCATTCTGGCTTTGTTGTTCACACTTTTTAAAAAAATCAGAACTTCATTTATGCACATCTCTGCGAGTTCTGTTGCTCATATGTGTCAGCATGGTGAATAAAGATGGAGTCGATGATGCGGATGTATTTGAAACACGTTCAAAGCATGCAGAGTTTTATCTCAGGTCTATTTGCATTGGTTATTCACACAGCCAACAACAAATTCACACAACAACAACTCAAAAAAAAAAATCCCGAGAATAATTATCCTGGGATTTGCAGGTTTATGGGTAGCCCCTGAAAAAACTTTAGTGGATGCATTCAAAATGCATGTGAACAACAGAGATTAATCCCACATTCATCCAGGATTTTTTTCACCATCTGAATAACCTCTGTCTCAGTTGCTGAGGAATGTGAAATGGAGGGTGCAGCGGCTGCATGCATTTCCAGGTGAGCTTCCTATATGCAGTCAGTCAGCCACTGTTTGGAAAAGCACTGCATTAGAAAGGCCTTTGATCTGGCCCAACCCAACTCTTTTTTGTTTTGTAACCTATTGTAGGAATTGTTTTATGTATTGATTTTAAATGTAAGCCGCCTTGATGGCTATGGCTAAAGGTGGGGTATAAATAATAATAATAATAATAATAATAATAATAATAATAATAATAATAATAATAATAATAATAATAATAATAATAATAATTATTATTATTATTATTATTATTATTATTATTATTATTATTATTATTATTATTATTATTATTATTATTATTATTATTATTATTATGTTTCAATGTTTCCCTGACAGGTACAGATGAGCAAATGCTTCCATGGCTAGGGTTTCATTTTCCTCTTGAGATCACAGAACTGAAAGGGAGGAAAGCCCAAAAAGAGGCCATCTATTCCAACTCCCACACTAGGGGGTACATATATTCAGTTTCCGACTCAGCCTTGCTGCAGTCAATCCCTGCCATTGTTTCTTAGTCTGGAAGAAATAGGACCTTCCCAATGAGGGTGTGAAAACAACCTTTTCATATCTGGCTGCTGCAATCTCAGTACACATTGTTAAGTAAAGTACACTAGGGAATACCAATAGAATGGACATGACATTTATGGAGAACCTTGTATTTCAATGTATACTGTTTTCTAAATGTATCCTCTACCCTTGTAATGAATAATATCGAGGCAGAACAAGAATTAAGCGGTTGAGAGACTTGGACTAGAGGCTTTGAATCATGAAAGGCAAAACGTCAAAAGTACTGACTTAGTTTCATTTAGGAAAACCATAAGAGGATGTAAGACCAGCTATATCAGAAAATAAACACAAGAATAGCATGCTGGTAAACACATTGTTTAAGCTTATAAGTTAAAGGGCAGGGAGATTTGCATTGCCAGAGCCCAAAATAAGTTTTGAATCATTAGAATAGCTCTTTGTTCTCTCAGAAAGCAAATGCGAGACTCTCTCACAACATATGGCTGCTGAAGTCCAGTGGTTATGAAAGACTGGAGAAGAAATGAAGAAGAGTAGAAGCTAGAAGGAGAGCAAGTGTGGTGTAGGGTTTGAGCATTGGCCTACAGCTCTGGAGATCAGGGTTCAAATCCCCGCTTAGCGGAGATGACCTTGTGCAAGCCACACTCTCTCAGCCTCAGGGGAAGGAAGGCAAAGGCAACCCCCCTCTGAACAAATTTTGCAAAGAAAACCCATTATAGGGTTGCCATAAGATGGAAATGACTTGAAGGTACACAACAGCAACAAAGCAGCTAGAGAAACACATCTTTTTTAAATGGAAGAGGTCTTTTGGGGGAGGGAAATGATAACATTATAAATATGTGGAATAGGATGAATTAGAAAAAAAAGTCGAGCACCTTTCATTACAGGCAAAGGTCAACCCCTTTAAGGCACAATATCCCACTGAGAGTGGTTGCACAACAGGATGAACCAAGGAGCCACAGCTTATCTGTTCTGTGAAGGCCTTGGAAAGTTGCATTCCTTTAAATCTCTAAAATGTTCAAGAGGTAATGCACTTTAAGATCATTCATTGTCATTATTTGCTATTCATTGTATGGCTAGTTAGTTTTTTAAAAAGCCTTAGGAATGATAAGAGAATGGTATCAAATTTTTACAACTCCTATCAAAATGCCTATAAAAAACCCTAAAAAAGGAACCTGGAAAAGTAATATTGTTGTACCAATAAAACTCTAAAGTAAATCCATATCATTCTGGGAACATCTGGTAATTTTCAAAAGGGAAGTAGATTTGAGCCAATGTGGTTTTAGTGACCGGAGTGTTGGAGTAGGACTCTGGGGGGCCAGGATTCAAATCCTTGCTTGGCCCTGGAAACCCTGTGAGTGACTTTGAACAAGTCACACTCTCTCAGCCTCAAAAGAAGGCAATGGCAACCCTCCTCTGACTGAATTTTGCAGTGAAAATCCCATGATAGGGCCACCTTAAGTCAGCAACCATGTGAAAGCTCACAACAAGAAGTAGATTTGGATTTCATTAGTATGTCAATGGGTGAATACTGTGGAATACTAGGGAGGTCAATGGGCTGAGAAAAAACCCTTCTTAAACACTGGAGAGCTGCTGCAATTCAGAAGTTACAATAATGGGCTAGTGGTCTGTCTGTAACAGAGTGTTCTCTGTTTCTGTATTCAACAAGCTTGTTTCTCACAGCACCCAGTTGGACTGCTATATGAAACACAAAGGCATGGCATGAGGACAATAACCGTCTCTGTATGGTGGTACAGCTGATACTGAGAGAAATACTATCTCTGATCCTTGAAATAATATACACCTCATAGAGGTGTGATGAGTAGCAGCCATTGATGGCCTTATCCTCCATAAATCTGTCCTGTCCTTTTAAAGAGGTATTTAAGCTGATAGTCGAAGCCGCCAGAGGTCATTGAATTTCCCAAGAAGTCTCTATTTTGTTGTGTTTGGAAAACTTCTAGATGCTGTTTAAGTAATACATGCCAAATGCAGTCCCAATTTATTTTTGAGTTATGGTGCTATAGTGCATCAGTGAAACTGCACATTTCCAATATAAATCTATTACTCTTTTTTTAAATATTAAAAATTCAGAGGGGAAAAATTGTCCCTCAGTTCTAAGGCCACCTCAACAAACCATCAATCCCATTAAAATTACTCTGTAAGATCCCTACTGCAGATTCATGAAGTGTCTACATTTGCAGACTGCTAGAAATAGTGCAAATTGAGTCCACTAACTGTCCTGGCTCAGTGCTAGGGAATCATGGGAATTGTATTTTTTTCTGAGACATTGAGCCTTCTCTGTCAGACTACAGTTCCCATGATTCCCTAGCACTGAGCCAGGGCAGTTAAAGTGGACTCAGTTTGCACTATTTCTGGCAGTCTGCAAAGGCCCTAAGGTAAAAACTTGGAAAGGGCTCCTTTATGGTTGTATAGAAGTGGGAATTTCATTAGGTTGTTGCTTATCATGCAACCAAGTAACAAGCAACACCTGCTGAATTTCCCATTTCAATACAACTATTAAAGTTGCAGGAGCCCTCTCCAGTTTTCACTCTGGCATCCCTACAACAAACAGCCACCAAGAAAAACAGAATGAATGGACACAATGGCAGTGGCATCCCTAGGGTTGGTGTCACCCGGTGCAGTAACTCATGGTATCACACACACACCCCATTGACCTCCTCTCAATTCACACCATACAGAATTCTTAATATTGCTTTTTTGCACTGTTACTCATAAATGGGCCCCACTTTGGGAGAAAGGTGGGAAAATAAATAAATAAATAAATTGTATTTCCCATATAGCACTGAGTGTAATGCTAATAGCTGCGGCATAAACAACCAGCCATATTAAAATTATACCTTCAAATTACACGATCATATACACAACCTAAATGTATTTACATATGCCTAGTGAAGATTTGGTTAAAATTTGATGTTTTTAAATAACATTTAAAAAGAATAAATTTTTTAAAAATATATGTTTTTAAATTCAAATTTTGAAATTTGAATTTAAAAAAATTCTGGGGCCTCTCTTATCTCTTCCCACTGAGCTTCACCGCACTCTCACCATCTTTTGAAGTATTTTAAAGGCAAGCAGATTAATACTATAGCCCATTTCTGCCGAAAATTAGATGTTTGAGGAACAGTGGTTTCACCCCCACTTAGGGTGTCCCCTGGTGTGATCCACACACCCCGCACCCCCCTATTGACACTACTTCACAGTGGCATTAACTGTTTTCAAAGCTCAAGGAACTATACTGCAAGAATTCATGCTTCTTTAGACCAGTCTAGAAGAGGCTTTACTCACCCTTCCCCCTAAACTAAATTTTATTTGCTTGCTTGTTCTGTGCCTTTGAGTCATTTCCAACTTACAGCGGTCCTAAGTTGAACCTAACATAGGCGTCTCTTTGCAGGTTTCCTCAGAAGGGATTTGCCATTGCCATCCTCTGAGGCTGAGAGAATGGGACTTCTCCAGGGTCACCCAGTGGGTTTCCATGGCTGAGCCATGATTCAAACTCAGGGCTCCAGAGTTGTAGTCCAATGCTCAAACCATTACATCATGCTTGCTCTCCTTAGTCCCATGTATAACCTCTCCTCCATTCCTTGAGAAAGTACTTCTGTTATGAGAATATTTCACCTCCTAGCATTACAGAGATTTTCCTTCAATTCCTAAACTTCTAACATTGCAAAGATTTGAGATCAATCTAATCTGCACTGCAGAAAGAATGCAGTTTGACATTGCTTTTACTGCCATGCAATGGATTGTGGGGATTTGTAATTTTGTGAGATATTTAGCCTTCATGGCATAGTGATTTGAGCAATGTGCTATGACTCTGGAGAACAGGGTTCAATTCCCAACTTGGCCATGAAACCCACTGAGTGACATTGGGCAAGTCACATGCTCTCAGCCTCAGGAGAAGGCAATGGGAAACCTCCTCTGAAGATACTTGCCAAGAAAACCCTGTGATAGGTTTGCCTTAGGGTCACCATAAGTGGGAAACAACTTGAAGGAACACAACACCACGGACAGAGAGCCCTGGTGCCACGATAAACTACAAATCCCAGGATTTCATAGCATTGAAACCTGGCAGTTAAAGTGATGTCAAATGGCACTATTTCTACAATGCAAATTAGACCTGAAACACTGAAAATCATTCACCCCTCCAATTCTTCCATCTGCTGTATTCATATTCCCTTGGTAACTTTGCCTGCCCCTTTTCTTTGAACACCTAAACATTAATTCTAAAGGCTCAACTGACTTTTTAAGTTACTGTAATGTTAGAAATTTGAGAACTGAAGGAATATTTAATGGGAGACAGAATCCTTAGTTGGGAGGGACAATGTTGTTAATTTGCCCTCCACTCCATCCTAGGCCTCCCGCAATGAAAAATGACAATTTTGGGAACTGTTTGGCTTAGAAAAATGGAGAGAAAGTCTTTCCTCACACAGAGCAGAGTGATTGTGGGCCTTTGCAGACTGCCAGAAATAGCGCACATTAAATTGAGGTACTGCACTGGCTCAGTGCTAGGGAATCATGGGAACTGTAATGTATTGTGGCACCAGAGCTCTCTGACAGAGAAGGCTCAATGTCTCAGAAAAAAATATAATTCCCATGACTCCCTAGCACTGAGCCAGGGCAGTGCCTCAATTTAATGTGCACTATTTCTGGCAGTCTGCAATGGACTTGAGTTATTCCCCACCACAAGATGTCATGATGTCTGACTGATAAGTTTTAAAAATTCAAAGTGGATAAAGCTGCCATTGGACACTAGACACGATGAGTATTATCTCCATTATCATGATGATCATAGGACCTTTATCATGTTACCTATTGTTATGCTTCTTAATACCAGGTGCTGTGAAAGGTAAGTGGGAGTGTTATCACACTCATTCTGCTTGTCAGATTCTCATGGCAACTGGTTGGCCACTGTGTGAACAGACTGCCTGACTAGATGTTTGATCTAGCTATTTTTATATCCTAGCCTACAAAGATTTGGCTGCCCTTTGCAGTCATAATCCATTCTTTTGTGGACTTGTTGTTTTATGTGGGAAGCTGCTTAATATTGCCTCCCACCTAGGGCTGCCAGAGCGGCAACTGGCAAGAGCATTTGGACTTTGGTTATGTAGATGAGGACATTTTCAGCAGGCGCTCTTTGTTACCTGGTTGCATGGCAAGCAACACCTGCTGAACAGGTACAAGAGCTTTCTCCACTTTTCATTCTGGCAGCCCTAATCCCACCACTGCCCATCTATCTCACTAATGTCTATACTGCTTGTCATGGGCTCTCCTGGCTTTCAGAAATATTTTTTTTTCTTTCCAGCCCTACCTGGAAATACAGGCTGGTTTTTAAAAAAAAATGGTGCAAAAGTAAAGCTGTTTTTCTTTGGGTTTGCACCATTCTCTTTGATTCACCCTGTACAAGGACTTAAACCCAGGACCTTCTGTATGTAAAGTATGTGCTTTATGTAGCCCTTTCCAAAACAGGGAAAGGCATGGACCAAATGCAGCTGGTCTCTAGGCATAAATATGAACACTTAGGAACGCATGTAAGCCAGTATAGTGTAGTGCAGGGGTAGGCAACCTGTCCCCTTTAAGGGCCGAGGGACTTCAGTTCCCAGAAGCCTCAGCCATGTTGGCCAATAGTCCCATGCTGGCCAATAGCTCCTGGGATTCTGGGAGCTGGAGTCCCTTGGCCCTTAAAGGGGAAAGGTTGCCTACCCCTGGTGTAGTGGTTTGAGTGTTGGATGACTCTGGAGACTAGGGTTCGATTCCCACTCGGCCATGAAACCCACTGGGTGACCTTGGGTAAGTCACATGCTCTCAGCCTCAGGGAAAGGCAATGTCAAACTTCCTCTGAACAAATCTTGGCAAGAAAACCCCATGGTAGAGTCACCAAAAGACAAAAAATGACAAAGGCACACAACAACAACAACAACAACAACAATTTATACACATTTATCTATTGAAAGTACTCCACTGTCTATTACTGGAGAACATGTCTCTTCCTTTGTAGTGGATTTTTTAGAAAAGCAGCAAATAGCAGATTCTTTACAGAAATGCTGTCCCTCTGTTCATCATTTTGCAGTAAGGTACTGGCAACGGATTGAGGCTTGTTGAGAGACAGAGCTTGGAACGAACTCTTCACAAACAACACAGCTATGTGTAAAATGTTAACTGGTGAGGGATGGAAAGAAGCAGCCACCTTGCAAAAGCAATGCAGTAAATGTGAAAAATTTTTAGTGGAGTGTATTACATTTTCTTGTTCCTCTTTAAGAGCCTTTTTAGACAGGTATGTTAGACATTTTATGCTATTCTTTTATCCATCTTGGGGTGAATGTATGCATTTAAAGTAATGACAAGCAACAAAACCCAGTAAAGCAATGTGCTATTTTTTAAACATTGTAGCCAATAATGGCAACTAATTGCTTTTAAAATACTACAACAAATATTGCAAACAAATTTCTTTTAATCAAGTAACTGCTCAATCTATGGCTAGATACTATTCTCAAAGACATGTATGTAGTTGGTGCCTGTCTTGACTAATTTTTGAATAAGTTTCCATTACTATCAACAGGGGCTTTTTTATATAGGGGGGTTGCAGACTGCCAGAAATAGTGCAAACTGAGTCCACTTTTAGGGTTAGGGTTAGTGCTAGGGAATCATGGGTTGTTGTTTTTCTGAGACATTGAGCCTTCTCTGTCAAAGAGCTCTGGTGCAACAATAAAATACAGTTCCCATGATTCCCTAACCCTAACCCTAACCCTAAAAGTGGACTTAATTTGCACTATTTCTGGCAGCCTGCAACCCCCTTAAGAGTGCTACAATTCCACTCAGTTACGTCACTTGGGGAGCGCAGGGATGCGGACTGCACCAAGTGACACTGCCCATTTCATTTTATCACAAGGCTGCTAGTCCATTTAGACACACAAACTAAAATCAACCACTTTTCAACCCCATTGATCTTAAGAGGAGAGCAAAGCATGTGCTCCATTCTTCCTCATTTCAACGTATGTGGTGGGAAAATAAACATCAGCTAGATGGCATCAGCTCTCAATCTTCTTCTTTTTTAAAAGTATTTTAATCCATCCTCATTTATACGCTTTCCCAAATGATCCCTCAAAGCCTTCTTGCAGCTGCACTTTCTTTTCAGTCTGTAATTGGTACGCCATTTATGGCAGGCAATTCACATGGGAGTGAATGTCCACAATTGCATACCGGAAGCACTATAAGTAGACTGTTGTTCCCTTCAGAGTTGCAAATAATTTGTCTGCTTGTCACTCCTTTCTGGTTCCTTTCCCTCCAGATCTCACCACAGCTGCATTCCCAGTGTGCAAGAGGATGTTCATCCATAGATTCACCCACACACCTGAGGTAAGCTTGGGGAGGACCTGGGTGATTTAAGCCCAAGGGAACCTCAAGCCTACCATCTTTTCTCCCCTGTGATGCCATTGCCACCACCATCACCACCACATTTAGTTAACAACCACAATTACATATGTATGTATCTAAAAGCAACACAGTCTAGATTCATCTTAAAGGTTAGCATATACACAAGCATATATTGCAGAAACCACACCACAATACATCTGTTAACCTTTCAAATAATGTTCAAAGTACAAGAAAAGAGATTCCACCTAAACATTAGGAAGAACTTCCTGACAGTAAGGGCTGCTTGACAGTGGATACCCTTCCTTGAAGTCTAGTGTAGTCTCCTTCTTTGGAGTTTTTTAAACAGAGGCTGGATGGCCATCTGTTGGGGTACTTTGTGAGTTCCTGCATGGCAAAGGGTTGGACTGGATGGCCTTTGAGGTCTCTTCTGACTCTATGATTGTATGAAATGTCTCTCTTGCTTGTGCTACAACACACCCATATGATCCTGCTTTAAAAATCCAAGCAAATTCAGGAATTTAATATGGCCATGACAGCCTGGAGATTCTGGGATCTGTAGTTCCAAAACTTAATTTTCCAAGGATAATGATTTCTGTGAATCTGCCTGCCAAGAGTCATCATGATATATATGTAGTGGTTTGGATATTCAGACTCTGGGAGATCAAGGCTCAAATTCATACTCAGCCATGGACACTCAGTGGATGACCTTGAGCAAGTCACTTTCTCTCATCCTCAGAGGAAAACAGTGACAAATCTGCTCCGAATAAATGTTTTCAAGAAAACCCTATAATAGAGTCGCTATAAGTCAGAGTCAATTGGAAGGCACATCACAACAAACCAGAGAGTATGCTGCAGATTTCCATCTGAGAGCCCTCCTGTCTATTTATTACACATTTCTGTCTCTTTCTTCTGCAAATGAGCCTGAAGCAGTACAAGAACTAAGAGGCTA
Source organism: Phrynosoma platyrhinos (assembly GCA_020142125.1). Lineage (NCBI taxonomy): Eukaryota > Metazoa > Chordata > Lepidosauria > Squamata > Phrynosomatidae > Phrynosoma > Phrynosoma platyrhinos. The sequence goes on along the minus strand of CM034708.1, from coordinate 182,942,806 downwards.
AGTGGTGCAGCAATATTTAGGCCAGATGTGAGAACTGTCTGCGACCTCCAGGATACACCTCTGGAAACTAGTTTTTAGGAAACAACAGGAAAAGAGAACTATTGTGTTCTAGTGTCTTGTTTGTAGGCTTCCCACAAGTCTTCCAGTTCACTGAGACAAAGGATGCTGGATCAGATAGGCCTTGGTTCTGCTCTAGCAGGGCTCTTCTTATTAAGACTGATCCATATGAGAAATTAATAAAAAAAAGCCATTGAGCAGTCTACAAGGACTATTCCTCATGCACACCCACACACTACTCCAGACCATCCAGTTAAGAATTCAGAAAAGTTATTTGGGCAAAGAGTCCCAGGATCTTCCAGGCAGCATGGCTGGTGTCCATGACCAGTGTAATCCTCCCAAAATAATGTTTCCAACATGCACTCTAGTTCATTTTCTTTCCACTGTGTGTGCATGTGTGCACCTTCAAATCACTTGTTGACTTATGGCAATTCCATGAATTTCATAGGGTTTTCTTAGGTAAGGAATGCCCAGAGGTGGTTTTGCCAGTTCCTTCCTTTAAAATATACTGGTATTCCTTGGTGTTCTCCCATCCATGTACTGACTAGGGCTGACCTTGCTCAGCTTCCAAGATCAGACAGGATATAGTTCCTTTAGGATATTTTGGCCATAAAGCAATTCCTGCTCTGTAAACCTACTGGGTGACCTTGGGCAAGCCACACTATCTCAGCCTCAGAGGATGGCAATGGCAAACCCCCTCTGAACAAATCTTGCTAAGAAAACCCCCATGATAGAGTTGCATTAGAGTCACCGTAAGTTGAAAACAACTTGAAGGCACACAACAGCAACAACAACAACAAACAAACTTTGTCCCTTAGGCAATCTCCTATCTGTGTAACATAAAGACTAACATGAGGAAATTGGGGGGACGGACATTTAAGGTTCACTAACTAAACAAAGGAGCTTTCTAGACCAGGAGTGGTGAATATGTGATCCTCAGAGGTTGTTTGATTGAAACTCCCATCAACTCCAGGCAGCACAGCCAATAACAAGGAATGATGGGAGTTGCACTACAAAAATATCTAGAAGGTCCCATAGACCTTTTTCTTGGTTTAGACAGCCAGACTTTATTTATGTGAGAGTTGTTGTTGTTGTTCTATGCCTTCAAGTCATTTCTGGCTTATGGCACCTTAAGGCAAACCTATTATGGGGTTTTCTTGGTTAAGATTTGTTCAGTAGAGGTTTGCCATTGCCTTCCCTTGAGACCGAAAATGTGTGATTTGCCCAAGGTGACCCAGTGTAGCTAAATAAATAAAAATAAAAACTGGGCAGAAACTTGCTGTAGAGCTGGGTGGAGTGATCTTTCTTTAAGGAAAAAAAAATTGAGGAACATAAACACTCTTGGCTTTGAACAGTACAGTGGGGAAATCCCCAGCTTCTTAAAAGCAATCAGTTCATCAATTAACCTTCCCAGCATTAATGGGAAGATCCTTTGGTGAAAGAATAGTATGGCCATCCTTTGTGAAGCCACACAAGCATTGCCCAATGTCTGCCCAGCCATGAAACCTGTGCAGTACATAGCACTGTTAACTGCATTTTCAATTTAAAAAAAAAATGAAAAACTCCTCCAGAGGTTGCATATTCCTAGTAGACAAATAATGCGCTTTTAGTGTATTAGAGGGTTTTTTTTTTAAATGGTATACTCTCACAGTAAAAGCCTTACCTTTCAGGAGGGGCGAGGGGACCTATTTGGATAAATGAAAAAGCAACTACTCCTCTTTGATTGCCTGGAGACACAGGTGATCTGCTGGGAAAATCCCTAAAAAGTGTTTTCATAACAGAATTGTTGCCTGATATCTGAGCATTACAGTACAGGTGGCCCTCGAAGCATTGCCCCTTAAGCCCCCATTTTCACCACAACAACCTGCTGGGACCAGGGCCCCATTATACCCATTTCACAGATGAGGATATGACAACTGAGGAGTGGAGAGATCTGCAGAGATTGGGCTTTCTTCAGTCAGGTCTCCTCTGCATCACTCTGGTTCTCTTTTCAGATGATTGGGGTGTGGGGAAAATTTATATCTGCCTCTTCCCTGGGAGCAAAAGGCTGAGCTTGGTATGGCTTTTCTTTCTTCCTTTCCCTCTTCTAAGTGCTTCCCCATTCATATGCTCTGGAAGCCCACCCAGCCCTCTCCTCCCCCAGCCCCCTCTCCTCCCCAAGCCTGGGTCTACAACACAAGGCCTCCCTTTGTATTCCCTTCCCATGGCAGAGGCAGGAGAAAATTAAAAAATGCCCATGGAGGTGTCTGGGAGTGGGGCGATCTAGAAATCCATGGGCAGCTTTAGCTGTCAAATAACAAAGACCCCCCCTTCTCTCTCTGAGGGTCCAGCTTTAAATCTATGGACTGTGAAATAACATATCTCCATTTCTCTCTTTCTCTCTATGGGTGCAGCTTTAACTCTATGGGCTTTAAATCTACAGGCAGTTTTGAAGTTATAGGCTTCAAGTTTATGGGCAGCTTTAGCTGTCAAATAAAGATCATGTATCTTTCCATCTCTCTCCCTTTCTCTATATGGGTGAGTTGAACTCTATGGGCAGCTTCAGCTGCAAAAGAATAGATCCTTCTCTTTCTATCTCTCTCCCTTTCTCTCTCTGGGGGCAGCTTTAAATCTATGGGCATCTTTAACTGTAAGATAACAGAGACCCAGATTCTTTTCATCTCTCTATGGGCAGCTTGAACTCTTTGGGCAGCTTTAGCTGCAAAATAACAGATCCTTCTCTTTCCATCTCTCTCTTCTCCCTCTTTCTCTCTCTCTCTCTCTCTAGGGCCAGCTTTAAGTCTATGGGCAGCTTTTGCTGCAAAATAATAGATCCTCCTCTTTCCATCTCTCTCTCTCTGTATTTGTGGACAGCATCAAATCTACGAGCAGCTTTAGCTTCAAGATAACAGAGACCCAGATTCTTTCCACCTCTCTCCCTTTCTCTCTATGGGCAGCTTGAACTCTATGGGCAGCATTAGCTGCAAAATAATAGATCTTTCTCTTTCCATCTCTCTCTAGGGGCAGCTTTAAATCTATGGGCAGCTTTAGCAACAGAGATCCTGTCTCTTTGCATCTCTCTCTCTTTCTCTCTCTGGGAGCATCTGCGCCAGAGATGGAAAGAGACAGGGTCTCTGTTATTTGTCAGCCAAAGCTGCCCTCACTCCCCAAACGCACCTCCATGAGCATTTTTATTCTTAATCCGATTGGGAAAGGTTTGCTTTAGACCTGGGGGAAGAGAAGCAGCAAAGACCAAGAGGGGGAACCCGAGATACTGGAGATGGAGAATCCAACGTAGATGAAAAGGCAAGGATGCTGGTCCTGGGGATGCTGCGGCTGAGATGAGTTAATCCCCCCCCCCTCC
>CM034708.1:182928310-182939306 GCA_020142125.1 Phrynosoma platyrhinos | reverse complement strand
CTGTGCTTTCCCGCAAAAAGGTACAGGCACCCATCCCTCCTGCAAAGACTGCCCACCTCCAAGCAGAAGCACTGCAGCCACAGCCCATCTGCTACCCAGCCTCAATGCCAGGAGGAGATGCTTGGTGCATTGGTGCCAAGCCTGCAGCATTCTATAGGCAAGAAAAAGGGCTGAGGAGGGAGCTCTTGAAGAGTCCCAGCCTTGGTCTGCCACATACACAAGCCTAAAGATGCCCCCTTTCTGCCCTCCACTCCCCTTTTTTGAGTATCCAGATTTTTAAAATCTATAAAAACAGTTTTTCAGATCCAGGATTGTACTACTTTCTTTTTGGTGGGGTTTAACGTAGCACCACTGGGCATGTTTGAAGACTGGTCAGCTCTATCGATCCATCCATCCATCCATCCATCTATTGCAGGGGTGGCTGTAGTCCCCTCATCCAGCTCCATCCCTGGGAGATGGGATTGTCTGCATGAGGACCGTAAAGGTGTTGTGGTGGGGAGTCAGGGAGCAGGCGCTGCAGCTGCAGACCTCTGTTCGGCACTACTGTAGAAACAGACAGAATGAGAGGGCTGAGAGCAAGCAGGAAGGATGGGAAGAGCAAAAAAGACAGGGCTGCTTCCTCCACTTGGTTCCCCCCCCCCCAAGTTTTTGGGGGATACCCACTGAGATATTCTGAGTCACACTGAAGCAGCCCTCACCACCTAAAGGAGAGCTCCCCAACTTGAATTATTGGCAAAGCTGTCTGTACCAGCAGCCACAAGGCTATGGAGGTCTTGAATGGCCATGGTAATCTTTGCAATGGTTATAGAAGGTAGGCCAGACTTATTATTATTTCTGCATTGTAGAGGAGATGGCTTGCTAAAGTCTTGGGGTAGATTTGAAAGTGAGTTGCTTGGCAGTACCTCTGGATTAGTTTACATATACTGTATAAACATCTTACAGAAATCAGCGCTTGATAGCTTGGGAACTGAATGCCTGGACTGAAAAAGTATTGCATGTGGATTGGAATCTTTAATGAATTGTGAGCTTTTATTAGTGGTATCTGAGAGCCAACATAGCATAGTGGTTTGAATGTTCGATTGTGATGCTGGAGACCAGGGTTTGAATCCCATCTAGACCATGAAAACCCCTTGGATGACCTTGGTCCAATCACACTTTCTCAGCCTTGAGGAATGGCAGTGGCAAACTTCTGAACAAGTCTTGCCAAGACAACCTAATGATAGGTTTGCCTTAGGGTCAACATTAGTTGAAAATGACTTGAAGGCACACAACACATGCATACATACAATTTGAACTGACTCATTCACTCACGTCTTTCTTCACTTGATGGTGCAGTTGTCTTGTTCTGAGTGATATAAGTGGATGAGTGCATGTGTGAACCAAACTTTAATCTTCAGAGAACAGTACATGATGCACCAGGAGATTTTGTCCCCCAGAGGCTGAGTAGCCTTATATACTCCCACCCCCACCCACTGGGGAGAAGGGAGAGAATGGCATCATCTATTAAATTCCAGCAAACTCACCCACATGCATGCTTAGAAGTAGAAACTGAGTCATCCATAAAACTGCACCACTTTGTACAACAAAACTTTGGGTATCAGGAACCTAGAATTCCAGAACAAAGGGAGTATGCATCCTCATTCCATTAAACTTCCATCCCTTTCCTCCAACACTCAATCCAAGATAAGAACTCATGTTGTCTGGCACTTATTTACAAAATAGTTGTTGCTGCTGCTGCTGCTATCTTTCCTATCATTTGCAAAACAACTCCCAGACCACCCCCCTTTCCTTTGCACTACTCTAACCTAATGGCCATATTGGCTGGGAGATTAAAGGAGCTGTAGTCTAAAAGAGTAACATTTCTAACTTCTGTCCCTCTTATGGGGCATAACTCATATCAGTTTGAAAATTTAGGAGCAGATCCAAAATCTAGTAAGAGCTAGCCAACTAGGGTGGCCACCTTTTTCCCAGCAGGGCCCTTGAACTATGGGACAAGCAGAAATTTGCCTAGTTAATATTTTCCTATTCCTGGATCTTAAGTTTCCCCAGAAACCTGGAAATGGTATCACAGGGTTGTCATTGCCTACAGATAAGAATTGAAAAGAGGGAAAACTACAATATACCTAAGCAACACCAACAGAAATTGAACAACTGAAGTCAGGATGTATTGTATGTTGTTGTTGTTTAAAAAGGAAATTAAACACAGTTATACAATTTAATATAATCACTAGAAAAATACACAAGCCATTAAATTCTATAACGAAGAACCAAAGTCCTTAAAGGAAAGGGAACATATGCAGTCTGAAAAGATGCAGGAGCTCTTCTTGAAACAGATGATTAAAGTAAAATTCTTGATAGGATGGAAGTCAGTTGGCTCTGTGTGATTCCAAATCACCATCTGCCTACAGATAAACATGCACCCATTTGTTTCTGTCCCACTGGTTTTTGGTCAAACAGGGTTGGTTTTTTTTAGTTGTTTACTAAATTTGCCATAAGTTGACGAGGAGACACACAACAACAGCAACAATCTGCAAGACTTCTTTGATCCGTGAGCTATTAAGAATGGGGACAAAATGAATGTGCAGGTAACTTGTATTGCCTTCACATCTCTGAAGGCTATAGTTGGTGCTCACCTGAATAGAGATAAGAAGGGAAGGCATAACAATGCCACATCTCTAGAGCAATTTCCATTCTTAGTACAAAAATAACAATTGGCCTATCTGCCTCACGTTCACTGAATGAGACAATAAAGGTAATGACATCTGTTTCAAACTAGATCTAGAGAAATGGCACCTCATAGTGACTCTTTGAGGGTGGGAAGGCCAAAACTGGAAAATGTTACAGTTTGGGTTGCAACTCCCTGAATCCTGGTTGGGGGATTCTGGGAGTTGTGATCCCCTCGGAGAGTAAGAATTCCACCCACTGAGAAAATACCAGGTCTTTCCTCTGCCTATATTGCCCTTTGAGACTCTTTGAGTCACTGCAGCAAAGTCTTGCAAACATTAAACTTGGAAGGAAGCCTGAGCTTATCACAGGCCATAGCAAAGCTCCCAAGCTAGTTTCGGGACCTCTTTGCTCAAGATAGATTTGGGGTATCAGATGCAGGTGTGCCATACTTTTCTGGATGCTGCCCATCCTAAAGCTTAATCCTTTGGTGTGGAATCCTTTACTGTAGAGAACATCTAAATGGATGTGGAGCATACATGGTCAGCTGCAGTAAGGGAACTTGCCTGCTTTTTCTGAGAGTGATCACTCTGCTAGCACCAAGAGGGCCTTCCTTTTCCAGATTGGTGTTGTTCAACCAGCTGCCTGTAATACAATCATGTTTCTTTGGACTGTGATGCCTGTGTGAAATGCCATGGTACCCCTTGAGCACTTTTAGTTGCTTTCTCAATATGCTAGGTCCTTTTCTTCATGGAAAATGTCAGAAAGATTATTTTTTAGAATAAAAATAAGTAGATTGCCTTGGGGTTTTGGGGGGAGGTATTTTGCAGTTGATACAGTCATTAGAATGTATGTATTGGTGGTAGTGTTTGTCCCTCCACCTTCCTTTCCCCACATAGAAATGTTTGTGTGCGTGTTTGAAAAAGGGGATGATCCTTTCTTAAGGTCCAGAGTCCTTCTTTCATCTTAGTTGCATGCTAATGGGCTGTAGCTCCCCTTTCCTCCATTTCTCTCCCCGATAGAAATGTGTGCATGTGTTTGAAAAAAGGGAGGGGGCATATGGGCTCTGGAAGATAAACAATGAAGTCCAGGAAATAAAATTTGCAAATAAGTCCATTAGCAACACAGTGAGAAACCTTCCCTTGCTTAGGATACTTTCTTCTCTTCCCCCTACCCAGTAGAACAGTGGACCTAATACCAAGAAGTAGGCATGGGGGGTGCTAGGGTTGTCACCCAAGAGGAAAGGGGGCAGTAGCCTGAAAAAGTTTGAGGACTACTGCAATTTGTAGCATATAAAATAGAGACGGGGATCTGAAAACAATTTAGTTATTGAATTAGAGTTATCAATGTTTTTTTGCCGCGGGGCTGCTACATCTTTAATGACTACAGAACAACGGCAAATTTGACCAGTGGTTCCCCACCACCACCAATTTCTCCATCTCTGTCCTGGAAAAAGTTTTACCTGCTGAATTTCTGTTTGTTGTGCAGCTCATAAAAGACAGAAAGCTTGACAGGGGGAAAGATGACAACCCTCAAAGCAGCAATGGTGAAGGTGTTTCAGGAATCCACTTTCTTAAGAGTTTTAAAGGCAGAGATAAAAGTGAAAGTTAGTGTGTGGAGGTATATTTAAAGGAAGAAAGTGACAGCATGCATATCTTCCTTAGTTGTCCCATATATGTTCCTACTGGTAGGCACTAGTGTAGGAGCCATAACAGTAAGTAAGCCTTACTTCATATGCCATCTGACTCTGCTATCCTATCATGTGGCAGTCAAAGGCATTACTCCTTCCCTTGCCAGAATTTGGGAAAGTATTTTCTTGACATGCTCTAGTAAGGACCTGCCAAATGTCCACCTTGGCTAGGGCATTCTGGGAGCTGGATAAAATAGATTTATTTTGGTCACAGACCAGGATAATTCTGTATGAAAGTAACCTTTCCAAGCATTGTTCCTTGCCTGGCCCATTTGTTGAAGATTACACTGTGGTCCAGAACACAATGTAGAAATAATCCAGTTTGAGACTGCTTTACCTGCTCTGGCCTGCTAGGGAATCCTAGGAATTGTAGTTTGTTGTGGCACCAGAGCTCTCTGACAGATGTGGTCAAATGTCTCACAAAACTACAGCTCCCAGAATTTCCTAGCACTGAGCCAGGGCAGTTAAAGTAATCTCAAACTGGATCATTTCTGCAGTGTGTTTTGAACCTATATATAGCAAGAATGGGATATTTGCAAGCTTCCAGTTGTGCTGGTCTGCAGCTGCCATCCTCTCTTACTGTTAGCTATTCTGCTAAGGACTGAACGGAGTTGTGGTTAAACAATATCTAAAAGACCATGCATCCTCCACCTCTGGTATACCATCTGGGCTGCCATTGTACCACGTCTGTGCATCTTCCAATATACCGTTGGCCCTAAGGAAAGTGGGTGTAATGACAACTCAGTGTCTGGAGATGATTAAACATTTGTATACACCAGATCCCATCTGATCTTGAAAGCTAAGCATGCTGAGCCCTGCTTAGTACCTAGATGGAGGATCACCAATGAATATCAGGTGCTGTAGACTATATTTCAGGGGAAGTAACTGGTAAAACTTCCTTGTGATGTATTCCTTGCATAAAAAAAATGCTATGAAATTTGTTGGGTCACCATAAGTCGACAGGTGATTTGAAGGCACATACATGCACATACTCGAGTTATGAGTAGATGAGTGCTCACATAACAAGATAGGAGTTGACATGCTCCCATCTACACAATTGTGTATTGATCTGTCAGCCAAGAGATGAAATTCTGCACTGGATCAGAATTCTCTTTGGGCAACTACCACTTACTGAGTTTCCTGTTAAAAGCATTCCTAAGAACAGTGTTCAGCAGGTGAAAGACACATGCCTTTCTTTCTTCACAGCTTCACATTGGATGGTAGGTAGATCAAATGAAGGCAGAAGGCATGGAGGGAAAAGTGGGGAGGAAGCAGGGAAAATGTCAGAGGGGAGCATCTACCAAATGAATAGAAGCCCTGGGCCAAGTGTCCTGGGAGGACTGCATGACTAACGTTTGCCAAGGCTTGAAATGAGATGGTTTGCTCTGAAACAAACTCTTTGTACATTGTTGAAAGTGTTGAACCAGTCAGAATGGGCAATGGATCTGATGAGGATGAGGTGGTGCTGATAGACTGGTACAGCCTTGCAGCATTGCCAGGGTGTGTGTGTAACGCTGATAAGGAACAAGGGATATTGTCTGGCAATTAGGCTTGGCTTATAAGCTCTGGTTCAGAACATATACTGGTTTACATTCATAATATATTGCTTGTAATTGCCCATTTCCAGTTCTTTCCTCTCTGCATCCTGCAAATGCTGAGCACAAAACCAACCAAAGGAAAACTGAGGTGCACTTTCATTACACAGTCATATCAGTTTGGTGCCACTTTAACGGCCATGGCTCCCTCCATAAAATCCTGGGATTTGTAGTTTAGTGAGGTACTTAGAATTAACTGCTGACAAGCTAAACTGCAATTTCCAGGGCAAACAGAGAGTACCCTGAGAACGAAGGCTGAGAGTACCTTGAGTACTTTACAGGGTGTCTTCGGTGTGCATTAGAGCAGTGGCTCTCTAACTCTGGACTTCAGTGGTCTCAGGCATCTTGACCAATAAATAGGCAGGGATTCTGAAGTCCCAATATCTAGAAGACTAAAGATTGAAAGCAACTATACCAGAACTCTCTAGCAGAGGAGTCTTAACTACCTTGCTAAAATAGAAATACCATGATTCCTATGGATGAAATCATGACAGTTAAAGGGGTAACAAATGAATATAATCTTGTAGCATAGACTTGATCAGAGAAGGAATGGGTTTAGGCTTGCAGGACCTGAGCAGAGAGGTTGAGGAGAGGAAGGTTTGGAGATGTCTCCTCTACCAGGTCACCATCAGTCAAAGTTGACTGAGGGCAGTGAACAACAAGAAGCATAGAGACCTCTCCAGTTTCAGCTTAGTGAGCAAGTGCATGGATGCAGTTATCTTCATGTGTGCGTGCATGAAGCATGCCAGCTTTATCTACCTTCTATTTAAAGTCATAATGAGAGGAACAGGTAAGATGTACTTTGGACATTTTAGTCAGGCACAGTGCAGCGTGGAGAGACTCAATTACTCAAGGATACCAGTATGGCAGGCTCCCCAGAGATCCAGATCACGCGAACCAGGTGCATTTTTGCTTTCATCTAAGCTATGAACTGGCCAGCTGATTTGTATTAGGAGAGGCATGTTCTGGGGTTCAGAGTTGCAACATTTGAAGTTAATGGGCAACTGTGGCCCTCTAAACATTTTTTGGACACAGCTCTCATCAACACCAGCTGATAATGGTGATGGATTATAGGAATTGCAGTAAAAAAAAAAAAATCTGGAGGACCTCAGTTGCCCATCTCTGCTGTAAGCATTCTCTACTCTCTTTACCCCCCCAAAAAAAATCTTCCAGGATTTTAAATACTGCTTGAAGGTTTGAGAAAAATTGTTTTAAGCTGTTGTGGTTTTCTTTTTTTGCGCAAGTCTTATACTGCATTGAATTGCTTGCTTATTGTTGTTTGTTCTTTTATACCATAATAGGCATTGGAGTATGAAACAGGTGGGAATCCTGTAGTCTTCTAGATGTTATTTTTTCCCCTGCTTTTAATTAGTATTTTATATGGTTATTCATTTTATATTGTTACTGTATTTAATTTGCTTCTTTTTTATGATTGGGAAGGGGTTGGGGTAGGGGATTATTTAGAAATATGGATTTTAATTGTATATTGTATTTTATTGTTGTTCTTATTTGTTGTATCCCGCCTCGATCCATAGGGAGAGGCAGGCTATAAATAATAATAATAATAATAATAATTTTGAATTGCAATCCCCAGAATTCTTTCCCATTGGATTTGCTAGATGGGACTGCTGGGACTTACAGATATTGTTATATCTGCAGGGCTGTCTGATTCTGCCCTTGGTCTATACCGGGGTAGGCAACCTTTCCCCTGGTCTATACCTTAGAAATAAATAAGTAGAGAGGTAGCTCATTTTAGTCACAGTGAAACACAACAAAGAGTCTCATAGCACCTTGAAGACTAATGAATTTAATGTACTAAAGCTTACTTTATTAAAAGCAAACATGAAAACAACAAATGTCTTAGTCTTTTAAGTCACCAAGATTTGGTTTTCAGTCTTGGTAAGGTTTGGCAGCTCTTGGAAAGAGAGAAGAAATTTCCAGAACTAGGATAATAGGTTTTTTGGGGGAAGGGAGGGTAAACAAAAAGATTATGAAGTTGTGGGTCAATTTAAAGTGGTGGTTTGATCCTTTAAATGGGGAGTGAGGAGGGTGTGGTCCTCCAGATGGTGTTGTATCTCCCTCATTACTAGCTATGCAGAATTACATCCTTCAGCATTTAGAGGGCTGCATGCTTTAATATCTGCATGGCAGACCAATATAGTTCAACAAGTGCAGTATCTCCCATTTCCCTGCCAGGAAAATTCTTTTACTTGTAGAATCTCTGCTTGTAGTGCAACAGCAACAAGTCAGTGTTATATAGTGCAGTGCTTTTCAAGCTATTTGATGTGGGCGACTGGCACAGTGTACCAAGCCCAGCACCATATTTGTGGACTGGCACTGGTGCATGGACCACCACTTAGAGTAGCACTGGTACACTGGAAACATGGCTCAGCCTTGAATATGGAGTGGGTTGGAGAGCCAGCATGGTGTAGTGGTTGAGTGTTGGACTGCAACTCTGGAGACCAGGGTTCGATTTCCCGCTTGGCCATGAAACCTACTGGTGGACCTTGGGCAATCCACATGCTCTTAGCCTCAGGGGAGGGCAATGGCAAACCTCCTCCGAACAAATCTTGCTAAGAAACCCTCATGATAGGGTTGCCATAAGTTGGTAACGATTTGAAGGCACACAACAGCATAATCATCAACAACAAGACTACAATTCAAACAATTGCTTAGCACATAATGATTTAGAAGCAGTTACTGGGGCCATTATTATTATTATTATTATTATTATTATTATTATTATTATTATTATTATACAGTTATGAAGCTGTGATCCCTCTTTAACTCTCTTAGTTCCATCCTATGGGACTGGCATTCTGGGGAGGCACTAGAGCAATATGACAGAGAATTCTTAAATGTCCCACCATAAACTCTCAATCCCAGGATTCTGTAGGATAGAGTCATGACAGTTAAAGTGAAATCATAGCACTATAATTGAGCAGTGTGAATGGGTCCAATTTCACTCTGCTTAACATAGGGATGCTGTAAGGATAAAACAAGGATAATGCCATGTTGATTACTCTGATTTCCTTAGGCGCAAGAATGAGAGATACAAACAGGATAAGCAAAGAGTTAAAGAAACGGGCATCAAAGTCCCTGAGCCTCATGAGCACTGAACATTTCTCAGAAATGAGGCCAGAAGTCTTAGTGGGGGGAGGGTGGGGATATGTAGTATTCCATCAATATTGCTACCGGTCCACAAAAGCATCTTATTTAGCTTGCCCTTAGCTGCCCGTGACCTTGACTAATGACTCAGAGATTCCAGATGGGAAGGCTTACATCAGTCAAGAGCTTCTGTGTACAAAGATACCCCTTTCTCCTCTTTGAGGAAGGATGAGAGAACAATCACTGTCTTTGGCAGCTTAGGGAGCTGGGCAGCATCCAGCACTAGGCTATGTTGTTTTGCATAATTTATAGCATTCATCATTTGATACCCAATTTGGCATCTTTCTATAATCACAAATGGGGATTCCTCTGCAACCGTTGCATTATTGCTAGAACAGAGTTTGTAGATCCTCACTGATGAGAGGGAAGTCACTCTTCCTATGCTCAGGGGTGTCTGTCTTTCTTTATTTCACATATTTCAGGATGCAGTTTCTTGATCCTGGAAACAGATTCTGTGACTGAGTCCGGAGGCAGATTCTATCCTGATAACTGCCATCAGAGCTGAGAGCAAGGCAAAACAGATCTAACTGGGGCCATAGATCTTGTGCTTTATCAAAGGTTGTCATTCAGACACTGGTTTCAGCTGATGTGCCTCATATGCAGGTTCTGTCCCATTAATCAGAGTGAGGCAATTGCCTCAGGGCTGCAGATACTGGGGGGTAGTAGCAAGAGCCCTCTGAGTACAGTATACGTACTGAGACTCCTAGCTGTTTCCTTATCTTGGAGGACACAACTGTGTGAGTCATGTAAAGTATTCTGTACCCTCTAACTAACCTACTATCGAGAAGTTAGTTCGCACCTATTAAAAGTTATGGAGGACTCCAGAACTTGTTTGGTTGTTGTTGCTGTTATGTGCCTTCAAGTTATTTCCGACTTATGGTGACCCATAAGTCATGGGGTTTTCTTTGCAAGTTTCTTCAGAGGGATTTGCGATTGCCATCCTCTGAGGTCAAGAGAGTGTGACTTGCCTAATGTCACCCAGTGGGTTTCCATGACTGAGCTGAGATGTGAACTCTGGTCTCCAGAGTCATAGTATGTGGAGGCCAGATCTCTTACATCTCTCACACTAGATCTTTCAGATCCCCTCACACTGGGTCTCTCGGATCCCACCACGTTGTACCTTTCAGATCCCACCGATTGGCACCGAAATATGTGACCACCACAGGGTTACACGGGATTCTTCTCCTATCTTAGGACAAATAGTTTGAGGCTTCTTTTACATCTCCAACCCGTGGTCCTCCCACTGACTTAAGTCTGTTTATTATTAAGTGTTTTTTACTATTCTTGGTAGCATGTTTTGATGTTAAACACAAATCACTTCAGGCCACTCCTTTGTGAACAAAAAGAAAATAACTTTTATTTATAGAAAGAGCTTATGATAGTATCTCTTTTGGTAATTGGTTCTCAAAGCTTATGGTTACAAAATGTATATTACTTCACTGGTTATAAATAGATTTTGTTTCAGGTGACTCAAGGAATTCAGTTATTCTTCAACTGTGTTTTAGTTCTTTCCACATGCCTTCCACTAAAGCTTATTCAGTAGGAGTATAAAGCCTATGAATCTCTAGCTTTATTCCTAAATTAGAATTCTACAGAATAATGTGGATCTGAGCCTTCCATTCATTGGCTCTCCACTACTCAGAGAATGTATCAATTTAAATTGATTTCACAGGACTTCTTCTATCCTTCCAAAATCCCTCCTCCCTATATGGGAATCTGAATCCCTCTCAAGGCTAAACCCTTAGTACCAATTGCACTCTTGGCTTGACAATTGAAGAAATATAAATTTGAAATTCAAAATGACACTGGAATTATATTTATTAAATATGATGGAGGAAGGATTAGGTAGCGAAAAACAGGAATACTGTATTATATGATT
>CM034708.1:182892006-182918385 GCA_020142125.1 Phrynosoma platyrhinos | reverse complement strand
TTCGAATTTAGTTATCAGACGAGGGGGAACGGGACAAATCCCATAAATCAAAGTCTTCCACTCGTCCGGTTTATTTCCACTTTCTACCCTGTGATAACGTCCTATGATTCTATGATTCTAAGTTTTTCCCAACTTAAGGCAACTTTAAGGCCCTTGGTAAGATTTAATTGACTAGTGGATTGCAATCAAATTAAGTAAAATATTGCTCTCTTTAAGGGTGAGGACCCAGCAAAGGTGCTTTTGCTTTTGTTTATTATTGCTGTCTTTCTACACAGGAACACACACTTCTTACCTACAGCTGAGGGCATTTGGTTATCCGAAAATAAGTAAAAATCATGCCCAGAAGCTGTAATTTCATTAAGGCTCCTGGGTACCCATTTGACTACACATTGTCAGACACACAGGTGCTCTTAACCACTGAAAGTCCTGTTTGTTGGTCATAGCAATGTGCAGCGTCTCTCTTAGTTACTGTGGTGGATTTGGTGGATTGTCAGTCCATTGCAAAAATTCAACATGAAGTACAAACCCTCTCATGTTCCAGATTAGAGCCCTCTGCTACTGCTTGGCCATTGATTTTCCACTATTGCTTAGAACTGGAATTAAAATGGAAGATCCACACAAACACGTAACAGAGCTCCATTGTTATTGTTGTATGCCTTCAAGCTATTTCTGATCTATGGTGACCCTGTCACGTGGTTTTCTTGGCAGAATTTGTTCAGGGAGATTTGCCTTTGCCTTCTTCTGAGGTTGAAAGAGTGTGACTGCCCAAGTCACCGAGTGGGTTTCCATGGCCAAATGGAGATTCAAACCTTGGTCTACCAGTTTCCTAATCCACTACACAATGCTAGCTCTTATTATCTGGCAGTGTCCATCCCTATAGTCAATGTCTCCTGAATTTGCTGACAATTAAATTCCATTTAGCAAAGGTTCCCAGAAATGTTGATTAAATGGATCTGAGGAAGTAGACTGAAGTCTATGAAAGCTCATGCTGCCAGTTTCTTTCTTTCAGTTAGTCTCAAAGGTGCTATAAGATCTCTACATACTGATTCTGCAGACTAACATGGCTATACCTTTGATTTCTACAATTAGTTAGAGTAGCTAGTATGAGGTTTCATGGACAATGAATGCTCTGGGTGCTTTATGGTAATAAAGCTGGGGTTTGTGCTAGTGTAACTACATTTTGTGATGTTGCATAAGGAGGTATGCAATATCTACTTGCATAACAGTTTGGCCAGGTGGTGCAATGGCGCTTGATTGACACTTGCCTCAGGTGTGCCTTCCCAGTCCAAACAGACACACTCTGGCTACAGATGTGCACCAGTGCTCCCTCACCATTTTTAACTAGCTGACTTCAGCCTTAGGATGTTCATGCCAGTATGCTAACTCTATGCTCCATCAGATTCAAATAGGATTTAGCCATGATCTGAACCCATGTGTGGTGGTATCCTTACGTTTTCTATTTATTTAACATATATATCCTGCCTTTCCCCAAAACTAAGATTCAAGACAGCTGGAAAACAACAACAGATTTTTAAAAGATACGTTTTTTTAAAAAACCCCAAAACTCCAGTAAATTGTACCCATGAAATACAATTAGACATGTAGTATATGCACTGATTTGCAGTGGCTGTCCTCTGTTTCTGAAAAGAGTCATTGCCAGTATTTCTGGAGGTTGAACCTGAAATCTTTTGCATGCAAAGTTCTGCCTCTGAGCTATGGCTCTTAGTGATGGCAGCTTCCACTATTTGTGGACATTTTAGGACTCACAGCTTTGAGAGGCATCATCTTTGAGAGTAATTGCACTAGGAAGCAATTCTGTGTAATGCACATATCTGGTGTCCTTTTCAGAAATCCTTGTCAGTGAAAAAGGCTGTGGAGAAGTCAAGAGCATGTGTTGTAGAAAATCTGTATGCACACTTTTTCTTCCCTTGAACTGCTTTTAAATTCAACTCCTAAGCTGTTGTGAGACGGGTTAAAGCATTAAGCCCACTTTGCAGTCAAGCTGGCCTTCTGTATGAAACCTAGTCCTCTTTATCTTTTCACTCTATATTACTAGAGAGTCATATCCGAGGGCAAAAACTAATATCCTTGGAGTCAAGCTACCACATCTTTCTGCTGTCACCAGACTTGCTCTGTTGAGAATTTAGATCTGGCGTAATCATTGCCAAATATGCATCGTGATCAAATTTTTTTGCATCAGGGAACCTTTGGCCCTCCAGATGCTTTAGTGACAATTCCCCTAATGGACAGTTGAGGATTGTAGTCCAAAAAAGGTCACTTTTCCAACCTCTGGATCATTTTTCTTAGACAAACCTCTCAGCCTCTAGCTGTGAACCCAGTGAGCAAGCAGAAATACTAAGCGGACTGAGCATCCTCTTGCCAACAAAAGTCCAGGTCATTGTAATCACATAAGGGAACAGCCTGGGGTCTTTCATTCTTCTGCACCCTGGCAGGATTATTTAAAACTTGGGTGTGGTGCGGAAGAATCTTATATATAATGTTGGTCCTGAGGTGATTGCCTCCTTTCACCAGAGCTGAAGAGGGAGGAAATGGAGAACAAAAGGAGCCTGGAAAAATAAATAAGGCACTTCTTGGATCAAGTGAAACTCCCTTGAGCAAAAGTGAAGCTTTCTGGAGGGGCCTTCTGTTCTCTTGCTGAATTTGGATAATGCTTGGAGGAAAAAGAAGGAAAGAAAAGACGCACAAAAGATGAAAGTGTAGAGTCAATTTTCTCTTTTTCTGTGTAACGAATGGGGAGCAGGAGACAGAGGGAATGCTTTTTTCTTTTTTCATTGCGTAGGATTGGCATATCACCAAACATCCACTGAAGAATTGGAGGAGATTCTTGCTGCCAAATAGAGACTCCTGTAGACCCAAAGGGAGGAATAAAAAAAGGAAGTAGTGCTCTCTTCCAAGATGGTAATAGAGCCGCTACTGTGGGAAAGTGAGCCTGCTGCCAAATCTCAAATGAAGAGACGATCAGGGTGTGTGCATATGTTTGTGTGCTTCCAGTGTTGCCATCCACTTAGCTTCTACCTTATTTATTTTTAAACATGTTTTGTAGATCCACTACCTTCCTCTTTCTGAGCCCTGCTTCCAGAAACTTGCCCCAGATCAAAAAGAGAGACAGATAGGTGAAGGAAAAGAAAACACAATTAGGAAAACCGCTTTGTTTTCTCAGGACTTTGCATGATCTCGCACTGACATCCAATTGTGTTGGGCTACCATTCCCATATGTTTCAGCATGGCACTAAGAGCATCACACTAAGAGACCAGGGTTTGAAGCCCTACTCAGCCATAGAAACCCTCTGGGTGACCTTGGGCAAATCACACTCTCTCAGCCTCAGAGGAAGAAAAAAGGCAAACCCCCTCTTAACTAATCTTGCCAAGAAAACCCTGTGATAGTTTCACCTTAGGGTAACCATAAATGAAAAATGACTTGAAGGCACTCAACAATTTATGGCTGGGGTGATGGGAGATGTAATCCAGTATATAACTGATCAGATGTCAGGGTTTTTCAGTGCAGTGATGTGAATTATCTCACTCATGCATTCCGCGTTTGTTTTTCTCATTATGGAACTGCATTGATGTGCATCTCTGTGAGTTTGGTTGCTCACACGTGCAAGCATCCGAATAACATGTTCAAGGCATGCAATGTTTTATCCCAAGTCTATTTTGGTCAATTCACATTGGTTATTAACACTACCTACGATGCAGATCTATTTTTAAAACTTGGAGCAAAACCTGATATCGATTATCCTGGATTAAGTGGGTTTTTGGCAGCCCTTCCCCAAACTTAATTGGGTGCATTCAGGATGCATGTGAACAAGAGATTTAACCTGGATTCATCCTGGGTTATTTTCACAGTGTGAATAATCCCTTAGTTGGAAAAGACTGAGTTAGGAAATAATTTGGTTGAACAGAAATATCTTTATATCTTTTTTTACCTGTCAGAATCCTTCTCTGTGATCTTTGGGCAGCTATATAGAAAAAAGAGTTGCTCCTGCAGCAATATTGAAATAGTCTTTTGTGGTTATACACAACATAATCTATTAAAGCCAACTTGATCACCTTTGAAAAACAAGTACTAATGTATCTGTATGAGCATTCATATTAAATAAGTAGGGCTTTAAAAAGCAAGGACAGCTAGCTTGCTGCTTTGTCTTAAGAAAAGCCTTTTTAAATTATTATTTTGAATCTGGCACTGAGGGCCAGTATTTAAAACACAACTAAACATTCTGTACCAACTGAAAGATATATGGCCTCATTAAGTCCATAGACTAGTCCATCAAATGCTGGGTAAGAATAAACAGTGCATACATGGAGTTCTTTGGGAAAGGAACAGGCAGTAAAATAAGGGGTGTTCTTGTCCTGAATCGACCTGTCAGGGCTATACAATCCAGCCAGAGATAGAGAAATGGAGATGGAGGAAAGGAGAAATTTGCAAGAGAGAACTGGTTTGAATTGTAATGTGTCACACAGAGGGAGGTGTATGGATGGGTGGGATTAATACAAATGACTGCAATTCCTCTTTGATCAAAATGAAGTCCCACTAGGGAGGTAAATCTTTGTGTTCTTCATCTTTGCAGACTAGAATGAATAATAGTTTTCACTATTGGATGAGAACATAAGAAGATTTCTGTACATTTCTTGATCCTATTCCAACTAGGAAATATTTGTTTCTGGAAAAAAATTGTGTGGAAATACAGATTTTTTTTTTTTTTACTTTGCAGAAATGCATATTTATCACTGCACAGAAATACATATTTTTCTATTCATAAAACGCCTTTCTGCACAGAGAAACCTCATGTACACAAATACTTCCCAAAGTGCAAAGACCCTCACAACAGCCTTGGGGCTGCTTATACTCTTCATTTTCTTGTTTGTGAAACCAGTAGCAAATAAATATTATTTCCCATCCTTTGGTCCCACACCAGAAATGTGTCTGCAGACATATCCATGAAGAACAAAGTGGAGTAGGAAGAGCTATACCAAAAAAGGGGTTGGTGGCAGGAAGGTTAAGCATTATCTACCATTCCAAATTGCTCCTTCCCAAAACTTTCTTTCCTTGGATGAAGCAGTCACCAGGGGCTTGAATAGCCAGATTTTTATGCATGTAATGAGTAGCCTTGGGCTCAGAGAGCTTATATTAAGGAACTCGCCTTATCCAGGAGAGACTAAGGTCTAACATTTGTTCCTTCTATGTTGTGTTGTTGTGTGCCTTCAAGTCATTTCCAATTTATGGCAACTCTAAGGCAAACCTATCACAGGGTTTTCTTGGCAAGATTTGTTCAGAGAGGGGTTGTCTTGCCTTCCTTGGAGCTGAGAGAGTGTGGCTTGCCCAAAATTACCCAGTGAGTTTCCATGGCTGAGTGGGTATTCAGACCCTGGTTTCCAGAGTCTAATGTTCAAACCAATACCCCACACTGGCTCCTGCGTATAACTGGAAAAATGAATTTGCAGAGTTGATTCCAGGTTTAGTCATGTTTGGAGTAAACAGACTGAAATCAGTGAGTCTTACAGTGCTTTCAAGGTGAGGCTTGTATTGTGCAGTTGTCCTGTCTTGTTGAATTTTATGGGGTGTTTGGATGATGTTATCCTCCACTTGTAACTTTGTTTTACTCCTGCTTCCTTCATTTTTTTTTATCTTGGCACAAAGCATCCATTAAGGAGGAAAAGATGAAACAACAGCTTGTCTTCTGATCAGTAGTACTAAGAGCTGTCTATCTAGGGCAGAGATAGGAAGTCTTTCACAGTGCAGATGTTTTGGCTTACAACTCCCATCAGTGCCATTCGACATGGCCCCATGATAAGAGACACAGAACATCTCCATCGCCAAAGGTTCCTTCCCCTGGTCTAGACACATCCTTAATTTAGTCAGAACTAAATTGATTTCAGTAGGTCTACTCAAAGCATCACTTAAACCTACAGCCTGTCCATAATACAATATAGCAAGGAGGAAGAAGTACAATATCATATCCTAGGACTGTACCATGAAAGAAAGTTGGTCATCCCATCCCACCTTCCGCTTTCTGTACTTCCATTAATGGCAGTAATCACCATTAAAGTGATGAGCTAAAAGCTTTATACTTAGCTTAGTCAAGATGTCTATAACTGAAAACATGAACATTATTTCTGATTTTCTGAAGCATTTTTTAACTTTCGTAACCATATCTTAACACAATATTTATTCCAGAAAAGACATAAACAGTCCCTAAAGGGTCCCTACAAATGTTTTTGAGATGAGTTCCCCAAGCAGGTCCGGTATTAAATTAAATTCAGAAGAGATCTCAGCTGCCTTGTTAGTACAGTTCATGAATATTACAGAATTTTAAAAGACCTAAGAGCTAACTTCTTAGGATTTGTTCCTCTTTCCTCTCAGACTATCTCTCCCTCCCTCCACACATTAGTGCTCATTTCACCTTGGTTTCTTCTTCCATAGCAAAACACTATTGCCAAGGCACAGCTAAATGAGCTACACCTCTCTTTTATTATCACTTAAATTTGATTGCCACAGCTGCAGATGGGCTGAAACTACAGAGCTGAAAAGCTGTCAGAAAGACAACGTAGAAGCTAAATAAGACTTTGCAATATAGGAGAAAAGTTTATATTTATTAACCAGTTTGGCTGGGGGCTTCTGGAAATTGTAGCCTATCATGCCTAGAGGAAGGCAGCTCTAGAATATATTGTCCTGGAGTTGCTGTTTTCAGGTGTCTTCCAATGGGGACATGAAAGTCAAGCCATAATGTCTCTTCACTTAATGAACAGCAGGATCAGTACACACAATTTGAATCAAAAGGCAGGCACAGAACTGGAAGGTAGCACAAGGGGCAACTAGTGGTGCAGGAACCAGACCTAAAGAAGTTGCCCCCTCCCCTAAAGAAAGAGAAACCATTCATTATACAGATAAAATCAAGGCATGTATTAAGAGATGCCACTGAGTTGGAAGTGAACCTCCTCCCTGCCACTGGTGACCCATGGTAATAGTGGGGGCAGCGGCGGGAGCAGGTCTGCCCATTCCCTTTTCACTTTGCCTTCTGTATAATTTATGTTGTCCTGAAGTCAGTTGTAGTGGAACTAAGCCCATGCCACATCTTCATTTTGGCTTTGGTTTCTTGATCAATAGGTAATAAGACAGGGTAATGCACTTTGGGGGAGCTAATGTCATTGCTAGTCCATGCTCTAACGTAGGGAGGTGCTTGTTAAATTGCTAAGCACAGAGAAAACAGAGTTTTTAATCTCTGCTTTGCCTCTATTCATGATGAAATGCTGAACTCAATAGATGTTGTAGGAGAGGGATGTTAATGAAAAGCAAAGGCAGCTGGGCTGATCCATAAGAAGGGAGTGTTTTCCTTGAATGAAAGGGTTTCCCTGTACCTTGCCATGCAGACTGCACCTATTTCCCACTGCAACACAACAATTAGCCATATCTTTCTTTGCATCTGCTCTGCAGGTGGTCTAAGATTTTATTCTTACTGCAATGCCTTTCTCAGGGCCTCAGGCTGAAGTCAATATCAGAAAAGATTTGATAAGCTTCCCTCTGCAGTATTAATCTTCAGCTGTGTGAGTGTATGCTATATGGGGTCTTACTGCCTCTTGTTTCCCTAGTCATTTTGGAGCAGATTGATCTTTGGAAGTCTCTAATCTTCATAGTAAGTGTTGATCTCCTTTCCTCTTTTCATATTTGTGTTGAGTTTGGTTGGCTGTTTAATAATTGAAAAGGGAGCGAACTTTTTGATGAACCCTGGCCTCAAGCACCTGTGCTCCAGAAGTATTTCTTGCATTGCAAACTTGTTGGGAGCAGTGGCGTCACAGGGGCTGAGGGGTGCGGACCACACTAGGTGACACCCTAAGGGAGGGTGACACCACTTCTCAAATACCTACCTTTTGCCAAACATGGACTATGGCATTTATCTGTATCTCTTTAAAATGCTTTAAGAGATAGTGAAGCTCAGTGGGAGGAGAAAGGAGAGGCCCCAAATTGTTTTAAAATTAAAATTTTTATTTTTTTAAAAAAATGAAACTTTAAAATTATTTTTGAATTTTTTTTTAAAAAAAACACATTTTAACCAAATCTTCACTATGCATATGTAAATAAATTCCAGCTGTGCATATACTACTTGTAATTTGAAGGGGAAATTTTAATTTTGCTCATTGTTTAATGTCACAACTATTAGCATAACATTCAGTGATACAGGAGAATGATTATTTATGTATAACATTGGTTAAAAAAAAAGCATTACTAAGGATCCTGTATGGTGTGAAATGGAAGGAGGCTGATAATGGGGGGGTGACACCATGAGTTCCTGCAGCGGGTGACATCAACCCTAGGGATGCCACTAGTTGGGAGGAAATAGTAAAGGAAAAATGGGAGAGAAAGTTTTGGAATGTAAGGCCACCCAGAAGTGGAGTGCCTCTCTAAGAAAAGGCATCCCTGGTATGTTAACAGGACAGTTGCACTCCATCATTTTTCTCTGTTCAGATTATGTGTGGGAACCTGCTTATTGGTTTGGAGGATGAGTTATGATCATAAAAATTCTTGGTTCAGATCTCAGCTCAGTCATGAACTTCCTGAATGATCCTAGGTAATCTCCTGTCTCTCAACTCCAGCTAACATTTGCAAAGCATGTGTGTTATATGTATGTGTGTGTGTGTATGAGAGATATATATTAGTTTGTAAGGATGATTAAAATGCTTTGAGATGAAATGTGTTAAATCAGGTCTGGGCAACTGCAGTGATGGGGATGTTAAACCCCCGTATCTTCTTAGTGAGCCACACTGGCATGCCCAGTACAACAGGACATGATGTCATGTCACTTCTGATTTTATTTTTGACCTATTTATGCTGCTTTTAAAAAAACATTTTACAAGATTTTGAAGTATGTGATGGGTGGGATGGGGTTGTGAGGGCAAACACTTTGCCTAAAATCACCAATAAATAAATAAATAAAAAACCAATTAGTGGGGTTGGGATTTCAAAGGTTGCACTTTTCCAGCCCCTGAAAAGCAGTACTTATGCCAAATGAAGTCACCTTAGGTAAACTGACCAGGCATGGCGTAGTGGTTTGAGTCTTGGACTACAACTCTTGGAGACCAGGGTTCAATTCCCCTCTTGGCCATGAAACCCACTGGGTGACCTTGGGCAGGTCACATGCTCTCAGCCTCAGAGGAAAGCAATAGCAAACCTCCTGTGAACAAATCTTGCAAAGAAAACCCCATGATAGGGTTATCTTAAGTCAGAAACAATTTGAAGGCACACAACAACAACAACAACACTGACCCCTGCTCTTTCATATTGTCAATTTCATCTGTAGCACAGTTTCCAGTCTTAGCTGCTTAATTCTCCTATCTTGCCTGATCCTGGTCAGATTTCTAGATTTCCCAAATTTCTAGATTTGGGAGTCTTGACATCCTGAAGTGTCAAGTTATCAGTGTGTGATCCAGCAGTTCCTACTTTTCTTCCTCCTCGCCACATCTGCCTTTCCAGGGTGAACAACTTCTGGGCTGCTTTGCCACCTTCCTACCCATTGTGATCCAGAGTCTCCACAAATTCCCAAAATTTGCCACCATATTTCAGCAGCATAATGGTAGTGCTTCAAAACAAGGCATGTGCCCCTGTCTTGCTTTAAAGCAGAAATGGTTGTTTTAAAGGCTGGGGGAACATCTGGCACTGTGCCACCAAATTATGCTATTATAGTGGCAAATTAAAAGGAAAATCAGCAGTATTTCTTATTGCCGCTGTAAATTTGGCTGTTGCAGCAAAAACTCAGGGGTGGGAGCAAGAACAGGGACAAAAATGATTTGGAGGTGCATGTTGTCCATCCCTGTTGTCATCATTTATGAACCAATTTGCACCAGATTTTTGGCTCTTAAGAGTTTATTGACAATTTGAAGCCTAGCCTCATTAATTCAGCAAAGGTTCATGTGTTATATCAAAATTCCGTCTCAAAATAGCACAGCTATTAGCCAATCAATTAAATTTAGAGTTGACCAGACAAGGGCCCATTCACACTACACAATTATAGTGCAGTTATACCACTTTAACTGCCATGGCAACATCTAATGGGCTCCTGGGATCTGCAGTTTAGAGAGGAGCATTTAGAATTCTCAACCAGAGTGCACTAGTGCCTCCTCAAACTACAAATCCCAGAATGGGGCCATGACAGTTTAAGTGGAATAATAAATGTATAGTGTGAATGGGCTCAAAAATAGCTGTTGGCATACCAACTAAGCTTGAGTGGAACAGAGACATAGAAATGGCCATAATTCTGTTTATCCATGCTTGGCCCACAACTTTGTGTGTATGTGTCAGAACATCAGAAGTACTTACAAGAAAGCATCTGAACATGTGCAAATTATTTTCCTTATCAGTGGGTAATTGCAGCCATCTTCCAATCTGGGAGTTGAAAGCAGGGGTAGATTTCAAAGCCTTCAGGGCTTTGTTATACATTAAAAGTAAGATAGGAATGATTTTGATTGCTTCTAGCCACCAAAGATTGTAGTCAGTTGGCTTGGTGCCTTCTAGACTTGCTGTTCTTGGGGAGAAAGACATTAGTAGTGCTTGGAACAGAGGGAGTTAAACATTAACAATGAGTACAGGGTATTACTATAAGAAATCAAAAGAAGACTAGGAATGGGAAGGGCAGCTATGAAAGAACTGGATAAGATCCTAAAGTGCTAAGATATATAACTGAGCACTAAAGTTAAAATCATGCAAGCCATTGTATTGCCCATCACCACATATGGATGCAAGAGCTGGATAGTGAAGAAAGTGCATAAGAATAAAATCAAATCATTTGAGATGTGGTGTTGGAGAAGAGCATCGAGTATACCGTGGACAGCCAAAAATACAAAAAATGGATCCATGAAAAGATCAAGCCTGATCTTTCCCTGGAAAGAAGGATGATCAAATTGAGACTGTCGTACTTTGGCCACATCATAAGAAGGCATGAATCACTGGAAAAGACAATATTGCTAGGAAGGGTGGAGTGTAGTACAAAGACAGGAAGACTGCACACTAGATGGATAGACAGGGAGGTCATGGGCCTGAATTTGCAGGACCTAAGCAGAATAGTAGAGGATAGGAGGGTCACTATGAATCGGGGTTGACTTGAGGGCAGTTAACAACAACAAAAACACAAGCTGTAAGGATGTGTGTAGTGTACAGTGCAAGAAAACTGAACAATTTCTAATACAAGTACATATATGCAACGTAGTGCCGTTGTAGCCACTAAATGGAATTATTTTTCAGTGTTTTTCTGGTAAGAGGCCACCATGTCTGCAATGGCTTTGCTTGCCATTTGAAATTATCTGTTTAATATTTAAGTGTTCTTAAAGCACAGGTACACAAGGCCAGTAGCATACCATTCCAACATTTTGCAGATGACAAACAACATCAGAGCGTGGCCAAGACAGGAAATGTTATTAATGAGAAGAATACACAAGCTAGGAAAGGTTGCATTAATTTACATTTTCCTGAACTTACTGAGCAAGGCAACATTTCCCCCTCCTCTTCTCTTTCCTCTGATGAGTTAAACACTTTTGCACTTTGAACTGTTGATTGCAGCAATTGAAGTAAGCTGTGGAGAAAAGGAGGGGGGAGAAATGGGAGAAAGACAGAATGTGGGACATTTTAAAAGCCTCTGAAAAAGTGGGATGACAGGATTAACTGGTACTGTCCCTGGCAAATTGGGACAGTTGCAAAATTGCAACAGGCCTCTCTCTAAACACTCCTGCATGCATAATTTTCCTAATCTTTCCGTGGGCCTTGACATCTCTATGCATAACTAGGAATTCCAACTGGCCCAGGGATTTTATACAAGGGTTTCAATGATATGTGCATGGTCTGTGCCTCATGCGTTTTATCTTGTTTCTTTCAGCAGTTATGAGCTATAATGCTGGCAATTACCATAGCTGTGAAAAAGGGTTTCTGGACATACATCACACACGTCGGGGGACGGGGAGGCGCTCTCTCTCCACCTTAAATTTTGACAAAAGAGCACATGCGGTTAAAAAGATCTTTCTGTAATGGCCAGTTAACCATCAAAGGCCTGGATGAATGAAAAGATCTTTGCCTGCCAGTGAGCAGAGAAAGGTCAGATGTGCTTCACAATCTTGCAGATACGGGCTTAGACACAGTAGTGCCTACCATGTTTTCCCGAATATTTAAATAAGACATACCCATAAAATAAGCCGTAGCAGGATTTCTAAGCATTTGTGCAATATAAGCCATACCCCGAAAATAAGACATAGGGCCGGCCAACGCAGATGGCCAAGAAGGGGTGGCTTTTCTGGGCCGCCCCTAGGAGTGGCGGATTGGGGCCGTGGCAACCACGTGCCGTGGCCCTGATACTCCTTTTTGCCGCCCCCAAAAGAGCCCTTTGAGCCTCTTCCGCAGCTCTTTTGCGCCCTTTTGGCGCAGTGTGTATGCAAACTGCGCCAAGAGGCTGCCCTGATGCTGTGTGCCGTTTGGACAGCTGCGCAGTGTCAGGACGGAGTCGGGACAAATAAGCCATCCCCTGTGAATAAGCCATACTGTGTCTTCTTGAGGAAAAATAAATATAAGACAGTGTCTTATTTTCGGGGAAACACGGTAGTATGACAACTGTGGCAACACAGTGAGGCCTAGGCCCTACCAGACCACCAAACCAATAGAGGCTCCCTTCCTGCACCAGAAATTCTCAGTGTGATGTGAAGAGCAGTGTCCTCTTTGTGTGACCCATCAGGGCCTTTTCTGTTATGGCTATCTGTCCCTGGCAAATGGAGAAAGATTCGGCAAGGTGAGCTTTCTTCCCCTTCAGTAGGTTCTCCTTTTCCTTCCACGCAGAACCTTTGCACACCAAACACCAACAACAACAACTTGCTGAGCAAAGAGTTGCTTTGTTGGAAGCCATGTGATTTTTGCATCTGTGGTGGCTTAGTATCATAGAGTTGCAAGCAGAAATGGTTGCCTTGTAAAGGCAAGGGCCGTCCGGTCCAACCCCTTGCTATGCAGGAATGCACAATCAAATGTGTACTTTCTTTGCGAATAATCACCAAGCATCCCTTTCTTTGCAAAACGTGAAGAATAAAAGGTTGTTGAACCCTCCATCCTTGTGCCATCCTATAGTTCTCCAGGCCATTCCAAATGCAACTGTGGACACAAAGGAATTGCAGCAGAGAGGAATTATTTGGGTCTCAGAATACATAACTCATGCAATAAACACATTATATAATTATTACTGCTGTTATTTTAGAGGGGGGAGGCAGCAATAAAAAATGCAGACATTAAAAAAAACCTCTTTCTGCATTGTTGCTCCCCAACTCCTCCCCGCAAGGTAACTTTTCCAACCTCTGAAGAATGTAGGGTTGCCAGGTTAATACAGAGATTTTGGATGCCAAACATGAGAGCTAGGGATGACCCCTTGATAAAGGCAAAAGAGGAAATTTCAGCTGTATATGTAGCTCAGTGTATGCTGGCTATGTGCAAAGGGCAAGGGTCATAATGGTGGGGACCACCATGGCAATGCAAGGTGACTTCAATGAGCCTCTGCAGGATTTCAGTCAATTCAGCGTTGCCAACATGGCACCAGAGAGGCAATCAGATAGTGACACCATGCTAGCTAGGAGCTTTAAATATGAATTGAAGGACTTGAAATGTGTACTTGCTTTGCAAATGATCACCAGGTACCCCTTCCTCGCAAAATGTGAATAAAATGTTGTTGAACCCTCCATCCTTGTGTGCTTCATCGGCCTTAGCGCACAGGGCGATAGACCATTTTGGTGATGCTGTAGGTGCCTGACCTTATTTAATTATGCATCAATCACAGTTGCTCAGAGTATCACACTCAATTTTTTTAAAGTCTAATAAAAGAGAATATGTGCACAGACACACTCACACACTCTTTACAAGGCAATGATGCACTTGCCCTGTGATTGCTCTCTCTCACCCTAAAGACTGGAGTAGAGGGTCTAGGCCTTGAGACTCATGGCCATGTCCCAAGATCTGGGAACCTTAAACCCAAGGGTAAAAACACCCACCCCATCAGGACTGACAGGCCCCTCCAAGCTGCAAAGACACATGGCTTTTCATAAGCACGCCATTCAAAAACATGCTTAAAATCACATCCAAGGATATAGCAAACATCAAACTATTTTTATTTCATAGAATCACAGACTCATAGAGCTAGAAAAGACTGCAAGGGCTATCCAATCCAACCCTCTGCCATGCAGGAACTCACAATCAAAGCACCTGCAAGAGAGGGCCATCCAGCCTGTGTTTAAAGACCTCCAAAGAAGGAGACTCCACCATTCTCCAAGGGAGTGTATTCCACTGTCAAACAGCTCTTACTATCAAGAGGTTCCTCCTAATGTTTAGGTGGAATCTCTTTTCCTATAACATGTTCTAGGTCCTATTCTCTTGAGCAGCAGAAAACAAGCTTCCTCCATTCTCAATATGACACTCCTTCAAATACTCAAACAGGGCTATCATATCACCTCTTAACCTTCTCTTCTCCAGGCTAAACATCCCCAAGTCTCTCCTCATAGGGTGTGGTTTCCAGACTCTTCACCATTTTGGTCGTCCTCATCTGGATGCACTGCAGCTTGTCAACATCCCTTTTGAACTGTGGTGCCCAGAACTGGACACAGTATTCCAGGTGAGGCCTGACCAAAGCAGAATAGAGTGGCACGATTACTTCTCTTGATCTAGACACCATACTTCTATTGATGCACCCTAGAATCGTATTGGCCTTTTTTGCTGCTGCATCACACTGTTGACTCATACAACACAATGTTGACTTACAACCCAGCTTCAACACTGGCTTGTTGAAGTTGGGTTGTATGAATGAACAAAATGCATCAGTGGCATGCCATCTGAATGGATGTTAGGGACTCTCAGACTGGTAGAGATTATGTGATGCAGGAGACAAGGCATGAGGAGCTATGGAAAGGATATATTTTGTTCAGGCAGGTAGACCTAATCTTCCAATGCAGGGCTAACACTGGCATTTGCTAAGGCCTGCATCCCAGCAAGAAGTCTGTTCATTCTGCTGCTCCTTGAACTGCCTGGCTCAGCCACTTTTGGATCTCACGTTTGAGAGCTTCAGTAGCATCAGACTATGGGCTGGCGTCATTAAATCTCTTAAGAAATGTCTATTAATTTTGATGGGACTTGATTAGACATAGCTGCTTTGAGTCTGCAATACTATATTTGCTGATTTGGGCACAAATCTCATTTAACTCAGTGGTATTTGTACCTGAGTAGATCTGGATAAATTTTCATTGTTCATCATACAGACTTTTTCTGAGAGTTATAATGGGCATAAAAGAGAACTGAACTTCTGCAGCTTTTAATAATGGCATAGTAAAGGGAATTTCAGAAGGTGCAAATTGGATGACAAGTTGCTTCTCTTGCAGAGCCATTATAAGTGCAAGAGCCTTATCCACTTTTGCACCCCTTCCCAATTCTTTGCTTGGAAAGTCATTCTAGCCAGGTGTGTAATGCTAGGATACCTGAGAATATTATTTTGTAAAGGTCTTCAAATGACTCCTTCGTGTTAACAAACAGAATTTATTCTTCATCTGATAACCTCTAACTAGATTTCAAACCATTTCTTTAATTTTTAAAGTCAAGTTACTGGAATAAAGCTTTGAAGTAGAATGCCTTTTATTGTTCCTCATAGTTTTATACCATGCAGATTTACAGGACTATGTTTGTTTTCTTGAGGCACAGGTAACTGGCCATGTCTGGATAGGAAGGCATTCCTTCATCTTTTTGTAAGCCTTCACAGGACATGTACATCTAAAGGAAAAACAAATTTTGGAACCCTAAATGAAATTGGCTCACTAAAATATTTAACATCTTTTACCTGGTCCATCTCATTCTCCCACATTCTCCTTAGGTTCCAGTGAAATCAAAGGAACAAATTTGTTTCAGCTAACTAATTTTCAGTGCTTTTGGGGATCTATGTGTTTATACTGAAGTTGTTTTCATTTGAGTTCTGTGAGGCTAATATCAGGTTCAGAGGCAATGGGGAGTGTTGCTTGAGTCACAAATAGACTTGTATCCTTATCACACTAAACTGTTATAGTGCTTTAGCTGCCATGACACCATCCTGTGAAATCCTGGGATTTGCAGTTTAGATTTAGATTAGGCATTAAGATTTCTAGCCAGAGAACTCTTGGAACTCACTAAATTGCAAAACCCCAGAATCCCGCAGGATGTTGCCATGGCTGTTAAAAGTGGAATATAGCACTATAATAGTGTGGCATGATAAGGAGCCTTGTTGGACTTTGGCCACATATGTTCAAAAGCAAACTCCAAAGATAGATTATATGCCTAAACCTTTTGCTGTCCAGTTTAGTTATTCATGTGTTTTATAAAATAAAAATGCTTACATAAAAAGGTCTCAGAATACTGTACTCTCCTCTATAAAAATACAACCACAGAAATTTTTGGATTACTTAATACTCATCTCCTGTTCTAATAATGGTAGGAAGTTTCCTCTTCCTGAATTTAATCTGTTTCTAATTTACTGTGCTGCAACAAATATCCCTACAGAATACTACACATGTAGTTTGTCATTTGATTAGCAATCATGTAAGGTTCTCTTCATTATCCGAAAGTTTTAAGGCGATATAATGATTTCTCTCCTTTCAGAAGGACAAACCTTTTTCAAGGTCTTTCATTTGATTAAGTTGCTATGGGCTGCACTGTTGATTGCTCAAAGGGAATTTATGTTTCCTGACTATGTATAGGACTGTGTCCATGGATGCTTCCTGTTTTCATATGCTGTTGCAATCATTCAATACCTTCCAAATGAGTAAAACACCATTTGGTAACAGGTTCCCTTTAGTTATTTTTATTCAGCTTTGCTTCTTGACTACCATAATGTTTCCCAGCCATCATAAGTCAGTACATCTACTAGTAATACTTCATATATTTTTCTAAATCCTAATATCATTTTTGACTTACCTATCTTGGATCTTTTTTTTTCAAGAAGAAAGAAATATATCTTTAATTGATTCACCTTTTATCGAAAAAGAGGAGAAAGAATTTTAAATCTTAAAAATTGAACATACAATTACAAATAAATTTTGTTTATTCATGCCAGCAGCTTAAATGGCCTCTTGAGTATCTACATTTTCTTGAGTAGTTCTTTGATAATTGTGCTGAGGTCCTTTAATTAATTGCATCATTCCATACTGAGGTACAACTGAATATAGTTGGAATAACCCATTGCAGTTCAGAACCATTTGGGTGGCCTGCATCCGAAATGTTTTATTGTATTAGCAAGTTTCTCAACACTATAAAAGACTTGGTGATCCAGGTGATAACCCTCTGGTTTTAGGAATAAAGCTGCAATTCTGTGCACACATACATAGCAGTAAACTATATTGAACTCAGTGGGACTTTGGGCCTTTGCAAACTTCTAGAAATAGTGCAAATTGAGGCCACTTTAACTGTCCTGGCTCAGCGCTAGGGAATCATGGGAATTGTATTTTTTTCTGAGGCATTGAGCCTTCTCTGTCAGAGAGCTCTGGTGCCACAATAAACTACAGTTCCCATGATTCCCTAGCACTGAGTCAGGGCAGCTAAAGTAGACTCAATTTGCACTATTTCTGGCAGTCTGCAAAGGCCCTTTCTTCTGAAAAAACTGCTGGTCAAACTAGCTGAGTGCAAGTTACAGCTGAAGTCTCCGTATCCCTGTCCCAGACTGCAAGATTGGCTGCACTCTTGATTATAAATTTTCTATAATTTGCCAGTTTAATTTTTCTTAGTAACAGAAAAAAAGGAATGCAGTACAAAAGGAATGCACACCATTTTTTTAAAAAAATATCACTAGTTACATATCTGAGAGACTATGTGATGTAGTGGTTTGTGTGTTGGATTACAGCTCTAGAAACCATGGTTTGAATCCCCAGTTGGCCATGGAAACCCACTGAGTGACATTGCAGCAGTTGCATTTTCTAGCCTCAGAGGAAGGCAAACATCCACTGAACAAATCTTGTCAAGAAAACCCCATCATCAATACACTTAAGGGTCACAGTAAGTTGGAAATTACTGTAAGGCACACCTCAAGCTGTGTATCTACCTTATGTATTAGCTACTTAACTTTTATTTTGCTTAATGCCTTAACTTTGTCAGCACAACCCAAAACAAGTATTCCAAACTTGGAGTTTACAATTGAGTGTATTGCTCATTTTTATAGTGATGGTGAGATCCTGGCAGTCTCTTATGGAAGAAGTTTCAATATATGTTTCAATATATATTTTCATCAGAAGGTGATGTGGGATGCTCTCAAGTGAAGTAGAGAGTCACTGTTGTGATCCATCATTGATGAACCTCCTTTGAAAAAAATCAAGAAATACTGGCTGTTAAATTGTACGTAGTCCCTTCAACACAACCTCCTCTCTCTTTTAGGATGAAAGTTCAGGCTAACAGCCTACCTTCTAGCTGGAGGATCTGTTCCAACAATAAACATTATGGTTTTGTAGGTGAGTGATGCTGTGTTAGTCATGTCATTAGCCCTTTCATGGCTGCTGTTTAGTATAATTTTTAAGTTGAGTGTGTGCATTGGATCAGGACTATGGTATGGGAAGGAAGGAGGGTTTAAGCTTTTAAACTCCCGGTATCAGATTAAACCCACTTCCTTTCTACTGTTTGCTATAGGAGAAAAGCTTCAATTGAAGACAGTAGCCACTATCTTTTTAGTAAACAGCAATCACACAGGAATTAATGCTATATTCAACACACATCTGATATGACCCTTCGAATGGCCTTCATGTGGAACTATCTCGTCTGAGTATTACAAAGTTCTCCAGTCTACCTAAAACAGAGCATGCACAAGAACTGGCCTGCATTGTATAAATGCAAAGATGGTCATGAATTAAAACAAGCTGTTGAGCAGGGAATCAGAATAGCTGTAGGGAAAGTTGTTGTTCTAAATTTGTACCCCGCTTTTTTCCAAAATTGGGATTCGAATTGGCTTACAGTTTAAAAACAGTACAATTAAAAACTTACAAAAATGACAGTTAAAAAGGAATGAAACTACTACAGTAGGTAAGACGAGGTTGTAGCACATCCTATAGTTCCAAGACTAAACATCAACCTAGGACAGGGACCGGCAACCTATGGCCCGGGGGCCGGTTAAGGCCCCGGTCCCTGGACTTACCGGCCCAGGCCAAAGGTTGCCGCCAATGCAGTGCGCCGCGCGCCGCCACCACGGCGCGTTTTTGCCGCTCTGTGGCTGCTCTTGCCGCGACCACCATTTTGGAAATCAAAATGGCGGCCGTGACGCGTTTGTGCATGCGCAGTACTCTTGCGCATGCACAAACGTGTTGCGGCTGCCATTTTGATTTCCAAAATGGTGGTCGCGACATGCGCCGCAGTGGCGGCGTGCGCGGGGGGGTCCCCCCCCCCTGGCCCAGCCAAGAGCTGGGCTACGGGAGACCGGCCCAGGTCTTAAAAAGGTTGCCTTCCCCTGACCTAGGAATTTATCACACGTGGGTTTTAAACCACACTTTAAAGTAGTGCCATAGTTGATGCCTATTGCGCAATGTTGCCTCCTATCTGTCACTACTGTAAATCTAAATTGTGGTTAGAATGTACATTTTCATTGACTGGGAAAACCCATCAATAAGCTCCCCATTATGCTGCTGGGCCATTAACTTTCAGGTGAAATAAATTCCTCCCACAGCAATTCCGACATTGGGCAGTTGCATGGTGTCAGTCTCTTCCTCTGTCCTACTCCCCCAGCCAAGCAGACTGTTTTTCTTCCTTTCCTTTATTTCATCTTTATTTCACTAAATTACATTATCATAATTGTTAAATTGAATTACAAATAAAGAATGTATAAAACCTTGAAAGGCATGCTTGGTAGGTCATAGGGCAGGGTGGAGAGGTTAAACCGGAGTGTGGAAGAGAATGCAAGAGACCGTGGATGGCAGAAACAGCCCCCGCATACTAGTGAAGGGACATGGAATAAGGAAAACTCCTAAACTGGTTTGTATCCATTTCCTTCTACTAACACAATGGCAGCTTGTGTGATAAAGACCTTGGTAACTAAAAAGTGGTGTGTGCTATTTTAGTGTGCAAAAATGGATGTGGAGGCCTATCAGAGTCCAGACAAGTTTTGTTGTAAAATTTGCACATGCAAAATGGAATAGTTCTCATGATCCATACTGAAAACAAGTAACTTTTCTTCTTCCTTTGGTTATTAACAGGCTTAATCACCATAGTTCTAAGCCACTCCCAAGTTAATGAATGAATGGCAGATAGAAGGAAAGAAAGGCAGAAAGAGAGAGAGAAAAGAAGGAAAGTGTGTTAGTGTGTCGATTTGCAGATGATTTGTTGCTGATAAAGTTAGCTAGTCCAAAAACATTTCAGCTTTAGCTTTTGCTGAAATGGTAAAACCTGAATCTGTAGTGTACTACAGAAGGTGGTTGATTCTATGACTATCACTCGATTCTCCCTCCTGTAATCTGAAGCAGTACAGAGTCACTACTTCCAGTAACTAAATTAAAGTACCAAAACTTGTTGCTGTCCCCCATTGGAAGTCTGTCTGGACCTTTACTATTCTGGGTCTAATTGCCTTCTATATTGCCAAATCCTTCATTGATGAGTTACTGTCCTCTCCAGTATTCTGCTCCTAGTTCTTGTAGTTTCTGAAGGACAGGTGTTGTTTTGTCAGTAATGTTCATAACATTTCAGAACAAGGTTCATCATTTTGAAGGCAAGACAACGCAGCAAAACAATAAATAGCACATAGTGGCTTCTTATTGTTGTGTGTGTTCAAGCCATTTCCGACTAACGGCGACCCTGAGTTCTTCCTATCATGGGATTTTCTTGGCAAGTTTCTTCAGAGTGTGTTTGCCATTGCCATCCTCTGAGGCTGAGAGATTGTGAATTGCCCAGGGTCAACCAGTGGGTTTCCATGGCTGAGCAGGGATTCAAACCCTGGTCTCCAGAGTCATAGTCCAATGCTCAAACCACTACACCAGGGGTAGGCAACCTTTCCCCTTTAAGGGTCGAAGGACTTCAGCTCCCAGAAGCCTCAGCCATGTTGGCCAATAGTCCCATGTTGGCCAATAGCTCCTGGGATTCTGGGAGCTGAAGTCCCTCGGCCCTTAAAGGGGAAAGGTTGCCTACCCCTGCACTACACCATGCTGACTCTCAGCACATAGTGGCACATACTTACATTTCAGTTGCCGAACATATGTACATCAATGTTGGCTGGTGGAAGGGGTTCTGCAAGTAATAGTCCAAAAAATGAACTTTTGCAATCTCTGCATGTACATATTGTACAGTAGATGAAAATGCTTTCCCTATTCTTATAAAATAAAAGCTCTAAAAACTTGCCACCACTCTCTTTCTAGTAACAAAGGGATCTTGTAGCATCTTTGAGACTGAGAGAAAGAGTTTGTAGCATAAGTTTTTGTAAACTCAATCTACGTCATCTTTTTGTGTTTTATCTTCTCTCCCTTTTATTTTATTTTATTTATTTTCATTTCTATGCTGCCTTTATCCCAGAAAGGGACCCAAGGCAGCTTACAGATAATTGCCCAATATTTATTAGTTCTAATATGTGACTGAGAAAGAGATATATGTTATTTTGGTTGTTCCAGGGATGCCACATGTTTTGAATTTGTTCAGCATTGCATATTCCCCTCCTGTGTGTATATAAATGTTTGCCTTGCTTTCCTTTGGAAAGAGGCTGTTGTTGGCTTGTTGGCCTTTTGTAGTATTTTTGTTATTGTTGTTCACTATAAACAGGCAGGTTGAACATAGGCAATGGCACAGCCTTAAGCACTCCAAAAGCCAAAGTCTGTGGCTCCCATACAAGATCTCTTTGCCTTAGGATCACCCTATCATGGGGTTTTATTGATAAGATTTGTTTGGGGGGTGGGGTGTTTACCATTGCCTTCCTCTTAGGCTGAGAGAGTGTCACTTGCCCAAGGTCACAGGAGTGGTTTCCATAGCTAAGCAAGAATTCCAGAGCCTTACTTCAGCACCCAAACCACTATATCACAGTCTCTCCAACCAGCAGCGCACCCCAAGTTACTATGAGAAGCCAGTTTTAGCTCTCTGTATTTCTGTCCATTCATTCTCATTGAAACTAAAGTATTTTAGTCCCCCCCCCCCTCCTAAAGTTTTTAACATGGGACATCTTGCCCCATTCCCTTGTCTACAGAGATTAACCCAGATGAACCTACTTTGTTTTCTCCCTCGGAGACATCACTGGAAAATAATGGGCCATGAACATTTGTGAAGTCCAGGTCTTGCCTGGGACAACTGACATAGTGATTCACATAAAACTGTTTGGAAACCCATAGAAGTCTAGTATTTTAACCTGGAGTGTATAAAACGTAAACTACTGACAGAAGTTTCGTCCTTCCAACTTCACTTCTTGACAACCATTCTTGGTGAGGGAGGCTAGCTATTAATCAGAGAGACAGAAGAAAAGAGGATTATCATCATTTATTTATTTATTTATTTATTTATTTATTTATATAGCACCATCCATGGGACTTTACAAACAGTTGCAGGGAGAAAAACATTTATATACTATTCAATAATATAAAATACTAAAATACAATGAAAAAACAATCAAACAAATCAAACACATACAGACCTAATGCAAAATAAAACAAAATAGGCAATATGGATAATCAAATATACTAAAGATGTAAAATATTAATCCAAAATTCCAAAAGCTTAGAAAACAAATTTTCAATTTGGATTTTAAAAAAGCAAAGAAGGAACAGTTTGCAAGTTTACGGGGAAGTGATTCTGGGAATAAAGGGCAGCAAGAGGAGGGAAAAAACCCCAAGACATTTCTCTGTTCTGCCTGGGTTATTTTGATTTTTGAATTCATTTGGTTCTCTGTTGGCTGGTAGTCAGATGAAAGGGTTGGGCTGGACAACCCTGGTCAGTTTAAACTTAACACTTTTTTAAAGAAAAGTATTTTAAAAGTGTTTTTAAAGTTTTTTTTAAAAAAAAGATAATAATAATATGGTGATACTGGTGAGAAGGAAGAGAGGTTCAAAGGGATTCAGAAACCAGCCTGTCATAGGCTGTATAAATTAGCTGCAAAAATAAGAACCACTGACAACAGTGTCTGAGAAAATTTTAGAGAGAGAGATGAGACTGCAGCTCATCTATGAGGAACAGTGGAGTATCATGGAGAAAACTGAGAGGAGGAAATGTAATAACAGTCTTTAGATACCTGGAGAGCTGTCACACACGGGATGAAACAGGCTATTGTAGTTTTTGTTGCTCAAGAGGAGGATTAGGTTCAGTGGATAGAAAGCACATAGGAGCTGAGTCTAGCAAACTTCCTAATGGGTAGAATAGTTTGACATTGGGACTGACTGCTTTGGGAGATGGTGCTTTTGTTGAAGGAATTTAAAACAGAGGCTGGATAGCCATCCGTTACAGGTGCTGTAGATGCATCCTGCATTGAGCAGGGGGATTTGATTAAGTGATATCAAAGATCCCTTCCTACTGTATAATTCTGTGATTCTGCAAAGGTCACATCTGACACTAACATTCAAGAAGAACAGGACAGGAAAAACGCAAGCTTTTTAGCAGAGAAAATACTTATCAAATTTGGCGCTGGTAAGCAAAATGAGAGGAACTGCAGATTTGGTAGAGGGCAGGGTTGAAATTTGAAATGTCCTTGATCAGTTACTCCATTGTTTCCCAAAATTTGGTCTTCCTGGTGTTTTGGACTTCAGATCCTAGAAGCCCTAGTCAGTTTAGCCAACAATCAGAAATCCTGGGAGCTGAAATTCAAAACATCTGGAGGACCAAAGTTTGGAAAACACTGAGTTAGACCATTGTGACATAAGCTAATGTTAACAAAGATGTTAATATGCCGTACTACAGAATGGGGGGGGGAAATAAGCACAGCAGTTTGGTACAAGCATCCCTCAGGACCAAACTACTCATTTTACAAGGGACAGTTGTACTGTTTCTGCATGTCCTGCCAACCCCTCTGTCTTCCAGGTAACATGCAGATGACAACCTGTTAACATTGCAATGGTATGCATTTTCCTGCCTCTGACACAGAGTGATTCAGGCATGAAAAAGCACACCATGATCATGTTACATCCTGAATATAGAAGCAGATTATTAAGGGAAAGAGAAAAGAAGTGGCAACAGCTCTGTGCCACTATGGTGGTGCCAGAAGACACACAGGTGGATAGATGGGGGTATTATGGCACCACTGCAGCACAACCATAATAGAAGTGTATGTATACTGCGAAATGTTACCTACTCTATGGAGCACTGGTGCCCTGCATCCTGTTTGCCATTACCTGGCCTTTTCTGGAGTTAGCACATGCAGGCGTACCCAATATAACCCATGCTGATTCTGCAGCTGAAAGGCAAGAGGGAATTTCAGAAGCTTAACTGAAAAAGATGGCCTCATCCTCATGGAATGGGCAAACATTTTGGTTGGAGTGGGGATGCTAAATTGCCCTTCATTTTCAAAGAGGACTCTTCCCCATGGTTCTGGAGGCTAATCTAGAAAATATATGTCTTAAGAGTTTGAAATGTGCCTCCAGTTTAACTCAAGAGGGGGGGGGGAACCCTGGTGCATGAATATCTCAGCATGAATCAGCAGTAATGTGAAGCTGTTGCCAAATAAAGTACTAATTTAGATTGCATTAAGGAAAAGAATGGTCCAGAAGACCGTCACACCACTGCTGCAGTATTTCATCTAGTATGGTCAGTGGATTGACATTGTGGGGAAAATTCCAAGGAGACAAATAAGATGGATGATTCCAATTATATATATATATATACACACATACTTATGTATATGTTATATATACTTTTGGAAGCTCACAGAGCCATATGTGGGGTTCCCAGGATGGGGTGGGTGAGTCTCATCAGTGACCTTCCTCACCTTGGGACAAAAGAGTGACATTAAAACTATCCTTGACATGGCTAGAATACTGCTGTCTAGCAAACAAAATGGAACTCAACAGAGACCATTGTTAAAGTTCTGCCCTTAGGTAGAATACAGAAGTTACTTTTTAAAAACACATGCATACAATGAAGCCTCCCATAATTAAGTGACATTAGGACGATGCTTTGAGACCTAGAGCAAAGAAGAATGTGATGCTCAATAGATGTCCAACCAGGTTATTTATGGTTGCCCAATCCTGTACAGTTTGAGTCTCCTTTATCCACAATTTTGAAATCCAAAACCCCTCAAACCAAATGTTTGTTCATGGGTAGCTGAAATAGTGACACCTTTGCTTTCTGATGGTTCAGTGTACACCAACTTGGTTTCATGCACAAAATTATTAATAATATTGTGTATAAAATTATATTTAGTCTGTGTATATAAGTTATCTATGAAACATAAAAGAATTTTGTGTTTAGACTTGGGTCCCATCTCCAGGATAGCTCATTATGTATATTCAAATATTTCAAAATCCAAATAAATAAATAAATAAACCAAAACACTTCTGGTCCCAAGCATGTCAGATAAGGGAGACCCAACCTGTGTATGTCTATAAAGAAAGAAACCCTACTGTAGTTTTCTGTGGGTTTTCCAGGCTATATGGCCACGTTCTGGAAGAGGCCAGCCACCGATGCAGGTGAAATGTCAGGAATAAACTCTTCCAGAACACGACCTTATAGCCCATAAAATCCACAGAAAACTATGGATGCTGGCTGTGAAAGCCTTTGACTTCACATAAGCTTGCTGTGTTCCATGGGGCTAACTGTAAATGTGTTTTAGGCTGCAGTCTTCAAAACACACACTGGTAAATCTCATTGAAAACTATGAGCCTTAATTCTAACCCTAATCATGGGATGATCACTCCATTGGTATGTTCAGAAGTGACGGATTACCTATGTCAACCTTTCAAGGAATAAAACTGTAGAATTTGGGAGTGTCCATTTGTGACCTAAACTAATTCTGTGGGATTTATACCATTGCCAGCTGCATTTGCATTCCTTACCCAAATCAGAAAGGTAAAGGTCCCCCTACTCCAGTTCATGTCTTTACACCCCCATCAATAAAGCTATTAATGGTCTTTTCTGCTTTGCACCTGGCTTGCAGTTCATGTAAATATCTACTTCTGTAAGCCTGACGTTTGAGACTGCCTTTCCTTCATTTGAGCAGTTCTTGTTCTTTTGAAGTTAGATAAGGATTCAAAGTCTGACTCTGGGTAAGTCTACACTTGCCATAAAATCCAGGTGGACTCCAGGTTTTCCAGATTCGCAGCGACCCTGGGCTTGTCTCTACTATAACTAAGGACATCAAGGCAAATTGTGGCAAATTTGGCTTATGTTGCTACGCATTCCCCCATTCTGAGGTTGCTTCATAGTAAAATGAACCAGTTTTCACAAACTAGTTTCCCTGAATCATTTTTGGCTGT
>CM034708.1:182871098-182891980 GCA_020142125.1 Phrynosoma platyrhinos | reverse complement strand
CCCCCCCCCCCCACCGGTCTGTCAAAGCAAATGAACATATACCTTTTTGCATAGGTCCAGGACACTTCTCTGCCTCCTTTTTTATCATGGGAAGACTGGCCTTCAGCTATCACTAAAACTAAGCCAAGCAGTTAAGTTGAGGTGTGCAGATACAGATATAAATATCTCCAAGCAGATATACTGATAACCAGTTATGCACCCAAATGCAGGACTCTTTAAAAAATAGTGAATGAGCTGCTCAAACTTCTCACCTCTTGAGAATCATCATTTCATGGCAGGAACTATCATGTTACTGCTGTTCTCTTGTCTGTTCTGTCCCAACTACCACAAGTTCTCTCCCACCTGCTACCAATGTGAATCTGATCATCTGAACTTTCCTGGCAAATCTGAAGAAAACAGAGATTATTTTATGCAGATTAAAGCTCTCAGGTGCCTCAAAACCTTGCACAGCTGCAAACAGGACAAAACGCCATGTGGCCAGATCACCACCAGCTCGAAATAAGTTGTTGTGTTGTTTTTAAAGTACAGTCAGCCC
This sequence comes from Phrynosoma platyrhinos, assembly GCA_020142125.1. Classification (NCBI taxonomy): domain Eukaryota; kingdom Metazoa; phylum Chordata; class Lepidosauria; order Squamata; family Phrynosomatidae; genus Phrynosoma; species Phrynosoma platyrhinos. The sequence continues at coordinate 182,891,445 of CM034708.1, read as the reverse complement.
TTCATATCCATAGATTTTTTTATCCATGGATTCAAGCATCCATGGCTTGAAATATTTAAAAAATATATACATTTCAAAGTGAACCTTGATTTTGCCATCTTTTATATGGGACACAATTTTACTATGCCATTATATTTAATGAGACTTGAGCACCCACAGATTTTGGTATCCACAGTTGATCCTAGAACAAAACCCTGGTGGATACCAAGGGCCCACTGTAGTGTAGACAACCTCTCAGTCATTAATAGCAAAGAAACTCCCACCATCAACCCAACACCCATTTTTTCTCTTGCTTTCCTCAAACTGAAATAAAGGAGCTCACAGCCAAGGGAGAAAGCAGTAAAAGATTAAACAATTGAACAGCACTAAAACTAAACTAAACATGTGTCAGCCGCAGCAGTTAAAACAAAATTCCAAGTACAGTTGGCTTTGCATATCTATGGATTTTTTTATTCACAGATTCAACCACCTGCAGATTGAAAATATTATATGTATGTGTGTGCATGTGTGGGTGTGTATATCAAAAAGCAAGCCTTGATTTTGCCATTTTATATAAGGGATACCATTTTACTACATGGCTATACAAAATGGGACTTGAGCATCCATGGATTTTGGTATCCATGGGGGTCCTGGAAGCAAACCTCAGCAGATACCAAGGTCCCACTGTAATCGAAACAGACCTTGTGTAATGGCTAGCAGCCAAATAAGCCTCTTATCACTGTACCCACCAGGACTGACCTCTTACCTGTATCACCCTATGCCCATTGCTGCAGCTGGCAGTACCCTGTCCCATAAGTGGACTTGTACAGCTGTGCAAGAATCTAGTGACTATTTCACTCCACTGCCAGGGAAGTCTGTTTCCCACAGAGGAGGCTGGTAGCTGCCTTGATTTGGGTTGGCTTACCATCTGATGGTCGTGGTATTGTAATGAGTTAGAAAAACTATTGGCCACTTGGCACCCTGAGCCATTATAGCACTGCCATTGCTGGCTAAGCAAGAGGAAAAAGGAGAGACTCATAACTATTGCAGGGGTGCTAGGGAACCATTTCATGTTGAAGGGACATCCTAGGCTTGAATTGAGCAGAAAAACCATATATTCACTTATAAAAAAGCAACAGCTAGTAGGTCACTTAGGTCCAAAGGCTTTCCTGAAGATCGTGTGTTTATTTAGCTATGTAAAGGGATAGAGTGCTTGGGCCTTGTTGGATTCCTTACAGGAGCAGTCCACAGAACTAGCATCAAAACTGAAAAGGGTTCTGCTCAAAATGGATGCTTGCTGAGCTTCAGTTATCCCAGGGACATGGAGCAAGGCCTCATAGGTTGAACAGAGCACACAAGGGAAGAGTAAATCTTGCAGTATTCTGTCCCAAGCTGTCCAGGGGTTTAAAGGTAAGAAACAGCACCTTGGATGAAATTCAGTAACAGATAGACAGAATGTGCAAAATTAGAGTCTCAGGCTTTCTTCCACTAGTGCTAGTCCATAAACTGGCAGCCAAACTGGTTAAGGTTTCCAAATGCTTTTCAGTGCCGTTCCGTGTTGAGTGTGTTACAGTAGTCAAGTCTTGTGCTAATGAGCATGGGTAGGTCAAAATGGTAGCATAGCTACTCCTAGATACAGCTGTTTGTAAGTATACTTGTAGGTCACCTTTTGGTGCAAGATATCCATGGGCGAAATTCTATTTAGAAAAGATGTACAGCAGGATGAAATTTCCCTTTGACAATAATCATGTACAACAGAATGAAAATTCCTTCTAACAACAAGAAGAAATGTTGGCCCTATATAACTCTGCCTGCCTCTGAGTTATGTTTTTAAATTTTGGGAACATAAACTAATCATTCTAGAATTTGCTGCTGTTTTACTATATCATGTTGCTCTCTTTTTTTGAAAATACAAAATGCAGTATGTTTGTTTCATATCCTGTGTTTCTTCCAGTATGAGATACAAGGTGGCTTACAATATGTTAAAAAACAAAGCCCAGCTAAAACAATAATGCAAAAGTTTTTAAAAACATTACATAAACAATCCAATTAAAATGTCAATTTAAAACAATTTCAGAGCATAATAAAATATAGCACACTCCATTAAAAACCCTTTTTAAGATTAATTTTAGGATTACTCTTTTTAATCTTGAGCTATAAAATCCCTTTTAATCTTAAAAATCTGACCCATGCTGTCTTTTAGAGAAATATCAATGGATTACCACTGCTGCACTTTTGCAACCCAGTTGGGACAGATCCCTCTCTAAGGAACCTGTCACTGAGGAGACTGCAAAGAGAAACCCATCCTCTTCAAATGGCATCACTAAGAGCCAGTAACTCAATGCTGTGATTTGACCATATAACTAATGGGACATATATGTGCCCCTGTCAATATAATGTCTAGCTTTATTATTATTATTATTAAAAAAAAATGATGTCTAGCTTGAGTTTTGATAGCACGGTTGTGCTGTCACTGGGCTCATTAGAACAAATACAAGAAAACAGGGATAATAATGGACACCTGTTGCAGAAGGGCCAAAGCCATTTCAACAAGTAAATAATACCCACCATTTGATATACTTTTTTAAATAATTGTCTAGATTAGTCTACATGGTAGCTTTGCTAAACTGTTCTTGTTATATGTTGGGCATTCTTCACATGGTTATGACTACTTCAGATATTTGGGATTCTCACCTCTTGTTCTGTTGATTTCTGCATATATGTATGTAATTCTGTTTAGTGAAAAGCACACCCTTTATAGCTTCATGCCTTCTTTCTTTCATTTGGACACCTAATCAAAACCTAAATCCAGTAGCTAGTCCCAAGCAGAGTGGACTCACAAAAGCAATTGCTGAATGTTAGGTCAACAGTTCTGTGAATCCCATTGATTCAGTGGATCTGTTCTAAGTGGGGCTAACATATCCAAATGGAATAATTCTGAAATTAACATAAACAGTTTATTTCCAGTATCCCAACCTAGTATCTTCCAGCAATGTTGGCTGGGGTGGTTGGAATTTAATTCAACACCTCTGTGTACCACCATGATGGAGAACACTGGTTTTATTAAGATTGTTTCTCAGGGTGAAGGGGAGGTATCTCAGGATGAGAACACTGCCTTGAAAAGTATGGGTATATACATTCTCCTTAATTATACATTTTTTTTTAAAAAAAAGAGTGATATATTCTCACTAGCTGTGGTTGATACTTATTATATCACACTTAATGATCTGACCAAAGGCCACTTCTTGGTCTCTGATTTTGGCTTTGAAATCTTAGGGCCTGGGATGCTACTAACTTAGCAAGCCTACCTCTGATTCAAACTACTTTAATTTTAACTCCACAGTGCAGAGGTGGAAAATCTCTTGCAGTCAAGGAGGAGCACACTGAATTGTCCTAGAACCCATCGGGCCACATTTGCCACTGCTAGCAAATTTGCTGCGACAATTACAGCTGAGATTTGGTGGCAGCTGTGACACCCCTGTTGTGCAGGGCAAAGCTAGAACATTTTCCTGTACCACAGAGCCCTGTGAAATCACAAGGCAGAGAATGTCTTTTTCCCTTCTAGAAGTGACAGGAGAAGAAAGGAGGCAACACCATCAGTTGGCAATGGCACTGGCACTGGCAGGGAAACCATGGGGTTGTAAAAACAGGGTATATAAGGACTTCATTGTTGCCTGCCCTGGCCATAGCTTGTGTTTCATTATCTGGAAATGAAACATATGGTCTTTGCCGTGGTTCAGGTCTACTAGGTGCACAGAGGTGCTGTTTAAACTTTCTCCCCTACTACAGCTTCAGCAGGTAACTCTTATGGGGAGTGGAGAGACAAATTTCAGGAGGAAAGGAATTCAAAGACATAGTTATGTTAGTCGAAAAATCAGTACACAAAGGGATCTTGCAGCACCTTTGAGACTAACTGAAAGAAAGAGTGTAGTAGCATGACCTTTTGTAGACTTGAGCCTACTTCCTCAGATGCAAGGGTTAAACCAATTTTTAAAAAATTGTGCTACTTTAGGGGGGGCAGATTTTTTGAGCAAAGGTTTAAACCTCTGTTTCCCATGCACACTGGTCCCAATCTGGATCAGGGGCAAGTGCAGTAACTTTTGAGTCGCCGAAAACAAGAGGGAGCTGCTTGCCAAGGAACTGATGTAGCATGTACAGTCGGGGGATCCATTCCGGACCCACCCACCCCCACCCCCCATGAAAATGAAAAATTGCCAATATTCAAGCCCCATTGGCTTGAATGGCGGCACACACCTGCGCATGCCCCATTTGGTCCATTGTGTCCCTCCCTGCCCACGAATGGGCGAGACCGCGGACTCCCAAGTCTACGAAAACAGAAGGCTGCCTGTAGTTTGATTCTCAGTCTCCACTTTCTGTTTCTCTTTTACACTCCTGTTACCCATTTACTGCTACCTTTACTTCTGAGCTTCAAAGTATTGTTATGTCTCTGTCAAGGTACCATGATCTCTTGGATTTTCACTACTGATACTGAAAGGACAGCATAACAGTCAATAAGAAATGCCTTGGTGCTAAGCCAAATGAGTCCAAAGGTGCTCAGGTTCATTCTTGAAGGAACATGTGGTGTAATACTTGTGAAGTGGATATCACTGGTTTCCACTGAACATACTGCAAAAGAAGATTTAGCCACTTAGGAGTTTATCACACTGACATTTTTGCTCGATCTGGGCACAGGACAGGATCAGGCCTGAATGGGGGAAACGGGTATTATTGCACACAAAAATGCTGCTGATGCTGCCGGCCGACCACTACCCATCCCCAAGCCACACTTAGCTGGGCGATTTTCAACAACGGAAGCTCCCCATCCTTGAAAATCAGCTGGCTAAGTGCGGCTCGGGGATGGATGGTGGTTGGTTAGCAACATTTTTGTGTGTGATAACACCTCTTTTCTCCCATTCAGGCCCGATCCTGCCCCATGCCTGGCTCAGGCAAAAAAAATTAAGTGCGGTAAACTAGTTAGACTATAGCCTACATGTTCTATCATGAGGCAAATATAGGATTTCTAACTCCATATTAACCCCATACTACCAATATGAGATTGATTTGAGAGGGGGCAAAATCTGCAGCGAAAAATCCAAGAACCAGAAACTTAGCCTCTCCCATCCACTGGCTTTTCTTTTGAAAATCCCCCACTACCTGTCAGTTTTTAGACGATTGCCCCTTTCCTCCATCACAATAAAACTGGATCGGGGTGTCCTTGGTATGTCTGCAGGAGTAATTAAGTCTGAGAAGGTTTTAATTCCTCCCCTGTGAGTGCCCCCTCATTTGTTTAATCTCAAGAAGTCAAACCTTGGGAGCACCTATTTGCTGAGGTAGTGTATACTTCTGCCTTTAGATGGATCAGAGATGCCATCAAGGCAAGACTTTGGGGCAGAAGTCCAGGGTCCCAATCAGCAGAATGAGCAGGAGGGCCCCCAAACACAGCAGGGCTGCCATACATCAAAATGTGGTAAGTGAATTTGGTAAGTAATGTAATATATATGACTTTCTAAAGAGGGGTGGGGGTGCATGGTCACTGGCCATACTGGTTGGGGGACTCTGGGAGTTGTAGTCTTAAAAGAACTAACTTTTCAGTACTCTAAGGTTCAAGTCTGAATTTATCCAGCTGTTCCACTTGGATGGAGCCATATCTGTGAAAAGGCACAGTTTGTGTATAGTTGCTGCTACTTGTTTGGAGCCCTTGAAATAGTATGTACCACTAATACTTACACAGTGACACTGAATCACGTTGGGCTCCCTGGAATGTGATTTATCTGAGAAGCCACTAGAGTTAGTGGAGAGGAAGAAAGGCAAAGAAAAATAATATTGCTTTATATTTTATATTTATTGCTCGATTTACACTCTGCCTTTTCTTCAAAGTTAAGATCCAAATTCAGTCAGGATTCTAATACCAGTTAATTTTCTTCATTACCCTACCCCCAGACCCCTTTAAACCAATAATTAAATCATTTCTGTAGGGTAGTAAGTGTTTTAACCTTTCGTTCTCTCTTTCTCTCTCCTCCTCACCCATTCCCTCCTCCACTATCCCAATCATAGGATGAAGATGAGACGCCACAAGCTCTTTTTGACTCTGTGTATGGCTGGTCTTTGCCTCATCTCCTTTCTTCACTTCCTGAAGGCCCTGTCCTATGTCACATTCCCCCGGGAATTGGCATCGCTTAGCCCCAACTTGGTCTCTAACTTTTTCTGGAACAATGCACCTGTCACTCCTCAGGTCAGCCCTGAACCTGGGGGTCCAGAGTTCCTTCGGACACCACTGTACTCCCACTCCCCACTACTCCAGCCTCTGTCTCCAAGCAGAGCCAGTGAGGAACTACACAAAGTTGAGTTTGTACTGCCTGAAGATACGGCAGAATACTTTGTACACACTAAAGCCGGCGGTGTCTGCTTCAAGCCAGGCACCAAAGTGTTGGAAAAGCCACCAGTGGGCAGGCCAGATGAGAAAATAGAGGGAGCTCCTTCAGGGCGCATGAGCCGGAAACCTCTGAGCACCAATGGGACAAAGCGGCGTAAGTGGGTGGAGTGTGTGTGTCTGCCTGGTTGGCATGGGCCCAGCTGTGGTGTGCCCACTGTGGTGCAGTACTCAAACCTCCCCACTAAAGATCGTCTGACCCCACGGGAGATACCCCGGAGAGTCATTAATGCCATCAATGTAAATCATGAATTTGATCTCCTGGATGTCCGTTTTCATGAGCTGGGTGATGTGGTGGATGCCTTTGTGGTCTGCGAGTCAAATTTCACTGCATATGGTGAGCCACGTCCACTCAAGTTCCGTGAGATGCTGCTCAATGGCTCCTATGACTACATACGTCACAAGGTGCTCTACGTCTTCCTGGACCACTTCCCCCCTGGTGGGCGCCAAGATGGATGGATTGCTGATGACTACCTGCGCACTTTTCTTACTCGAGATGGCATCTCTCGCCTCCGCAATTTGCGGCCCGATGATGTTTTCATCATTGATGACGCAGATGAGATCCCAGCTCGTGACGGCGTGCTGTTTCTCAAACTTTACGATGGTTGGACAGAGCCCTTTGCTTTCCACATGCGCAAGTCTCTTTATGGATTCTTTTGGAAGCAACCTGGCACCTTGGAGGTGGTTTCTGGTTGCACAGTGGGCATGCTCCAAGCAGTTTATGCCACAGATGGGATTCGCCTACGCCGGAGAGAGTACTATACCATGCCAGGCTTTCGGCAGTATGAAAACAGCACAGGTCACATCCTGGTGCAGTGGTCACTGGGCAGTCCGCTGCACTTTGCTGGCTGGCACTGCTCTTGGTGTTTTACTCCTGAAGGAATCTATTTCAAACTGGTATCAGCCCAGAATGGTGATTTCCCCCGCTGGGGTGACTATGAGGATAAGCGTGACCTTAACTACATCCGGGAGCTAATCCGGACTGGGGGATGGTTTGATGGCACCACCCAGGAGTACCCTCCTGCAGACCCCAAAGAACAAATGTATGCCCCCAAATATCTGTTGAAGAACTATCAGCGGTTTAGTTACTTATTGGACAACCCCTACCAGAAGGCAGAGGGGGCTGGGTGAAGGGAGTGGGGCTTGCATGAGCAAATGAGACCTTACGGAAAAACGGGACAGTGAAATGTTTCTTTTGTTTTTCCTTCCTTCTCCCATCCATTCCTGCTGGGGAAGTGTATGTCCTCTCCAGTCTCTGTCTTCCCCATTCCTGAAAAGAGACTTGGGTATGGATGTATGAGGGCAATTCCTAGTCATGTGAATGAGGACCAGAGGAAGTGGGAACCAGGCCCAAGAACTAGCAGGAGGTATGGCTCCTTCGCCTCTCATGTAGGATGGAATAAACTTATGCAGAAAGCACTCTCTGTGTGAGAGGAGAACACATAAGAGCATGCAGCTGAATGAGTGAGGGTGTGAATGTGTCAGAGCCTCTATAAAGTCTTGGCACTTGAGATAAGGATGGTACTGAATACCCTTTTAAAAGCCAATTTTGTTTTGAGTCATTTCAAATCTGTGACTCTTCCATGGGCTCTGTTCTCTTTAGCATACAGCCACCCATTCGGCCCATAGAAACTGCAAAAACTCTTGTTGCCTTGGTGGTTTCATAACAAATGATGAAGCTTGGCCAAAGAGCACCCTGACCCTGGTTACAGCGTTCTTATTTGTAGCTGGGAACAGAGGATTGGCAATGTCAGTAAAAAGGGTGTGTGTGGGTGTGTGAGTGTGAGAACTTTTGTAGTTGACAGCAGGAGTTGTGTTCATCTTGGATATGTATATTTTTGCCATGTGTGTTTTGTTACCCACTGGTGTAAGAATGGGTGCACACACACACACAAAAAAAAAAAATGGGAGCATGGTAGCACCAAAGAACTCTGCTTTCCTTCTCTTGTTTATGGACATTCAGGGAAATTCTACAAACTGGCAGGGTATGAACACTGAAATGTGGTGTGATTTTGCTCAGTAAATGGACGTTTTTGGTAGCCAGCCTCTGATGTGGAAGTAAGAGGGCTGCAATTTACAAGGGACAGATTAATTTTAAGAGACATTTCTCTCTTCCACCACAACAAAATGTGATGTTTACATTTTCTTCTTAAATGGGGTGCATGTAATGCTTCAAATTTCTTCTAAGGAAAGGAGACATTGGGATATTAATGCTCTCATGTCCATCCGACTACTTCTGGAACAGGAGAGGTGTAAAGGTACTTGGCTCTATGATGCCGCCATTTTGAAGACAATGCTATGTTGTTAGTCTAGCTTTTGCATACCCAGTAATGAGGAAGGAGGTTGTATGTTTAATGGAATTGATTTAAGAACCCGTGGTTACATCCAGGTGCCAAGCACTTAATATTCAGTGGATGTTTGCACCCTTTCTCCTTCAGTGAAATTGCTCCAGGGTGACCCCAAATCACTATATGGAGTCTGTGTCTTTTTGTCAGGGTGAAAGGTATTGTAAAATCCATGTCGAGTTTGCTGCTAAAGAAATATATGAAATAGTGAGTCACTGCATTAACTGCAAGAAATGGTGAAATACGTGCAGTTAGAGTAGGAAACCCATCATTCCAAAAAGTGCCAGTGGAACAGTGTGTTTACTTTGAAGTTCTTCCCCATTCTGGCTTCTCTTAGATTTCACATGCTTTCCTGTCCTTATATATGCCTCTTGACTCTTCTAAAAGACACAGAAAGTGCTGCATGTATGTCTACTTTTCCCAATCCAGTGCCATCCAGATGTGCTTGGACAGTGTAAGGAGCCATCCTGAAAATTTTCTGCAGCACTCATTTTTGGTGCCCCAGTTGGCCTTGTGGACAATCTTTTACCTATAGTAAGAGCTTCTCTTCTAGCAGCAAACTTTCTAGAATAGAAGCTTGAACTATAAGGTGATGGGGTTGTGCTGTTGGCATTTCTGCTTCAGTCAACTTGTAGGATGGTTCCTTCTGCCATCCAAGCATTCTGTTATGTAAAAATAGCTTGTGTAGATGGATCCATACACATTCAAAGTGGAGCAAGTTCTTCTTCTTCTTTTTGACAACATACAGCTTAAAGTAGCATTCAGTTTGCTTGAAGGCTTTGTCCTTTTGGCTGAGATGGCGAATCATTAGGCTTGCTTTGTTGCTCTTTTCCTTGTGCAACACTACCATGAGGAGGCACTTCTGGTTAGTGGTAAACTTTCAACTCATTCTTCCCCTGCTCTATCAAAATGTCAAATTGACACACAAAATGTGCTTCATTGTTAAGGAATAAGGATTGAGAGTTGCACACAGCATGCCCTGTAAAAGGTTGCTTTAGAAAATGATGGTGCCTTATAGAGCAGCCGTCAAATTGCTGTGCTAAAGTGACTGCCTGGCATTAGCAAAGAAGCAAATGGGAATGAACTGGAATTAGTGAAACATTTGTGGTCCCCAAGACATGGGAAAGGGAGAAAGCATTTTCTTCCATTCTCAGGAAGAAAGGAGAACTAAGGCTCCAACATTCAGCTTTTGTGACCACTCTACCACTATTAACATACTGGCTATAACAGAGATGGGACTCATACCATCCTCCAGAGGTTACTGGTCTGCAGCTCCCAGCATTCTTCATTAAAGGCTATGTTGGCTAGAGATGCTGAGAATTGTAGTCCAGCAGTAGCTGGATCACTGCATGATTCCTGTCTTTGGATTACAGTATGCTCCTTTATTACTAGTATGCGTATAGGGAGGTGAGAGATTACAAGGATTTAGTCATGAGCTAACTGAGACTTTTGAGGCTCTGAGTTCTAATCATAGAAAAGTGCCCAGTCAAGGAATGACACAACTTCATCATGTTCTCATACTGGGCTGTTTCTTTGCCAGAACGCACGATGTCCTTCCTTGTACCAGCTCAGCTGACTGTTCATTTTGGTCCCTGCACTTGCTTGACAGGGCGTGCTTTGTGTGTGCCTCTAGGACTGGCTTTCACAATTATGGCTCATGAATTCTTAATACTCCCATCAGTGCAGTCTCTAGGCTCCATCTGTCTCTGAAGCACAACATAGGCAATTTCTAGCCTCAGTTTTCTTTCTGCAACTCTGTACTCCCCCCCCATGCCTCCCAGCTCTCTTTTTTCCACTTCCTTCGGTTTTTCTCCCCTCCTCCATTTATGTGCAAGGAACAGATCCCATTGTAACTGGATAAGTTAGCACTGAATTCCTTTGGGACGCTGAAAGGACTCTTTGTTCTGGTCTCCTTCTTTGGCTGCACCTAAGTGAAACTTGAAACTGACCTCTATTGGGGAGGAAAAGGAGAATTTACAGTAAAAATGCTTTGCTTCTTTTTTCTTTTAAAGTCACTATTTGCCTATGGTGGCTTCTTTTTTTTTTTTTTTTTAAAGAAACCTCTCCCATTTAAGGATTGTCTATTTAATTATTTAATATGTAGCTAGAACATAGACCCACAGAACTGACATTGAGGAACTTTGCACTAATTTCTTTTTAAACAACACTTTGGGCTGCAAGGGTGGGTGGGTGAGTGGGTAGCGGCAGGTAGTAAAAAAGAGGAATGACTTTGGGAAAGTGTCTTGCCTCTGTTGTTGGCAATCTGACCCCTGACTTTTAGAGAGAAGATGGAGCTGACTGGCTGTGTGTGCATCATAAATACAGTATTTAGCCTGAAGGGGAGGACTGAAAATGACTGAGTCACATCATCCTGTATGTGTGTGACAGGTAGACGAGGCAAACAGTAGAGTCCTCTGATGATTTAAGAGCCTGAATGCACATCCACGCACACACACAAATTGGAAGAGGCTTACACAAGTAGGGATTGATGCAGATAAACTTCAGAGCACACCTCATAGTGAGTCAGTTGTATCCATGTTCCATGCAGAGATTCTGATCTTGCACATCATTGCTGATCAAACTCACCGTGGGCTGGTGGTAATGAGCAAAGTGGCTCCATTTGGTGTGGGGCAGTTGTTCCCCACATCATAGAGGTTGTTGGAGTAACTTTAAAAGAATTTGCTGCTGCCTCTACACTATTGGCTCTTGGTTTTCATTCGGCAGCAATGTAAATGTGTGCAGATGGCATTCATTGAAGCTGCAGTGAATGATGGCCTGAATTGTATGGTTAGTCTTGAGTAGAGTTGACCCATTGAATCAACCGGATTTACTTGTATGTTGACTCACAATTCAGCAATGGATTCAGTGGCTGTGTCCTCATTGAGACTAATGGATTGATACAGGCCTGTGGTTTGAAACACATCAGTAGGTTTTTCAAGGGAAACTTAGTTTTTAGAACCTCTTTGGTCACTTTAATAGGAAAATAGTGGGTTGACTGAAGTATTTAGTGGAGGTCCTTCCCTACTGAGCAGAAGAAGCTTCACTAGCATGTTGTGTATGACTACTTGTAAGTATACCAATGGTACTGTACCCACAACAGTGTCCTACAGTCATGGACATTACATTTAAATCTTTCCAGTGCTGGTTTGCCAGCTGGAGATCTTGAATGTCTGTCTTGGCTCTCTTCTCTTTCCTTTTCATCCCCCATAAGTAGCTGAAGGAGGGTGAGAAGTACCTCTTGTGGTTGCCTAGCAATAAGAGACCCAGTCTGTATTTCTCTTTGCCTCCCACTTCTATCCCACTCTTTCTTAGCAAACGTCCAGGATAGTTTAAGCATTGAGTCATGGCCATGAGACATCAGCTATGACACCTGAGAGCTTGCTTTGTAGAAGAGCTTGGAAAAGTTATTTTTCAACTGCAGTTCCAGAATCCATCAACCACCATAGCCACTATCCATGCTGGCTGGTTTATTCTGGGAGTTGTGGTCCAAGCTTTGCTTTTTAGCCAGTATCTAAAGCCTATCTTCCCATTTGTTCAGAAAAGTCCTCTCCTTTACAATGCCATGTTCCACTTGTTTATCCTTTTTTGAAATGGATGCAAACAGAGGTTGCAGAATTGTTCCTGGACTGTCTCTCTTTTCAGTTGCAGAGTAGACTGCTCTTCAATATTTTAAAGCAATTCCACCTCCTCCCCCCGAACAGATAGACAAATAAGATGAAAAAAAGAAAATTCCACCTGCATTGGGCAAAGAGCTAGCCTAGGATATTCTAGGATATGCTAATTTTATATATGTAAACATTGCCCCATATGGTCTCTTTTCTGCACAGTAAAGTGGTCCAGAATAGTAACAGTTCTGCCTCCTTTATATGAACTAGGCATTAAAGAACAGCACCTTCAACCTTCTCTTGACTACTTTTTCACCTTCAGTTTCTTATATAAGCAAGATGCGTAACTTCTGCCACTGGCAGTTCTCTGGTAATAATCTATTTGTGTGAATTCTCACTTAAGCTCATAGGTAGTCTATGATCTTGGGAGCTCTTCCCCACCTTATCTAGTTTGATGAGACAAAGTTGGAACTGCATTGCGGGGCTGAATTTGGTACAAAACGGCTGTTCTTTTAGGGACATGGTTATTACTTCTCCCCATCCGCTATATTGTCTTCCCCAATATCTGCCTTAAGCCTGGATGTTCAATTGCTTAATGAGAAAACTGGAAGATTCATAACTTATTTCTGTAGCAGGCACAGATGAATGCTATGGGTCATGTTAGTGGAAACCATGGTTTTTATTTTTATTTTTAAATCATGACTGGTTTCTGCCTGCTCCAACCCCAAACTGTGTTTCTCTGTTTATCTTGTGTACCTTCTCTGCCTTCTACTAATGAAGACCAGACCTGAAGTGGACACTCTCTAGATTTCAAGGGAACCAGACGCTCTACAGACCTTAAGCTAAGCCATTTGAAAAGAGAGAATAGGACTCCACAAACTTGTATTTCTATCAGCCTTCAAGGTGCTTTAGTGTCCTTCTGAATGAACTTTAAAAAGGAGGAATATAGAGGTAGCAAATGGTGACGTGAGGACAGAAATGGAGGGAGAAATTTGAGGGCTTTAAGCACAGTATGAAAAAAAAGTAATGATACACAAAGCCTCCACCAACATGGTGCCCTTCTCATGTGTTAGCCTGCATCATCCTTTATTTCCCATCGTACCCAACACTGGTAGGGATGATGGGAATGTAGTTCAGCATTTATGAAGGGCAATGGGTTGGGACAGGCTGTATTACACATTACCGGTAACTGAAAATACCAGGGCTGGTCTATCTAGCTAAAAGAGATATGAAGAAAAATGATCCACAAGGGTGTACAACCACTGTCCAGTGCAATTCCTGAGGCAAAAACTGAGTAGTATTTTGCAGGGAAGAGTCTTAGAAATGAGAGCTCCATTTCTCAAGGAAAGGCTAGATAGGGGCTTTCTCATACTTGCAAACCGTAATAGCTTTTGTGCCCCCTGTTGGCTAAGGAATATATGGGATTTGCCAAATAAGTAGAAGAAGCCCTTTAAAGTCTAATTTATAAATAATTTTTGTAAGGATAAATCAAAATGTACATACTGAAATCATTTTCTCTGTAAATGGTTGGATTTCATTTCACCCTTAAAGGGATGTTTAAAGGAAGAAATAAAACAAATTGCAAACCATGAAAGGGAAACTGGCACTTGTGGTGTTTCTTTCTTTCCGACTAAATGGACCGCCATTCATGAGAATGGAGCTGGGGAAGGCTCACTTCTCTCTCTCAGCCTGGAACTGAGTACATTTTTAGACCCATTCCCCTTTGCCTGGCAGAGCAATGCCCAGTCAACTGAAGGACCAGATGCACAGTTAAGAAAGGTTTGTGTTCCCTCCATAATAGGACAATAGAATAATAGAGGTATCCCCCACTTTTGACAATCCCCTTTTCAGTGCTATTAAATTGTTACCAGAATTCATTTATTCAACACATGGTCCAACAAATATAAGCACATGATGGCACCGTAAATGATTTCTACTCTATACAGTATACATACAGTATACAGTATACATACAGACTGAACTAGAAGATGGCACTTTACACAACACTTTTGCGGCTACATGCTGCTCCGCCCCCCCCAATTTGGAGCCATGTTTTCATTCAGTGTGCGTACTGTATACTGTAGAAATCTTTTGTGGTGGTAATCATGTGCTTATAATACTGCACAGTACAGGTATTCATATTTGTTATTATACAGTAATATAATACAGAGTAATATGGGACCTGCATTTTAATGGTTTCCCCTTCTTGACAGTGCTCTGGTCCCTAACCTGTCAAATAAGTGGGGGACCACTGTATGACATCAACCTTTTTATTACTCATATTATTGTTACCTGGAGCCATATTTTTTTCATGCTAGGATATTCTACACAGTTATCCAGTGAACAACACAGTGATATAGAAATGAAACATTTCAGTGAATCCATCTCTAGCAGACTCTGTTTACTTGTTTACTTACACAAAGCTTACCTGACTTGGTTCTTTCATTTCATGGCTTCATATCATTACTTTTGGTTTAAACGTTTGAAACATGCTGAAGTGATCTTTGTTCACATGGTGTAGGAACCTATTCCCATTTTTTCCCATTTCTGTCTCTGGTACCAAATTTTCTATTGAAGTGGCCAGGAACACATCTACTCCATTAACTGAAGTATACATGCACTTGCACACCCATATATGACAGTTAACACAGAACAGAATATAATATTCTATAACTGCTCTGGGAGTTGAGTATTTGTCAAAAAAGGAACTTTTCCAAGCTCTAATTAAAATGTGGTATCCCACCTTTCCCCCTTAATATTTTATTACATGTTGTGAATGACCTTGGGTGTATAAAACCACAAAAAGATAGGGTATAAATTGACATTAATAATAATAATAATAATAATAATAATAATATAATTTATTTATATAGATACTGAAAGCAGGTCATTACTTATCTATAAGCACCTTCAGTGAGTGCTTACAGTGCTTTTCAATCAGCTGGGCAGCTCTGGTCCATCTATACACAGCCCAGATGTGGGAAGGCTTTATCTAACTAAAGCCCTGAGTAGATGGACCCTATCCTGGCCCAGGTACCAACCCCGATTGCTCCCTGGATAATGTCAACACCTGCCAGTCCCTGCGCTACAGATCTGCTACCGCCACACACCCCTTACCTTACGCTTCCATTGTCACTAGTGAGAAGCTCCCTGTTGTCAGGTCTGATGCACCTCGCTGCAAACTGATGGCTGGTTGCCCCATTTCCACATCAGATGTGGTGATGGGCTTCTCACTAGCAGCAATAGAAGAGTAGGTTAAGTGGTGCACAGGCCATTTGGTCTGCTGGGGTTTGTCACACAGTTTGAAAGAAACTCCACTGCAAATGGCAGGTCATTTTGACTTGTGTAAAGGCCCCCTTGCCCTGGGATCAGGCTGGCTCCACATTCAGTCTGCTGGATCTGGACCTGAACCCATCCTGGGGATAACAGCCTGCTTTCTCCAACCAGGATGAGACAAAGCCCAGGAGGAAACAAGGGTTTCCATTCTTTGGGCCCATGCAGACAATCCCATAATACAAGCTTCCCCATAATACTTAATGGGTGCACTATGAGGAGCAAAACCAGAAAATGAAATTATGAAATGCAGCATCAATTTTGTTCCCTATTTGCACAGTGATCTGTAGCAGGTAACACAAAACAGTGTTAAAGACAATAATACTACTACCTTTCTAGGCTTGACTGCACTTACCTGATAAGCAGGGTAAATTTTTAGGAAACACAAGAGAGGGAAGTGTGGACTGGCTTCAGTTTATTATTAATACTTCCTCAACCCAAGCTGGTATCAGATGTTTGGACTGATATCAGCCCTTGTTCAAATATTCTTTTACTTCTCTCTCTCTCTTTTTCTTTGCAAAGCTTTGGATTATAAGGCTTGCTGTCTGGCTGTAGGTCTGCACTCTGCAGATAACCACTCTTTAAAATAAAGCAAAAAGGATTTGCTATACGATTCTTAAATATCTAAATATTCCCCTTGATATGGTGGGCCTCTGTCTCTGGTGAAGCTTTGAAAGATGGGGATTTAATTGCATTTAAAACATTTTGGTATGCAATTATTCCTTTGTGAAATAAAATAAGCTCAAGATTTCTGCTCAGTAAAAAGGTGGTGGGGATTTCAGTATTGCTCAGTATTTAGAGAAATTATTAAAGAAATCATAGGTTTCCATTCTATGCTGGATAACAGCCAAAGTGGCTATTACTACCTTACTTAAGATAATATTCTAAAAGCTTATACAGTAAGTAAAGTTTGAGCTGGATTACTAGTGAAGTCACCAATGCCTTTAGTTTAGTTTGAGCCTTCTGAGAAGAAGCAACAAAGAGTTCTCAGGGCAGAATGTATGTGGGGAAGACTCCATCCACCACCAAACTATATCTAGATAATTCCATGTGAATTGCATTGAGTGCTCCCATTCAAAAAGCACTGCACAGCTGTTCCATTTTCCCCTCTTTAATAAATTACCATCATATACATGTACTTTTAAAAAGATGAAGAGATCAGTAGAGAACATGGGAAGGTTATGAATGGAAGATGATGGTATCTGAACTGTCTGTAACATTCTGTTTTGTTCACTGGAGTATGACTACAATTTTGCCAGTTTAGCATTCATTCTAGGGAGAGGGGAATTATGGAGAACTTAAGAACGCTGTGGGATCAGACCTGTTGGCCCAGTCCTCTGTCTCCATGGTGGCTAACCAGTTGCTTATGAGAAGTCCATCAGCAAGACGTGAGTCCAACTGCAGCCTCCTCTCACATACCCTGGTAACTGATAGGAAAAGGATATGGCTTCTGGTACAAGAGGGACTATATATCCATAGTGACTAGAAGTTAATGATAGCTTTGCCCTGCATGAGGAAACACCCAAAACATATGAGAGGAAAATAGCCTCTGATTATAGAAACTCTGCTGAGCTCCACTACATCTAAGAAGCAGAAAGAGAAAACCACCTCATCTCTAAAGCACTTCCAGCAGTAGTGGCAGCATCGTGTCCTGCTGAGCTCAGTAGTCTATCACAGGGGTAGGCAACCTTTCCCCTTTAAGGGCCGAGGGACTTCAGCTCCCAGAATCCCAGGAGCTATTGACCAACATGGGACTATTGGCCAACATGGCTGAGGCTTCTGGGAGCTGAAGTCCCTCGGCCCTTAAAGGGGAAAGGTTGCCTATCCCTGGATGTGTAACTCAAAGGGGAAAAGTACTCCCAGGCAAAAAATAATCAACTGATTTGGGCATCTGGAGCTACTGTTTGGTGTTTTAGGGCAGACGCTGATATGCCCACCTGCATTAAACTTGCTGGACCAGCTAGTGCAAATACAGACATATGGTCATATGATTTGCAGGTATCTGCTGTGCAGAGTTAGCCCATCTGAGTCTCACAAATATCTCCTAGGAGGTATTCTTACTGTTTTGTTTAGTTAAAAAAAACAAAACAGTAGGCATGTTTTGCCCACACAAAAATTAAAAATCCATGTTGAGGTAGAACCTTTATAGGACAGCCAAAAAGACAAATAGATGGTCTGGGAACAGGTAAAGTCAGAGATCTCTTTAGAAGCCAAAATGATTGAATTGAAGCTGACATACTTTGGCCATATAATGAGAAGACATGGATCACTGGGTAAAGGCAATACAGTAATGCTAGGAAAGGTAGAGGGTAGAAGAAGGAGGGGAAAACCGCATGCCAGATGGATGGACTCAATCAGGGGGGATAAGGACATGGGCTTGCAGGAACTAAGCAGAAAAATGGAAGATAGGGGTTCTTGGATGTCCACAGGGTTGCCATGGGTCGAGGTTGACTCAAGGACACATAACAACAACAACAATAAAAGGAAGATTTGTTGTTAAGAGGTCATGTTGGCTCTGAAAGGATCAAGAAGGAAGAGAATCTGACACTGGGCTCATCAGACAAGGTGTTGCTATTTAGTGTCTCCTAGAGCAGTGCTACTTAAAGTGGTGGCCCCTGGACCAGGGCAGGCCCCTGAGCCATTGGCTGCCAGGCCCAAGCAATTATACCCAGTTGGCACAAATATAGTGCTGGTTCCTGGCAGATGGGGAAGGGGGATCAGTATCAGTCCTCCATAAAAGAGAGTAGCCACTAAGCTTGATGAGAACAAGAAAACAAAAAGTCTCCCTACCCCCAAATTCTCCATTTTGAAAACACAAAGTCCTCTCTAAACTATAAACTACCTCTAATAAGTCTTAATCTAGTTGATTATATCTCTATTCTGGGCCTCAGTTTATTCAACCTTTTTGGAAATGAACAATTTCAGATGTTTATCAGAGTCCCACTTCTGCAGACAAAGCCTTCAGTCTGGAAGTACCATTAGTATGTGCACAAATTTCCAACACCATGCACAAAAAGAAATTGGAGAGCTGATGAGAGAAAGAACTTGCTCCCTCCTGGATTCCAAATAATCAGAGGGAGTATGTTTTTCATCTGGTTGGTTACTAAAAGCTCTTACCATATCCCACCACACACATTCTGCCAAAAATTGGGCTAATATTATATGTGCTATTGATGGGTTGTGTTCAGACAGAACTAAACACCCTAAAAATAACCCAGCCCTTTTGCTAAAAAAATATTTTGTAGTTCTGTGAGCCAAAAGAGAATCTTGTAAAGATACACAAAGCAGTATTAAGACTCACCTCTGAGCCAGTCAATAAAGTGCAAAATGAAAACAAGCCTGTGCACTGGCATGCTTAAGGATTTTGTAGCCCAGTAAAGGGATCACTCAAGTGCTTGAAGTTAAGCACATGCCCAAAAGGTTTTGCTGAATTTGGGCTGTACGCACTGTCGGGAACATTATGATCTGCAGCACTAAATATAACTTTATGTAGGAATGTAAAGAGCTGGAAAGATTGTGTCAATAAGGAAAAGACCTCCACATTTATGGGATTTTCATGTTCTTACTAAAATCCTGGGTCATGAAATTATGTTTGGGCGTTCCACCCATCCCTTTCCATTAACAGCAACAACAGCTACTTAAAAATTTAAAGCCCAATAATAGAGTTCCAGACGACTACTGGTGAAAGCAATTTTCCAACTGTTTATTTTACTTAACCACCATATTTTTGTGTAAGCAGTTCACTCTGGGAAACGAAACCACAGCTCATCAGTAACAGGTGGATCTTGAGCTAGTCTAAGTGTTGATCCCAGATGGTTGAGACACAATCATAGATGAAATCATATGCACACATATTAGGAATGAAATGTCATGAGACTTCCAAATAGAACAGCATGGTATATGATATAATTAAGAGCACATATTAGGAGCGTTTTAGCTCTTCTGTCTTCCAGTTCTCTCTCCTAGCCATCCAAGGAGGAGATTGGCTAGTGAAGAAAAGGAAAGGTGGTCTATCTGATTAGTGAATGAATACACAGCAGAAGCCTTGGGAAAATATTGTTGGGGCAGGATAAAGGGAAGAATTATATCTGCTGGAATTACTGGGAGATGGAACAGTAATGGTAATATAAGGCTTTCTGTAGAAGGGAGGAGGAGGAGGAGAAAGCAATCTGGAACCGAGTCTTGACATTCTTAATTCTCAAAGTAAGAGTTGAAAAGCATATTGTTCCCCCTTTCCATTCATCAATACACACTGGTTCATACTTGGATGGGTGAACACCAATGAATACTGGGTGTTGCAGAGTATATTGCAGAGAAAGGAACTGGAAAACCATCTCCGAGTGTTCCTGGCCTAAGAAAACACTATGAAATGCATGTGGTCACCATAAAGTCAACAGGTGACTTGAAGTCATATACGCACACAATGATATGCCTGTTGTAAAAAGAAAAGGGGAGAAGACACACTTACTGGGGTGGCCACAAGTATAGGGGGGGAAAGTGGCTGGAGAATTCTGGGAGTCAACATCAAAGAGTAACTTTTAAAAGTTTTCCAAATAAGCAATTGAACCTTTTACTTGAGCCCAGAGATCATATAACTGTATCCAGTTATGAAGTCAAAGGCTTTCATGGCCAGCATCCATAGTTTTTTGTGGGTT